>OX589606.1:656009-1312019 GCA_951329385.1 Polia nebulosa | reverse complement strand
TTAATGATTTATTGATTTTATTGAGATTTCATATTTAACAATTTAATACAAACACTTTCAAAATATTACTGTCTTTCATTTTCTTTCCTAAATATCAAACAACCAAGCTGACGATCTGATGGTAAGTGACCAGCCACCAAAGGACATGTGCAATGCAGACATATGGCAGATGCGTTGCCAACACTGAGACAAAGCTGAAAAGTTTAAGGGTCTACTACTGGCCAAGTGGCGCCCTCATTGAATAAAAAATCGTAGCTTAGCATAGAAAATAAATATTAAAGAATCCAACGTCACTTATGTTACAAAGAGGATAAAGTATTTTTACGTTGTTAAAACAGATCTCAGAATGTTTCGTATCCAAAGTATTAGGCAAAAGGGTCAGAAACGGCCGTTTTTGGTACTTTTGCCTACTACTTTGTATACGAAACATTCTGTGCTATGTAGGATTTTCTATGCTATGCTACGATTTTTTATTCAATGAGGGCGCCACTTGGCCAGTAGTAGGGCCTTAATGTACCTGTAACGAGGGTGTTCTGAAATGACGTACACCAGAGTAACACTGAGTCGTCAGGTCCACACATCTGTCAAAACGCTTCAGATAATGTTAAATTGACAATGTTATGTTTACGTCATTATATTTCATTCTCAAAGCCTTTCGCCTAAGTGGCAACAACTAGTGGCGCAAATTTTCTTGAAAACCTTCATTGCACTAGCTATATATATAGCTGGTAGCATATACATATATATAATATACAGGGTGTATCGAAAATGTGTGGTCATATTTGACCGGTTCTGCCCAAGGAAATGAACAACTTTCTCTATGAAAAAAAACAGAAAATACCAAAAAAAAAATTGGACTTTCCATACAAAGTTATCATCAGCTGATCAATATTTGTAAAAAAATATTTTTTTAGAATTTCCTCAATTTTTCTTGAAGAAAGTTGTTCATATCGATGGGCAGATGCAGTTCTTAAAATATGACCACACCTTTCCGTTACATCCTGTGGCGGAGACGGCTATGCCGGAGACAGTAACGTGGCTTGGCTACCGAAATCCTATCTATATCTTTGTGATCCTCGTGACAAATGATAAATCTTCTAAAAAAAAAAAAAAGATTCCCACGTCTCGTCTCCTTCTGCGAAGCAGTAATGCTCGCGAAGAAGGAGGAAGAACGCGTGAGGGAGACTCAACAGAGTCGCCCTCACGCCCCCAGCAGCAGCCGCCGCAAGAGACGCCCTGGGCATCGGGGGTCGCAAGCCGATCTCCGGCCACCGTAGGCGCGGACTTACGGACAGCGAGTAGTGGGTAGCTGTCATATAAGAACCAGGCCTGAAAGTCGACGGCGCGTAGTGTTCCACGCGCGCCTCACAGGAGATGTCAGCAATCCTGACGGGGCCCGTCAGGGCCGATGCCTGCCTGGGGTCGCGGATAAATTCGAAAGAGAGTTCCCGCGACCTAAGCTTTGGCACTCAGGCAACTGAAGGAACAGGAGTGGGTTTTAATCAGTAAAAGTTTGACACGCCCTCCCGCTCCACCCAGAGCGGTAGAAGTCATTGGATGATTTCCCAACCACACAAATAAACAAAAGCTACCTACCTACATCTCGTGCTTATTACAGTTGCAATGTCTCCTGCTGAGTAGGTCACGTTCGTTTATGACGTGCAATATGTTACGACTCTACGTGTCATTACGTTGCACCTCTCTTCAGGAGATAATTGACACGTCTCATGTATCTTATTACTTTCTTAGATACTGCGATACTGCTATCTAAAAAGAAAATGCTGTATGGAAGTCTACAACATCCCTAAGATAACGCCTGTATACCCCGAATGGTTTGGAAGAGGTAAACTACAGGGCGTAACAGAAATGGGTGATCACATTTTAAATTATGCGTCTGCGCATGGAAATGAACAACTTTCTTCAAGGAAATAATCATGGGACTGTGAAACATCTATTTTGTGTGTGTTGTGTTTTTAGTAGACATTGTTGTTTGTTGTTGGTTGTTGTAGTTGTTTGGTTGTTGTTGGTTGTTGTTGTTGTTGTGTTACTTTTTTGTAGACGTTGTTGTTTGTTGTTGTTGTTGTAGTCGTTTGGTTGTTGTTGTTGGTTGTTGTTGTTGGTTATTGTGGTTGGTTGTTGTTGTAGTGTTACTTTTTTTGCATAGATGTTTCCAAGGAGAAGGGAGTCTAGAGCGGCGGTGTAGAGGGGGCATCGTGGCACGACGGCGTGATGCGTCATGCAGTTTGCCATCACGACATTCGAGTCGATTTTACTGCCAAGCCGTGCCACACACACTCACATAAAAAAAATTGGACTTACCATACAAAATTATCATCAGCTACTCAAAATTAGTATGAGAGATCTAATTTATTTTTTTCAGAAGGGTTACCTAAAATATGACCACTCAGTTCCGTTACACACTGAATAGTACTCATATGTATGTATCTGTATCTGTTTATTTCTATATGTATGTTTTCCTTTTTTGTTTATTGGCACTTTGTTTTTATATACGTAAGTTTAAATAATTTTATTGTGATTTTGTGTGTCTTTTGTGTGTTGTGTAATGTTTTATCTATCTATCTATTTTGCCATTTAGATTTGTTTAACTCACAAAACGGCCCTATTATCATCAGCCGGATCTGGACTTCATGATCGGAAATCGTCACCACGTTGTGAGTAAACCTGTGGTGATATATGTTCGTTTCCTCATGAGTAACAAGCTTTTCCCTGCAGTAGGATAGTCATAGGCTGGTATCGTTTTAGATTAGATTGGCTACCAGCTTCAAGAACAGTGGTAATGAAGAAGTTAACTCAAACCAATCCTTACTATTTTTAGTTAAACCAGTAACTCTCAAACGAAATGAAATAGTACAACATCTTCAATACGAAAGATACACAAAATTAACTCGGAACAGTGATTATATAACAAAGACAAACCAAAAGCAATCTCATGCGGTTGCAACACAGATTAATTTGGTAGCATTATCTCAAGTAATGTTAGAGGAAATGCAAACCAACACACAACTCCGAAGCTTGTGTACACAAACACATACATAATACACAAGACACATACATAAAGTACACAGACAACTCGGTTCGTCAGCAGTAGTGTTGTGCCCACAGAGCATCGCGATACCTTAGTGGTCTAAACTTTCAAACAAATTTTACAGACCAGGTATGCGGAACAAAGTGTAAAGTCTTGCAAATCCTCATTGAAAAATGAGGATCCTCCGACCAGACTGTTATTGTGTCCCAATGGTTCATTTCAGACTGTTGTATATCGGGTGTTAAAAGACAGTTTGCGAAGCCGAAAGCCACATATTTCTACCCATTATTTGAATAATTTTTTCCACTAGACCATACCTGGGAATCCACTGGTTCTGGAGATATAGGTCAAAGTTGCATTTTTTTTTTACTTTTTTACGAAAATGAATTCCAAGTGTTATTACTAAACTTTTTTCCAAACAAACATTACCTGAATCTTCAATGTTATTTTTTTCGAAATTACGCATTTGCAGTATCACAAACTCAATGAATATCAAACGTATCCGACAAGTACCTACATGACTTAGAGCGAAGAGACGTGGTTTAACTCCACTTGCCTGGGTTCGCGTTACATTGCGCACAATAATAAACTAGTTTTATTTTCATACCTGAAAATAAAAGTCGTTTCCCAGCAATAATTTTTGCGGAAAGCTACTTTGTTAGACGTACAGTATGCGTAGTTAACGGCTCTGTGATGTGTCTTTTTACACCCTGTATGTTCAATCGGGCGGCGGACTCTGCTTGCGCGATGTAGGATTTGTGTGTTTAGTTCGTATGTGGCGTCATAGATGTCGCTACAAAACCAAGCGTGTGAGTGCTACCTACCTATATTTACTCATAGAAATTGACGGCCCGTGACAACTCTGACTGTGGGTGTGTCAGCAGAAAATCGCTTGCTCAGTGCCCATTACTCGTCACGAATATAATAAGCCATGGCGTCTCTAGTCGTTGTGCTCAAGGTAACACACCGGCAACATGGTTAGATGCAAATAAGAGAGCCGAATAGAAGTTCAAGGATGTTCCTAGAACATTCTCACTATAGGCTATTTCGGCAATGTTCTGGAAACTTCTATTATGACTGGTCGGTGTAGAAATAGGCCAGGAATATTTTTATTTATTTATTTATTTATATTTTATTTCAGGTATTAACCCATAGCAACATTACATACTTAAAATTAAATTAAATTTCATTATTAAAAATAAATATTAAATAAAATTACATTGATTAAATAAAATTACATTGTTAAAAACTTACATTATTAAAATTAGATTATGTTAAATTAAATTAAAATTACAATCAAAAGTATTTTATCATCTTTGCAGGTACACACAGCGAAATATTATAGTTACTATTTGATTAGTACATGCACATAATCGAGTCAGAAAAGATGCCTTGAGTCTCCTAAAGAGCCCGTAAAAATCAGTAACTCTGTTCTCTACGAACATGCCAGTCGCACTACACCGCCAGGGCAGCTTTAATATAGCTCTAAATGCGTTATTATATTGCACACGAAGAGTGTTATAAGCTAATATACACACAATAGATTTTAATTGTTATCTGCAGACGTGGTGTGCAATCGACATGGATTTGGTTATAACGATAATCCTCCTGAACGAATTTCGATCACAGTGGTCAATCTCAACGGAGATTAGCCGTATGCAGGAGATAATTAAGCGCACGCGCGTGTGCGCAATACAGGTGCACTCTCTGTTCCTTCACTCTCATAGTCCGATGGTACGGCAATCTGACACGACCGGGGAGAGATCAGACGCAGGACCTACGACGACACGTGCGCACCGAGGCACGGGGGTGTCACACCACCAACTACCAAACTCCGGGCTGCCACAGAGTAATTTGTAATGGAAAAACCCACAGCACTTTTAGCCCGATCCTCTATTAGATGGAACCCAGGACCTCACGCTGGTGTGGGCGCGTTCCTTGAGCCAGTCATGGCCATTCGGCTGATCCGAGGATACCGCACGGTCTCCTGAGAGACAGCGAGCCACCTTGCCGGACTGTCGCCGTGGGATCTGGAGGTCAAAGTCCTTGCGCTGCTCTGTGAGTGGCGCGAGGAGGCCAAACGCCGGGGCGAAACTCTGCTGCCGCGATACCTCGCGGCTTGGCGGACGGAGCTCCGACAGGATCTCATGGCGACATGGAGACAGCGACTGTCGCAACCCAGCGATGGGCACGCCACCATTGCGGCGGTAGTGCCCCTCTTCGAGGAGTGGCTTGAGAGGCGTCACGGCGTCCTCACCTTCCGCCTGATGCAGGTCCTCACCGGACACGGTTGTTTCGGGAGGTTCCTGCATCAGATCGGGCGGGAGGAAACGCCCGGGTGTTACCACTGCGCGGATCGCCCAGAGGACACGGTGGAGCATACGGTGGAGATCTGCCCCGCTTGGGCAGAGCACCGCCGTGTCCTCGTGGATGCGATAGGTGGCAGCGACCTCTCGCGCCCGGCCCTGGTTCAGGCCATGGTACTGAGTGAGAGGGAATGGGAAGCAGTCTCCTCCTTCTGCGAAGTAGTAATGCTCGCGAAGGCGGAGGCGGGACGGGTGAGGGAAGCTCAACGGAGTGGCCCCACGGCCTTGGCCGCCACCACCGCAGAAGAGGCACTGGGCGTAGGACGTCGCGAGACGATCTCCGGCCACCGTAGACCCGGGCCTGCGGACGGCGAGCAGTGGGTAGCTCGCCGTCCGATCAGCACTAGGCCCGTGAGTCGACGGCGCGTAGTGATCCACGCGCGCCTCAAAGAGATGATTGTCAGCCACCACTGATGGGGCCCATCGTGGCCGATACCTGCATGCTTAGGGGTAGCGGATAAATTCTTAACATGAGTTACCGCACCCCTGGGCACTCAGGTAGGGAAGGAGCAGGGGTGGGTTTTAGTCAGAAGAGTCTGACACACCCTCTCGCAACACCCAGAGCGGGAGAAATCATTGGTTGATTTCCCACCCAATAAAAAAAAAACAGAAAAAGTACCTCACGCTCAGCAGTCGCGTAACAATAATATAATAAAATCATTATTAGGATTACTTAAATAAAATTAATTTTATTATTATATGGAATTGTAACCCAGTGGGGAGTGAAACTGGTATCTTTAACACAGATTACTGTGTAACCTAACTAAGATGCCAGTTGCGGTAAATATTCTGTGTCAACAACAATTTGAATGTACCCAAGTAAGATTTTTTTTAAATCTGATTACTGGTTCCTAGTTTCATTCAATGTGACTCAATTAAGCATTATTCCGTTTATTCATTCGTATATACATAGAAATAATATTTTTAAATCATCATCATTCTCCTGCCCTTATCCCAATTTTATTTGGGGTCGGCGCAACATGTCTTTTTCTTCCATACTCCTCTATTAGTCGTCATCTCAGAAATAATATTTTTAAATATTTCATTAAAAAAGATTTAAAAAAAAAAGATTTATAAATATAAAAAATAGTAACCCTGACGGTCAGGGCTCCAGGGAGAGGAACAACCTGACAATGTGAGCCGTGTCCAGACAGAAGTACAGCTTTCTGATTCATGGCCTTGATCCAGCCGCCTAACGAGAGCCTCCTAAGGTGTTGGTCGAGCTTCGCGGCTATAAGGCCATTGGCTGACACGACTATCGGCACAATGATCGCTGAGCCCACATCTCATATTATGTCTACAACCTCGCGAGCCAAGTCGAGATACTTGATTTATTATTATTAATGAAGTGGCAGGACGACATGTGAAGACACGTTTATAGAGTTGTTATAGAATGAAGTGGCAGGACGTTAATGTCGGCGCGAGACACTCGCTCGTGGAGGAGGTACCTCAGCAATGACGCAACGGCAGCGAAAGTCGCTGCTGCAACGGCGTTCCGCGCTCTATGGCGTGCCCATTTACACAAATTTGAACCCGAGGCAGGCAACGATCGATTCGCTGTTGTTTTTGATCGCTCAACTGAAAACGGTCAATGAGGGGCGGAGCAAGTTTTAGAGCAATTTGTTCAGACCCAGAGGAGTTTGAAAGAACATTTATCTTGAGTTTTGAAGAGTTGTGGTCAAAGGGTAGTCGAGATAGAGGACTGAGCAGATTCAATGAAGAAATTGTGATATGACTGTCTTTATTGGTGCTTATTAAGCTTTTGAGATCGTTCATCTTATTAATATTATTACTTTTAATCATGAAATTGTTTAACGCAAGTGGAAATCTTTAAGATTTTTCCTCAATAAGGATTCAAGGTTCACTCGCCTTATTACATATATAAGCTATATGAGAAAGCGGCATTCCTTGATAATAAGATTAGTCAATCAACAAGAATAGACAATCTCTATACTTTTCAATATCATCATCATCTTCCTGCCCTTATCCCATGTTGGTCGGTACAACACGTTTTTTTCTTCCATTCCGTCCTGTCAGCCGTAACGCTATCACTAACTCCCTTTTCTTTTATATCACTCTTCAGCCTCACACAATCCATCCATCTTTTCTTTGGCCTCCCTCTCCGTCTCCATCCATCCATATTTAAATTCATAAAATTTCAAAGTGTACTATATAACTTTTCAATGTGGACTGTTCAATGTAGAGGTATTATAAAAATGGAATATAAGTGAAAAATGTATACGGTCGAACTGAGAACCTCTTCCTTTTTTTCGTCGGTTAAGAAGAGAGCTTACTTTTTAAATTGTATTTAACTCTGTGCGATCTCATTAATTTATTTCCTAATTTTATCAGACTATCAGCTGACAGTTATCTATTGTTTTATTACTACTTCGATGAAACATTTGTATTCTTTTATTTCGAACAATATCGATTATAAATATAACGCACGTACGTACGTACGTACGTTACGTATATATCGATTATATACGTTATTTAACTTTAAATACACTAAATCCAAAGAAACAAATCAATAACTCATTTTATATAAGGAGCTTGTCAGTGAGCTAGCTGTACTTCGGAGCTCAAAGTGACACAGCGCATTTTTTTAATAAGAAGACCCACTATTTGAAACTAATGAACCCAATAAACAAAAAATCCATGACTGTCATCAACACAAACCATTTCAGATGAGTGATTTTTAAAAGTTCCCATTTCACCCATACTCTATACATTGTTGATACTTTGACTTCGCTAAAACTCAGTGATCCCATTAATAAAGGGATGTGGCTTAAAAAAAGAAAAAAACAAACTTAATTTATAATGAAGTATATTATTCATAACGACTCATTAATTAAGGAAAATTATTACAATCTTATTATAATAAAGTTTGGAAGTAGGTATTTAATTCAAGACTAAGATATTATGGCGTTAGTCCTTCTTATTAGTGAATGGCTCCGAATCCTTAGATTTGTCGTCATCTTTAGACTTCTTATCTTTCTTCTTTTTTTTGTCTTTCTTTTCTTTCTTATCCTTATTCTTCTTTTTATCTTTTATTCCATCTGACTTGTCTTTGAAGTCGGAGATCATGATTGCTGGTTGAGCGCCCAAAGATGATAAATTGTTGCTATCTAAAACTATAGAAGATGTTGTTAGTGGTTGAGTGATGTCAGATTCTTGATTGATAACTTCAGTATTACTTGGGTTATTTACAATGGCGTTAGCTCCTTGATTATTGGCGTCACCGCTTGCTGGAACCAAAGGTTGTGATGCCTCATTTTGGTTGCTGGACATGTCACCTCGGGTTTCTACATTGACTATTGGATTTGTTACCAAAGGATGACCGTATCCGCTTGAGATTGGTATTACAACTGCAGGCTGCAATGGCGTGTTTTGGTTGTTAACCCTGGCTCCTTGAATTGGTGCATTTGGTCCTTGTGGCTGATTTGATAGTATATGCTGGTTGTACCCGTTTGTGCCACTGTTGACTGGCATTTGTACTGCAGGTTGGAATGTTGGTTGATTGTTGTTCATCATAGGTCCCTGGTAAGACACGTCTTGTTTTTCTTCTTGGTTTGGCAATTTTTGTACTTGTCCTTGACTCGATATTATTGGTTGATTGTATCCGTTTGAGCCACTGTCAACATGTATTTGTACGGTTGGTATATTTTGGTTGTTGATTGTACCTCCTTGATTTGGTACATTCTGCCCTTGTCTTAGGTTCAATACTATCGGTTGACTATAACCGTTTGAGCCGCTGCTTACCGGTATTTGGACTGCTGACTGGTATAGAATATTTTGATTGTTTGGAATGGCTACTGTTATAATTCCTTGACCTTGGTTTGCTAACATATTCCGCTGATCGTAGCCGTTTGAAACACCATTTGATAACACAGCTGGCTGAGCAACCGTATTCGGATTTGCCTGATAAACAACCACATTGCTTGGTAAACCATTATTTGACACTGAACCACAACCATTTGACATGGCATTCATACAATTGGGCACTTGTAGGTAAACTGGACCATTAGATGGTTGATTTGGGATGGCAGCATAAATAATGTTCGAGTCTGGATTTTGGATGGCTGGTACGGTTTGCACATTATTAGGGACTCCATTGGCAATTATGTAATTTGTTCCCTGTCCCTGGTTCACATTCTGTAAAGGTTCATTATTTGGTGCTGAATTAACTACCACACCGGGAATTTGTATAAGCTGCCCATTTGAATAGATCGTAACATAGCCGGAATTTTGAGGACCTGCATTCAAATTCATATTAGATTGTCCAGGGTTTAATACGGCATTATTATACCCATTTGAGACTCCTAACTTATCAGGAGTCATTTGAATATTTGACGGAGCAGGTTGACCATTAACCACTTGATAAACTTGATTGTTACTTTGGCCCGGATTATAAGGGACGTAAATTATATTGTTTCCGGGTTGATTGGCCTTGGGTGTTATAACTGTGGTTGGGTTAGGATTGTTTTCATGTAAAAGGTAAACGTTATTCCCATTATTGCCTTGCCCAACAAGTAAAAAGTCCTTATTTTTGTCTAAACCTACTTTTTTATCATCTTTGTTTCCTTTTTCATCTTCTTTCTTGATAGCATTTGTTTTTGGAGGCAAAAAGTCGCCTTCATGAATTTTAGCTTCGTTTAATTTATTTTTCGCGTCTGAAATGTTAGCTTCGTTTAGATTATTTACCTCGTCTGAAATTTTAGCTTCGTTTAACGTCTTTTGCTCGTCTGGAACGTTTGCTTCAATAAATTTAGGACCTTTATCCTGTTCTGTAGTCTTTTTGTCTGCTGGTATAATCTCTTTGGGTTTCTCTTCGGGTTTCTGGATATTTGCACCTCCGTTGTGAACTTGCTCTGGCTTTTCTTGTGCATTGTTGCCTCTATTTGGTGATTGATGTCTATGACTGATATAGCCTGGATTCGGAATGTTAAATACATTATTTATTCCTGGCATATGATCCCAGTTGCCTTGAAAATAAGGATCTCTATAAAAGAACGGATCAAAATCTTCATGACTTTCAGAAGAAAATTGGTGTGCATCTGGATTACCAAAATGTTGGAACCATGTATTATAACCACCGTTGTAGCCAACGTTGTTGTGGGTTATCCGGCTGTCCCTGGAACCGTCTGGAATTTGTCGAGGTGGATGGGGCAGCCCTGGGATGTTGTCAAAGAATGGTATCTGTGGTAACTGAGCCTCTGCCAGAGCCACCGCTACCAGAGGTAACAGAACCTGAAATAAAACGTATAGTTATATAATGTATGAGAATGTTGCACGTGCCGTCCCATCAACTCCCAGGGGGCCGACGTAAATGCAATTTTATCTGTAAAAATAAATCTGTTTTTCACAACTTCCGGGAAACAAGACGCGTGGAATCATTGGTACGTAATAATGATAATGGCAATATTAATAACGGTGAATGACTAATGTTGTTAAAAATTCAAAAGTAATAAATGATTGAGTATATTTGTTTGATGTTTTACACCCTTACAGTGACTTACATATTGTTCTGTAAACACTGCTTCTTGAAAATCTTACTAAAATTATAAATGTGAAAATTTGGATGGATGATGTATGTTTTTTACTCAATCACGCCAGAACGGCTGGACGGATCTAGATGAAATTTGGCACAGAGATAGATTATAGTCTGGAATAGCACATATTTATTATGAGGGGAGTACTAATTACACACGGGCGAAGCCGCTCGCAGAAACTTTGAGTTCATTAGCAACAAATGCTTTTCCGTTGGCGCATAGTTAGAAGTTATTCATATTACAAGTACTTTAATCTTCTTAAAGATTGCTATTGCATAAGCTCAATCTGAAAATGTGTATCGGTGGAACCTATCTTTGCACTTACATAAATTAGCTTGGGACTAGATGCCGTTGTGTGATAGTTGTGGAATATTATTATTATTATTATTAAATAATTGAGTTGTTCGTTTGACTTACTCTACATATATCTATTGTCTGTAGTCGCTCTGCGCTCATGAACACAATTTAGGTAGTATTGTTTGGGCATAAAAGTGCATTTTCGATATTACCTAGTACTTTGGGAATGTATACTCTCAAATACTTAGGTACGAGTATGTTCACAAAATAGTTACGCACAATTCGTTTGGTTTAATAATTAAGTAGTACTTTAATTTCAAGAAAATTATGAAGTTAAGTTAATTGATAAACGAATGTCCATCTTATGTTACCGGCAAAATATATATAATTCATTAATTTTATAGAATGCCGAACTCGTTTAGGTATTGTACAAGTTTTTGTACATCGAGTTTCATTATATATACTGCCTATTTAATTGATGTAATGTCTAGGCAAAGTATAAAATGATGGACAAATAAAACATTTTTTTTTCAGCATAGGAAGTGTATACTGAGTGGGTGACCACTCGACAACGAAAACTTCTGAACTAATTAGTCCAAGTGTGACCGAACCGAGCTTGAGATCGTCGGACAGTGAGCTAAAGTGAGCGAGGAAAGCCGGTGAACGAAGTCCCCATCGTACCCTTGCTGTTAGAGTCTATTAAACCCAGCATTTAGAAATAGGAGCCCTGGCTCCGTTGACTTGTCTTATTTACGATCGTCGTCGTACGCACGTTGCTGGCTGAACATTCGGCATTGTATAAGTCGCAGCCATCTGGTTGAATGCGCCAATCAATTGGACGCCTACGCCGCGCCGTTCATTAAACGCTGGCATGAAATTAAACGGTTGAAGGACAACCAGCAACGTTCAACGCAACGTTTAACCAGATGGGTGGATGTCATCTAGTCATTTAGTTAAATTGGATATTGATGAGTTTGTAATACCACTGATCATGATTATGTGTGTACAAAAGGCAATGTTATAGAGCGAGCGTAGCGAGCTCGGGACATTGGGTACCCCGAATCGGATAGGTTAGGTTCGAAGGGGAAGCCGCGTCGTTGTTATTTTTCTTTGAAACATTGTGCCCCGCGAAACGGGGCTCCGAATACGACTTTTAAATAAATTGAATCACTAATAAATAATAATTTTGATCATTTTTCATTTACTTGAAGTAAATTTAAATTACTTGGCTGAGTCTTGGTCAGTCATCTTCAAAGGGCTGACTTTCAATACGCAAAGTTGTGAAACGTTGAGAGATTCTAGTTGAATTAACTATCGGCCTAGCCATTTCATTAAATGCCGGGTTTAATGAACGGCCTAGGCATCCAATTGAATAGCAAATTCAACCAGATGGCTGCGACATATATAATGCTTAAGCAAAGTAAATAATAAATAGTATTTGACACATTGCCAGAACGTTTTAAGCATACCATATAATGCCGGATAATACTTAAACAGATTGCTGGTAACACATACACTTCACATGGAAAGAGAAGACTAGAAAGAGGAAATACATTTTGCTAGTGAGGAGTTAATTATTACTCCAAAAAATTATCAACAGTTCCTTCATTTTCACTTTTATTGGAACCATTAACGGCTCCCGACTTTCACACAAGTTGATTGTTTTCATACACAATGATCTATTCTCCTGATGCACACTCAAAAATAAATGAAATTAATTACGTACCTGTATGATACCCGCCATGTCGAACCAACAAATGATAGTTTAATCACTGAGTGGATAATTTAAACGACACACAATGGAAAAACCATTGTATTGGACAAACCGATATAATGTGTCTTTAATTAGAAATTAATGAACCGCTTTATAGTGCGTCAGGTATATCTCTCTCTGAATTATCGGTGACGAAATAGATCCATTCATTTTAATGGCTTGGGAATTCCTTTTAAGACAGTCGGGTAAAAAATCATCAGGCAAATGAAAATTAATGAAAAAGCACTTGAAACGGAAACTGGTAAAGTACCTACGATTTTATTTTTTTGTTTCAATTCAATTCATTTCATATAGGTAATATTCTCTCTTCAAAATATTGGTTTTATTAAAAATTAACAATGTATTTACTAATGCTAAATTCCAGAATTGTAAGAGACTGGTGTCTGAAATAGGTTTTTGAGAAAGCCTGTGTTACAGGTCACCAGGGTGGGGGGGGGGATAGGCTATAGTAAAAGGTTAAAAGACGATCTTGTCTGAACATAATTAATGGAACCAAGAAAATTAGACAAAAGTTTGTTGAAAGTTAAAAACAATAACAAACGGGAAAACAAATGAAAATTTAAAAAAAATAAAAATGGAGAACTTGATGGTTCATACGAAACTGGTTATTTGTAGTGTTTTTTTATTTTCGGGTAACCTTTAAAAGGCGCCAGTACTTTTGGGGAAAGAGGCTGTGTGGGATTCTTACCTCACTAGAACCACCCCGGTGATTATCATTACTGATGGAAGAGGTTCCGTGACCGGCCGGCCTCATCTAGCTAAAACTGACAAAAAAAAATGTTGACGTGTAAAAGTTTTGTAAAAACCTACTTACAAAAATAAAATCATCATATCATCATTATTATGTATTTGAAAAGTTTTTTCTACTCGGGACGACTCCCGGTGGTTTGTCCTTGCTCCCGCCCTGAGACCCTCAGGGAAAAGGAGGTTTGGATCCCCTGCTAACTAGTAACAAGTACTGTCCCCCCCAGTACTTTGCTCAAAATAGTAACGGTATGAATGGCTGCTTGTTTTTGAATTATGTGTATGTTTACGCCTGAGTCTAATTTGTCACAATATCTATGAATGCTTTTTGCTACTATTCCTGTGGCTCCTATTACTACCGGTATTACTTCCGTAGATGTGTTTTATAATTATTGTCATTATTATCATTATCTTTATTATGTCATTTTGACATCCTTTTTTTTATTAGCGGTACACCGCAGACTGCCCCCTTTTAGATTTTAAGTTCTTTCAGTCCATCCCAAGGTTGTCTGGTAGATATCGCTGTTCAGCGATAAGACCGCTGTTTTAATCTCTATGGGTACCCATAGAGATTAAATCTCGTGTAACAGATTTAAGCTCGTGTAAACAATTGTGTGACTGCTTTGGTGTACAATAAACTTTTATTCTATTCTATCATTTATCTAAAAGACCACTCCGGAATCCCTTCTGTGCAACGCCTATTCGGGTAAATCCCTAGGGAGTTGGTAAAATGGTCTCCCCTGAGCCTCGCTACGCAAGGCAGCACAGGATCACTGTGCCACCGTCTTTCCTGGGGCAGAGTCCCCAACTCCCCTGTCCGCCCCGGAGTCTCGAATGCAGGCCGAGTCTCGGCGTTTTAGACGACGAGGCAACTGCCTCCCCGACGCACTCACCGAGCGGGATCAGCCAAAGTACCTATAACCTACCACTTCACCAGTACTAATCGTATTTGGAGGCATGCGGAACAGGGAGTAAAGTCCCGCAAACCTCCATTGAAAAGGGAGGATCCACCGACCAGACGGGTGCTATGTCTGGTCCGGGCAGCTGCCCGATGGTTGATTTCGGACTGTTGTATATGTTCAAATCACGAGGAGAACTCTGCTTGTGCGATGTAGGATTTGTTGTTTAGTTTATTTGTGGCGTCATAGATGTCGCTACACGTACATGAATAAACTATGTTTTTTACATTATTATTAAGTACTACTATATATTATTATGATAAAAAAGTTGAATATTAACTATATAGGTCAATAATATTAAGTATACGTAAAATTTTAAATATATATTTATATATACTTTATACGTTAAACGTTGTTTAGAAAACCAAACAATAAAGGCTTATTTTTGCGTTTTATCATTAGGTTATAAGTGATAAAGGAACGATAAGGTGCTCGACGGTGGTGTGAACTTGCCTGTCCTAAACGTAACCTATTCACACTTGAAGAATTTCCAAATAAATGTTATCGGGAAACACAAATTCAGATAAGGGATTCCACACCTTATGGTGATGTCGAAAGATTAACGAGGCAGACAGCCCTGGATGCTCTCAATAAATCTAATGCAATAAACCGGTCAAGTGCGTGTCGAGCCACGCGCAGTGTAGGGTTGCGTAGTCGCCCGTTACAACATGCGGACTTAGAAAGGAGCTTTAGGTATGTATATTACTACGAAGATTTTAATTCTGTTCACGGTTTAACGGCCAATAACGTTTAAGACGGCCCCACATAAAATTATGGGTTACCATAGTTTTATGTGGGTCGGGTTTTATAACTCCTTCTTCAGTTATGAAGAAGGAGTTATAAAACTCATTCATTGCATTGTATCTTTCAATGTTTGGAACACTCAAACTCTATGTTTGCGGCGTCTCTGAGCATCCCGTTTGGAATAAAGCTTGTGACGTTTTGTATATTATCATTTTATTTTTCCATAATTTTACACATTTACTACCCGTTTAAAATAAGTAACCACTTTATCTAAATAATTTTATACGAAATTTTCAAAGTAGGTACGTTTTATAAGTTGGGTGACTCTTTCTCTTAAACTAACAGAGCTAACATAGCCGTAATAGTTTTCCTTCAAAATTCGTTAAATATATTACCATCACGAATGAAACTGGTTCCTTGTGCTTACTAAACAGAATACTATAGGTAAATAACTGTTTAATCAACGATAACTCAGTGACAACAATACTTACAAAGTTAGATAATTATTTACACCTAAGCAAAGATAAACAACATCACAGTTGAAGTACCATCTCCAAACAATCCCTACCTTAAACAAAGCTCACAAAAACCGGTATTCACCGGTTTAAACAGGAATAAACTGGTCCTGCAGGCAAACACACCTTTGCAAACAGGCCTTGATTCCAAATTCTGTTTGGACAATGTAAATAGACATTAATTATTCATATTCACGTAGTTACGGGCCCATGCTGCCGACACGTCAGGGATGCCCAATGCCCGTTCCCGCTGTGCCCAGAGGCCTGCCCGGCCGTTTGCCCGCTGATTTCCCAAGGGTAACACTCGCATGACGCATAAGCAAGGCGATGCAAATTTACGCCGATACGGAGGCTTTGGTACTGTGAGCAAAATTGATAGGTTTGCAAGCTGTACCTAATCGTACGAATATGTTTAGAAAAGGAAATGAGTAGCAACTTCCTCTTTTGTGTTAGTAAAATTTTATAACCATACTTAATAGGTACTTAGTCTAGAAATACACTATTCCTCCTGGCAGCTGTATACTAGAAAGATGAAAGAAATATTATCACTCTTTTTCGGAACCAAACTATCAAGCTAAGGCCATTTCCTCCAGTGTATAGATTTTTCTTGTTAAAAAACTATGGCCCTCAGGAACTGTACCTATTTGCAAGAAAAAACGTAACCTACGCTCCAACCTACACTCAGCGTCAGCGATCGCGGTCAGTCACTTAGTTTAACATTCTATCGGTGAAAGAAGTGTCGCAACTGGATCAGTACTTCTAGATAGATTACCTTTTACAATCATAAACATAAATAAATACGTTTAAATACAATTCGTTTAGATTTGATAGCTTGTTTTAGAAGCGGCTTTTGAAAGAAAAAAAGTTTATTTGAGACTCGCACAAGAAAAACACAATGCAGAATAAAATATTAACAAGCCATAACAACTAATGATAAATAATATCAACATAGTAAGAATATAGAAAAGAGCTGTGCGAAGCCAAAAATTCTATCTCAGCATAAGGTGTGATATTGAAAAAATAAAGAACGCAGCGCTGGTAGTGTGACCTGTGATGGCACGGACAAACTCACGAAACGCTGACTAAAAAAAACTTTTTTACAAAAAAAACAACCGACTTCCAAAAAAAAATACACTAAAAATTTAAAAATAACTTTAATTTCGGAAGTCGGTGTTTGTATTTTATTTCTTCGATATTTGACACCGACTTCCGAAATTAAAGTTATTTTTAAATTTTTAGTGTATTTTTTTTTTTGGAAGTCGGTTGTTTTTTTTGCTAAAAAGTTTTTTTATTTTTCGCTTTTTAGTTGTTATACCCCAGAACTAAAAACCTCAATAACATAGAACGTGGAATTTAAACATTTGGAGAACACCAAAACGTCATCGAGATATGCGTATTTTTCTTTTTTGTTCAGTTTCTCAAAAAGCGCTAAAGCAATTTTGATAAAATTTATATGGGACCACCTCGGGAGTATATTCTTTCAGATAAAAAAATAATTTGGAAAATGGGTCCACAACTGACGGAGAAATGCGCGGACATACATAAAAAAAAACACATACAGTCGAACATAAAACCTCCTCCTTTTTCGAAAGTCGGTTAAAAATGAAAATTATACATATAAAAGAAATAAAGCAACAGTGGAAGCCTGCACACCTAACTCCTTCGCCATTTGTACGTAGTGTAGGTTATGTTTTATGTATAGGCATCGGTTTCAAGAGGATTTACTTCTCAACGTTAACATTTTTACTAAAGTAGTTGAGGTTTACTGGATTTGGATTTGGGTGTCAAATTGCCACGAAACTGCGTCTTCGTTTTTTTTTTAGGATTTAGAAAATGACCAAAATATTCCTTTTTCCACTGTTTTCAAATCAGTGGAATGTAGATCCTTAGTCTTTGCTTTCTCATAGCTGAAGGCTGAGATTACAGCTTTTTTTGGCTTGCAAGGAGGCCGTAAATGAAATTTTGGCGATTTCGCTAATTTACGTAATTTTACAGACATGATTTTACAGTTATAATAATGTGTAGCGACATCTATGACGCCGCACACGAACTAAAAATAGCAAGAATTCTACATAGCGCAAGCAGAGTTCTCCGCGCGATTTCAACATATACAACAGTCCGAAATCAACCATTGGGCAGTTGCCCGGACCAGACACAACACCCGTCTGGTCGGAGGATCCTCCCTTTTCAACGGAGGTTTGCGGGACTTTACACCCTGTTCCGCATACCTCTAAACTGGTGACCCTCGACTATGAACGTCAGCGCAGCCTTCGTGCAGCTACTTCAGCGTGACGTTATTATCATCGCTTCCTTCAAGCTCTTGAGCAACGAGTAATACAGCCAGCCAGTACCAACGGCTTCTACGGGTATCCTGACCACCAGCATGCAGCGGATGCGCATTCCTGGTCAGCATCCTCAGCCTCTTTCATCACCATCAACCTCATCAGCGATCTTGGCGCAGCGAACATTACCTTCGGCCGGTCGAAGAACCTCTCCTGGTCGACGCCAGCAGTCAAGTCACTACGTCGCACAGCACCGCTCCGACCCACTGGAGCCTGCAGCATCATCCCGACTCACTGGGACATCATCACCCCGACTCACTGGGGCATCATCCCGACTCACTGGGACATCATCACCCCGACACACTGGGGCATCATCCCTACTCACTGGGATAGCAACACCCCGACTCACTGGGGCATCACCGCCGACAGTTCCGACTCACCGTGAACTATGCGGCTCTTCCGGTTCCGACTCACTGGAACCAACCTTCCACTGGCCCGGCAAGCATCACAAGATGTATGGACGACTCATCAAGAACCATCGATCTCCGATCTCCGGAGGGGAGTGATGTAGCGACATCTATGACGCCGCACACGAACTAAAAATAGCAAGAATTCTACATAGCGCAAGCAGAGTTCTCCGCGCGATTTCAACATATACAACAGTCCGAAATCAACCATTGGGCAGTTGCCCGGACCAGACACAACACCCGTCTGGTCGGAGGATCCTCCCTTTTCAACGGAGGTTTGCGGGACTTTACACCCTGTTCCGCATACCTCTAAAAGGTAAGGCTAGTTAGATTTTCTTGACAAGTTATAGCACACTGGCCGTAAAGATTCGTTTTTTTTTGTTCCTTTTTTATTATTACTTACTTCGAAGGGAAGGCTATAGTCTTTTGACCATATTGCCTGGTCTTACGTAGTGTATTTTCCATTAGAATGCAGATGTAACACATTCCAATGTTTTTTGCTGTAATTGGCAACAGATGTGTCGAGTCAGCCTTCTCGGTAAACTTCGCTGAGGTAGTCAATACTACAATAAAATTCTCAGTTCCATTTTACCGAGACCGCGCCTGTTTCAATGATACTACATATTGTGCAGTTGCGTAGACCCTTGAGACACAAAACTACACCAATTTTATATCACAATATCCACTAGGAATCAATAAGCGAATAATTAAAACAGCCACTGAACTTCACTCGAGAAAATCCCGCCAAAAACTCCCCGTATAGATTCGATTTTCTTTTGACTGACAAGAAGTTACAGGGCAACTGGCTAGTAGAATATGTCAGATTACTGCTGCCCCAGATACTGACTCTTTCGGCACATTAGAGTTGATACGCTCCTGGTGTCAGGATTAATATTTCAATAAATTCTAGTGTTAAAAAGTATAAATTAAATTAATTATAGATAAATTAAAATCCCTATAAGGCAAGCTTCAATCAAATAAAAACGTAAACTAGAAAATGTTATAGTTGTAAGTATATCATTTTCTTTAAAGCTTGAGGCGTAAACGTCTGTTACACTGTTTTAAGGATGAGCCTAAAATATGATAGTTGTCATCATCATCATTCTCCTGCCCTTATTCCAATTTATTTGGGGTCGGCGCAACATGTCTTTTTCTTCCATACTCCTCTATTAGTCGTCATCTCTGAAAAAAAATATTATAGTTGTATGCTTATGTAAAATATCTGTGATTCGTTCGGAACCCTTTTCTCGCGAGTCGGACTCGCACTTGGCCGGTTTTATTTTTCAGATAACAAACCTACTTCAATGTGAATGGATGGAGAGGGAGATGGAGGCCAAAGAAAGGATGGATGGATTGTGTGAAGAGTGATATGAAAGAAAAGGGAGTTAGTGATAGCGTGACGGCTGACAGGACAGAATGGAAGAAAAAAACGTGTTGCGCCGACCCCAAGTAACATGGGATAAGGGCAGGAAGATGATGATGAATCCTACTTCAATAGAATATAGATAGAATCAACCCATATTGTCTTATTTCGCAAATAAAGTAAAATACACGGCTTACTTTTAACTGCACCTCAAAAAACATAGCAACCGTCAATTTATTTACATCAATTAAATATTTTTTACATTAACATATAATTTTCTAACTATTTTGCTTCATATATTAATTTATGTACCTTACCATAACTATACAGGGTGTAACGGAAAGGTGTGGTCATATTTTAAGAACTGCATCTGCCCATCGATATGTACAACTTTATTCAAGAAAACTGAGGCAATTTTTTTACGTCCCATACAAATATTGATCAGCTGATGATAACTTTGTATGGAAAGTCCAATTTTTTTTTGTGAATTTTCTGTTTTTTCTTAGAGAAAGTAGTTCATTTCCATGGGTAGAACCGGTTCTTAAAATATGACCACACCTTTCCGTTACACCCTGTATATACCTACACAAAAAAAAAAATCTCTAGTAATGTCGGCTGGTAATGTGCCCAAAAGGCTGGCGGCATTGCCACGTTGTATGGCAATGCTTATCCTCTCTCCAAGGAAAAAGCCAGCCCATGGGTCACGCGAAGTGTCAACAAGGCTTTTAGATATATCCTTAAATAATTTCTGAGCACTCGGACCCCACGATCCGAGAGTTTCAACCCCAAACGGCTCGAAAATATAATTACCATTTTTACATTAAATAATTATTGCAAATCAAACTTACCATTGCTACGTACGTTGTCCAAGAGCGAGCGAAGCGAGCTCAGAAACTTAGGGCACCCCAACACGGAGAGGTTAGGTTCCAAGGGGATGATCATCCCCATTGTATAGTAGAATGCCTAGGCAAAGTTTGAGATAAATATAATACTTCCACTATCTCCAGTATCAGCAACATTCCTTTTGAATTAATAGCGATGCGTCACGAACTCAAATTGTTGCTAAAATAATAATATTTTGATGTACCTAACTATTTTGCTGTGGAGTCAGTATTTTTTAATAAGGATTGGGATTTTTAAAATAAAAAAACTTTTTTACAAAAAAATAGAACCGACTTCCAAAAAAAAACAAAAAGTTCCAAATAACTTTTATTTCGGAAGTCGGTGTTTCTGGTTTTGTTTCTTCGTTTTTTGACACCGAGTTTTTATTTTACACTTTTTAGTTGTGTTTCTCCATTAAATTGTGTTAACAATGGATATCTAGGCGATAGCAGCAATCGCGGTGGATTTGCTGTCATTTTTTGAAGAGTTCCGTTGTCTGTCTCCGAAACGCATCATCAGATCTTTATGAAATTTATATGGTGGTCCCATATAAATTGCGTTTCGGAACAAACTGCTTTCGAAAAAAAAAGAATTTTGGAAATCCGTCCATAAATGACGGAGTTATGCCCGATCATACAGAAAAAATAAAAAATAAAAAAAAATACAAACATCCGAATTGATAACCTCCTCCTTTTAGAAGTCGGTTAAAAAAGGAAGATGAATGATCTTTCATGTTGTTTATTAAAACTTATAGAAATACATTTGTAGGTAGTATATAAATGAGATACTACTACTACGCTACACGGGAATCTAACCCGTATAGTAAGGTCGTTAAGCACTATAATGGCAAGCGAAGCTTAGCAGGAATAATGAGAACGAAAGGCGAAGAAATGAAGAATGTTATTATAATCGGATGAAATGAATATATTTAAAGGTGAAGTAAGATAACAGAACTAGTACTAGCAATATAGCAAACAATATGAAAAGTAAGTAACAATTATAATGAGCGCGGCGCGAATCGAACGGTAAGGTAGGTAGACGAAAGACGACTGAGCCGCGTCGCTCTGCTCGCGCGCCGGTCGGTGTTCGCAAGCCGCTGACGTCACATCGAACAATGGATCACCTGATTTTGGGATCTGGCGCAGAAACATAAGCGACAGCGATTTGCTCCAAATTGTAAGGTGGTGGTCCAAGTACTTTCCGCCACATATTCCCCCCGGCCAGACCGTAACTACGGTCGATAATAATCGGGGAACCGTACTCGCCGCCCGCTTCTCGTCCTCTTTTCTTGACTTGTAGGAGGAGCGGTGGTGTCAGTAGTTGGTGCAGGTTTTTCCTCTTGAACTTCTTCACGCATCATGTAGGCCGGTTTGAGACGATCAATCGACACATTATTCGGCTTCCCTTGTATGTCAATCGTGAAGTATTTTGCGTGTCTCTGTAAAACCTTGTAGGGTCCTGCATATGGTGGTTCGAGTGCGCGCCGTACGTAGTCTCTCCGCAGGAAGACGTAAGAAGAAGAGTGCAGATCTCGTGGCACGTAGAAGGGCGATTTACTCGTAGTATGCCACGCAGTAGGTTTTGGAGTCAGCTTGGTCATGTGACATCGCAGACGGTTTGCGTACTCGGTGACGTCAGCTGCAGTGTAGTCTTCTCTCGAAGATAGGAACTGGCCTGGTAGTTGAAGTGCTTCTCCGTAGACGAGTTCGGCCGGCGTAGCCTGGATGTCTTCCTTCCACGAGTTACGCATGCCGAGAAGTACCAGTGGAAGAGCTTCCGTCCACTGTGAGGAGGTGTGGCACATGATGGCGGCCTTCAATTGGCGATGCAGCCGTTCCACGATGCCATTAGCCGCTGGATGGTAGGCAGTAGTGCGAAAGTGGTCTGCCCCCAACAAGGCAGTGAGAGCCTTGAACAAGTGACTCTCGAATTGGCGACCACGGTCGGTGGTTATCCGTGTTGGACAGCCGAACCTGGCCACCCAACCAGTCACCAGAGCAGCAGCGCATGTCTCCGCAGTGATGTCCTTTAGGGGGTACGCCTCAGGCCATCGGGTGAACCTGTCAATGACGGTAAGGCAGTACCTGAAATCAGATGAAAGGGTTAAGGGCCCTATGATGTCGAGGTGGATGTGGGAGAAACGAGAGGATGGAGTCAGGTAAGAGGAAAGTGGAGATTTAGTGTGACGTGTGACTTTACACGTCTGGCATTTTAAACATTGCCTTGCCCACTCTCTACAATTCTTGCGAATCCCTGGCCATATATAGTGTTTTGTCACCAGTCGCACTGTAGCAGATTTCCCAGGGTGATGTAAATTATGCAGTGAGTTGAAGACTTCTCTACGCAGTGTTGGTGTTACATAGGGACGTGGCACCTGTGTGGAGACGTCACAGTACACGGGTAAGTTCCCACTATGTGTTAATGCTATCTTTTTTAATTTAAGCGTCGTACCATGGAGTATGAGGTCTTGCAGTTCTGGATCATCATCCTGGAGTCGTGCAAGGTTCTCGAAGTTGATGGCAGCAGATACCTCTTCTACGCGTGATAGAGCATCTGCAACAATGTTTTCTCTGCCTGGTAGGTACCTTAGGTCTGTTGTGAATTGGCTGATATAGTCTAAGTACCGAAACTGCCTCGGCGAGAGACTCTCCCTGTTTGACTTGAACGCGAAGATTAGTGGCTTGTGGTCAGTGAAAATCGCGAATGTTCGAGCTTCAACCATATGACGGAAGTATTTAATTGCTTCATACACTGCTAGCAGCTCTCGATCATACGGGCTGTACTTCTTCTGAGCATTGTTTAGCTTGTGGGAGTAAAATGCTAGTGGCTGCCAGCTCTCACCTTTGCGTTGTTGAAGAACAGCGCCTATAGCTGTATTCGATGCGTCGGTTACAATCGCTAAGTCTGCCGATGCATCTGGATGAGCCAAGAGTGTTGCTTTAGACAGCGAGGACTTGCAATCGTCGAAAGCCTTCAGCATCTCTGGAGACATTTGAACTGGATGAGAACCTTTGATCTTAGGACCAGCAAGGGCAGTGTTTAACGGTGCTTGTAGCTGGGCTGCGTTTGGAACAAATCGGCGATAAAAATTAATCATGCCCAAGAATCGTCGCAGCTCCTTGACGGTTTTGGGTATCGGAAACTCCTGGATGGCCTGCACTTTAGTCTGAAGTGGTTTTATGCCCTCAGCTGACACACTGTATCCTAAGAAAGTCACCTCTGGTTGTCCGATGTTGCATTTGACTGTGTTGATGACGACCCCGTATTTATTCAGACGTTCGAATAATAGGCGTAGATGCACCTTGTGGTCTGCCACCGTCGCTGAGAACACTAGGATATCATCGACATATCCATAGCAGAAGTCTAGGCCGAGTAGGACTTCGTCAATGAACCTTTGGAAGGTTTGAGCCGCGTTTCTTAAACCAAAGGTCATAAAGGGAAACTCGTAGAGACCGAAGGGGGTGGTTATCGCGGTTTTAGCTATATCCTCCGGGTTTACTGCGAGCTGATTATAGGCTTTAACAAGGTCTATAGTGGAGACGACTGAGCAGCCTGCTAACTGATGGGAGAAGTCCTGAATATGGCGGATGGGGTACCTGTCAGGTATTGTTCTGGAGTTAAGTGCCCTGTAGTCGCCACATGGTCTCCATCCGTCGTCCTTCTTCTTCACCAGATGCAGTGGCGCCGACCAAGGACTCTCCGAACGCCGTGCTACTCCGCTTGCGAGCATTTGCTCAAACTCCTTCTTAGCAGCCTGCAGTCGAGTAGGGTCTAGGCGTCTAGGCTTACATGCTACAGGTGGTCCTGGCGTCGTCCTGATGAATTGCAGCGTATTGTGATTGCCCGGGACCTGTTTCCCTGGAGGACGCGTTATCTCCGGATACTCACGTAGGATTTGGTGGTAATCCGTGTCACCTACCACCGCTTTCACTGAAGCAATGTCGACTGAATTGCAGTGTACTGCTGGTACTGACAAAGAGGTGAGGTGGTCGATCAGGCGTTGATTCCTGCAATCTACCAATAGATTGTAAAAGCTGAGAAAGTCTACTCCAATTATTGCTTTTGAAACGTCTGCAATTGTGAAGTTCCAGCTGTAGTTCCTCCTTAGTCCTAAGTTTAATTGCAGTTGCAGAGGACCGTAAGTGCGTATTACTGTGTTGTTTGCCGCTACCAGGTCGTAATTGGATTGTTTGCAGGGCGTTTTGACAGCAGACCGAGGAAAAACACATAGATCTGAGCCAGTGTCCACTAAAAATTGCATTTTTGACGTCCGATCCGTGATAAATAGACGGCCTGAAGAAGTAGGGCAGTCGTTGGCCGCTACTTGCGACCGCCCTTCCTGTTTTCCTCCGCGAATGAGCATGGTTGCTTACATTTTTGTGCCTTGTCTCCATACGTGTAGTGGTAGAAACAGTGTGGGTGGTTCTGTGGTGGTTGCTGCGGTCGGGATTTAGAGTGGTCATACCTTCGACGGTTGTTGCGAGACCTTGAGCGTGAGCGTTGCCTTCCTCTGTTGTTGAAACGTGAAGTGAGCGCGGCCACCTGCTTCGTGAGCTCGCTCACCTGCTTGGCCAGGTCCGACGTAACAGCGCTGGTGGATGCAGACGTGCTCGCGATCTGTGGTGTCATCGGGGCGATTTCGTACACCCTGTCCGCTATCTCCGCTAATCTTTCCACCTGTAAATCAGCAATTTGAGAAGCGATTACCGTTTGTATATTTTGGGGTAACCGGTTAGTCCATATGCTTTTGACGAATTCAGCTGCACCTGATGGCCCTGCTAAATTTTGCAAGTGTCTCAAGAATTGTGACGGTTTGCGATCACCTAATTCCTCGTGGAGTAATAGCTGTTGTATTCGTTTTTCTTGTGACGCTGACAACCGACTTATGAGTTCTGATTTTAATTTCTCAAACTTATTAGCCTCTGGAGGGTTGGTAATGATATCCCTGACTTGCAAAGCGTATTTAGTCTCGAGTTGAGTCGATGCAAAATAAAATTTTGTTGAGTCGCTGGTAATTCTGGACAGAATAAATTGGCCTTCTAGCTGGGCAAACCACAATGCCGGCTCCTCTGGACCAAATGGCGGACAGCGCAATGGCATTCCAACCGCAGTTACCTCTCCTGAGGCAGCGGAAACATCCTTGCAGTCGACGTAGCTGTCCGACTCAGTCATTGTAAAATGAGTTAAAATCGCTCACCGCTAATTCCTTGTACCAACCACTTTCTGCTTTTGAGTCAGCCACCAATGCAAACACAAGGCACACTCTTCTTTTGCAGGTCCACCGGTATCTTGAAGTCTTGTAACGCGGTAGTCGAGGGTCACCAATGTAGGTAGTATATAAATGAGATACTACTACTACGCTACACGGGAATCTAACCCGTATAGTAAGGTCGTTAAGCACTATAATGGCAAGCGAAGCTTAGCAGGAATAATGAGAACGAAAGGCGAAGAAATGAAGAATGTTATTATAATCGGATGAAATTAATATATTTAAAGGTGAAGTAAGATAACATAACTAGTACTAGCAATATAGCAAACAATATGAAAAGTAAGTAACAATTATAATGAGCGCGGCGCGAATCGAACGGTAAGGTAGGTAGACGAAAGACGACTGAGCCGCGTCGCTCTGCTTGCGCGCCGGTCGGTGTTCGCAAGCCGCTGACGTCACATCGAACAATGGATCACCTGATTTTGGGATCTGGCGCAGAAACATAAGCGACAGCGATTTGCTCCAAATTGTAAGGTGGTGGTCCAAGTACTTTCCGCCACAACCTCATCGGGCTACATTGTAAAGTTGACGGTTTCCTATGATGACCTTCCAGATCCAACAGCAGACCCTGGACTATACCTGGAACTATATTATAGTTTTAGTCAAGACAAAATCAACGAGACCAAACAATACGGCACTTTCTTGTTTAGAGTCTATATTACCCTTCGTGCTCTATCATCAGACCCTAATCACCACCTAGTTTAATGACAATTGTCGGAAAGTACATATCCAATGAGTATATATAGTAGTAGTATTTTATTTATATACTAGTAGTATATAAAGCTATGTTGTATGGTTGAAGATCTTAAATATATCATCAGACCCTGATCACCTTCTAGTGTAATAATACTAGTCAAAACAAATTCAATAAACCCAAACACGATAGTGCTATCTTGTTTAGTTGAGGAGTTGTAATGGTCACCTTCCGGTCTTATCATCGGACCCTTGGCACCACCACCACTTAATGTAATATCGCTTTTAAATACATATTCAATAAACCGAAACACGATGGTGCTATCTTGTTTGGTAGCTTAGATCCAATGGCCACATTCCAGCACCATCATTAGACCCCAGGCACCTCCCAGTGAAAAATCACTTTTCATTATATATCGAATAAACCCAAACGCAATGGTACTATTTAGTTTGGTTGCGGAGATCCTTTGGCCACCTTCCGACTCGATCATCAGACCCTGGGTACTACCAAGTGTAAAATCACTTTTCAATACACATCTAATGAGTCCAAAGCCAAACACGATGGTGCTATCTTTTTTGTTTGCGGAGACAGGATCTAGGACACCTTTCGGCTCCAACATCAGACTTTAGACCTTAGTCTAACGTAACTTTTCAAAACATATACAATGAGACCAAAAACGATGATGCCTTGTTGTTTGGTTGAAGAGATCCTATGGCCTCCTTCCAGCTTCATTATCAGACCAGCTTCATAGTACAGACTGTTGTCAACATTATCTGACCCACCCTAAAATCAAACGACTTTGGACCCTCTGCCTGTAACATTAAGGTTTATTTAATTTATATGAGCTTATCACACAAGTGCACGAGGACTCGATGAACAAAAATACAATAATAACACAGACACGCAAATTTGATCTTTAACACGTAACGTTAAGGTAAGCCCACCCAACATAGTCGGAGCCACCGGCATTATTTAATCATTATCTCGTTAACATTAAAGTTGAAAAGCTTTTAAGTCACACTACATAATTACAACCCAATCTTTAATTTCGCGTATTCCCAACAAGTTCTTGTGGCTTAGCGGTTTGATGCTGGATTGACGACGAACAGCATGTGGGTTCGAAAACACAGTCCACCTATACATCAGTTTCTTTTTTAATTTGTTTTCATTTCTACAATATTGCTTGCAATATTAAAGAAGGACCAATATGATTTTCGCCTAATAACTTATCTTGTAAACGGGTGAGTAATTTAAAAAACTTTAAGTTCACAGTTCTTTATAATGAATACGAATATTTATTTTTCAACTACCCACTTATTACAAGTTATGTGAAAATATTACCATTTTAAAAAGTTTATGTATAGTCTGTAGTTCTTTACAATAATGCAAGAAATAGTTTTGGAATATAAATTCTATATTGAAAGCAAAACAACATCTTTGTCGCAGGATTTGATCTCGAACCTTGTTTTTCTGTCTTATACACAGACCACGAGACCGCAATGACTTGAACTCAATCATTAAAATAAGCTATTACACTTATCATATTATAACAAATAGTTATAAAATATAACCTAATGCCAACGTTTTAAATATCAAATTTGCGTGTCTACATTATTATTGTATTTGTTCATCAAATACTCGAGCAGTTGTCTGATAAGCTCATATAAATTAAATAAACCTTAATGTTACATGCAGAGGGTCCAAAGTCGTTTGATTTTAGGGTGGGTCAGATAATGCTGACAACAGTCTGTACTATAAATTATTGCATTGGGCACTTAATTTTAAAAGTAATGCAAGTTTCAACTTAATCAAACACCAGAAAGTTGTTTGAAAAATGGATTAAGTACTAATAATTTGTAACCGGATTCACACAAAACCAAAGCAAGTTAGTAAAAATATAGACTTCTCATGGGTTTTGCTGTAATCTATAAGTAAAGAATACCTGTACTTACTTTTTTTTTTTAAATAATAAATTTTCATATGTTTTTTTTATTATTTAATTATTAAATTTATGCCACCAACAGCTTGAAAAGTGACTTGTTTGGAACTTTTTAGTTGTTTTTTTTTATGAGGATTGTGAAGCGCCGATACGCGGCGAGAGAAATTTGCAAGTCTTAAGAGGAGGCAAGTACCTACATTTCCTTTTTGAAATATTGTTTCAGGCGATAACGTTTTCACCCCCCTAAACCTTTACGAAATGAGACAACTTTAGTCTCATTATATTCAGTATACCTTCATCTAGGTCCATACGTTTATCTTTTTAACCAACTTCCAAAAAGAGGAGGTTCTCAATTCGTCTGTGTTTTTTTTTTTTTTTTGTATGTATGTTACCCGATTTCTCCGTCAGTTGTGAACCGATTTTCAAAATTCTTTTTTCATCTGAAAGAATATACTCCCGAGGTGGTCCCATATAAATTTTATCGAAATTGCTTTATCGCTTTTTGAGAAACTGAACAAAAACGGAAAATACGTGTACCTCGATGACGTTTTGGTGTTCTCCAAATGTTTAAATTCCACGTTCCATTATATTGGGGTTTTTAGTTCTGGGGTATAACAACTAAAAAGTGAAAAATAAAAAACTTTTTTACAAAACAACCGACTTCAAAAAAAATAAAAATTTATAAATAACTTTAATTTCGGAAGTCGGTGTCAAATAACGAAGAAGTAAAAATGCAAACACCGACTTCTGAAATTAAAGTTATTTATAAATTTTAGTGTATTTTTTTTTTGAAGTCGGTTGTTTTTTTTTTAGTAATCAGTTTAGTTTAATTTAAAAAATTAAAACACTCGAGGAAGTTTTTAAGTCAACAATATAGATATTTAGATGCTAATAACTTAAATCGTACGCAATATTTCTTTAAAATAAAAATTTAAGGACCTAGTTTTTCATTATATCTACATTTCGAAAAATAATGAAAATTGGAATATATTTACTGGGAGAATACCGAACATAACCTAATAACCGGCGAAAAAAAAGGAGGAGGTTCTCAATTCGACCGTATTTATGTTTTTTTTTTTTTTGTGTATGTTCAGCCCTCACTCCGTCATTTATGAACCGATCTTGATGATTATTTTTTTTTTAGATAGGGTGTACCTCAAGGGTGGTCCCATGTCAAGGAAATCAGGATCCGATAATGGAATCCTGATAAAAATGAGAGAAAACCTCGAAAAACTTGGGCACGTTTAGCGTTTCTGTACGTATGTTCGGCCCTCACTCCGTTGTTTATGAACCGATTTTGATGATTCTTTTTTTTTTAGATAGGGTATACCTCAAGGTTAGTCCCATGTCAAGGACATAAGCATCTGATCATGGAATCCTGATAAAATTGAGAGTAAACCTCGAAAATTGGGCACGAATATTGTTTCTGTTTACTTTTCATCATAACTTAATCAGATATTTGCATTTAGGAATCATCACATCATGAAACTGAGCTGATGATGGAAACCATACCTTTCCTAAACAATAGAAGTTAGATATAAAAAAACTAGTTTTAGTGACAGATACCACTTAATATGCTTTGAAGAAAAGACGTCTTTAGAATATTGGAGGTAACCTCAACTGGTCAATATCCTGGGAACCTCATGGAAGGATGGTTACATCATCAGCTCAGTGCCAAGAGGAATGATGATAATAATAATAATAATAAGCCTTTTTATTTCCAGGACAGTTACAAAAGAAAATAAATAAATTGAATTAGTACTTAACAACTAAAAGTTTCTGTCATGGCCCCTTACGGGTATAGGCCTCCCAGAGGGTCATGGCCATCCGCATCATCCGCGGATACTGCACGATCTCCCGTGAGGCGGCGAGCCTCCTTGCCGGACTGTCACCGTGGGATCTGGAGGCAAAAATCCTCGCGCACCTGTACGAGTGGCGCGAGGAGGCTAAACGCCGGGGCGAAACTCCGCTGCCGCGACAACTCGCGGCTCGGCGGACAGAGCTCCGGCAGGATCTCATGGTGACATGGAGAGAGCGACTGTCGCAACCCAGCGCTGGGCACGCCACCATCGAGGCGGTAGTGCCCCTCTTTGAGGAGTGGCTGGAGAGGCGCCATGGCGCCCTCACCTTCCGCCTGACGCAGGTGCTCACCGGACATGGCTGTTTCGGGAAGTACCTGTGTCGTATCAAGGCGGAGGTGACCCCTGCGTGTTTCCACTGCGAGGATCGCCCCGTGGACACGGTGGAGCATACGGTGGAGGTTTGCCCCGCCTGGGCAGAACACCGCCGTGTCCTCGTGGATGCGATAGGCGGCAGCGACCTCTCGCGCCGTGCCCTGGTTCAGGCCATGGTACGGAGTGAGAGGGAATGGGGGGCCGTCTCCAACTTCTGCGAAGCAGTAATGCTCGCGAAGAGGGAGGCGGCACACGTTAGGGAGATTCAACAGAGACCGAATCGCCCTAGCGCCCCCAGCAGCAGCCGTCGCAGGAGACGCCGGGGGCTGCGAGACGATCTCCGGCCACCGTAGACCCGGGCCTGCGGACGGCGAGTAGCGGGTAACTCGCCGTCCGATCAGCACCAGGCCCGAGAGTCGACGGCGCGTAGTGTTCCACGCGCGCCTCAAAGAGTTGTCAGCAAAGGACGGGGCCTGCCACGGCCAGTGCCTGCCCGGGGGTGGAGGATAAATTCGAAAGAGTTACCTCGCCCCCGGGCGCGTAGGGCAGGGAGGAACAGGGGTGGGTTTTAGTCAGTAAGAGTCTGACACGCCCTTCCGCTCCACCCCAGAGCGGAAAGAGTCATTAGATGATTTCCCACCCCCCAAAAAAAAAAAAAAAAAAAACGGGTATAGGCCTCCTCCAATTGCCTCCATTTTTTCCTGTTGTTTGCCGCTTTCAACCAGTTACTTCCTGTCATTTTTAATATGTCGTCGATCCAGCGAGCTTGTGGTCTGCCAAGAGGAATGATGAAGGATTAGAAATTAGCCTCAGAGTATTAAAAAAAAAAAAAAAAAATGATGCGAGTCACAAAATAACCATAAAATAAAAAACTTTTTAACAAAAAATTCAACCGACGAAAAAGAACTAAACAGCAAAAAATAAATAAACCTTTTAAGTCTTGAGTATTGAGCTTATTTACCTACATAAAATATCAAAGTTTATATAGACTAATTTTGAGTCGGCGCCAAATAATAAAATGATTAATTACCTACATCTAGCCTTCTTCATTTCGACGTACATATAAGATTTAGATATGATTGTTGTTTGGCGCCGACTCAAAATTAGTTTATATAAAATTTGATATTTTGTGTAGGTAAATAAGCTAAATACTCAAGACTTAAAAAGTTTATTTATTTTTTGCTTTTTAGTTCTTTTTCGTCGGTTGAATGTTTTGTTAAAAAGTTTTTTTTGTATGAAAATTTACAGATTTTACAGAGTGGGGGTGTAATAAAATTGTTTGCTGCTTAAAATATTCCGGGATTAGTTTATCTTCACACAATCAGCGAAAGGTCATAAGATGTAAAACAAACAGGTACCTAATTTTTCCAACTAATTAATTAAAATCACACTTTCCATTTTAGCAGCAGTTGATAATAGATGTCGCTTCCAGTAGCGGTAAGACGAGCACCCTCGAAGCGCTGTAATATGATCACTTGACTCTGCACTTTATTCGCATAGTACCTACTTCACGTAAGTACCTGAACGAGGGTAGTGACGGGACTTAGTCTTTGCCTCCGCAAATGCGGAACTTCCGCAACAAATGATACCTTTAATTATTGATATGCTCGCGTTTGACCACTATCTCACCTGATGGTAAGTGATGATGTGGTCGAAGATGGAGCACGCTTGCCTAGAAGTCTTAATCACCCCCAGGTTAACAGGAAACACAGACCCCGGCAGGGAATTGCACTTAGCTGTACGCCCAAGGAATGTAATAATAATAACAATAATTCCCTATTCCCGATACCGGTGGGATCCAATTTTTTATATTTTTTTTTATTGAAATATTTAAAAATATAATTTATATGTTTAAACAGTTGAATAAACGATATATTAATAATACTACCTCACACTCGTACTTTTTAATGGTTCCACGAAACTCAAACTCGGACATCATTCTGTGACGAAATCTCTAACCATGATAAATGATAAATGATGTTTATTCAGTAAATAGGTTACAAGGAACACTTTTACACGTCAATGTTTTTGTCAGTTTAAGCTAGATGAGGCCGGTGTTTCCTAGCTGACTACCCTGAGAAGAAACACCGAAACAAACTCAGAGGTCAAAGTCTCTTTTAAAGTGTTCAAATCCATACAATGTGTAGGTACTGGTAAAATCATATGAGAACCATGTACGTTTATGTCTGGGATGAGCTTTTTGTAGAAAGCAACATGGGATGTCCTCAGGGCTCAGTGATAGACCTTGGTATGGAATTTGAGGTACGATGACTTTCTCGCGATTCCGCTTCCTTGCGGTTGCTCATTAACCGGGTATGCGGACGATGGGCTGCTGATCATTCAGTCAAGTACTCGGGCTGGCCTTGAGAGTTTGGCTGAGACTTCCCGTCGTTTAATATCTCAGTGGGGTGATCGGAACCGTCTTGAAAGGTAACCTTAAGTCTTGGCCTAGTTGAAAGGTAACCTTAAGTCTTGGCCAAGTATAAGGTTCGTAGTGACATCTATGACGCTACATACGAACTAGAACAGCAAATTCTTACATCGTGCAAGAAGAGTTCTCCGCGCGATTTGAACATATACAACAGCCCGAAATCAACGGGCAGTTGCCCGGACCAGACACAACACCCGTCTGGTCGCAGGATCCTCCCTTTTCAATGGAGTTTGTGGGACTTTACACTGTGTTCCGCATACCTCTATATAGGTTTAATAACGTTCCCGTTAAAAAAAAAACAGTCCGTATGCTACCTCGGCATGGTATTAGAAAATAACTTTCCATTTATTAAGCATGTAGAAACAGTAGGTGAAAAAGCTAAAAAGAACTTCTATGCGTTGACGAGGATTTGCAAGGCTACTTGGGGCCTATCTTTCCTAACGTTAAAAACGATCTATGATAAATGATAAATGATGTTTATTCAGTAAATAGGTTACAAGGAACACTTTTACACGTCAATGTTTTTTTGTCAGTTTAAGCTAGATGAGGCCGGTGTTTCCTAGCTGACTACCCTGAGAAGAAACACCGAAACAAACTCAGAGGTCAAAGTCTCTTTTAGTGTTCAAATCCATACAATGTGGACTGGTTAGATCCTATGAGAACCATGTACGTTTATGTCTGGGATGAGCTTTATGAAGAAAGCAACACACGAATTCGAGTGGACCTGTCCAGACAGTGCAAGCATTTGTCAGTCATCGCGAAGCTCAACTCAGAACTCTGAGGTGCTCAACGAACCGACGAACAATACCAAAGTAAGGACATTTGAGTAGGCCGCAAAAAATACTCAAACTGCCAGACAATCATAAAATCTACATGAATATAACGACATACATATGGGGCTACTTACCTGGGTTGTATGTGCTACGGGGCACCTGTTTGGGCGTATAGGGCCACCATTGGGGCGGTACGACGTAAATTGCTACAAAGTCAACGTTTAGCTTTGATTTTCCTATGTAAAGCGAAAAGTAAGCGAAGTGTAAGTATAGGACGGTTAGCACTGAAGCCTTACCGGTACTTGCAGGTGTACTTGCAGTCGCGATCTTGAGGTGCAGCGACGTGCTGCAATGTACTATTCTGCATGAAAGACTACGGACTAAGACTTTTTACCTCAACGTGATCGTGCCAAGATTTCTAGATTACTTAAACCTCAAACTGACGCTTGGGAGGACCTTTTATCCGAATGGCAATGTAGGTGGGAAAGTTCCATCAAAGGCAGACCATCGGTTTGCGAACGGCTGGATAGGACATGTCTGGAGGTGGATCACTGTGTTGTCCAATTTCTCACAGGTCATGGCAACTTTAAGAGTAAATTATTTTCCTTCAAGCTTGTTGCCTCACCTTTATGTCAATGTTCTACACCTGATTGCGAATACGAACAATCCGCACATCATATCCTGTGGGAGTGTACTCTTTGGCAAACTGAGCGCAATATTATGTTGGATAGTATTCAGCCTACGTCTGGAGTTGTCTATTACACGGACCTTGTGGAAACTAGAACGAATTTCTGTGCGTTCAAGCGTTTTTGCTATACCTATTATTGGAATCAAGTGTAACAGCTCACAATTTTAGGACCCATTAATATTAGTGTTTTTAAGTGTTGTTGCAGTGGTGCTTGGCAAGTGGGCTTCCCCCCGTTGTAAAACCCCCCTTTGTGCCTAATGGCCTAGTTTTGTTAGGAGTGAAGTGGAAATTATGTTTTTCTTACTCCTCCGCTGTCTTTTCTGATTAATTTCGGTGCGGGACCCAAGACAGTTTAATCGTTTCTCTGGGACTGGTCGAGCTTCATTGCCTCAGTGTTTTTTTCGGGTGGTCGCCACTGTTGTTTCTGGCTTACAGAAGTTACAGTGGTTTGGGAATAGTGTGGCGGGCTTGTCCGAATTAAAAAAAAATAGTAATAATAATTTATTCATCAAAAAAAAAACATTGTTGTAGGTCTACATGATGACCATTTACAGAATCGTGTATCGGTATAATATAGTGTACAAAGACTACAATAAAATGGTGGGCGAGGTGCTGTATTCCTAGCTAGGTTAATAGATAACCTGTGTTAAGGAGTACAGTTCCGGTCCCCAAGGAAAGAAACAATAAAATCGCAGGTACACAGTATACCTACACACATTATAGGACATTATGATGTGCTTACTAAAAACATTTTGGTGTATAACCATAAGATTATTTCGCTTTTCCTCTCTTTTCCTTTTTTCTCCTTTCCCTAACCCGTCAGGCCCCAGAGAATGTGTTCCCAAAACGTTTTTTACGTGTGGGTGGGATGTCCACCTCCGCATCCATATCCGCCTCCGCAAGTACTGAAGGTCTCATACAGGAACTTAGCTTCAAATAAGTGAAGACAGAAGTTGTGGTGAAGTTCGAGGGTTGAAACCTAGGTACGTCACTGGCCACTGACCACCAAATATTTATTTATTTATTTAAAATTCATGTACAATAGTTGTACATTTAAAAAAATGCTAGAATAATAAACTAATAAATACTATGATGAATACCAAACAATACATCAACGAGAACTAAAAATACAATAATTACGTCGAGGACCAAACTGAGTTTAAGAGGACTCTAAGTAGTAGTTCCGGATTTTAAGCTTATAGGAAAACTTACTCTCAGTTTTTTTAATATCAAGGGGAAGCACATTCAAAATATGGTACGCCCCCGTTAAAATTTTGTTTACCAGGTCGTATTAAATCTTCGAAAATGTATTTATACTTTTTATTCCGCCTCCACTGATGTACCTGGCCTCCGTTACCTCCCTACCCTGAACAAGCTAAGTACTGTTTGCACTTGCACTCAAGTACCGGTACCTTATGTAAGTACCTAACTGCATCTACGTATAATTCTACTCCTTTAGAAAACTTTTAGTGGTAAAATAACTTAACACTACGTTTGTATTCCCCGAAGAGATAATCAGAGGTTCTAACAAGATACCAATTAAATTAAAAAAACCCCAACGCGTAAAAGAAAAACCAAAACATTTAAAAAACCAAAAATAGCTGATGACCTTGAAACGGCTGAACCAATTTTGATAAAACATATCTAAGAACCATCGCTAGAAAACCTGTTTTCAAAAAAAAAAAAACAGATATCGAATCGATTCACCCGTTTAAGAACTACGGTGAGACAGACAGACACACACGCATAGCGGTCAAACTTATAACACCTCCTCTTTTTGCGTCGGGGGTTAAAAAGGCCGCTTTAGGTGAATCGAAATAAATCTTGCGCACAATAATCATACAGCCCAATTCATCCATATGAGTTTTGTATAGAGATTCATAAAATGGTTACACATTTCAACTAAATCACACTCAATTACATTCATATCAGAATCATATTTGGTATTTATATTGCCGCGGAACGAGGTGATCCGGCTAAGAACCAAGGTTGTCGACATAGCTCACAGAATAAGCAAGCTGAAGTGGCAACGGGCCGGCCATATTAGCAGTAGAACCGATGATCGTTAGGGTAGACGTGTTCTCGAGTGGAGACCGCGAATCGGCAAACGCAAGGTAGGACGCCCTCAGGCTAGGTGGAGCGATAATCTTCGCAAGGTGGCTGATAGCAGCTGGATGAGAGTTGCCGAGAACCGAACTGAATGGCGTGCAATTGGAGAGGCCTATGTCCAGCAGTGGACTGCTATAGGCTGATGATGATAATGATAATATTGCCGCTATATGAATTGAACGCAAGTTTTTTTTTTATCATTGATAGGCTCACGCTTGACCACTATCTCACCTGATGGTATGCTATGATGCGGTCGAAGATGGAGCACGGTTGCCTAGAAGTAACCTATTCACGCTTGACTTAAAGACTCCAACTTGACTTGATTCATCTAAAGCGGCCTCTTTAGATCTCTAAAGGTGAGTTCAGCTACATGTCATCAGTTAACCTTTTATCCCATTGAGTGTCAAACCTAAAATACCAACGAGTAATGGCTACCAGTAGATAGGAACCTATGAGGTTCTGTTGACATTACGAAGGCTTTTTTACACACAAAATTAATTATGAGCAGCTCCAAACTATGAGCTGCTGCAAACGATGAGCTGCTCGTAACTTTGAGCTGCTCCTAACTATGAGTTGCGCCAAACTATGAGCTACTCGACACTATGAGCTGCTCCAAACTATGAGCTGCTCATAACTTTTAAGCTGCTCATAACTTTTAAGCTGCTCCTAACTATGAGCTACTCCTTGCTATCAGCTGCTCCTAACTATGAGCTGTTCAGAACTATGTGCTGCTCCAAACTATGAGCTGCTCGTTACTTTGAGTTGTTCCTAACTAAGGGCTGCTCGTAACTTTGAGTTGCTCCTAACTATGAGCTGTTAGTAACTTTGAGCTGCTCCTAACTGTCAGCTGCTTCTAACTATGAGCTGCTGCTCAGTATAATTTTTCAGTACCTACCTCTTCATAAATTATAGAGTAGAAAAGAAATGTCAAGAAATATTAATGTAATTCATTCTTGGGTACTAATTAGTTGGAGTCTGCCAAATTTATTAGTTTTATATCAAAACCCAGATTTTATTATGAGTAATGTTAACATTTTAAAATCTTTAACTTATTTTGCGGTTTCACATTGATTAATGAAAAACTTTGAGGAATTCTTAAGAAATTAAAGTACCTAAATTATATATTTTTTTAAGTTAATTCAATATAGTTGTTATTTCAGTTATTGAGAGTCGGTAAAATATTTGGGAGTGTCTGCGCAGCCGGCGCCGTGTCCCTAATGATCTGCCAGCGCCAGCAATGTTACTTCAGGATTCCATATTTTTCTGAAAATGAGCTAACGGCGCTGCCGGCAGCAGTGCACTGCCGGTTCATAACCGCCCACCGCCACCGTGCCGTCACCGGCAGCGGTAACACACTCAAAATATTTAAAACTTACTTCTAATATTAACATACTACTCAACTAATATATCGATTGGGTGATTACAATAAATTACTTTGCTTTAGTTACTTTGGGATTCAAAAATAAATAAAATTAGTGCACTTTTCAAAATATTCTTTTTTAATTTTCTCGGCTCCACAGCAGCACTAGAAACATTCAACAAAAACTCTACCTACTTAAATTAACACAAATACAAATTATAATTCTTCTAATTCGTTTCAGTCTTTTCCGCTTCTTCAGCTGGCTTATCATCACCATCGGCCTCTTCTGCTGACCTATCGAGCCTGAACTGCTGACCATAGTTGTGTCCATACATGTTGGCCAAGAGCTGCCAAAGGTTGGACGAGCTGGACTGCACTCCTGATAACCCTTGGATATTAGGATGATCACAAGGGAAGTGGCCCAAGAAGTATAGCAATGGGTTTTCTGGTTGGTAGTATCCCATTGGGTAAGAGTTACCTCCCAGATTGTTGGCCAAAAGTTGCAGAAGCAAGATCAGATTGGCGCGTGTGCCTTCGTCCATGCCAGGTTCAACCAACACATTGCGGTTTGGTTTCTGATGACCATCTAAAAGGTGCAGCAGAAGGTAGTTGAGGTTTCCAAGACCTGATTGGCCCTTGATATCGTTATCCAGGTTCAAAGGTTGCTTTTCTTCAGGTTTCGAGCTATCGAGTAGTAACTTGATGAGGGGTCCAATATTTTTGGGTGGATGAGAGTTCCTTTCGGGGAACTTGAGGAGAACGTTGAGGATGTCGACGAGGCCGCCGTCAAGGCCATGGCCAGGCTTCTGCTTGCCAATGTGGGTTGGCTTGGGCAGTGCTATATCTGGTAGGTTTAAGACTGGCCTGTCGTGGTGGTGGTGGTCCGGGTGCTCTGGCCGGGGTTTGGGCAGAGGTTCTGGGTGGTATTCCGGGCGGGGTTCTAAGGGAATGTCAGGGCGAGGCTCAGGTTGAGGTTCAGGTCGAGGTTCTGGACGAGGTTCTAAGGATACATCCGGACGGGGCTCAAGGGGCACATTGGGACGGGGTTCCGGGAGGAGTTCAAAAGGCACATCAGGACGGGGATCCGGGAGGGGTTCATAAGGCACATCTGGCCGTAGTTCTAGGGGAACGTCTGGGCGGGGTTCCGGGAGGAGTTCAAAAGGCACATAAGGAGGGGGATCTGGGAGGGGTTCATAAGGCACATCTGGTCGTAGTTCTAGGGGAACGTCTGGGCGGGGTTCACGGGGATCATCTGGTCGGGACTCCAGAGGAACATCTGGGCGCGGTACTAAGGGAACATCTGGGCGCGGTACTAAGGGAACATCTGGGCGCGATTCTGGGTGGGGCTCCAGAGGAATATCAGGCCGTGGTTCCGGCCGGGGTTCGAAGGGCACATCTGGGCGAAATCCTAATGGAACATCTGGGCGCTGTTCCGGGCGGGGTTCGAAGGGAACATCTGGGCGAGGTTCTAAACGAACATCAGGCCGGGATTCGAAAGGTACATTTGTACGAGGTTCTAATGGGATATCTTTGTGTTGATCTACAGCAACGTCTGGGAAAGGCTCTGGTCGTGGTTCCAGAGGAATATCTGGCCGAGGCTCTGGGCGTAGTTCAGGCCGGGACTCTTCTGGGCGTGGTTCAGGCCGGGGCTCTTCTGGACGTGGTTCAGGTCGGAGCTCTTCTGGGTGTGGCTTTGCTGGGTATGGTTCAGGACGGGGCTCCTCTGGGCGTGGTTCTAGAAGGGGCTCTTCTGGGTGTGGCTTTTCTGGGTATGGTTCAGGCCGGGGCTCCTCTGGGCGTGGTTCAAGAAGGGGCTCCTCTAGGTGTGGTTCAGGATGGTGCTCTTCTGGGCGTGGTTCAGGACGGGGCTCTTCTGGGTGTGGCTTTACTGGATATGGTTCCGGACGGGGCTCCTCTGGGCGTGGTTCAAGAAGGGACTCTTCTGTGTGTGGCTTTTCTGGGTATGGTTCAGGACGGGGCTCCTCTGGGTGTGGTTCAAGAAGGGGCTCCTCTAGGTGTGGTTCAGGACGAGGCTCTCGAGGGTCTTTCTCACCTTTGGGAACATACTTTCCAGGGCCAGTAGGCTCAGGGAAAGGGTAGTTGGGAGGGTAAGAGTAAGGCGGGTATGGGTATGGTGGTGGGTAAGGTAACGGGTACGAAGGATACGGGTAAGAAGGAAAGCTTGGCTGTGGAGTAGGTTCCTTGGGTTGCGGTGGTTGTGGCTCAGGAAGACGAGAATCAATGTTTGCCAATAGATCAAGCAGACTCTTCCAGTCAATATTAGATTCTTGATTAGGTGTCAATGGTCCGTGTGTGAAATTAACATTCACATTCGGGTTGCTGGGGTTCCAGGTAGATGGCCAAGGGTATCCGGGATAAGTATTAATGCTAAAACCTGGATCTATCTGTTCAAGAGTTGGATATATAGGTTGTGGGGGTGGCATCGGCCTTGGAATAGGAAACGGAACAGGGACCGGTTGAACGGGTTCATTGTTCGGAATAATAAAGGAACCGCCGGCACCACCGCCCCCTCCGAAATTAGTCAGTTGAGAACCAATCCAAATAGGTTGCATATTGGGCAAAATGCCAATGTTACCGCCGCCAATGCTAGCACCGCCATTAACACCAAGTCCTCCTAAGTTAAGCCAGCTGGGTAACAGTCCACTTTGGATACCGCCGATAGACAGTCCACTGTTGCCCAGAATGAGATTGCTGAGATCCAAAGATCCTGTATTGCCTCCGCCGCTACCAAGACCGGTAGGATTCTGTATGAGCGTTGGCTGGCCGTTGATCATCACGATATTATAGGAAGGTATGTTACCGAGAGCATTTGCGTGCACCAGGACATGGCCGCCTCCTGGCAGCAGAACCGGTGTCATCATTGAGTTGTTCTTCTTGCCCTCCTTGTTGTCTTCTAGACCAGGTATTTCAATTGATGCAAAATCATCAGGTCTTCCATGGACACCCGGCATCGGATCGGGTATTATCTGGTCTCCAGGGTTAGGTAAAATATCGTCGCCAGGAAAAGTTGGATGGATTTGCGGCTGATCAATGTCAACGTGTCCTTCAATACCCTCGTTTGGGTGTAGATGCATAATATTGGGTTCTATAATATGTCCAGAAATTTGCGGGTCTGGTACCGGTTGTATGAAATGAGAATCAATATTTCCTGATAGATCTGGTTTGGGCTCTTGCTCTAGACCACCATGATCAATGATGTCCCCTGAAATCTCGGGGAGTAGCCCACCGTGGTCAATGATATGCCCTGAAGGCTCGGGGAGCAATCCACCGTGGTCAATGATATGCCCCGAAAGCTCGGGGAGTAGTCCACCGTGGTCAATATGGCCTGAGATGTTCGGTAAGTCGACGTGCGCTCCGATGGATCCGACACCTGAGGGGAACCCATCGTTATTATCGCTGGTATCGGGGTTATTAATGGCATGGTCATGATGGTTATGGTGATCGGGTTCTAGCCCATGTGCGTCTATATTATTATAATTTGGCTTACCTAAGTCTGCATCGACATTGAAGCCGTGACCGTCGGCGTCATCCCCACCTGGTGACAAGCCATTTATGTTAATATTGTTATCGTCACTGTCGCTATTATCACCACCCGGGGACAACCCATTAATGTTTATAGAATCCTGACCCGAATTATCTTCATCACCATCAGGTAAGAACCCGTCACCATTTATTATATCACCCCCATCATTGGGCTCATCAATATCTTCTCCCGGTGAAAGACCACTAACGTTGATATAGCCGTCATTTCCATTTGGTTGTAATTCACCGATATCAATATTGTTATCATCGTGGTTTGGCTTATCCTTATCTTCGGGTAATATTCCATTATTGTTTAAATAACCACCATCATTTTTACCATTCGGTGACTCATTTGATGAAGAACCGTCATCATCACCAGGTTCTAACCCATTGATATTTATACTGCCTGTTGGTTTTTCTAAATTAATTCCTGGCAGGCCCTCATATATGTTTCCATCTAGGCTACCATCTAAGTTGCCATATAAATTACTATCTAAGTTACCGTCTAAGTTACCATCTAAAATACCATCTGCGTTGTTATCTAGGTCGCCAGAATTAGGGTTCTCTTCTTCTCCACCTGGTGACACCTCATTAAAGGATTCATCACCCTTTTGCTGCTCATTCGAACCAGTTGGAGACATCCCATTTACGATTATAGTATTATCAGGATTTTCTTCGGATGACGGCTCATCCCCGTTGATATTATCACCGATATGATCATGTTCTTCAACATCTGGAGTTTTGCCATTTTCTAATACATTTGTAACATCATCCGGTTCATCAGAGTTCACAGAATTCGGAGACTCTCCATTTTCTATTACATTAGTCGACTTATCATTATTCATAGCACCTCTTAAATCCACTCCCAAAATGGGGGCAGATCCGTCACCATCAAGGTTTGTGTCAACGACAGAGGATGGGTTATCCGGTACCGGGTCACTCATAACTGGGGCAGCTGTTGTTGAATCTAAATCTTCAATGTGGTGTGGTCTATCATCAGGCGCAACTGTCCGTCTTGCGACATGTGATGAATCTGATTGATCACCGGGATAATGTGAGTTCTTTTGGTGATGTTTGTTAGAGTAGTGTTTTTCGTGGCGGCGTTCGTCACCATGTCTGTGGTGGTGATAGTAGGCATAAGGGTTACGGAACCGTCCGTGAGACCTACCACGAAAATAGTGCCGACCGCCGTACGACTGCACCGCCACTGCCACCACCAGCAGAAGCAGGATCTGGAAATTATAAGGGCACTCTTAAATATGTAATATTATTAGAATGGCTAATTGACGGTAGACATGATCACTGATGAACATATTACAATGAGTGTCCGACCGAACGTTTGGTTTCATTTTCGGGAATAAATGGCCGAAGATTCGGCTCGATCGAAACTAGTGTTGACGGTTGTGACAGAGATCTAAAACTGACTATCTCCTCTGTCTTTGAGTGAAATCATCGTTTTGGTAATTTAAATAGTATTTTACGAAAGTTAGAGCTGATTTTTCAATGGTCCGATAACTTTTTCTAGAATTGTTTTATTAACTTTGGCAGTTTTTCTGTTACCACGTAACACGGTTTCGACTTAATCGTATTTCGGTCGGACACAAAGCACTACGCCAATTATGGCAAAGACCAATGCGATTTTAAGTCGTTAATTAATAATCAAGCAAAAGATCACAATTAGAGAAGGGTCACAAATTGTAGAAAAGAGATTAAGTTTGTCGGCTGAATTGTAGGGCTAATTAGAAACAGTTAAACTACTATTTTACTGCATAGTACCTACTTGTTAAATAAGTTAAATACATATTTTTTTCTTAAGAAGACAATGTTCCATCTAATAGAAGAAACGGATTATGATTGCAAAAAATAATGTAATGTAATAATAGTCAATTTTAAATAAAGACGGCAAAACATGAAGAAATCCGACTAGGACTACTACCTATACTTGAATATTAAGTTCGAGATAATATAAATACAACGCCATAAACTATATATAATACATATTGTCTTTATCATGGCAAATCATTTATGTAAACTAAATAAAGGAACGGAGCCAATATAAAACCTTGAGGAACGCCCATTGTCATTACAGACCCTAGTAAGTTTACACCTGTACTTTAACCTGTCTGTCTTTCAAGTATAATATAAGTAAATCAATGGCTTTATTTCTAATCCCATATTTCTCGAGAGGCCGTACACAAATTTTACCGATTTCGCTGATTTACGTGGTTTTACAGACGTGATTTTACAGTTAAAATAATATATTTCTAAAAGTTTTAATGCACAACATGAAAGATCGTTTTAATTATGATCTAATGTATGAGCTAGTTTTTTTCCATTTTTCTTATTATTACGATTAATCGACCACAAACCGACGACGGTTTTGTGAATTTTTGCTGTAAGGGGTTTATAGAATATCACAGAATTACGAATCGTATTGACGTCTAAACGGTATCAAAAAATTAGAATGTATTGTTGCAAAAGTTGTCTATATAATGTATGAATCACTTTTTACCATTTTAATAAAATAATTAAAATTTTGAGTAAAAAAATATTCAACTTAGTCAAATTTTAGAGAAAATGGGCAAAGAATTGCTTTTGATTTTGGATATTTAGAACTCTTGTTCTTAAAATTAAAACAGCAAAAAATAAACTTCAGTTCACCATCAATCCATTTTTTTAGAGAAAATGTGAAAATTACAAAAATTTGGCAATAAAAAATCATTTAAAACAATCCAAATCTCGACGTAAATTCGCAACGCAAGCTTCGAATCTAGCTCATTCATTAGATCATAATTGAAATGATCTTTCATGTTGTACATTAAAACTTATAGAAATGCATTATTTTAACTGTAAAATCACATAAATAACTGAAATCAGCCAAAATTTTGTGTACGGCCTCTTAAAACGAGAAATGCGTTACAAATATGTATTAAAAACACTGTAAAAAAAGGTTGCAATGGAATTTTAGATTAGTCTTGTATGACATAGAATTTGTTGTTCCAAAATTTGAATATTATTTCGAATTCAAAATTCAAATATATCTAATGATTAATAATATAGATAAATTATAATTAAACGCGTGTAGGAATAACTTTCGAAGTCTTTTTACGAAAATTACGCAAGTGGATTAGAATAAAATTTGGCAAAGATAAAGTTTGTATGAAGAAGGAATGCAGAAAGCTAATATTTTATAAAACATGCATTAATAAAAAAAATATTATACACACTGCCATGCCTTTGACACGTATATATACTCTTTTGTTCATGGTTCGCAGTCATGTCATGTCATGTTTATGGCCTTTGACAATAAAACCTTTTTAAATTATTAAATACGGTTAAAATTCGATCACCGGGCGACCACAAGTATAACAAGATCATCAAACGTATCTCCTCTAAAATAGTTTGAAACAAGGATATATCTAGCACAAAATATCGTGAATTTCACCGCAAAATCTGCGGTCGAATCTCCTCATACATTTTATATGAACCGCCATATTCTAGAGGTCGCTCCTATGAAATATATATGCTTTGATCCGACGCTACCGGAACGAGCTTTGTAAAGTATAGCCGATGAATTCTTTAGTTATAAATGGATGAAATTCCAATAGACAAATGAGAAATGGACTAATTGGAGCATGATTAAAGAATAGCAAGTGGCATTGGCTATTAATAGGACCCTTTGTGTGGTCTCGTGGATGGATAAAGAATTATTTAATCGTACGTGCAGTTGCATTCATGAAAGTGTACAATAATTATAGGCCTGACAAAACAGTAACTACCTATTCATCTAGGATTAAAAATTATTTTCTAATAATAAATAATGGCTATATATTTTGGAAGTGTTAAACTCGAACGGCTGAACCAATTTGGAAGAACTTTTTTTAAAACCATTCGTTTTATCGATCTGATCATGTTGACGGAGCAAACTTGGCCTAAAATCGCCCAAGACAGAGAGGTTTTGAGTGAGAAAGGGGAGCCCATTGCCCAACAGTGCGACATAGGCTAGCTAAAATAACGTTGAAGTTACAGGAAGGTTCTTATGAAGAGCAAAGTTTTTAATTATACGCGGGTGAAGCCGTGGGGTACAGATGGTCTAAGATAAAATTAGCAAAAGTAGATAAGGACAGGGTGTAAAACTGTTTGACTTTCATTTCCGACCTCGTCATGAGCAAGAATACCACTTGTGTGTAACAAGTGGTATTATCATTTTCTTCCCTTTCCTATTGTAACTGATTTCAAAAAAAGTAAGTCCTGAACTGTTCCAGTCTTCTCCGACAATAATTATCCTGGTTTTTATTCAACAGCGAGCTTTTATCACAACGCACTTTTGCACTTCCAGAATTCAAATCTTGCTATTCCTAATATCACTTCACAATTAATATGATCACTTTTAGCTTACCTGTGTAGTCTTCGCCATGTTTCCCTCAACTATGCTCCAACATTAGACCATCAACAAATTTAAAGAAAGTTACTAATTAGAAAAAACAGTTTCACCGAACTTGATGGGCATTTAATATGGAATTAATTGATTGTAGCATTACTGAGATATTATTGTTACAGGTTTTTTAAGTCGACCTTGTCATTGGGACGCAAACATACGAGTATCTGCCTTCTGTGGGGGTTCTCGGATGGGTCTGATCTTCGGTGTTTGTGCGGCATCTCTCAGCAGACCATGGACCACCTCTCATCTTTCAATAATAATATCATAATAATAATATAATTTATTCAATCAACCAAAACTATGCTTAATTAAGATATAGGAACTATGTTTATGCAAGTAAATAAAATAAATGTTATGCTTTGTTTAATTGTGTAATAATTTTAAAATGGTGTTAGTTTTATTTTTTCTAATTTGGTTATTGTAGCTACCTCTAGAGTTTAGGTTATTAGTTAGTTCTTAACTGTCGCATTACAGTAAAACCTGTAATGACAGCAAGCTCTTATAAATAAATAAATCTTGCGCCGCATGCCCTGTCGCCTGTACATGTGAGAACCATGGCTGCGTCAGCGAATGCTGTTGCCGCGCCTGAATACTAGGGCGAACTTTTTATTTAAAAAACCAGCCTTCTTCGCACATTTAGGGTTACGTACCAAATGTATTTCTGACTATTTGTATGGCTTTGGGTCAACAAGATGCTTATATACTGTAAAAATTTGAAGACTGGAGCTCCAACCATATGGCTGTAAAACCTGTGTGACAGACGACGGACAGACAGACAGATGGACCGACGGACACGTGAGTGACAGCAATATGACTCCGTTTGGACCCTTCGGGTACGGAACCCTAAAAACTAAATTTGCCATCGACAAGCTAAGGAGAAGAAGTAAACGTTTAAGGCCCTTACAATTAACCGTTAATTTATAAATCGCCATCTCGTAGCCATAGGTAAATAAGGCCTGAGGATACTGCCCGAATATTTTCGAGGTAGAAACTGCGGTCAGTCAATTGCAAAACTTCTTCAACACTTTTCCCGAAACTTTAAGGCCGCGTTCACATAAAAAAAACTGGCCAAGAGCAAGTCGGACTCACACGCAAAGGGTTCCGATTACGAGTAATTTTTTTTTAAACTGTGTTTGTATTATACTTCTTAGAGGTTTTCCTGTAATCTTTAAGTAAAGAACAACATTCTTTTTTTTTTTTTTCAAAATCTTAGGCCCGCTGGTTTCGGAAATAAGGGTAAATAATAATAAATGTATTTTTTTTTTAATTTCCCGTTTTGCACCCGAAAAGTGACCCTCTTATTTCAAATCCATTTATTTACGATACACCTCCGTATTTGGGTCACAGATATATTCATTCATGTGTGTACCTCAATTTAATCGGTCCAGTAGATTTGGAGCAAATTGGCTGTGACAGATACACAGACAGACGAGTGATCCTATAAGGGTTACGTTTTTCATTCGGACTTTCGGAACCCTAAAAATACTTGTCCAATATTTTTTGATAATTTATCTCAAGGACGAAATAGAACATTCATTTTGCACCCAGCAATCTTCCCTAATAAATCTCTTTTATACAATTTAATTCCTCCCTGATTGAAGAAATTATAGTTAGGAAAACCTACTCAAAACTGGACCAAGGCTCTATTAGTCCAAACTCAAAAAAAAGTGGTTGAGGATAAATTCGAAAGACCTCGCCCCTGGTCATTCAGGGCAGGGAAGGAACAGGGGTGGGTTTAAGTCAGTAAGAGTGAGTGAAGAGACAGACACGCCCTCCCGCTCCACCCTAGAGCGGGAGATGTCATTGAATGATTTCCCACCCCACAAAATAAAAGGCTCTATTAGTCAACTTGCTGTCAAATCTCACGTCAGCAAATGTGATCGGTTACCCACTTATTAAGTTGACATGAGATTAATTAAGAACTGATTAATAGCTTTCAGAAACTGATCATGTAGGTACCGAAATGAGTTACACTCTGTGAAAGGGTTTCAAGCTTACACTATGAAATGCATGCATGAGCAGTGGTGGGCCAGTGGTAACGGCCGCGACTTACAAGTTGTAGGTCGTGAGTTCAAACCAAGCCAGGCGCTTTACTTTGTGTAAATTATTTCATCACCACTGCTCTCAAAACGATGAAGGAAAACATCGTGAGGAAACCGGCATGTAATAGAACTAAAAATTCGATGACATGTAACATCTACCAACCCGCATGGAGCCCGCGTGGGGATTACGGCCCAAACTCTCTCACAGAGAGGAGGCCTATATCCCAGTAGTGGGGATATTAAAAGGCTGGATGATGATGATGTTGACTGAAATAGGACACAATCATTTTTAACACTCTATGTAAAAAAATCTTAGTAGACCTACTTTCCGGTTTCCTATTAAGCTGAAATTTTGCATCCATGTTTAGTTTGGATGACAATCGTGGATCTTTGACAGTCGTTACGGGTCGTCAGAAGCCCGAAAGTCTGTAAACCAGTCTTACCAAGGGTTGTCGTATTACCCAGTAAATGGGTTGTGGAGGTCAGATAGGCAGTCGCGTTCGCGCGCATTCCCGTGGTATGGGTATCAAATGAAAGGGAATTATACTGAGTGGAATATACTGAGTGGAATATACTAAGTGGAATATACTGAGTGGAATATACTGAGTGGAATATACTGAGTGGAATATACTGAGTGGAATATACTGAGTGGAATACGAAAAATAAATTGACGTCACTCAAAAGCGTGTTTTATTTTAAACTATACAGGATGTAACGTAAAGGTTTGGTCATATTTTAAGAACCGGTTCTGCCCATGGAAGTGAACAACTTTCTCTAAGAAAAAATAGAAAATTCCCAATAAAAAAATTGAACTTTCTATACATAATATTATCCTCAGCTGATCAATATTTGTATGGGAGATATAAAAAATGAGAATTTCCTCAGGTTTTCCTGAAGAAAGTTGCTCATATCGATAGGCAGATGCAGTTCTTAAAATATGACCACACCTTTCCGTTACACCCTGTATATTATTTACTGAACCTAATCGAATGCACCGCAGTCAAACTTACTGCCCTGGACTACCTATTTACGTTAGTATCATCATCTTGCTGCCCTTATCCCATGTTACTTGGGGTCCCTTATCTCTGTCACGCTATCTCTAACTCCTTTTTCTTTCATATCACTCCTCACAACATACATCCATCTTTTCTTTGGCCTCCCTCTCCCTTTCCATCCATCCACATTTATATTCATAACTCTTTTTAACCGACTTTCGAAAAAGGAGGCGGTTCTATGTTCGACTGTTTTTTTTATGTAGGTATGTCCGCCGATTTCTCCGTCAGTTGTGAACCGATTTCCGAAATTGCTTCAGCGCTTTTTGAAAAACTGAACAAAAACGAAAAATACGTATACCTAGATGACGTTTTGGTGTTCTCCAATTACGACTATGTTTAAATTCCACGTTCCATGTTATTGGGGTTTTTAGTTCTGGAGTATAACAACTAAAAAGTCAAAAAAAAAAACTTTTTTACAAAAAAAAAACAACCGACTTCCAAAAAAAAAAACACTATAAATTAAAAAATACTGGCTACTGGCTGTGGGTGAGTGGGAGTCGGGCCTTTGGCTACAGGCACTACCGTCACCCAACATTGGTACCATGCTGAGTGACGCCACTTTCCGGATCGCTACATGTTTGCGTCTGGGTGCTCCGAGTGGAGCTCCACATCGTTGTCAATGCGGTGAAGCAGTCGACCGCCTCGGACACCATGGCCTATCCTGCGGTAGGAGTGCTGGTCGGATAGCACGGCACGCCAGCATTAATGACATCATCCGTCGGGCTCTTGTCACCGCCGGGGTGCCGGCTGTTTTAGAACCCAATGGCTTGGCACGTGACGATGGGAAGAGGCCAGACGGAATGACCATAATGCCTTGGAAGTTGGGTAGGCCTTTGGTGTGGGATGCAACATGTGTCGACACCCTTGCGCCATCCCATCTTCTTAGCACGGCAGGCTGTGCTGGGGCGGCTGCTGCAGGTGCAGAAAACCTCAAACGGCGCAAATATAACAACCTTATTGGGAGTTACATGTTTGAGCCGTTTGGGGTTGAAACACTAGGGCCATGGGGTCCGAGTGCTCATCGAGTTTTCCGGCATATCAGCAAGCTGTTAGTCGACTCTTCACGTGACCAGAGGGCTGGACTTTTCTTTGGCCAACGAATCAGCATTGCTATTCAACGTGGCAATGCTGCTAGCGTTCTGGGCACTTTTTCCATTGACAGCGATGTGGATGAATTTTTTGATGCCCAATGAGTTGTTTTTTCATATACATTTGTACATGTTAGGTATTATTGTTAGTTTGTATATATCTTTTAAGTTATTTCTATTGTATTATATTATTTTAAATATGCTAATAAAAAATTAAAAAATAACTTTAATTTCGGAAGTCGGTGTCAAATAACGAAGAAATAAAAAACAAACACCGACTTCCGAAAATAAAGTTATTTTTTTCATTTTTAGTGTATTTTTTTTTTAGTTACATGTGTTTCATCCCTCTCCTCTTCACATGACCATACCAAGATAAGCGACTCCCTTTCAACTTTTCTGTGACTGGCGCCACTTTTAAACTACCTCTAATGTACTCATTTCTCACTCACTCATATCTAAGTTAGTATGAAGATGTTTATAAATTCATGCATTTATCATGAAGTAGCAAAGTGGTCGATTGTCCTGAGAGGTCGCAGGTTCAGTTTCTGCACAAAACAGTTCTAAATTTTTTTCAAAAGATCGATACTTTGTAATAGTATGATTGTTTGAGTGTGTGTAAGTCCTGTATGAGTGATCATTTAAACGTAATTAAAGAACATAATAAAACAAGGTAATTTTGGTAAAAGGCTAATTTATTCAGTCTCAAGAATCACAAGTATTTACAATATATACATAAAATTAGGAACTAATCAATTTATTTACAGACCCGTTTACTTAAAAACTAAACTTATATAAAAATAAAAACTATAACTAAAATCAGAATCCGTTATGAAATAGCCGAAGTCGGTCCAGTAACAACAAAATTGTATTTTAAGTAAGTACATGAAATCTTCAGGTTTTTACTAAATCCTGTAAGTCTAATAATGAAGGGCTAAGCCGCTTCTGATACACAGAAGGCATTGGTCATCAATTCATCACACTTTTTTATTATTCATAGGCTTGCGTTTGACCACTATCTCACCTGATGGTAAGCGATGATGTGGTCAACGATGGAGGACGCTTGTCTAGAAGTAACCTATTCACTCTTGACTTAAAGACGCCCTGGTTTTAGCTAACAGGAAACAGACTCTGGCAGGGAATTCCACTTAGGACTGTTGAATACAGGTTTCCTCACGATATATTACATTAAAATATGCCAGGTTCGACCCAATATTTAGTTATTTGGTGTATGAGAGGCCATTTACTTTTAAAGTACCACGCAAGATAATTTATAATAGGATTGTATGAGGAATTTTTACATACATTTATGTTTATAACAACATAATATACTCTAACAGTAATTCAGAACAAATTACTGTTATGTCTCACCATACTAATGATAAAAAATGTTTATATTTTTAGCTATCATTACTCAAATCGTTAATTGATTTGTATTTAATTATGTCTGTGTGTATTTTATCATTAGTGACTATTTTTTTAATTTTTTTAACGCTTAGTGAATGAGAGTGAACTGTTATAATAAGATAAAAAATTGTGCATCAAGAAAAAAAAGTTTAGAGTTGTTTTTTATTAATATTTGTAAGTAATTGATCCAAGCTTTGGCTGCGTTTACAATAAATAGGTTTTTGAACATAAACGTTGGCCAAGCAGTGAGATACTAAAAGATATGATGTTTATTGTGATGGTCGCATTTTGTGTAATAATAAGGTTTCTTTATACTAGCGGCAATTTCCTCGGGGGTGTACTCCCGACAGCCACAGGGCTTGACCTGGGGCTCCGCGCTCGGACCAGAAGCGACAGAAGATTTAGAAGCGACAGAAGATTCAGAAGCGACAGAAGTTTCAGTAATCTCAGAAGAGGCGGTAGTCTGGTCAGACGACAGGTTTGACCTACACACCCAATAGTTCAGGTTAACTTCACATAGATGGCACTACTAACTTATAATTAAAATAGTAAATGAAACTTATATTTAAGAAAGTAATAATAAAATTGTGAGGTAACAAGAAGTATTGTATATAGAAGAATTATAAAAAAATCGAATAGCCTATTGTGGCGCCATCTATGTTTGTTATCATCTTCTACAGATTTATTTTATGCAATTTTAAAATTGATGTTTAGATTTGTATTTAAGAATAAATCGTTGCTCTTTTAGTGTCCCGAGAAATGTCCTATTGCAAAATAGTTTTTGTTGATACTGGTCTAAAACAGTCTGAAGGGAGAGCATAAGTGATCATTTCTTTGTTGGTACCATATTTATGACTCATTTCAAGATCTTTCCAAAATTCAAACAAACATTACAATTGTGTATTAGTTCAAATACTGATAGATGACTTTTACGAGTAATAATAATTATATTATTATTTATTAATCAGGCTTTTTCAGTTTATAGTCTCAGTGGCCCGTTTTAAGTCAGTTTAGCCTCTATTCTTAATGATACAGCAATCATTTATATTAAGATTTGAACAGTACATATACAGGATGTAACGGAAACAACTTTCTTCATGAAAACATGAGAAAATTCTCAAAAAAATAACTTACCTCTCATAAAAATATTGATCAGCTGATGATAACTTTGTATGGAAAGTTCAATTTTTTTTTATAGAAAGTTGTTAATTTCCACACCTTTCCGTTACACCCTGTATTCTAGTAGTATATCACTGCAGCCCCTCCGTCACGTTTGGCTCCCCCCGACCTACCGCCTCTGCTGGCGTGGGATGGTGGTGTCGGTGAAGCGGATGCTGCAGGCCTGCACGGCCATGTTGGGTCGCAGGAAGTCGCCGAGCGTGGCGGCGGGCGAGGGCCTGTCGAAGGGGAAGCCCATGGCGCGTCGGTCGGGGTACTTCCGGTCGCGGATGCCGCAGTACGACGCCGCGTCGTTGCATGCGCCCACCAGGTCTTGTTCGACCTGTGAGGTGGGAACATTACTGTTTAGGTTCTCTAGGGAACTTAGTGGGTCATTCCAGGTTAATAATATTAGTAAGTGTTTGAAGTGTGAAAGTAAAAACAAAGCATTCGTCTTGCTTTGGTTATATGTACTTATTATGTCTTGCCAGTGACATACAAAAAGTATTTAAATAGGACACTGTTATCAATTATCATGAACTTTGTGAGTGCTTGGTTTTGTCAATAATCCTGAAACGAAGAGATGACGGATAACTCAAGAGGGTCAGGTTTAGAAGGTACAACCAAATTAACCATGCCAAACTTAGGAACTTTTAGGTTTCTTGAACCTAAACCATTGATAGTTGCTCTTTTCGTGAAATGCTAGCTTCTGACAAAGTAAACTCTTCGTGAATGTCGCAAAAATCTCAGATGCGGACAACACAGGACCGAACACTTGGCAGTTGCTAGAGGTTGAATAGCAATGGAAGCTTTAGGACTAAAATAGATGGCAATTGTCTATCTATCTATCTGATACTATGGTCCGGACTAAGTCCATGGTAAACCATAATGATTGGATGGCAATGGTTGTGGGTTCTCAAACTGATTAGTAGTGGAACTCACCCTGTCCTCATTCCAGTTGGACACCATAGCGAACAGCACGATAGGGTACCCCTGCTGTGTGCCCTTGGCGATGAGCATGTGGTGCGGCCAGCCGCAGCCGCAGAAGTCGAAGTCGGCCGCCTCCGCCGTGCCCGAGTCGCCGGGCCGTGCGGACTGAGACACAGAATACACGATTAAACAAGCTGGAATAACACTAACTTAAAACTAAAACGGTTCCTAAAACTACCGGTTCCTAAAATATGACCACACCTTTCCGTTACACCCTGTATATACAGGGTGTAACGGAAAGGTTTGGTCATATTTTAAGAACCGATTCTGCCTATGGGTATATGAACAACTTTCTCTAAGAAAAAATAGACTATTCAAAAAAATTTGACTTTCCATACAAAGTTATCATCAGCTGATCAATATTATAGTATGGGAGGTAAAAATTTTTTTGTAAATTTTCCCAGGTTTTCTTGAAGAAAGTTGTTCATATCGATGGGCAGATATAGAGACATAAAATTTGGAGCGTGTGTTCTTTGTGAAGAGTAACCCCTTCCCTTTTTTTCTATGGCATTCTGTGGTCTCTTTACTTACCTTTTTAAAGCATGATCGAATAAACTCAGGGCTTTTTAGAATTACTTTTAATTATTGTAATTATGATGAAGTTTCTAACTAATTTGCTAAATTTGAGTTTTCTATCAAGCTAGACTTGCTTGTCTATGTGAGTGTGAACATACCTGGTCGCGGAAGGTCCTCTCGTAGGGGATGGTGACGGACGAGTCCAGACTGCGGTGACGGATGGTGTTGTTGCCGGGGCGTACTGCAATGAGAATGATACAATTAGACAAATGTTCCCAGTATCTGTTTTAGTATGTTATGTAGCGTATGTTACGGAGGAGCTCGTGGCTAAAGTAATGACAGCCGCCCAGGTTGATCCATCAGGTTAAGCTACACTAAGCCGTTGGTCCCGGCTGTCAATCGTGGATCTTTGACAGTCGTTACGAGTCGTCAGAAGCCCGAAAGTCTGACAACCAATCTTACCAAGGGGTATCGTATTACCCAGTAACCGGGCGGTAGAGGTCAGATAGTCAGTCGCTCCGTGTTAAATCATCCGGTTAGACTGGAAGGCAACCCCAAGATAGTTGGGCAAAGGCGCGGGCAGATTGATTGATGTAGTGTACGTTGCATTAATTAATTTTATAAAAATATCTATTTACATAATGTTTGCGCTTTAACAATGCGGGCGGGTGAGGACGTGCGGGTCCCCGTGACATGCTAGCTGCTCGCGTCCAGTCAGTGCCGGATTAAGACAGCAGGGGGGGGCTGTAGCTAATTCTACCAAGAGGCCCCCAAAAATTCTATCAAGAGGCCCCTAAAAATTCTACCAAGAGGCCCCCAAAAATTCTATCAAGAGGCCCCTAAAAATTCTACCAAGAGGCCCCCAAAAATTCTATCAAGAGGCCCCTAAAAATTCTACCAAGAGGCCCCCAAAAATTTTCCAAGATGCCTCCAAAAACCTTTGTCTTGTTCTCATAGTCCGTGGCGCCCTAAGCTAGCGATGGGCCCCTTAGGTAGTTGCCTACAGTGTCGATATGGCTAATCCGAAAGTGATTCGATTTCATAGACTTAATATTATTTTATAAATGTACTTGTTTTTGTACGTTCAAGCGCGGGTCCCTGATGTGAACTTGTCTTGTCTGTTGTCTTGTGGTGTCTTGTTGTATTTAAAAACACGTGGTGGGTGTATCTCCAAGTGTTTTGCAAAAAATAATAATGGAATGCTTCCGACAGTGACGGATCGTGGGAAATTCAAGTATAACACACTAGAATCAGAGTACACTTGCACTACTAGGCAATGAATGCTACTAATGTCCTTTAATTCTAGTGTATTAAAGTCGAATTTCCCTCAATTCGTCATTGTCGGCCTCCGTCATAATTTTCTGCTAAACGCCAGGAGATTCACCCTAGTGTTCTTTACAGTTGTCAGGTATACTCACAGCCGGTGGTGAACTTGTCCAGCTCGATCATGGCCCGACGTTGCTCGTCGAAGCTGAGCGGTTCTCCGTTCTCGTTGGCGGTGGGCGCCATGAAGATACGCACGGTTCCCATCGCTCCCTGACCCGTCGTGTTGTTCACTTCGATACTTTTGAGGAAGGAAATTAATATTATTGTATTGCAAACAAACAGGTCACACACAGGGTGTAAGGGGAACGCATCCGATGCCAGAACGTAGATTATACAGGGTGTAACGGAAAGGTGTGGTCATATTTTAAGAACTACTATTGCCAATCAATATGAACAACTTTATTCAAGAAAACCTAAGGAATTTTCTCATAAAAAAATTTACCCCCCATACAAATATTGATCAGCTGATGATAACTTTGTATGGAAAGTACAATATTTTTTTGGGAATTTTCTGTTTCTTCTTACAGAAAGTTGTACATTTCCATGGGCAGAACTGATTCTTAAAATATGACCACACCTTTCCGTTACACCCTGTATACAACCAAAATGCAATCAGATACCAGTGATCTTTCGCTTTATTTCGGCGTCGCGTGGACGTAAGGTCGTTGGCTGCACGGCTGTCGGCGAGAACGCGCGCATTTTGAACTCGAGAAATGCGCAAGCGTCAGCTGATATTTTACGCATGCATACGCATGCATGCATATGCATTGCATTATAAAATTATAAAAAAGTGTCTAATAGCAAATAACAGTTTCATTTAACCTTTCTCACAGCATAGTGTACGCAAAATGCTATTTTTTTTAAGTACTCTAGACAAATAAAAGTATACTTGCGTCTTAAAAAAAAAATTGTCATCTTAGCTGATGAAGTATGAAAAAGTGAGTTACCTACTCACTTTTTCATACTACTTACATCCTGATTGACCATACGATGCGTTTTTAATTTGACTTGTCGTCCATCTGGGCTGACAGGTCACATTAGAAGCGCATCTATAACTACATCTCGGTACAAAAAAAGACATTTTAACAAATTGTATAGTACACTGACAGAAATCCAACACCTTATTATATGGCGTCTAAAGCCTAAATAGTCGATAGTTGAGTGCTATTTATTTATTTAAAAATTCTTGATGCACATAAGTACAGAGGTGGACTCAATGCGTTAGGCATTTTCTACCAGTCAAACTTTGAGTGATGCAGAAACAAATAGTAGTAAGTTGTTTCCAGCTAAATACTACAAATTGGTAACTGATAGATTTCAGAAGCAGCCTTATTAAAATTTTGCCATTTAAAAAGTGGTTCAGTGTTGAATTGACGTGCGGTTGAAGAGCTAATGCTGGACTGCTATAACCTGATGACGATAAAGCTCAGTTGACTCACACGTAGTTGAACTCCTGGTGCTGCAGATGCGTGAACCTGGCCAGCACGGAGCCCCTGGGCGTGAAGTCCAGGCCGCGGCCGAGGTCCACGGTGCTGAGCTCCCAGAAGGTGCCGATGCTGTTGGTGCCGGCCGCGCCCTCCAGGCTGACGCTGGACACGCGGATGCCAGCAAAGTCCAGCTGGAAAACCAAAAAGAATGATTAAAATTGCTCTAAAATAGGAAAAAAGGCCCAGAAATATTATCATGTCAGAACTCTCAAACCGACCTGGAACAAATAGTCGTTCATTTTATAAACGTTTTATATATGTAGAGATTTGTAGGAACCATATTGTGCCACAATCCTAACGTATTAAAAATTTATTTCCGTGACATCAGCAAACATTTAGTCAACTCTTCACGTGACCAGAGGGCTGGCCTTTTTTTCGTCCAAAGAATCAGCATTGCCATTCAACGTGGCAATGCTGCCAGCGTTCTGGGCACTTTTCACATTAATAAGCTACAATTAAGAAGTACGTAAGCCCACATTATAAAAGCCATAACGAATTCATAGACTAGTAGCGACATCTACAAGTCGGTACACGAATCACGTAGCCAGCAAGCTAACTACAAGTTACATTGACGTCATAGAATCCTACATCGCGTTATCAACTTCACACGTCATTCCTTCACTCTCCGTCTTTAAATGACTTTTCTATTTTTTTTTTTTAATAGTATGTGCTCCGTTGAAGAGTTCCTCTATCTGGAGCTAAGCCTTCAGGTCATGCTTACCATAAAAATTAATTGGAACTGAACCAACTTGTAAAAATTCATCTCTGTAGGATAAAACGTTCTAATTCAACTTCCAAGATTTGACCCGAAGTTAACTAAAACATTGCAAGTTAACTAAAAGCTTGTAACAACTTGCTTTGAGTTAAAAATTATAAATATTATATTAAAATAAAAAGTTTTATCAGAGGTGTGTCTATGAAACACACAAGAGGGCCTGTTCGTTTCAATTAATTTTTAAGTGACCATTTATGAATAGGCCATAAAAAAGTACGAGTTGAAAAGAAAGAGAATACGTTTATTTACGGTAAACATGACGCAAAAGAAAGAGAAACACAACAAAAAAGAAAAAGATGAGGGGAAACATGCGCTACATCCACGCAAAACAGCCATCGCTCAGCTGAATGCTGTGACCCTATGCGAGACCACCAAGCGCTGGTTTTCAATGACGTCGTCCGGTGCAGCAAACAATGAGTAAACTAAATACTATACAGCTTGTGGAGTTTGAACTTTATTTTGTATGACATAGAGTTTGTTGTTCCTTCATGTGATAAAGCTAAAACATCGTCAATCCTCACCTTGGCGTCGGTGTAGGGGTCCAGCTTGTACTTGTAGAGCTGGAACAGGTCGTCGATGTAGGAGTGCCAGCGGTAGAACACCGGGTCCCGCATGGCCGTCGCCGAGTCGCCCATCACACCGAATTGTTCCTTAAAGAGTAGCGCCATAAAGGTTAAAAAAAATCCGTCTGTTTGTTAAATCTCCGCAATGGCTGGACCAATTTTGACAGGACTTTCACTTACAGATACTTTTTTTTGTCTTTTCTTCTGCAATCAGTCCTTGGACTATGAGCAGAATTGTTCCAGGATAACGCAGGGTTTCTCCAGCGAGATGGGTCTTTATTTAAATGACATCATCATACCTTACTCTGTAAGATCTATCACAGCCAACCTTTTCAGCCGCTTTACATGGGCTGGTTTTATAAAAGCTTTCGCCAAGGGATTTGTCAACCTCTAGTCCTTAACAAGCATCGCAGTCCATTTAAAATACAAAGCACTTATTTCAACCAAACCATTGACAGGCAATTTTGAATTGTCAAAGAGTTTGTCAATTAGGCAGAAAGTTGAAGTCAAACCTGCTGTTGACTACAGTTCGATCTTAAATTCCATTTTTCGTAAACCTATTTCTTAAAAATTGGTCTTTTCCTATTTTATTGTAATTGTAAAATGAAAGTATGTTTCCCTACGTTTTATAAGCTATGAAAAAACCCATTTTACAAAAGAGACTTTTACCTCTTTTTAACCGACATCAAAAAAAGGAGATTCGACTGTATGTATCGTTTTTTATGTATGTTCAACGATTTCTCCGTTCTTTCATTGTCAAACGATTTACAAAATTCTTTTATTTTCAAATAAAATTTGGTCAAAATCTCTGGTTTTCATTCGAAGACCTTTGACAGTCGTTACGAATAGTCAGAGGTCGAAAACCTGACGAACGTTCTTTTTTAAGAGTAATTAGTCCCGACAGCCAGGTTGTGGAGGTCAGATAGGCAGTCGCTCCATGTAAAATACTGGTACTCAGCTGCATCAGGCCGACCCCAAGATAGTTAAAAGTTAGGCAGATATATCCTGGTATGCTCACCAAGTGCCGGTGGTCAGGGTCGTGCGAGTAGGAGATGAACACGTGTCCCATGTTGTGCAGGTCGCCGTAGTACGCCCGGTTGGGGCTGATGATGGAGGATTCCATCATGTTGCCCAGGATATCAATGCCTCTGTCCTCGTCTAATGGCACCTGGCGGCCGTTTGGCTGGAAAGGAACGAGAAATTAATGTTTTAACACCATCATAAAATCTTAATAAACTGGTTACAATGGGATTTCATAGACAAAAACCTAATTAAAAGTTCAGATACAGACTTCTGGATTCCAAGAGCCCTTTCTCTTTAATTTAGACATGATAATTTACAAATTTTTTTTTTTGATGGTATGCGTTAATGTGGTCGACAATAGAGCACGCTTGCCTAGAAGCAACCTATTCACTCTTGGCTTAAAGACTCCCAGGTTGTAGCTATCAGGAAATACAGACTCCGGCCACAGTGGATGTGTTCCCAAAACGTTTAGTGCTATTGTGGAACTAACGATGACAGTGAACATCCCTCTAGGACTCCCTACCTTAGAGAGAAGATTCTTACCATGGTGATGGACAGGCTCTCGACAGCCTGCACGAAGCGGTCCCTCCAGGTCTCCAGCTGACCCACGTCAGCCCTGATCTGGTCCACGGGCCGGTCCAGGTCGCGGATAGTGGTTTCGGCGAACCTGGAACACAGTATTACGTTGACTACATGCAGAAGGCTTCGGATTGTAGCTTCAGTGAAAAATTAAACCAATGTGGTTTTTCCAACCGACTTCAAAAAAGAGAAGTGATGAGAGTGAAATTTTAAGATGCGCGCCCATCACTGTCACACAAAATTCACAGGTTGAAGTTAGTTAGAACCGATTCACCCTGAAGTTAGCTATGGTCTGTGGTTCATGAAGAATGATGGTTTTCCTTTTGTAAACTTTGTGACAGTTTAGTTTTTTATTTTGTTACACCAAAGAAGTATAACTTCTTACGTGCGTACATAAGTACACCCAAATTTTTTTTTTTATTGGGTAGTTAGGGCGACCATCTGCGAGCAATATGATACTGCTCGCAGATGGTCGATGAGGCCGAAAAGTTCTGGAGTGGCGACCACCCTTTAAAAGAAGGCCTCCTGCAAGGTGGACGGATGACCTGGTGAGGGTTGTTGGAAGCCGATGGATGCGAGCGAGACACACAGGACTGGTCGTTGTGGAGATACTTGGGGAAGGCCTATGGTATAATAGTTAATATGATTACCTTGGAGGCCAAGCCCTGCTGGCGACTTGCGAGTCCAGCTTGGGGAAGTAGCCCTCAGCGATGGGCTCTCGGAAGTTCATGTAGCGAGTGACGCGGTTCAGGCCGTTGCACATGCGCTCCATGTTGTACCTGACGATAACAAAGGTTTACATAAAGGTGTACCATTTTTATAAAGAGTCTCTCTGTCCTGTCAAATTAGTTGGCATTACCTAATATTCACAATAATGGCAACAAATTAGGTTCGCTCATCAAGAAAAAATTTAAATTTGGTATTAACGGAATATTCAAATTAGTGAAGTTTAAGATAACATACGACCCCAACTTAGTTGAGAGAAGGAGAATAAACACCAGCATGTTCACAGACTAACTCCCCAGGTGGTCTCTCCGCAGAGCTCGGACCACCTTCCATACTGCGCTGCATGCCCTGGTATCTGTTCACATGACAACCTAATGACCGTCAGCGGGAATACAGGCCATGCAAGGGATTTAACTAAGAAAAAACTGGCCAAGAGCGTATCGGACTTCGCACATTTAAGGTTCCGTACCTAAGGAAATTATCAAAGAAAAAATCTGATTTATCTATGTATTTTACCAGGGTTCTGTAACCGAAAGGTCCAAACGGTGCCCTATTACTCACGTGTCTGTCCGTCCGTCTTCTGTCACAAATTTTGTACCGAAGTTTTTTTTTACTTCACATTGACTTAGGAACTTGAAATTTGGTGTTATTGTTCATTATTACGTATAATTTACTAACAAATACCAATATATTGAAAAATCAGATTTTTTACTTGATAATTCCCTCATTTGATACGGAACCCTAAATGTGTGAAGTCCGACACGCCCTTGGCTGATTTTTTTTAGTGGGTGGGAAATTATCAAATAAATTCTCCGGGCGCTCTGAGAGGAGCGGGAGGGCAGACTCTTACTGACTAAAACCCACCCCTGTTCCTAAGTCAGTCAGTCTATTGTCAAAAACCCTTGTGATCAAGAATGTAACCTGGCGATGATCTGCTGGTGCATGTAGTAGAACAGCTCTCCGCGGCGGTCCTTGTTGACGATGCTGCGGTCGGCGGAGTCGAAGGGGTACACGAGGTGCCAGTGCCAGTGGTGCAGGTTGATGCCGATGTCCTCGCGGAAGTACGCCACGCGCTGCTCCAGCTCGGTGGCGTTGGCCGTGTAGTTCACTGGGATCGTGACCGGCATCTGTGGGGGACAGTGGGTCAGGCATTACAACTGGGTTAAGCGTAAAAAAAATTCAAAATGCAGTTTATTAACTTCTGCACCTGTAAGTAAATAACAATCTATAAATTTTAGAAGTTAAATTTCACCCATTTTCCAGTTTTCGATTGAACTGAAATTTTGCGTACTTACATGTTTATTGGATATATTGGATGACATTGCATGGTTGTGACGTCATTCTAAATCCAATATGGCAGACACCAAACATGGCGGACTAGTTATTTTTATGCTTTCCCATGATAAGGGTATCAAATGAAGGGTTTGCTGAGGTGAAAAGTGTGTTTTTTTGTTTTATTTAAACTGTAATATTTATTATTCTGTAAAAGATTGCAACGGACCATTATTTCTGTTAATTAGGAAATTCACCCGAATTCAACCGGAAAACACTTTTTAACAGATTTGATATTTTTATTGGATTTCGGTGGAATTAAGAGACTACAATTGTTTCGCAAAAAAAAACATCATTCAAAATTTTTCTGATGGGCGCGAACCTCACTTATAATGTTGGGAACGTGTGTAATTATGTCGAGGTATTTTAATGACCTTGGTCACAAGTCTATCGTATTGTCTGCTCTACATAACTTCATTATTAATTGTCTAGAGATTTTTTCTCACCCTTTCCCCGGCAGTGACGACGTTGCTGACTTCCCTGGCTTTGCGGAACACCTTGGGGTCCATGAACTTGTCGGGGAAGGTTTCGGCAAACGTCGGGATGTTGATGCCTTTGGTGTCGGGCCTGGAATGTTTATAACAAAGTTACATGTGTGTTGCATACAGGGCAAAATACATCGGACACCCAGGTAACCTAAGCGAGATAGTCACACAGTAACACCAGAGCGCTGCTGGCCTTCCTCGAGAAGCTGGGATGGATCTAATGACAAAGCTGTCCCTCCTGTACGTAAAATACGCGCCTTGAGCGTGAAGTTGCGGAAACCCGAAATACATACATAATAAGGTTACAAAGAGAACTAAAAGGAAGGCAAAAGCCGCCAGACATCACACTGACGGGCTGTATTAAGTTACCCGTTTGAATACTAAGCAACGTTTGAATACTAAGCAAGACTGATCCGGAATGGTAATACAGTTTACAAAATGGCACACTTACCTGTGCAGTATAGCGACGGAGAGACAGTAGTTGAACATGTAGGGGTTGATCCTCAACTGACAGAACGAGCAGACGGACTGCAGGTCTTCCAAGTCACGCATACCTGGATAAAAAGGACCACTTATTGGTTATGTACCAATTTAACAGACCGCACAGGGCTTTTAGGGCCCATAACAGACGTACAGTATGCGGCAGTTAATAAGACACATAAGAATTATAGAATACGATCGGCTTTGTAGAGTTTTCTTGTCGATCTTGAGTGCTTGGGTACGAACAGAGAGCCCTGCTCGTTTTAGGGTAGTTCATCGGCAGGTTCAGCTGTTGCGCGGTAGGATACTGCGAGATGATCTACTTACCTAGGAAGATGTCGATGAGCTTGCCGGCCATGGTGCGGTGCTTGGGGATGAACAGAGAGAACTGGTCGTTGTAGGGCAGCTCCATGGGCAGGTTGAGGTTGGGCAGCGCGATGTTGCGCACCGGGATGCTGCGGCCGGCATCGTCACCGAAGCGGTTGGCTATGGTGGTCGTTAGCGCCTTGTATTTGTCGGGCTGGGGATATGAACAACATAGTTCCAATAACCGTAGAGTCTATAGAACATAAGTAATGCATCGCTCTATGATTTATAGGAGTGGCTCAAAAACCAAATAGTGGTCAGGTGGTTAAAATTATAACACGCCTAGAGAAAACCATCACATTGCAGATATCGGATCCTTCATAGACCATGGTGTTGTATATTTAAATCTCACACTTCTGTATAAGTACCTACCCAGAGATTTTAAGTGCCAAAATATGTAGATGATAGGTACTACAAAATTAATGAAATATTACGTATCAGCTAACAGCTAACCTTTCACAGGTCATGGTCCATCTTTGAAGAACCTAAGTGCCTGATACCCAGAGGAAAAGTTTAAATGTATTTGAGGGCATCCATTGTCTTATCAAAACTGTTTGTTGATTGTCCTTATAAGTAAGACTTACATAGAAATGCTGAGGGATTTCGAAGACGGCTTTATCCTCTCCCTTCTGCATGAAGCACGGCTCCGAGGGCCGGTCGAAGAATAGCAACAGGTTCTTTTTGGCGTCCGACATCTTGTCAACTGGAAGAACTAAGAAAATGAGTAGACTGACAACAGAACTAAATCGCAACAATAGAACCAATCTGGTAACATTGTAGTGCCTTTAAAAAAATAAAATTAGTTAGCAAAACCCCGCACTTCAAATTGGGATGATAGGTTATCCCCTATACTTTTTTACCAAAACAATAGAGACTTCGTCTTTTCGAATACTTAGTGAAAAAGATGGTTACATAAAAAAAACTTTTTAACGATAAAAACAACCGACTTCCAAAAAAAGAAAATACACTAATTTAAAAATAATTTCGGAAGTCGGTGTTTGTATTTTATTTCTTCGTTATTTGTCACCGACTTCCGAAATTAAAGTTATTTTTTTTTAATTTTAGTGTATTTTCTTTTTTGGAAGTCGGTTGTTTTTTTGTAAAAACTTCTTTTTTTGACACCAAGTCGGTTCTATTTTTTGTAAAAAAGTTTTTTAGATACTGCATCTGCCCTAAGAAATTAACAACTTTCTTCAAGGTAGCCATAGCCTATACCCAAACATAAGCGACATATACGAAATAAATAAAAAAAATAAGAAAGGTGTTCATTTCTACGCAGAAGTAGTATTTATAAGTATGGTATTTTACTAAAAAAATCTAATTAGTTTTTAAGTTAAATAACCTATATATAAAAATATTGGACACGTATTTTTTCTTTTTTCACGAAAACAAAAAATGAGGGCGATACAGTGCGTTGAAATTTCGCGTGACGTCACTCTGCGCGACACTTTTTACCACCAAAGTGAAGTAGCGACACCAAAGTAACATTTCTGAACTTTGATGTGTTTTATCTTTGTCATTATTTATTGGTTTGGTAAAGCAAAACACACGTGTCCAATATTTTTTGGTTATTTAACTGACGGACTAATTAGATTTTTTTTTTTTTGTAAAATACCATACTTAATTAATAATTATTGTGACCACGCATTTCCGTTACTTCCTTAACGAGTACACGCTACATAAACTGCCAATCCCTGCACCTGTTATTAAAATACGGATTCTAATAACTGGTGCAGACGATGGAGTCTGGTTCTCGGAACGGAGGTACAGGCACTATGTATACCTACCACTAGGTAGTTAAGATAGGTAGCATTACAATACAACAAATGATACAATATTGAGTGTCACCACGTCTGCCGGGTACAGTTTCAATAGAGTCACGCCTGATTGGAATACTAATGAAATATCTACAACTATGACTATGTGTGATATAACTTTGAATAACTTTAGTTTGAAACAAGTTAATCTATTGGTATAACTATTTATCTACTTTACAGCTGTTATGAAGTTACTTTAAAGGCTTTAAAAGGCTTGTCCCGAATTCATTATAGATAAGTGCATGACATCATCTAAACTATATAATCATTTTATAATCTAAGTATATAATATTATAAAGAAAAAAAATTGCTTGTATCGTATAAGCTCCGAAACTACTGGTCCGATTTTGACCATTTTTTCACCAATAGAAAGCTAAATTATTAGGAAGTAACATAGGCTACTTTTTATCTCGGAAAAAATTACAATTCCCGCGGGATAGGTCACGGGAGCGCAGCCGCGGGCAAAGTAGGTACCTACTAGTCGTATATACATTAACCAGAATTAGTTACTCTACTGCTCATCCCCGATAAGCGTGATGATAAATACACAAAGCAAAAATACTAATCAATGCGTTAACAACAAATATAAGTACTAAAAACTGCACTTACCACAAGATTTTCCACTGAACAAACAAAAAAAAATCAAATGAACTAAAACTTTTTGTTTCAAGCCGTGTTGTCCACGGCTCGAGTATGGCCTTCCAACCCTGGAACACACCATTTATACCCGAAACCCATTGCACACGGCAGGGAATCCGTGTGCAAACACACAACACCTCTCTGATAAGTCGGGAAGGAATAGGAGGATATTTGTGGTCGGTATTATCGCAAGTTGTGACCACCACCACAAAATTGTCAGGACTGAAATATTATTAGTTTATTATGTAGGTAATGTTGCTATGTAGGTAATTTTGTTAAATAATGCTTAGGTACACATCACAGTCTTTAATATCTCCGTAACCAGCAGTTTGTCAGGTCAGCCTCCTTAGCCAAGTAACTTTTATAACAGCGCTAACGCTAACGCTTCGTGCAAAATGTATGGCAACGACATTACTGGGCGTGAGTCACGTGACAGTTCTCTTCGCGGGTAATGTCCTTGCCATACATTTTTTCTGGTTATGGTATTATAAAAGTTATTTGGCTAAGGGGGCTAGTCTAATACAGAAAGTCTAATATAGAAAAATATCAGAATGCCAGGAAGAACTAGTGACTTTCGGCTTCGTTGAGAAGAAGTTTTTACACCCATTATTCATGGATTGTTGGCTAGGTGGCTGGCAGAATATAGGCCTATAGCTTAGTCCAGCAGTAGACTGTAATAGGCTGATGAACATGGCTGTTAGGGTGTTATTACACCTAGCTATCGATCGTCGATCGATCGATTGGTGTAATTAGTAAATATGCAGAACTCAAGGATGAAGTAACTAAAATATGGCGGCAGGAAAATGTTTATGTGATCCCTATCATTCCTTCTACAACAGGCGTTATCCCGAATCATCTTCTACACAACGTCTAAAATTGCTTAACCTAAACAAAACACTCTACATCACTTTACAAAAAGCTGCTATCTTATATACATGCCGAATTGTCAGCAAGTTCAATAGATGAAAATGAAATAGGTCCCCATCATAACACACCCTCAACATAAACACACCACGCGCTGCATTTACTTGGTTTCGGCCTGTCAATGTAGCTAAAAACCAGCCAAGAGCAAGAATACTTTCCAAAAATAATAATAATAGTGACTGCCTATGGTTTAATAGCCAAGAGCCTCGACGAACACCTAAGGAGGCTCTCGTTGGGCAGCTGGATCAAGGGCTTGATCCAGAAGGCAGTACTCCTGGACACGGCGCGCATAGTTTGAGGTTTCTCTCTCAGGAGCCCTGACCACCGGTAGCTTGGACCTTGGACTTGGATACCGGTAGGATACTATTTTTTATATTTTTAAATGTTTTTATATTTTGATATTTTAATATTTAAAAATGTAAATTGTATGTATATATTACAAAATAAATGGAATAATAATATTTATTTGCATAAAACCTGGTGTGTAAAGATGTTTCGTTGTCGTTTTGTTATGCTTACACCTGCACGCGTAGTATGACCACCATAGATTGGGTTTTGTCGACGGAAGAATAGACAAAATGACAGATTGTAGAAAGGTTTCTACCGTCCTAAGCATGACGATGTTAAAACTGAAGAGAAGAAATGTTTCTATTCTTCAGTCGACAAAAGTCTACAATGTAAAGCATGATGCTCGGGCAGAAAAGATTCAAGTTGAGAGATAAAAAGAACTTTGTCTATTCTTGGTAGAATAGAGATAGAATTGGTTATGCTACACCTGCTGCGGGAGACGCTATAGGTCTAGTTATGGACTCTCTTTTTTGTAAACCGGAATGATTCCAGAGTAAAACAATAATATTTAAATAGTCCGTAAGTTAAATTATCAAAAAATATTGGACAAGTATTTCTTTTTCTTTACCAAATCAATAAAAAAGTTGGGGCTTGTTACGTCACTTCGAGGCAAAAAGTGATACATTATTGGCTGATCTGTCAGACAATAGACACAAAAGAAAATCTATTGTTCGTGGTCACATATGACCTACGTGACAGATGAGGTTTTATATATATTACGTAGGTGTGACGTTCGTGACATTTCAACGCATGTAACTCAAGATGGCTGGACAAATCTTCAAAATAGCTCGCATTTAACTAGGTCAATAGGGCACTTTATGTGACTGCTAAACACCCTTATTTCAGGATTTGTGACGCTACAGAATCTTAGATAATCGATCGAAAACGTGTCCAGCCAGCTTGAAAAACCACTTTTCGCTGGTCTCTCAATCTCGGTAACGGAAGTGATTTTGACGACGTTTTGCACATCAACGGGCGTCACATAAATTTGTGACAGGCATCGAGCTAAAAGTTTTGTGATAAATACGTACAGTGGTTTAGTAGAAAAAACTTTTTACAATAAAATAATACAGACTTCCAAAAAAAGTGTGAAATAACTTTAATTTCGGAAGTCGGTGTTTCTGGTTTTGTGTCTTCGTTTTTTTTGACATCAACTTCCGAAATTAAAGTTATTTCACACTTTTTTTGGAAGTCGGTTTTATATTTTTGTAAAAAGTTTTTTATTTTTCACTTTTTAGTTGTAGTTCCCCATTAAATTGTGTTAACAATACATAGACATTAGATCGCAGCAATCGCGGTTGATTTGCTGTCAATTTTTGAAGAGTTCCGTTGTCTGTCTCAGAAACTCATCATCAGAACTAAATGAATAAATTTAAATGGGATCATTTCGGAACAAACCCCTTTCGAACAAAAAAAGAATTTTGCAAATCCATCAATAAATGACGGAGTTATACCCGAACATACATAAAAAAAAACCGAATTGATAACCTCCTTCTTTTTGAAGTCGGTTAAAAACTGCAAAAATCTGTGTCCAGCCATCTTGAACTCACTTATAAAACTTCTGGCTGGCACTTCCAAATCTCAATAACAGGAGCGTTTTCGAATATGGTTCCTTTACTAACATTTAGTGACGCAATTTGTGACAGTAATGACGTTTGATTTATGGCGTCATATGTAAGGGTTTTCGAGAAATCAATAAAAACTTAATGTCCAGCCAGCCTGAGTTTAAGATGGCTGGACACATGTATCTCCGCTGCCTGATGATCTACGGCCTTCGAAATGTGTTCAAAATTTATGACGGGGACGATAGTGAGAACCTGAATTTGTGATGGAGAAACTTTGAATAGTTTCAAAGATATTGATCATTTAAATTTTTCCATACAAACACTGCAGTAGGGTTACCAATATTGTAGGTTTTATGTAGAACTAAGTATATTTTAACGGTGATACTAATACGAACAACTGTAGGTATTTAAATCGATAGAAGACAAAAGTGTAGAAGTGAGGCAGGGAGGGGGTCATCTTTTTATGTGATTGATTATTTACGTGCCTACTCTGTTTAGTAGGTAGGTATTGGTGATTTTCATGGTAATTTCATAGGTAGATATTGTGTCAGGATAACTAATGCTCGAAGGTATTTAAATGAAAAAATAATGTTTGCTGTGAATGCGATAAGGCCGCCAATTGTATGTTTTTAGTATAAGTTTTCCTTAATGTGTGTGTATTTTTTGGTGTACAATAAAGTATATAATAATAGATTAGAAGAATAAATAAATAAATGTATTTGTACTTATACAGCATTTTAATGATAATGAACTAAACGCGAAATACAAGTGGGCTCTCATTTGCAGCGCTGGTAGTCAATTATTATTTTGAATAAACACATAGGTACTTACGCTTTTTACTGCGGGAAAAACTTTTATTCCCACGGGAAAATCAAATACAAAGCCGGCGTGGCTGCTTCCGGCCGATTAGTAGATTAAAAAGAAATCCTTATTTATGTAAAAATTATGGTCACCTCACAATATTAATGGATGTTTGTATGAAAAAATTTAAATGATCAATATCTTTGAAGCTACTCAAAGTTTCTCCGTCACAAATTCAGGTTCTCATTATCGTCCCCGTCACAAAATTTTGAACACATTTCGAAGGCCGTAGATCATCAAGCCGCAGAGATACATGTGTCCCGCCATCTTGAACTCAGGCTGGCTGGACATTAAGTATTTATTGATTTCTCGAAAACCCTTACATATGACGCCATAAATCAAACGTCACTACTGTTACAAATTGCGTCACTAAATGTTAGTAAAGGAACCATATTCGAAAATGCTCCCGTTGTTGAGATTCGGAGGTGCCAGCCAGAAGTTTTATACGTAAATTCAAGATGGCTGGACACAGATTTTTACATTTTTCTACTAAACCGCTGTACGTATCACAAAACTTTTAGCTCGATGCCTGTCACAAATTTATGTGACGCCCGTTGATATGCAATAAGTTGTCAAAATCAATTCCGTTACCGAGATTGAGAGACCAGCGAAAAGTGGTTTTTCAAGTTGGCTGGACACGTTTTCGAACGATTATCTAAGATTCTGTAGCGTCACAAATTCTGAAATAAGGGTGTTTAGCCGTCACATAAAGTGCCCTATTGACCTAGTTAAATGCAAGCTATTTTGAAGATTTGTCCAGCCATCTTGAGTCACATTTCAACGCACTGTATCGTCCTTAATATTTGTTTACGTGACAAAACCAAAAAAACGTGTCCAATATTTTCTGGTACTCGATTTGACGGACCAAATATATTTTTTAATCATCTACCCTAAGTGCCTTTTCACACGTCCCGGTTGCCGGACAGTCGGCACCGGCTACCCGGCAACCGGGGCGTGTGAAAAGGCACTTAGGGTGTAACAATGGGCGGTCTCATCGCTAAAAGCGATCTCTTACAGACAACCTTCGGATGGACTTCCAGAATAGATGTAAACTACTTCGCTGGTCTAGTGATCGCAAGCGCTACTGCTGGACACGTAAGTTAGGAGGTCATAGGTTCGGTTCCCAGGGTTGGGTTTTCTTTTTGGGGGAAATCATACAATGACTTCTCCCGCTCTAAGTGGAGCGGGAGGGCGTGTCAGACTCTTACTGACTAAAACCCACCTGTGTTCCTTCAGTTGCCCTTGGCGTTCCAGGGTCGCGGTAGAAGACTATTTCGAACGATCCCGCGATCCATGTTTTATTCTACAAATTACAATTATTAGAAGCTTAAGAATTAATGGACTGTAACAATGGGCAGTCTTATCGGTAAAAGCCATCTCTTACAGACAACCTTCGGATGGACTTCATAGATAAGTAGGTACTGTCAAAATAATAAATAAACTGCTTCGCTGGTGTATAAGGTCGCAAGCGTCACTGCTGGACACGTAAGTAAGTTCGATTCCCATACCGGGCAAAGGGTTACTCATTGGGTTTTCCTATCATGAATTTCTAAGTAACAGCCCGGTTAGGGGTAAAGGCTCGCCCCCTTTTGAATCAGACTTGGACATAAGAGGCGAAATATGGGTGTTCGTGTACTATACGTACAAATACATACCTAGGTTTAGGTAGGTACTTCTGTAACAAGCGCGATGTTATGTTATACTAGCACTTCGTTCGCGTGGATTTCGAAAATACAAAACATCTAATATACATATAAAAACCACATGTCACGGTGTTTGTGTTTACACTCTTCCGAAACGGCTCTATCGTTTTTTTTTTTTTTTTGTATAGTTGGTAGTTAAGAAAATAGGTCGTAAAGTATTTTTCACCCTCCTACCCCCACCCCCCCATTTTTTGACCACAGAACAACGTTTGCTGGATCAGCTAGTAATAAATAAGTATAAATTATAGCTTAGATCACCGAAAAATAACGTAGCTTTGTACTGGTGAAAGAATTTTCAAAATCGGTTCAGTAGTTCCAGAGATTACTTCTTACAAACCAACTTACAAACTTGACCTCTATAGAATATTAGTATAGATTATGTAAATAAGTAAAAAAATAATTATACTCATAAAATGCTAGGTTGGGAGGTGTAATTTATGTGTACGTCTAATTTCCATTCCGTGATACTTTTACACTATTCTTAGTTTATTTGTAAATGAACACCCACCCAGCTACTTCTGTATTCTGAAAGGCTACAGCCATAGCATTGCGGTACCATAAAAATATGTAAAAATCGATACCCCTCTACGTAACTAGGTAGGTACCTATGAAGTCCTAACCCCGCATGCTATGACGGAATTTTTTATACAAATTAAATTTCTTTGAGCTAAACCTCAAGCTTGAAGTCTCATAAAGGCTAGGCAGCTAGCTATGTAAGTCTCTTATAAGTCCAACAAACAAGGTTAATGTCCTTAATAGGGATCATTGAAATATGAATAAGAATCTAGGTTGTGGTAGCTACACTTCCACTTTTCTAATCATATTTCAAACTTATAGACAAGACAAATTAATGTAGATGTTACTTTTTAGGGCTCCGTACCCGAAAGGTCCAAACGGAGCCCTATTCACTCACGTGTCCGTCTGTCAGTCTGACTGTCTGTCTGTCTGTCCGTCTTTGGTCACAAAATTTTAAAAACGTTGCCCCACACTAGGAATTACTCCTGTATCGTGGGTGCGTTCACAAACATTTAAACTCACATACACAAGACACCCAGACTCGAAACAACTATCCATCTGGATAGTTGTTTCGGGTCTCAACTTGAAAGGTAATAATATTTATTAATAAGTACGTAGGTATATTTTATTATCAAATGCCAAAATATTGATTTCCCCCATATGTTGCCTAGTAAAGGTCTTTCAAAGTACAGGTGCCTGCACAGAAGGCATGATAAAAGGTGAGGCATTGTTTGGGACGTAGCTCCGCAATAGCATTGTGGCTCATTGGAGTACCCCTGTATGTTGTGCTATGATGTTACAAAAAATCAGCGTAGCGGTGTCGCAACGCTGACTATGATGCCTCCAATATAAAGCAAAATTACAAAAATGTTGGGGTTTCCAATCTAGTTGGAGGCAGCTTGGTACCAGTATTTTACAAGGAACAACTGCCTATGTGGCCTCCACAACCCCGTAACTGAGTAATACCTCTCACACTTCTTCTTCCCAGCTAAACACTAGGAGGTGGTGACAGGCGCACGTTTTGGAGACTGCCTGTTAGCCTAGTTTAAATAAATGACTTCTGGAGTCAGATTTTCTAGCTTCTGTCAACCCGTAACGATTGTCAAAGATCTACAATTAATGACAGCTGGGACCAAATGGGATAGGGTCTATGCAAACGGGTGAACGTGCTTTCCAAGGCACGGAGGAGTCTTATTGGTATTGGATGGTCAGTTGGTCACCTATCCACTGACAGTACTGACACGTAGGAAGATCGATCCCTGCGGTTGATAGGTATTATAGCTACGACCTTGCAATTTGCGAAAAATTGCATTTGCCATTCACCTTGAATTAGTACCTACTACTTAGGTTTGCTAATAACTAATTAGACTTAAAATAACCAGCTCAAAGCAAAGTTAGAAACGTTAATTGCATCCTCACGCTATTATTCAGGGTAAATAAACTCCAAAGTAGGTAGATATTCTTAGGATTAGGACACGGTGTAGGTAAACAAAACAAACACAATAAATAAAACTACAACGCAACACGCGCAACGCAACTACATAAGACTAAGTAATGTATACTACAGTAGTTATAGAGCTGGCTAAATAGAGGGCAGCACATCTCCTACAGGCTCACTCAGGTGCTGACCAGAAACGGTTGCTTAGGTCAGTACCTGAATAGGATTAGGAAACCACGTCAAATTACCACCATTATAACAACGACTTGGATTCGGCACAGCACCTCGGCACATCACTTCGAATCCTAGTCGCCAGTGTCGGGCGAGACCTGTCTCTGCCAGCAGTAGTGAGGGATATGCTGGCGAAGACCAAAAAACTAGAGGAAAATGGCAAAAACTTGACCTATAGCTACCGTTAAAATTCTTCTTACAATCGATGGTTTCCTAACTTTTCAAATACTTTGACCCCAGAAGCTGGCCACATTAATTGCAGCGTCAGTAGCTTTCATCAGGTCCTCCATAGTGCAGGTGTATGGGCACTTGAGACATTCCAGTACGTGACTCATATTTTGGACAGGGGCACCGCACTCACATTGGGTATCAGACGAGTCTATAAAACCCTATTTCGCCAAGTTGTATTTGCAGCGGCCTACCTGGGTACGCAGCTGATTGAGTGAGAGTTGCTGATATGCCACTGCAGTTCCCGTCCGGGTGGCAGATGTTCCTGGAGTCTGCCCCGCTTGGGCGGAGCCCCGCCGTGTCCTCGTGGAGGCGACCGGCGGCAGCGACCTCTCACGCCCGGCCCTGGTCCAGGCCATGGTACGGAGCGAGAGGGAATGGGAAGCAATCTCCTCCTTCTGTAAAGCAGTAATGCTCGCGAAGGAGGAGGCGGAACGGGTGAGGGACACTCAACGGAGTCACCCTCACGCCCCCAGCAGTAGCCGTCGCAGGAGACGCCCTGGGCGTCGGGGGTCGCGAGACGATCTCCGGCCACCATAGACGCGGGCCTGCAGACGGCGAGAAATGAGTAGCTCGCCGTCCGATCAGCACCAGGCCAGAGTGTTCCACGCGCGCCTCAAAGAGATGTCAGCAAACATTGACCCCCGACATGGCCGATGCATCCATGCCAAGGGGTAGCGGATAAATTCGAAACAGAGTTACAGCGCCCCTGGGCACTCAGGCAAGGAAGGAACAGGGGTGGGTTTTAGTCAGTAAAAGTCTGACACGCCCTCCAGTCCGCCCGCCAGTGATTGGATGATTTCCCACCCCACAAAACAAAAAAAAAGTTGTTCCTAGGGTTTCAAGAAGTCTAGGGGTGGCCGGTACTGTTCCTCCCATAGTTTTCTCCTCATTGTAGGAGAAAACTATTAAAATTACAGCTAAATTGCTATTAATAATTAGACATTTCTATTAAATTATATTCGACATATTTCTGTTATTTATATTTGGACATCTATATTGTATAACTTAATTGTTAAATTTTAATTAATTTTTCATTGCATTGTGTTTTATCACCGAGCCGAAGAATTATCAATGTTATGTCATGTACGCCATTGTCCACTTACGAAGTAATTCTTGTAATATTTTTAATGATAAATGTATGTGATGTGGCAGTACTTTCCTTATGTGTAAATAAATAAATACAGAATGAGACTTTTCAAATGAGTTTTACTTTACTCAGCCGGTCAAGACCCTCCGAAGTTGATCGTATCTGCAAACTTATTTGTTCTACAACGTAGCTAGGTACCCATGTTCATTAAGTAAATAAGTGGCATCAAACATTTTCCAATTGATCGGACATTAACATTCGCTTGTTTACATAACTACAGATAAAATATTATTCTCATCATAATCGAGGATTCGAGGTGATTAACTGATTAGCTACGAGATTATTCAGCAGATAACCTACAGCTGTACATTCATAGCCAGATAAAATCGATATGTTTAAGTATGAGCCGTGTATTGCTTTCCCATGCAATCAAAACTGTTTGAACAATAATATCTTTATTCAAGGTTGACTGAAGAAAACGCAAACAAGGATAAAAACTGCCTAGCAAATGCAGCAGCATTTCAGTAATTTGATTTACCTATTACCTCCCCCCCTCTACCCTCCACCTCTAACCTTTGCCTACGTTTCTTTAAAAAAAGAAATGTATACCGTAGGTGCACTAACGCGCCACCCACAGCGAATCTAGAATAGAAATTCATGCATTTACAGAACAATAACATAGGTAAACGCAGTACCTTCAATTTATCGATTTCAGGAGAGCGCTAAAACGTAGCATAGCATGTTTTACCTTGCCACACTCTTGCTAGTCGACCGTTTGAAGCGCCAGAGTAGCGCACCTGCTAATTGACCTATTTAGCCGACGATGAGCAAACGGAAAGAAGGCAAATGGAACACTTTTGCGTTTATTTTTTAATCATAGCAAGGCAATGTCATTCATTTTGTACTACCCGCAGAACGTCTAATTTAACAAACTCGTAGAAATAGGGAACGCGATTGGAGACATAACTTTGACCAGATTATATGGCAAAGTCAAAAGGAGGGTTTGGATTTCGGCAGGTTTTTAGGGTTCCGTACCCGAAAGGTCCAAACGGAGCCTTATTGCTGTCCGTCTGTCCATCGTCTGTCACACAGGTTTTACAGCCAAACGGTTGGAGCTACAGTCATTATGTGCTACAGTCTTCAAATTTTCACAGTATATGCATCTTGTCGACCCTAAGACATACAAATAGTCAAAAACACATTTGGTACGGCACACTAAATGTGCGAGGTCCGACTCGCACCTGGCTGTTTTTTTCAGTACCTACTTATCTTCTAAACCTAGGTACTCGTAGTATTTTACAAATAAGGTAGGTATTATAAAACATTAACCTTCTCGTGGGGCAGTCGGGTAATGAAGCCCAGTTACGAATAAATAGGTAATTCGCACGGGTAATTAAACCGGCACGTCCTAGAACCAAAAATTCGAAGACCCGACATTCACCAATCAGCATTGGGCCCGCGTGGTGGATCACGGCCCAAACCCTCTCACAGAGAGGAGGCCTGTGCCCCATTAGTGGGGCATTAAAAGGCCGATGATGAGGTAATTTAGACCCAAATTTAGCCGTTAGTTAAACAAAATAGACAACGTGCACGACGAACACTGTCACCTGGTGGCGCAAATCCGAATCATGGAAACAATTAGAAAATAACCAAATTTTAAAAGTGAAAAATAACATTTAACTAAGTGAAAATGTACTGTTGCATTTCGGGATGCTTGAACACTTCAAAGAAAACTTTTTACAAAAAAAATACAACCGATTTCCATAAATAATACAAAAAAATGCAAAATAACTTTAATTTCGGAAGTCGGTGTTTCTAGTTTGGTTTCTTCGTTATTTGACACCGACTTCCGAAATTAAAGTTATTTTGCATTTTTTAGTATTATTTATGGAAGTCGGTTGTATTTTTTTAGTAAAAAGTTTTTTATTTTTCACTTTTTAGTTGTTGTACCCCATTCTAAAACTAAATTAATAGTAAAGTTATGCCCGAATTTATAGCCCCAAAAATAGGGAATGTGAACATAGTTGGTGAAATTAGGGTGTATCAGGGTGAACTGTACAAATCTGTATACCCCTTCAGAGCGTATCAGCGTGATGTAATGTTGTGAAGTGGTGAAAACAATATACAGACATGCGATTGCAGCAATTCTGGAAGGTTTGCTATCATTTATTGAAGAGTTCCATTGTGTATCTCCGAAGTTCTTTATCAGATCTTCACCAAATTAAAATGGGACCACATGTTAAGCAACAACTTTCAAATAAAAAAAAATCTTCAAAATCGGTTCACGTAGTAAAAGTTATGAGGTAACAAAATAGAAATAAGTGAAACGGTGTAAAATTCTATTACTTTCCTACGAATAGTACTCACTTACCATGGTTATGTGACAAACGACAAAAGTGGATAAATGCATAAAAATAACATGTAAGTATGAGTTTCAAAAACATCTAGAAATTAGGTAGGTACTAAGAAAGTTGTTTGTAAAAATAGCTAAGTTTTGTATGTAGTGGTACTATTCAATACAAATAAATCTGTAAGTAAACATAACCTTCTACTTCTAAGCCTTTTGACATATTCTGACCACGCCGACGATTATTATTAATCGGCCGGTACCCATATTTTATCATTTTAATCATAATAAAAACGATATAATATAATGTAAACAAAAACAAATAGACGGCAACACAGCTATTGCATGCAGCTGAGATGAGAATGCTAAGAGCGATGTGTGGTGTTACGCGTATCGATAGAATTAGGAATGAGTATTAAGAGGAAGTCTGAAAGTGGCACCGCTGACTGAAAAGTTGTACGGAAATCGGTTGTCGTGGTATGGCCATGTGATGCGGAGGAATGAAGAAAATGTCGTGAGGAAAGTCTTGTGTATGGATGGCTATAAGAGTAGAGGAAGGCCAAAGAAACGATGGTTAGACTGTCTAAAAAAGGATATGGGTAAAAAGGGGTTTTTTTTTTTTTTTGGGACTACAGAGATGACGACTAATAGAGGAGTATGGAAGAAAAGTCATGTTGCGCCGACCCCAAATAAATTGGGATTTGGCAGGAGAATGATGAATGAAATAGACGGCAACACGACAACAGCACAGAATAGTTAATTTTCTTACTACACTGTGGCGCTCGTGTCGATTTGTGCTGCCACCTATAGTTCGTGCACGTTCCCGTTAATGTAGATAGGAACCGAAAAAAAGGTTATAGGCGTGTCCGACTCGCACTTGGCCGGATTTTCGAGATGCATGAGCTTCCTATGACTGAAAAGTTGGCCACTAATTTTAATAGCATACCTACCTACATACATAGCTGCAAATGTTTGTAAGAATTTGAAACTAGTTATTGCATTTAAACCAGTCAGCTATTTCACAACGTTGCGGAATTTATTTACTTACCTACATAGCTACTCCTGCCACCCTAGTTCACCATGACCTTGTAAACAGCATAAAATATTAGCATGTTGTACATGCTATTGCTATTTTTATTATTCTACGTACGAAACTGTTATGTTAATTAAGTTTTTATTAATTACCACCAGCCTACAACTTTTTTACCGATTCTAGAAAAGATTTTTTTTTTGTGGTGTGGTCAATCATCCAATGACTTCTCCCCCTCTGGGTGGAGCAGGAGGGCGTGTCAGACTTTTACTGACTAAAACCCACCCCTGTTCCTTTAGTTGCCTCTATGCTGCGACCCCAAACAGAAAGACGCATACCTATCTAGCTAGCCTTTTTACAGGTCGCGTAATCATTTTTTGAGTACTTTTAGAAACAAAAAAGTGTGTGTGTGTGTACTTATGTACGCACGTAAGAAGTTATACTTCTTTGGCGTAACAAGATAAAAAACCGAATTGTCACAAAGTTTACATAAGGAAAACAATCATTCTTCATGAACCACAGACCATAGCTAACTTCAGGGTGGATCGGTTCTAGCTAACTTCAACCTGTGAATTTTGTGTGACAGTGATGCGCGCGCATCTTAAAATTTCACTCTCATCATTTTTTCATAACGCGCCTAAAGAAGTATAACTTCAATAAAAAAACAGGTAATAACATAATGTGAACTAGAGTATGGGCGAGCTTTGCCTAAGCCTCGTGGAATACAGGCAGGCGTAATGTTATTTTCATGTCTTTGAGTACCGAATATCGGCCAGGATCGTGAGAGGGCCGATTCCGTTTGGAGGAGGAATCGGGCAGGGTCTCAACGCCTAAGACGCCGAAACCCCTCGTGCACCATTTAAAGCATCCTTCTCCCGATAACAAAAAAAGGGTAGATACCGAATATCGGAGAAAAGAGATTAAGGCCCTACTCACGGTCCAGTGTCAGAAACGGCCGTTTTTGGTACTTTTGCCTACTACTTTGGATACGAAACATTTTGAGACCTGTTTTAACAACGTAAAAATTCTTTATCCTCTTTGTAACAAACGTGAAGTGGATTTTTTTAATATTTATTTTCTGTGCTATGCTACGATTTTTTATTCAATGAGGGCGCCACTGGACCGTGAGTAGGGCCCTAAGATGCCTATCGTTCCCGCTGGTCTAGCTCGCAATAAAAAAGCAGGCAGGACCTCTTGGGACTAAAAGATAGCTGTCTCATGGAGCACGATCTCTGTGGTCAGTAGGTCGGTTGCAGGGTGGATAACTTGCCCCACCCTCCACTCTGACTTGGAAAATATGTAGGTAAGGTCAGTAAATTAGTTAGGAATTGGAGGTCCTTAGTAAAACTAGCGGAGCCGCCCCGGTTTCGCACGGGTGCCATATTTTTTTATTTCTATTTCCAAAAATTATCTTTTATACAAATCTTGTCCTTAATTACGAACACAACAAAAAAAAGAATTAAAACCAAAAAGGTGCAGCTGTTCTGAAGTGAGGCGCTAAGATACATTCAGAAGTTGATTTTTAACCGACTTCAAAAAGGAGGAGGTTCTCAATTCGTCGGCACCTTTTTTTATATTTTTTTTATGTATGTTCCCCGATTACTCAAAGATGGCTGAACCGATTTGGATTTTGTTTCTTTTGTTTGAAAGGGGGTATCCCCTTTCAAACAATTCCCAGGTGGTCCCATATAAATTCTATCAAAATTAATTCAGCACTTTTTGAAAAATCAACAAACAAAAATTATGTATACCTACACAGATGACGTTTTGGTTATCTCCAAATGTTCAAATTCCATGTTATTGGTATTAATTTTAATATTTAGTTTTACTTCTGAGGTACAAGAACCAAAGTGAATAAAAAAAACTTTTTTACAAAAAATACAACCGACTTCTAAAAATTCCAAAATAACTTTAATTTCGGAAGTCGGTATTTTTATGTGTATTTTTTTTTCGTTTTTTTGTTTTTGAATTTTTAGAAGTCGGTTGTATTTTTTTGTAAAAAAGTTTTTTATTTTTACTTTTTAGTTGTTAAAAAAAAAAGCTTCCGACGAATTGAGAACCTCCTCCTTTTTGAAATCGGTTAAAAATAAAACACTTTTTTACAAAAAATACAACAGACTTCTAAAAATTCCAAAATAACTTCGGAAGTCGGTGTCAAATAACTAAGAAGTGATTTTGACGACTTTTTGCATTTAACGGGCGTCACATAAATTTGTGACAGGCATCGAGCTAAAAGTTTTGTGATACGTACAGCGGTTTAGTAGAAAAATGCAAAAATCTGTGTCCAGCCATCTTGAATTTACGTATAAAACTGTTTTTTTTTTTTTTGGGGTGGTATATCATCCTATGACTTCTTCCGCTCTAGGGTGGAGCGGAAGGGCGTGTCAGACTCTTACTGACTAAAACCCACCCCTGTTCCTCCCTGCCTTGAGTGCCCAGGGGCGAGGTAACTCTTTCAAATTTATCCTCAACCCCCGGGCAGGCATCGGCCATGATGGGCCCCCGTCCCTATTGCTGACAACTCTTTGAGGCGCGCGTGGAACACTACGCGCCGTCGACTCTCGGGCCTGGTGCTGATCGGGCGGCGAGTTACCCACTACTCGCCGTCCGCAGGCCCGGGTCTACGGTGGCCGGAGATCGTCTCGCGGCGCCCGAAGCCCCTGGCGTCTCTTGCGGGGGCTGCTGCTGAGGGCGTTAGGGCGACTCTGCTGTTGTTGAGTCTCCCTAACGTATGCCGCCTCCCTCTTCGCGAGCATTACTGCTTCGCAGAAGTAGGAGACGGCTTCCCATTCCCTCTCGCTCCGTACCATGGCCTTAACCAGGGCACGGCGCGAGAGGTCGCTGCCGCCTATCGCATCCACGAGGACACGGCGGTGCTCTGCCCAAGCGGGGCAAACCTCCACCGTATGCTCCACCGTGTCCTCTGGGCGATCCTCGCAGTGGAAACACCCGGGGGTCACCTCCACCATAATCCGAAACAGGAACCTCCCGAAACAGCCATGTCCGGTGAGGACCTGCATCAGGCGGAAGATGAGGGCGCCGTGGCACCTCTCCAGCCACTCCTCAAAGAGGGGCACTACCGCCGCGATGGTGGCGTGCCCAGCGCTGGGTTGCGACAGTCGCTCTCTCCATCTCACCATGAGATCCTGCCGGAGCTCTGTCCGCCGAGCCGCGAGGTGTCGCGGCAGCGGAGTTTCGCCCCAGCGTTTGGCCTCCTCGCGCCACTCATACAGGTGCGCGAGGATTCTTGCCTCCAGATCCCACGGTGACAGTCCGGCAAGGAGGCTCGCAGCCTCACGGGAGACCGTGCGGTATCCTCGGATCATGTGGATCGCCATGACCCTCTGGGACGCGTTCATCTGGCGAGCTGATCGCTGCCTCAATGAACGCGCCCACACCGGTGCCCCGTAGAGGGCCATGGACCGTACGATCCCCACGTAGAGCCTCCGGTAGGAGGCGTTTGGCCCCCTCAGATTGGGTAGGAGCCGCTTCAATGCGGCCCCGGCCCTGTCCAATCTGGGAACCAAACTTCGAAAGTGCTCGACGAAGTTCCACCGGCTGTCGAGGAGTCCCAGGTACTTCATCGTACCCTCGACGCCGATGCAAACCCCTCCTACCGTGATCTGGGAACACACCGGTGGCGCGTTCCGAGGACCATGAAAACACATGGCCTCGGACTTGTGCAATGCCACCTCGAGTCCCAGTTACCGGATCCTCTCTATGACTGTCGCAACCCCGCGTGTCATACGGTCGGCCGCCGCCTCGAGCGACCACCCCTGCGCCAAGACCAGCGTGTCGTCAGCGTAGCACACTACGCTGACGCCAATGGGGAGGTCGGCGTGCAGCACCACGTATAAAACTTCTAGCTGGCACTTCCGAATCTCAATAACGGGAGCGTTTTCGAATATGGTTCCTTTACTAACATTTAGTGACGCAATTTGTGACAGTAATAACGTTTGATTTGTGGCGTCACATGTAAGGGTTTACGAGAAATCAATGAAAACTTAATGTCCAGCCAGACATTTTGGGGAGGGAGGGGCGGGGGGAGGGATCATCCTATGACTTCTCCTCTCGCTCTGGGTGGAGCGGCAGGGCGTGTCTCTTACAAGTGACGTGACTCTTACTGACTAAAACCACCCCTGTTCCTTCCCTGCCTGAGTGCCAAGGGGTGCAGTAACTCACTTTCAGAATTTATCCGCTACCCCTAGGCATATGTCCAGCCAGCCTGAGTTAGAGCTGGCTGGACACATATATCGCCGCTGCCTGATGATCTACGGCCTTCAAAATGTGTTCAAAATTTTGTGACGGGGACGATAATGGTAACCTGAATTTGTGACGGAGAAACTTTCAGTAGTTTAAAAGATATTGGTCATTTAAATTTTCCCATATAAACACTGCAGTAGGGTTACCAATATTGTAGGTTTTCTGTAGGACTAAGTATTACTACCGAGATTGAGAGACCAGAAAAGTGGTTTTTCAAGCTGGCTGGACACGTTTTCGATTGATTATCTAAGATTCTGTAGCGTCACAAATTCTGAAATAAGGGTGTTTAGCCATCACATAAAGTGCCCTATTGACCTAGCTAAATGCGAGCTATTTTGAAGATTTGCCCAGCCATCCTGAGTCACATAGGAATTACTCCTGTATCGTGGGTGCGTTCCCAAACATGTATAATTCCCATACACAAGACACCCAGACCCGGAACAACTATCTGTAGGCCATACAAATATTTGTTCCGGCGGGAATCGATTTTTGTAAAATAGTTTTTGATTTTTCACTTTTAGTTGTGGTTCCGCGTTAGATATACGATCGCAACAATCACGAGTCATTTCCTGTTAGATAATGAAGAGTTCCACTGTCTATCATCGAATATCTTCATCAGATCCTAATGTATTATGTACTAAAACCTTTCTTGAAAAATATGCATTTAAATAACGAAAATGCCATCCAAATCGAATCAGTAGTTTTCGAGAAAAATCGCGGATAAACCAGCAGACATACATATGGGTCGAATACAGAACCTCCTATTTTGAAATCGGTTAAACATAATAATTATTTTTAGTCCAATAGCAAGATTATCAAAAATATGGACACGTATTTTTTGATTTATCAAAAGTTTTTGAAGTCGGTTAAAAAGCTGTCAAAATTGGTTTGAAACGTTCTTAACTCCAAACAATCAGTTCAGAACCCGGCCCTTTGTTTTCTGGCTGGTAAACTCCTGAAACCTAAATGAAAGCGCGCTATTAGATTTTCAATGCTAGCTGAGCGCAGAAAGTCGAAAAATCCAACTTTGCAATGCAACAACTTTCCCAAAGAAACTGGAACGGCGTCACGCGGCTAACAGCCGATAGATGAGATAGGTCGCGGTACATATTAGGTACGTCGCGGGCGCGCAATTTCATGAATGAGTATAAAAAAAAAATGTTTCTTTTGGAAAGTTGTCTAGTAGCATGAGTACAATTAAGTGCTTAACTATCGGTCACCAATTACCAGTCACCTTAAACATATAGTCAAAAGCTTTTTTACAAAAAAAAACAACCGACTTCCAAAAAAAAAAATACACTAAAAATTAAAAAAATAACTTTAATTTCGGCAGTCGGTGTTTGTATTTTACTTCTTCGTTATTTGACACCGACTGCCAAAATTAAAGTTATTTTTTAATTTTTAATATTTTTTTTTTTGGAAGTCAGTTTTTTTTTTAAGTTTTTTTTTCACTTTTTAGTTGTTATACCCCAGAACTAAAAACCCCAATAACATGGAACGTGGAATTTAAACATTTGGAGAACACCAAAATGTCATCGAGGTATACGTATTTTTCGTTTTTGTTCAGTTTCTCAAAAAGCGCCGAAGCAATTTCGATAAAATTTATATGGGACTACCTCGGGAGTATATTCTTTTGGATAAAAAAAGAATTTTGAAAATCGGTCTACAACTGACGGAGAAACAAAAAAAAAACTCCTTTTTCGAAAGTCGGTTACGGTCATTTGGTACGGAACCCTAAATGTGCGAAGTCCGACACGCACTTGGCCCGTTAATAAGGGTTCCGTACCCGAAGGGTCCAAACGGAGCCCTATTGATGTCACTCACGTGTCCGTCTGTCTGTCCGTTGTGTCACAAAATTTTGTGCCGAAGAATTTTATTATAACTTCGCTTTGACTATAAGAACTTGAAATTTGGTGACAATGTTTGTTATTACGTAGATAGAATATTTTACTAACAAATACCAATATGTATATAAATCAGATTTTTTTCATTTATAATTCCCTCATTTGGTACGGAACCCTAAACGTGCGAAATCCGACATGCACGCACTTGGCTGGTTTTTAGGGTTCTGTACCAGAAGGGTCCAAACGGAGCCATATTGTTGTCACTCACGTGTCCGTCTGTCTAACTGTCCGTCCGTCTGTCACAAAATTTTGTTCCGACGAATTTTTTAACTACCCGTTAAACCTGAAATTTGGTGATAATTTTTATTATTACGTATACTTTACTAACAAATACCAAAATTTGTTACTGAACCCTTGATGTGCAAAATCCGATACGCACTTGGCCAGTTTTTTTATCTATGACACAGGTAGAGGCAGCACATATCCATGCAAAGTGGAACAAATGAACAATATTATTACTACCTATTCGGTAATCAATTAACAATTTGCTGAGTAGCGCGCAAGGCTACCGTTTCACTTGTTCTAATTTGTTAATTTACACGCAGTTATATGGGTGGATGTAATAAAAAGATTTCATGAAATACAGTCAAAGTAAATGCTTTATTATTTTGATTAGGTACATAATATAAAACATTAGATCCTAGATTAGTATCCCGATTTAGGTATATAATCACAAGAGCATAAAATTGGAAATGATGGTAGTATGGATTGAGTGTGCAGATTCAATTTGTGACAATAAAGTTTTAATTAGAGTTCATTTACATTAGTCCGGCCACAGCTTACAGCAGATTAAGCGTACGGCCAAGTTGGACTTGAGGTGCGCAAGTGCGACCATCGGTATGATAAATAAGTCTTTGATCTTGGGAGACTATACTCGAGGATCAGACCAATGTAAATGAGAGGCTGAACATAACTTGTATTAATAAACCACTCATTTCAGCACCCAAGTAAGCCTCTCGAGCATTCAATTAAGCCTCATTCGACAGAGGTCTTACCCTCACTTGACAGGACTCATTTGACAAGACAACTCAACCTCAGAGAACTCGACACCCTCATTTGAGAGAACTCAAGTTACCCTCTCATTTGAAAGAACTCAAGTTACCCTCTCATTTGAAAGAACTCAAGTTACCCTCTCATTTGAGAGAACTCAAGTTACCCTCATTTGAGAGAACTCAAGTTAACCTTCCATTTGAGAGAACAAGTTAACCTTCCATTTGAGAGAACAAGTTAACCTTCCATTTGAGAGAACAAGTTAACCTTCCATTTGAGAGAACAAGTTAACCTTCCATTTGAGAGAACTAGTGAAACAACTGTTTCACTAGTTCTCTCTCTCTCTTTTGGAATTTTGCATCGATTTTTGTTGAATGTCGAAAGTGAGCTCTCAAGTGAGCAGTTTAATAATACAGGCCTAAGTTTGTGTAGGTATAAGTGTGTGTAGGTATGTAACTGTTTCTATCTTTTAAGAATCTAAGTCTCCCTAGAAGTTAGGGGACACTATTAAACTGCAATTTGAGTGTTATTGAATAGTTGATGTAATGTAAAGTGTAAGTTTCTACAAAAAAATAAAATAAAATAGGACTATATAAGGTACATGAATATAAACAATCATACATGTTGTTTGGTTTGTAAGAAAGTTTAATAAAGAAGTATTGAAAAATATTTTCACAGAGTGTATTAACAAAGAAATTAAACAATAAATTTAGTTATATACTAACATATGACTTTTACGCTATGCTAGGTAATAAGTCTAGGAATAATTAACTAAAATTTTTAATATAAATACACTAGAAGTGAATGTTTTACCCAAGTCAATATCGATTCTTAAGTATAGCTAACACAGTACAAACATACATCGAGTGCGCCGGGGACTAAAAAGTGAAGAGATTCGACGCAGCTAATGTCCAGCATCGTAAATTATAAACAGTGGGCTTGAGGCTAGTCCTAGTCGCGTGGCGTGCCGCACACACACACAGTCACCAGTCCTGTCACTCGTCACATTCACTCACACACACACTGCACACTCATGCCGCCGGCCGGGGGCACTCGTCGCCCGGTAGGTAATACTGCGTCTGTGCTAACAACATAAAATTTTGAAGGGGCGCCGCCCCGCCTAGCCGCTCTTGAACAGCAGGATGGCCACCTGGCCCAGGTAGAAGTAGATGAAGTGGCGCGTCTCGTGCGTTACGTACGAGCCGAAGTTGCGCCCCACGATGCAATGCCACGTCGGGTTGTACTTCTTGTCGAACTCTTTCTTGATAAACGCCGCGATGTCCTGCAAAAATGCAACACACACCCTCAAAATATGTCCAATGCCATGCCAACAGACTGAGGAGTAATTTCCAGCTCTGCTAAATTATTAAATTCCATTCATATTCAGACAATTGCCACAAAATTAATAAATTATGGGAATTATATTTTAAAAATTAAACTAACCACAACAGGAAAACCTCAAAGTTATCATTCGTGGGAACCTTGCACACCGTAGCTTATTGTCATTTATGTGTTTGAGTCATGTAGTTGGCATTATTCATATTTTATAGTTGCGATTTAATTTATTGGTTATTCATTTCCGAAATTTAAATGTGGTTAACAACTAAAAAAATCTAATTAGTCCCATCATTTAAATTACCAAAAAATATTGGACATTTTTTCTTTTGTCACTAACAAAAAATGAAGACAATACAGTGGGTTGAAATTTCGGATGACGTCACACTTAGGTCAAAATTGTACCACTTTTACTCAAGTGACGTAACAAGCCCCGAATCCTAAACTTGCTTTGTATCTTTGTAATTTTTCATTAATTTGATAAAGCAAAAAGTATGTGTCCAATATTTTTTGATAATCTAACTTAAGGACTAAATATAATTATAATTTTTTAACCCTGGCTTTATTCCTATTATAATTAGGTATTTATTTTTGGAAATCATGATTGTTTCGGCACTGATTTGAAGTCATCTAAAATTTGTTAACCTTGAACCAAAATACTATCCATTTAAACCCACACTGTTCAATATACCAATATGAATAATAACCAGTGCGTCTTCAGATGAGTATGGCATGATGTGCTGAAATTAGTGAAAGTTAGTGACAAGTAGACCCACCTTTTCAATGTTGAACTTCTCTAGTGCCTGCGTTGCACAGTCGACAGCGTCTTGCTGCATCTCTTCGCTCATGTCAGCATTCTTGATTACCGCCTTGCGGTCGCACATCTTGTCGGCTATGTGTCTGGATAGAACAAATCTTGGTGAGTGTTTGAATTTTTATGTACCTGTATGAGCCCCCCTCTTCCCCCCCAAAGATAATGTAACAATAGAAAGACCATGAAACCTTCAATTAAATAGAGCATTAAGTTAAGTGCATACCAAATCAAATGTTTGTGTTATACTTTTAATTTGGTTATTTTATTCAATATTGCTTATTAGCTTGCTGATCTTCATTGGCAGAAAAATTTTATTAGATATTTATATTTTCAGTTAATTGTTCACCTATCCTTATCTTGGATTCTAATCAATCTTTAACGCGTCAGGCCCCTGCGTCGCCACCAACAATAGGTTTTTAAATGTGTCTGCTAATGAGGGACTTGATGCGTTAAACCAGCTAAAACTGATGAATTTACTGAGGCATTTACTTTTCCATAAAAAGGCATTCCAAATTATGAATACCACAATAAAATTACCACTCAAATGAGGAATCATTTGAGTGGCAATTTTATCGTGGTCAAGTAATTAACTTGAACCGTAAAGGTATGTAATATTTATTTTACAGTTATTCGTTAAATGTTTTCTAATTAATGGAGATCACTAAGTTAGTTCTGTAAAACCTGAAAATTATCAGAAATGTTCTAGTTTTTTTAATGAAGAAAGTTACCAATAATCCATAAAGGCGCAATTTTAGATAGTGGGTTGTTTCCACTATCTTATCAGTTTTATATTCGAGTCGGGTAACAGCGTGCCTCTGCCTAATAAGTTGGGGAATACAATTATTGCTTGTGTGGATTTTTGTGATAAAATTTTTACACCAGTGAATTTAAAAACAGATTCAAATAAAACAAAAGGAGTAGGAGGGGCTGTCAAATGAGGTTTTCTGACACTTGTCAGGACCTAAGGGACAATATAATAGTGCATTTTATTTGATCATCACAAGCCTCTACTTGTTGCAATCGATGACTGATAGCGTAAATGCGAAAGGTTATAGTTCCCGAACCTCATCGATAACATTATGTTATGATTGATTTTCTAAGTAATCTGAAGGGGGACGTCAATTGTTTATATTATACAAAAGAACGCTATAAATAACCTCCAGAAAAGGTCAAGCGCGAAATCCGGGACTCTGCGCGCCCTTTACAAAATGTGTTCCTCACACGCAAAGAAATATCCCTCTGTGTAAGAAGCAAAGCGATGGATATTACACGTTCCTAGTGGCGCAGTCTACTTTTACCTGACCTCTTCTACAATTTGCGACGGCCTTTTCGTTGTAATTCTAACGGAAGCACTAGCACTAATGCCCGTCATCAAAACCGATAGGAGAAATTAGGAACGAGGCACCGACATGTAATTTAGCTTAGCGCTTCAGAAGATAAAGATAATTCATCGTAACGCAGATTATCACTATAGAAACATCCGTGGTTAAATCAATAAAACCATTTTGATGCACATATTTGCGAATATTTGCAGAATATAAATTGTTCCGCCTTCAGACTTTCGCACACCATTTTGAGAATATCATAATTATCGAAAACTGGCACTAAAAAATATTAAATACACGTTGCAATAAATAAATAATCACCACAATAAAGAAATACTCACTTTTGCTTCGGGATAAGAACAAATTCTCACGTAAAGATTTTGATAACCGGAGATTCAATGCCTACTTTCCAGAGGATTCTTTCACAGGCTTCTTTCAGCGAAGATTTCTTCTATTTGCGATAGAGGGCGTTCTAAATTCAAACACGTTCGAAAAATAAACTTTATGGCGATTTTCAAACAATTTAGGTTTGGCCACTAAATATTCGAATAAATAAAAAACAACACAAGATTAAATACTTTTCACCAAAAAGTTAGTATTTACATCTAAAATGACCTTTTTCATGGCATGGCTAAGTTCTTTGGGAACGTTTTATCCACCATCGTTAGCGGCAAGATACTGAAATGCTTTTTGCTGAAACTCAAAAATACTGAAAATCTAAGATAAGGTTCTGAAAATTACCAAATGAAGAAAAAAAAAAAATAGAATTGCAACAAGGTTGATAATTTCTAGACGAATGAATTAAAATACAAGGGCGACCATAAACGTGCCATAAACCATCTCATGTCAATATTTGTTCTATTTCCGTTTCCTTGTGCTGTCCTGTCCTGTCAGTCCGGTCGCCATATTTGATTAGTTCCTAATGAGAAACGCGGAAGCGTTATCCAAGAATTAAAAGAAATTAACGTAAAATATTTCTTAGTTTTTTCACTTATTAAGTAAAAATGTCTGGCGGAAGCAGTAGCAACAGAAATGAGTGCAGGATATACGTCGGCAACCTTCCCCCTGACATAAGGACAAAGGACATTCAAGATCTATTTTACAAATTCGGCAAAGTTACGTTCGTTGATCTGAAAAACAGAAAAGGACCACCCTTCGCGTTCGTGGAATTTGAGGATCCAAGGTAAAATATTGATAATTGAATGGTATTGCTTTAATAATATTCATTTACGCCGTAAAAATACTAATATTTCAGTCTTCTTTGTTGTGTACACATAGGTTAGAGCTGGTATTGGCCAATTTTGCTATTTTACCTATAATAATGCCATTACAACTTAATTATTTATATTTCACTGCCGTCGGAAATCCAAACAATGACATGCACATTGCAGCCATCGTGAATTTATAATTAGTATATTCAGGGGGAAAACTGTTTCAACTATGCTTCAGGGTAATTAGATAATTTTTTTACAGTTTATGTGAGTAAAATAAATCATGCTTTAATACATAGCTATTTAGATGTGATAGGCATCTGAATAAAATTGAAAAACAAGGCTACAAAAAATGCAAACATGTTAGGGTTAGGGTGGTATTACATTTATCCTAAATCTTTTTCCAATATCTATGTCCTATATTTGAACAAATTTCTTTTTCTTTGTGAATAAAAACTAGAAAAAGCTATGGGTGAAGCCATGGATCGAAAGGCGAAGAGAAAAAAGCATTCAAGATAAATTAAATAATTACAAGTCGAGGGCAAACATTCTTAAAAGTGTTTTTACGTATGAATGACTCAACATTCAATTACATTGTTATGAAAGTATCAACAAGAAAGACAAAATCTAAGTTGCAGCCATTTTGATTTAAATGTCAATATTCTTTGATCAAATATCGGTGTTGATGACACATTTGACGAAGTCGTCCTACTTCTTTGATCCAACTCACATTGGACAAAGATCTAGGATAAATGTAATACCACACTAACATAGAACTCCTACACTGCATTATGTTTGGCATCCAGTTAACTTACTGATGATATACACTACAAAATGACTTGTTGCATTGTATCACTCGCTTTGTGCACATGGTAATGAGTTGTTGCTTAGCAGTTGGGTTTGTGAACAATATTTTTTTTATTTTTGTAGCTTGCATTCATCTACTATAAAAACACTAATGAATTTTCATTTTTATTGAACTTTCCCTATTATCTGTGCATGTAGATATTAGCTGTAACAGCTGTGTATGGCAAGAATTAGGTTTCATCCAGACGCTTGGGTTTCATTTTTTTTTTAGTCAATGATAGGCTCGTGTTTGACCACTATCTCACCTGATAGTAAGCAATGTGTGTGCGTCTCCCAATTGTCTCAAGTACATCAAGCTGGTATCTGGCAGATCTGTCCCAAACCGATTTGCGCTTGATAAAGTTTGAGCAGCTGAGGCGTGAAGTACCATCTCACCTTTGCTAGGATCCCCATCTTTTTGGCAGCCACTTGAGCCTTTGCCTCTTTGAATGGACCAAAATTGAGTGTTGATGTTAACGTAACACCAAGAAGCTCAAGTTAACAAAATCAAGCATTTTGAATAATGTCTATTTTCCTAGGATTTCTCTTGATATATTTCTACTTTCCACAATTTTACTTAATGTGTGTAATACTGACAATAATTAACATGCAATTTCCATTATAATATGTTTATCAAGAACATAAACACACATAATTCTAATAACTGGTTTAATCCGTCAGGCCCCATGCTTCTCCAAAGAGAGATGCACTATAATAGGTTTTTAATTGTCTGCTATTCCGGGGCCTGACGGGTTAAAGTCATTTTGAACAATAATATGTATGCCTATTATAATGCTATTTTCTGATAAGCAAGGCATGTGATGATAACAGTTGTGGTATTATTATCACTGTGTGTGTACACCTATCACAAGCATTGTCAATATTTAAAAACATAAGTTTTGCTCTCTTTCATAACAACTGCAGTTCAAGGGAGATTTATGTTCCACTTTTCTTTTTTTGACAATGAAATGAAAAGAAAATCTGTGTTAGACTTCAGAGTGGAGTCCAATCCAGAAATAATGGATTTTTATCATTTTTGACTTTCTTTAAGTAAACTTGAGGTTCAAAAATTGGTGACTCTTGGCCTAGTTTGAATAAATGACTTTTGATTTCGAATCTGTAGTTTTTCAAAGATTCATTTCACATTGATTTCTGTAAAAACACAGTTCAGTTGACAAAGTAAATCCTAAGTCATCATCATAGTTATAAAAACTATTACTTAAAAATTATTGTCACTAATGTGATGCTATAATACTTATAACTTTAAATATAAAATGTGGTGTTAAATTTCAAGTCTCTGTAGTATGTAATTAGTGTTGGTCCATTATCTAACTAACAATAATGTTAATTACCACAGCCACTGGTATTGTTAAAAAATATTCCAAGGTAACAATAAGTCAAACAAGGCCCAATTTAGACTACTGTTAATGAGCAAAATTTTAATACCACAGTCCTGCAGTTTTGTGGAAAACAAACTTAAATATTTAATTATATTGCATGACTTGCGAATTTTATATGAACAGCACACACCTTTTTAAAACCCACCCCTGTTCCTTCACTTGCCTATGCCAAGCGCCGCGGTAACTCTATTTCTAATTTATCTGCGACCCCAGAACAGCAATTAAATACATTTCAGTCAGAACATTTTGTAAGGGCCTACCTCCCCGTAAGCGGCGCCCTCATTGAATAAAAAATCGTATCTTAGCATAGAAAACAAAGATTAAAGAATCCTATGTTGCATTTGTTACAAATAGGATAAGGTATTTTTATGTTGTTAAAACAGGACTCAGTGTTTCGTATCCAAAGTGTCAAAAACGGCCGTTTTTTATTTACGATTATGAGTAGGTACAACAACATTTTGCTACTTGCACCAAAAATTTACTAGCAGCATCAATCCTCCTCAGAGATGCAGATGACGCTGTCCGCGCCCGCGACGGCTACGATTACGACGGCTACCGTCTCCGCGTCGAGTTCCCGCGCGGCGGCGGCGGGGGCGGAGGCCGAGGCGGCCGCGGAGGTCCTGAGCGCTTTGGTGCCCGCACCGCGACACGAGGCCCACCCGCCAGGCGTTCCGAGTATCGCGTCCTGGTTACTGGACTGCCCCCGTCCGGATCCTGGCAAGACCTGAAGGATCACATGCGAGAGGCCGGCGATGTCTGCTTCGCTGACACCTTCAAGGACGGCACCGGCGTGGTGGAATTCTTACGCCATGAGGACATGAAGTATGCTGTCAAAAAACTAGATGATTCGAGGTTCAGGAGTCATGAGGTGAGCGATGTGAGCTTTGGATATATTTTTAGAATACGATTTACGGAATCTTTTGCCGTCATCGTCGTATGGTTGTATGAACATAATTATAATTTTTGCAACAGCACTACAAAAATTCTCAATGATGAGGTATCTTCAGGGAATTTTTTTTTTTTGTAATCCTACGATGTGTTCCACTGCTGGTCAAAAGGCCTCCTCTTCGCCCCCCCAAACCTTAGGCCTGGGCGATTTCTGTCCAAGTTTGCCCTGCAAACATGATCAGATCGTCATGCCACCTTCGACGCGATCAATCTTAGGGTAGTAAATTAACTTTTAAAAAGTAGTCTTACTCTGAAGAAACTCAAAATTGTAGACTAATTCAAATCATCAAAAACTCCCAAATAACTCTGCTTCTAGTAATGACTAATTGTAATAAATTCGAGCGACTAAATACGATCTAAAACTGCTGTTTTACATTCCTCCTTGTACCCTAATTCACCCCTGATAGCAACCCCATAAAATTTAAACTTTCCTACCCCATTCGTGACCAAAACCGCGCTAGTTTCGATGATGTTGTTAAAAACTTTTCGAGACCCATTGGAACTATAAATTCAGAAGTTTGTTGGTAGTTAAATGATGCCACTATGAAATGAACATATATATACCTACTTCAATATTGTAGACAGACATGCAATTATATTGATTTACATTCCACCCTAGTGTAGGGAGGCATCAAGGTGATATACCTGTGCTGTGTATTGATTTTTTTATCTATGGCGTCCAATTACAGAGTAGTTATGTCGTGGATAGGGGAGGACGCCATGCTAGGTATGTTGAGTCATTGATTGGTTCACTGAACTTGTGTGACTGGTGAATGTGATACATAAAATATGATGGTTAGAATTTGAATTTATGATGATAAGTTTTTTGCTCATCAATAATGTCTGTTTGCATAGTTTCAGAAAGTGTTTGTTAAAACAGTAATTCTAGTAAAATTATTTTATCTTTAATCAATCGAATGATCCATAAATTTTAGCATAAGCTTTAGCATTTTTCGGACAATTAAAACCAAACGTATCGCGTAATTAGAACTGCCCGCGAAAGTGTTCATTAAATATCTTAATGTATGTCTTTAGTAATATAAAATGGTCATAACAAACTAGCTTCCTTGTTTAAACACAGATAAGATAGCTGATATTTATTTCTGGTAGTACACACATATTAAGTGACCTACAATGCAAATAAATGTAGATTTTTACACAAGATGGATACCGTACGTAATACCGGTAACTGGCTTTACTTTTTCCTTGTATTATTTGCTGAGAATTATGAGTATTTAGCCTATTTCCTTGTTTCCCGATAACACAGTTCATACTTAGGAAGTATGTAGTACATAGTTACTCTCATGCTTTTTCCGCGAGTACGCCTCCTGTGGCCTGTTCCACGTGAACCTTGCATTTTTAACACAGTTTTATTCCCGTTACTTGTAACTAAAAAAAAACAGTGGCGCTCTGGGAGTGCCGACAGAAGTGAAAACTTGTACAAAAATGCCCAACGCGCCTAAAGAAGTTTTCACTTCAAAAATCTTAGAAGTTAAATTTGACCCACTTCCCGTTTTCCAATTAAACTGAATTTTTGCGTACATGTTGAGTTTGGATGACAATGCCTGGTTAGCAGAGTGACCTCATTCTAAATCCAATATGGCGGACTAGGCATTTTGTATGCATTCCCATGTTATGGGTATCAAATGAAAGGGTTTACTGAGTAAAACGCAAAAAATAGTGTTTTTTAGTTTAGTTTTTTTTAAGAAAATTTTTACGAAATAAAGTATAGGACACTCAACAAAAGTGTATCTTTGAAATAATTTTGGTAATTAGGTCAGTACTTCCAGAGATTTGATTTACTAACATATAAACCGCCACTTCTCTACAGCTAAAACAAAAAGAAGTGGTGCAGCTCTTGGTAGGGGTTGTGAAAGTTCTGATGGTCAGCCTAATAATTGGAATAGACTACTTCTTTCATCAATGATAGGCTCGCGTTTGACCACTATCTCACCTGATGGTAAACGATGATATGGTCGAAGATGGAGCACGCTTGCCTAGAAGTAACCTATTCACTCTTGACTTAAAGACTCCCAGGTTGTAGCTATCAGGAAACACAAATTTCGGCAGGCAATTCCACTCCATAGCTGTACGCATAATGAATGTGTTCCCAAAACGTTTTGTGCGTGCTGATGGGATGTTCACCATGTACCGGTGGCGCATCGCCGTACGTCTGGTGGTCCGATGTCGGAACGGGCTTGGCAGAATTAAACTGCAATTCCGACGCACATTCCCCAAAATGTAACTTAAAACCGACAGGCTACCAACTCTGCTTCGATGTAGACTTGATTTTCATGTGACATTATGTTTGTGCAGGGCGAGGTGTCGTACATCCGCGTGAAGGAGGACTACGGCGGCGGCGGCGGCGGCGGTGGTGGTGGCGGCGCCGACCGCTACAGCGGAGACCGCGACAGGTCAGTCAAGTTAGTAATGTTATACTCTACATACAAGAGCAGTTTGAATCTTTGAATACGATAAGAGATTTTTTTATAGAGACTTCAACAGCACTGCGTAACACTAGAAGGAATAAAAGCTGTATTATTCAGATAAAACCAGTTTCACAGACAGATTGGCGTTGGTGGTTTGGCGGTAGTCACGTAAATGTTGGCTTGAGTAGCATCTTACACGTCGCCTGATAGTTACCATCATGTTAGATTCCATGACAACAGAACTGTTGTTCCAACTGCATGTGCTGACTGTACTTAAATAAAAAAATCATTTTTTATTTATTTACGTACACACAAAACACACAAGAGGAAAGAACCAATACTTACAGATAGAGGACAAAGGTGTTGCTTATTCCAAAATAAATGTCTTCCAGCAGACCAGCAGCATGTTTGGGCTAAGATATTATTTTCCTGTCTGTTCTCTTTTAGTTTGAAAGTTGCGTGACAGTGACGACATATTTATTATTAATTTACTATTTATAAGAACTATTTTTCTAAGACTTATTTATTTATGGGAATTAATTTTTACAACTGTTATTTAAACAATACAGAAATTATCAGTTGAAAAATTTAATGGGCAGTCATTTAATTTTTCGCCGGTTAGTAAATTAGTGACTCAGTAAAATATAAGCAGTAAGTAATAAAAATATTGGTCTGTTATTTCATCATTCAATGTCAGTGCAAAAATTACTCAAGTAGTTTAATAAATTAATGAGAAGTAAAACGGTTGGAATGGGCAGTTCGAAAATAAGTTTGCCAATTCACATTGAGCGGTAGCATCCGAACGTCACTTTGATTGAAAAGAGAGGTAAACTTTCGTTAAAAGGGGCGGAGTTTAATTCTATTTGAGGTATTTCACCAGCTGCAGAGGCTAAGGAGTGCGCAGTATTTGAGAACCCACCCGAAAAATTCGATGAGTTTATAGAGCAGCTTTTCAGTAAATGGGAAATAATATTACCCATTAATAGAGAAGAATGGACTCAAGGAACATGCACTTGCCCAACATTTCATAAAATGTATATGTGTAAACATATAATTGGCCTGGCCATACGACTGAAATACGCTGTTCCTCCTGTTGAAGCCAAAAACATTCCTCTTGGACAAAAGAGGAAGAGGGGCAGGCCTTCGAAAGCCAAACCTGCTCTTATTATACAAAGTTTCTGTCGCTGATTCATTTGACTATTAACATGTATCCTAATGCCAAATTATAAATACTTACAGATTGTCGTAATGTTCTTTATTTTTAATCTCCGACCATGTAAAACATATGGTAATGTGTTCATGTTCAGCATTTAATGTGAAGAAGTAAAAAAACATGATGCATGGTTAATATATTTAGTTATGCTTCATATTTTTTCCCTTCTTGACATTAAATGCTGAAATACACAAGGAATACATTTTACCGCCTCATCGTATAAAGAATTGCTTAAAATAAAATTTATTACTAACCAATTATGATTTGTTAACTGTACGCGCCTAACCGCCCAGTTCAACTATTCCACTGCTCAGTATTTATTGAACTGCCCGTTTAAATTATTTTATGACTCATTTTTATTTAGTTCACTACTCAGTTTTTACTGCTAAACTAATTTGCAAACATGCGTTTTTTTATTTTTTTACCTACCATAACTCAAATATTGAACTGCCCGCTTTAATTCTATGCCTTTATTTATTTAAAGGGGCTTTTACGCATAGCGTATGTCAGTCCCATCGTATCCTAAATAATTTGACTATCACAAGACGTGGGCTATGAAGTTGAACAAACCCTTCGCATCGTCGCCGTTTGGTTGGGATAGAATTGTATGGAACATGCCTACATCAGTTCTGTTCAAATTCAGCGACCTCACTAAATTATTTCTGCTGGACTCTGGGCACATTATATCAATAAATGTTGTAGGTCCTCGACAACTCCACATTTCTCACAATAGGAATATGCATGAAAAAAAAATTGTATCTAACCGGTTTATCGATGAATATACTAAAATAGAGTATGAACAGTGAAAGCTGAATCAAAATTGATTTAAAATTAAACGAGATATAACAATTTTAAACAAATATATCTGTTCCTCTATCGAAAACGCTGTTTTTTATGGCAGTTGTATTGGTGTCATGTCCTTTGACGTCAAATAACACGTCGGAATTATCTTTCTAATTATTGTAATTATCAACTTTAAAGCTTTATAACTTTGTCACAGATGATGATATTTTGAAAATTCCTTCGTATTTGTTTACTACACACACACAGTTAATAAGTCTTGAATTGAACAAATAAAAAAATATCATGCATATTCCCTATTGGTTGAAGCGATTTTCTTCATCATGAAAAAAAATTTTTTGCATGAAATAAGTCCTGGGGGGTTAGACAAAATACTTTTCTGTTAACGTTAACGCTAACGCTTCGTGCAAAATGTATGGCAACGACCTTTTGCACGAAGCGTTACACAGAGAACTGTCACGTGACTCACGCCCAGTAATGTCTTTGCCATACATTTTGCACGAAGCGTTAACGTTAACAGAAAAGTATTTTGTCTAAAGGCTCAGATCTGAGTATAATATTCTTATAATATATTTTCTTTTTCCATTCCTAGCTAATTTCGCCTTGTTAATAATAAGATAAAATGCTATGGTCCGTATGCGCAGGTCCCGCTCGTACTCCCCGCGGCGCCGCGGCTCGCCGACGTACTCGCCGGTGCGCCGCAGCTACTCGCGCTCCCGCAGCCGCTCGCGCTCGCACAACTACTGAGCAGCAGCAGGTCGGTACCTCCAGCCGAGGCACTCTGTACCCTTCTTATAACGTTTACACGACCACTTCACTTTTACATAGGGTGTCTTACACTCAGAGGGGCTAATTCCTGTTTTTTTTTACGTTTGCATTCTAGTCTCGGACTACAATCTGGCAGTTCCTACATTTTTGACTGATTAAAAAAAAAAGTCAGACTTTTCACATCAATCCTCACTGAGGTGAGATTTCCACTAGATTATAAACGTTTTAAATTATGGGAATAGACCTTCTGATAAGCTAGATGTATCATGAAACTGCAAAGCTAAAATTACAGCTTTTCAAATATAGTTTCTTTTTGAAACACGAATAAAAGGGATTAACTTGAATTAGTATCTATGCCTCCCAAAAAAAGCTGGCAAAATACTCATGCAAACAATGTTATTAATATGTAGTAAGTTGTTTTTTTTTTTGAGAATAATTTAGTCATGAATTCATAATGAAACCCAGTTATTGTAAAAAGGAATAAAAATGTAACTGGTTGATTTGATTTATAAATATCTTAGGGTTAATTTGGTATCATATTATTTTTTATTGCTGGTCAATTTACTACAATATCCAACAAAGTACACATTTATGCATAAGAAATTTTACATTTGTAGATGTAAGCCTCTAGCTTAGGTAAATATTATCTAAATTTAATAATATATTTGTAATGAAATTTACTAAAATCCGTATTATCTATATTTTTACTGTCTTGGAAATATTTTGACATAAGCGACAGCTATATTTACAGTAATGGAAGGATACACTGGATATAGCAGTTGACAGCTTATTGAAAATTACACTGGACTTCTCAGGACTTTTTCGAAATAATTGAAAATATCTCTGGACTTAAGGATATGGATTTCATATGGATTTATCAGGTTTGCGGGAGACATACTTTGGCAATGATATCCTTGAGAGCTTTTATCAATTATTATAATTTTAGTTTGTTTGTTTTGCCTTGCATAATTATGTTTGATCTTTGTGCTTAAAAATGAAGTTTTAAAATGCGTGCTCAAATATCTAGTTTTATAAATCAAAGGACTTATCTTAATGATTAATAATGATAAGATTAATGTATTATTTTAATCGTATAAGAAGTACACCTTAAAGACAAAAACATGTACTAAATACAAATTAAATTTAAATCTTGTAATATAAAATCTTTCTCAAAGTCAGTCCGGATTCGGTAAGATCACTCTCTCTGGATTCGGTAAGAAAACTCGCTGCCCCTATGACTAGCAAGCACAGAGTAGTAACCACATGGAGTGCTCACTTGAAACCAATCCCAGAATATTGCGAAACACATTAGAGTTTGTGGTGTGTGAGAGCCCATGTGGTTAGTGCTGTGCTCCCCGCTGATACCGTGCTGACAACTGAAGCTCTATATTTCGACAGCTGACGGAGCGACGGCGGCGGCGCGGCGGGCGGCCACACTCTGCTAGACTTAAGAGAGCATATTAATGTATTAGTTCGTCAAGCTGCCGACACTGTACCGACCGCAGCCATGCCTGCAGCCCGCAGGCCCCAGCGGCACACCACAACACAAGTTACATACTAACAGATCTCTATAGGGACAGGGCTGCAGTGCATGGATGCGGTCGCACTTTAGTGTTAGAGTCGGTTATTTAGGAACATTCGGGTTAACGGTAGATGTCTGTTGCGCTGAGGCGCGGCGCAGCTCGGGCAGGCTGCAGGTGCAGCTGCAGCAGCTGGCAGGTGCAGCTGCAGCAGCTGGCAGGTGCAGCTCGCCGCCAGCCTGTCCTCAGAGCTGCGTCGCGCGCCTCTACCTACGTATAACTTCACGATGACTGTTTATAATTAAAAGCATTTTCTTTTGTTTCATCCACTGTGGATTGGGCTCGTTGGATTTGCTTGGCTGGAGGTGTGAGTCAGGATGCCGTAGAGGCCTCGCGTGTAGGATCTCGGCGCACATATATGTAGCGTGGATGTAATGTTTCGGATGTTGGATTGTATCGGATTGTATCGGAGCGGCCGGCGCGTCTCCACGCACACCCGGACAGGATCAGGACCTTTGGGTATGAACATTCAAATTAATTGCAAAATAACTTATGTTGACTGCACGCTCGGTACAGAGTATTAATGTTTGTTTGGATATCCTTAACTCACACTTTATTTGCTTCTCGATGTCTGCCGTTTATTTCCTAGACGTAGGATGTCGGTTCAGTGACGATATGAGAGAAATTTTCTATTAGCTTTGCTCATTAGTGTGTTAGACCTAACAACTCAATGTCATATATAAATAATTAGCATGCTTTATGAGCTTTCATACAACCTACCTGCGTGACAGCGATGCGAGGCGTGTGTTAGCGACGGGAGGGTGGCCGAGAATGGATGTTTTAAATTTGACATATTATGTATAATAATTCAGATTGTAATCATGGATGTGATGTAGGAACACAAATGTATTGTAAGGTGTGCGTCCCAAACGCCCGATATCATAGATGTAATGTGTGGACATTGTAATTTAGGTACTGGATCTGCATTCCAAAGACCAACACAGTTTGATGGACTTAATAAATTCCTTACAAAAGATTTTGTTTGCTTTTTTTTTTCTATCCTACCCTAAGAACATCAACACGTGTTCAAGTAAATATGAAATCTCATAATTAAAGGGGCTTCTTTATTCACCATCTCATTTCAAAGGTTAACTTTTTCAGAAATGATCTTCCTTATTTCTGCATTATTTATGACCATAGGGAACACTATTTCATGAGATTACTGCACATTCACTACACTTTTCATATAAGCATCTAAACAGTGCAGAACCTTGACGACGGAAAAAGGAAGCTAATAAACTTTTTTACAAAAAAAACAACAGACCCAAAAAAAAAATACACTAAAAATAAAAAAAAATAACTTTAATTTCGGCAGCCGGTATTTGTATTTTACTTCTTCGTTATTTGACAGCGACTTCCGAAATTAAAGTTATTTTTTTAATTTTTAGTGTATTTTTGTTTTGGAAGTCGGTTGTGTTTTTTTGTAAAAAAGATTTTTTTATTTTTCACTTTTTAGTTGTTATACCCCAGAACTAAAATCCCCAATAACATGGAACGTGGAATTTAAACATTTGGATAACACCAATACGTCATCAAGGTATACGTATTTTTCGTTTTTGTAGAGTTTCTCAAAAAGCGCTGAAGCAATTTCGATAAAATTTATATGGGACCACCCATATAAATTTTATCGAAATTGCTTAAGCGCTTTAAAGGTAAGGTCAAATAACGAAGAAGTAAAATACAAACACCGACTTCCGAAATTTGTTATTTTTAACCGTCTTCGAAAAAGAAGGTTCTATATTCGGCTGTATGTGTTCTCAGTTGAGGACCTATTTTCAAAATTCTTTTTTTATCCGATAGAATATACTCCCGAGGTGGTCCCATATAAATTTTATCGAAATTGCTTCAGCGCTTTTTGAAATACTGAACAAAAACGAAAATGCGTATACCTAGATGACGTGTTGGTGTTCTCCTATTACGACTATATTTAAATTCCACATTCCATGTTATTGGGGTTTTTAGTTCTGGGGTATAACGACTAAAAAGTGATAAATAAAAAACGTTTTTACAAAATAAAAAACAACTGACTTGAAAAAAAAAATACACTAAAAATAAAAAATAACTTTATTTTCGGAAGTCGCTGTCAAATAACGAAGAAATATAAAAAACTTTTTAACAAAAAAATTAACCGACGAAAAAGAACTAAAAAGCAAAAAATAAATAAACCTTTTAAGTCTTGAGTAATGAGCTTATTTACCTACATAAAATATCAAATTTTATATAAACTAATTTTGAGTCGGCGCCAAACAACAATCTGATTATTAAATATCTAAATTTTATAAGTACTTACAAATGTAGAAGGCTGTAAGTAGGTAATTAATCATTTTATTAATTGGCGCCGACTCAAAATTAGTTTATATAAAATTTGATATTTTATGTAGGTAAATAAGCTCATTACTCAAGACTTAAAAGGTTTATTTATTTTTTGCTTTTTAGTTCTTTTTCGTCGGTTAATTTTTTTGTTAAAAAGTTTTTTATTTTATGATTTTTTGTGGCTCGCATCATCTTTTAACACTCTGAGGCTAATTTCTAATTCTTCATCGTTCCTCTTGCCACTGAGCTGATGATATAACAATCCTTCCATGAAGTTCCCAGGATATTGACCAGTTGAGGTTACCTCCAATATTGTAAAGACGTCTTTTCGTCAAAGCATATTAAGTGGTATTTGTCACTAAAACCAGTTTTTATATCTGACTTCTATTGTTTAGGAAAGGTATTGTTTCCATCATCAGCTCAGTTTCATGATGTGATGGTTCCTAAATGCAAATACCTGATTCAGTTATGAAAAGTAAACAGAAACAATATTCGTGCCCAATTTTCGAGGTTCTCTCTCAATTTTTTCAGGATCCTATTATCAGATCCTGATGTCCTTGACATGGGACCATCCTTGAGGTATACCCTATCTAAGAAAAAAAGAATCCTCAAAATCGGTTCATAAATAACGGAGTGAGGGCCGAACATACATACAGAAACGCTAAACGTGCCCACAATTTTCGAGGTTTTCTCTCACTTTTATCAGGATTCCATTGTCAGATCCCGATTTCCTTGACATGGGACCACCCTTGAGGTGTACCCTATCTAACAAAAAAACAATAATCAAAATCGGTTCATAAATGACGGAGTGAGGGCTGAACATACATACAGAAACGCTAAACGTGCCCACAATTTTCGAGGTTTTCTCTCAATTTTATCAGGATTCCACGGTCAGATCCTGACTTCCTTGACATGGGACCACCCTTGAGGTGTACCCTATCTAACAAAAAAACAATAATCAAAATCGGTTCATAAATGACGGAGTGAGGGCTGAACATACATACAGAAACGCTAAACGTGCCCACAATTTTCGAGGTTTTCTCTCAATTTTATCAGGATTCCACGGTCAGATCCTGACTTCCTTGACGTGGAACCACCCTTGAGGTGTATCCTATCTAACAAAAAAAGAATAACCAAAATCAGTTCATAAATGACGGAGTGAGGGCTGAACATACATACAGAAACGCTAAACGTGCCCACAATTTTCGAGGTTTTCTCTCAATTTTATCAGGATTCCACAGTCAGATCCTGACTTCCTTGACATGGGACCACCCTTGAGGTGTACCCTATCTAACAAAAAAAGAATAATCAAAATCGGTTCATAACTGACGGAGTGAGGGCTGAACATACACAAAAGAAAAAAATATATATATATACGGTCGAATTGAGAACCTCCTCCTTTTTTTCGTCGGTTAAAAATACAAACACCGACTTCCGAAGATAAAGTTATTTTTAGTGTATTTTTTTTTTGAAGTCGGTTTTTTTTTAAATTTTTAGTGTAGGTACTTATATTTTTTTTTTGGAAGTCTTTTTTTTTTGTAAAAAAGTTTTTTTTATTAACCGACTTCAAAAAGGAGGTTATCAATTCGGATGTTTATATTTATATTTTTTTATTGTTGGGGTGGGAAATCATACAATGACATCTCCCGCTTGGTGGAGCGGGAGGGTGTGTCAGACTTACTGATTAAAACCCACCCCTGTTCCTTATGTACGTGACTACCGCAGGACCACCAACGCCAATCGCTTCCGTAATTGGTAAATAATTAGTACTCAATTAGTACTAATGAACAACAAATTGGTACCTTAGTAGTTTTCGAGAAAATTGACTTTGAAGGTGATCAGGCTGTAGTCACGCTCTGTTCAGCAGGACCACCATGAGCGCCGAAAAAGGGGGCATGCTACAGCTATTCTAAGTATACAAATAGTTAGTACCCTTTTATGTGATTCATATCGTAAAAAAAACAGAACTGAAACATTTGTATTTACCGAGAAATCAACGATGATTACTTACGCGCGCTCGTTCAGCAGGACCACGACTTTCAATGTTGATTAATAGTTTGAGGAGCTTGTCGCTTTCCTCAAACCTACATAGAAAATTAGTACCCAAAATTCAAAATTAGTACTCCAGTAGTTTACGAGATATACCATGCCATTGGTGGGGTGGCGGTAGTCACGGTGTTAAATTTTCATTTCAAGATTTCAATGGTATTGAACGTACACTCGTGCACATCCCCACCGAGTGTTTCTACGTTGCCGTCGTGGTGGGGCTTATGGGTCTCCATGATCCTGGGGACTTCCGGCATGAGTGACTAACTTGGGCCGGAAGGCTCCAGGGGAGAGGCCCGACTAAGAGGAACACACCGGGGGTCGCGTCCATTGTCAGTCGATCATCGTCGACTGCCAGTGGATGCGACCTCCACCCAATCCCAGCTTGGAGGCGTGGCTATGGGATGCGTATTGGAGGGATGTCCAAATGCTAGCGCCTCACAAGAGGGCTGCGCCGTTGGGAGGCTTGAGCAAGCTGTTCGAGCCTCCTAACGGCATGGAACCTGGGGGAACTTCGTCGCTACTCTCTGGTACGCATCTGTTCATCAGATGCGACTGTGAGAGTGGCGCCGAAACTGGGGGGGTAGAGTGTGTGAGTGAGTGAGTGAATGAGAGAGAGTGAATGTGGACTATATGATATGCGAGGAAGGGATAGGGAGGTTGAGAGGAGGAGACAGGGACCACACCCTCCAAAGGAAAAAACAATTATGCCAAACACGATTAAAGAAAATAATTCCCAGTTCCGCCCCCATTCGTATGCTGGGGGGGGGCGGCTTTAGTCTACCGAAAACCACCAACGACGACCTGGATCCGTCTGTCGGGAACAATCCCGACAACAAGAGCCGAGGAGGCTCCAGATCATCTCCTACCTTTGAGGAGATGATCAATTTCAGCTTCAAGACGCCCGACAAGCCGCGGTCGGGTGATACAAGCCAAGGTGAAGTCGGCAAAGAGGCGGAGAGTGGTGCGGCGTCGGCGACCGACGCAGCACCACTACTCGCCGCTCTGAGCTCCTTTAGGAGCCTGGAGCGCGAGGAGGGGAGCGCTTCCGGAAGCGCCGTGAGTCAGGGCTCGCGGTTCTTCCGGAACCAGAAGCGTTCCAAGGCAGGGGACGGCCGTGAGTCGTCCTCTGACGCGGAGGTGATGGCGCCGCCTCCCAAGGTTCCCACCAGCACGAGGGGTAGGGGGGCGGGGAGGCCGTCGAAAGGCTCCAAGGGTGGCAGGCGAGCCCTGAGGCTCGCCGCGGAGGAGGAGCGCCGGTCCACCGCTGAGGGTCCCCGGGTATCGATCTCGGGGTCCTCAAGCGGACTATCGGCGTTCTCTGTCAGCTCCAAGTCGGAGCGAGCGGACAGGCTTGCGGGGGTCGTGGTGAACGCGATCAAGGATGTGGTCCACAAGAGGCTTGGCTCTTCTAGGAGCAGGGCCACATCCGCGGCCACGGCCACCATTGTGGCGGCGGCGGAGGCGAGCTTCGGCGGGCCTTCGTCTGCGGACGAGACGTCCAAATTGCGGACGGAGGTCGCCCGCCTGACCGCCACTACGGAGCACCTGGTGAAGGAGAACCAGAGGCTCCGGGCAGACCTGGCCGAGCTCCGACGAGGAGCTGGCCCCCGGAGGGACGCGCGGGATGAGCTCCAGCACGGGCCGAGTCAGCCCCTGCCCGCCGCGGAGAACCAGGTTCTCGAACTGGTGCGGCAGGAGCTGGCTGGCTTCAACAGGCGGTTCTCCGTGCTGGAGGGCATCGTGCTGCGGCCCCCGCTGGCGGCGAGTCAGCCGGCGTTGGGCCAGCGGCCACCGGGCTCATTTGCCGCCGCTGCGGCTGCTGCGCCCAAGCAGGGTTCGGCGGGACGGGCCGACAGCGGGTCTGTGCTGAGACCCGCGGGGTCGGCCCCGCCGAAGGCGCCAAAGGCGCCGCCCAAACCGGGTGGGACGGCTGCACGGGCGGCGAAAGCCCCGAAGGCCCCAGCCCAGGTGGCGAGACGGCCGCCACAGCCTGCCCCGACTTCCCAACCTCCTCCGGCCGAGGCTGCCGAATGGCAAGTGGCCGGGGAGAAAGAGAGGGCGGGAAAGGCCAAAAGGGCGGCCAAACGCCGAGAGAGGCGGAAGCGGCGCAAGGAGCGGGCCGCTGCGGCCAGGCTCCGCGCCCCGAGGTCCGCGGCTGTGGTAATTACGCTGCAGCCGGAAGCGATCCAGAAGGGCGTGACCTACCGCAGCGTGCTCGCCAAAACCAAGGCGGCGGTGAGCCTCGAGGAGGTGGGGTGTGCCGACGGCGTTCGGGTGAAGGTCACCAAGACCGGAGCCCGGATGCTGGAGGTCCCCGGCGCCTCCAGCGGCCCAGCTGCTGACGCCCTGGCCGAGAAAATCAGGGCGTTGCTGGTCGACGAGGCTCGAGTGTCCAGGCCCACCAAGAGCGCAGACATGCGCATTATGGGCCTGGACGACTCTGTGACGGAGGCGGAGGTGAAGGCCGCCGTCGCCAGGACTGGAGGGTGCCCTGCCGAGCAGGTGAGGGTAGGCACTCTCCGTCCTGATCGCGCGGGGCTTCTCACTGTAACGGTGAGCTGCCCCGTGTCGGCGGTGAGCCAGATAACTGGGAAGGGCCGAAGGCTCTTGGTGGGCTGGGTGTCTGCGCAGGTGAAGCTGCTGGAACCCAGACCTCTGAGGTGCTTCCGCTGCCATGTGGGCGACCACGTGGCAGCGAGGTGCACCTCGGAGGTGGACAGGGGGAACAGCTGCTTCCGCTGTGGTCGGCCCGGTCACAAGGCCGGCTCCTGTGAGGCCGCGCCGCACTGCGCAGCATGTGCGGCAGCTGGCAAGCCGGCCGATCACCGGGCTGGGAGCAGGACCTGCGCCCCACCCGCCAAGACCAGGGCCAGGGGCAGGCCCTCCACCGCCACCGTCGCAACCGCCGCCGTCGCCGCTTCCGCCGACGCTGCCCCCACAGCCGTCGTCGCCACCGCAAACATCGCGGTGGCTGGACCCTCGCAGAGGGCTGGGGAGGAGGAGGCTGTAATGGAATGCCAATAACGGCCCCATTACGCCTCCTCCAGGCGAACATCAACCACTGCGCCGATGCTCAGGACCTGTTGTTCCAGAGCATGGCGCAGTGGTCGATTAACATCGCCGTGGTCCCCGAGCCGTACTATGTCCCGCCCAGGGATGACTGGGTGGAGGACCTGGACGGCTCGGTGACCATCATTTCGTCGGCCGCCGCCGGTACCCCGACCCTCGAGGAGGTCAAGAGGGGTCGGGGTTGCGTGGCAGCACGGTTCGGGGAGATAGTAGTGGTAGGGGTGTACTTCTCCCCGAACCGAACTCTCGCCGAGTTCCACAACTCCCTCGCGGAGTTGAGAGACGTCGTCGTCGGATACCGTTCCCTCCCTGCGCTCGTTCTCGGGGACTTCAATGCCAAGAACTTGGCTTGGGGTTCCCGGTTCACGGACGCAAGGGGCAGGATGGTGGAGGACTGGGCTCTGGAGACAGGCCTGGTCGTCCTGAACCGGGGTTCTGTCCCCACGTGCGTGCGGTGGCAGGGCGAATCGGTGGTGGACCTCTCGTTCGCCAGCCCCGCTTTGTCACCGCGCGTACTTGACTGGCGCGTTCTGGAGGAGGTGGAGACGTCTTCCGATCATCGGTACATCCGGTTTGACGTTTCCGCCCAGACCTCCAGCGTGCCGCCGGTCCGACAGACCCCGAGCGGTCCGCGTTGGTCGCTGAAGCAGCTGGACCGGGAGCTACTCCTGGAGGCCTCGATCGTGCAGGCCTGGGTGACATCACCGAACAGGCCTGCCGACATAGACGACGAGGCAGAGTGGTTCCAGGAGGCCATGTCCGAGATATGTGACGTGGCAATGCCCCGGGTCCAGCCTTCTGCTCGGCGACAGGTGTACTGGTGGTCGCCGGCGCTTACGGCTTTACGCCAAGGGTGTATTGCCGCGCGACGCCGGTACACCAGGTACCGCAGACGGCTCCGTAACCGCACGCCGGAAACGGAAGCCGTCGAGGCGGAGCTATACGAGGGGTACAGAGCTGCGAGGATCGCCCTCCGAACGGAGATCTTGCGGGCCAAGAGATCGGCCCGCGAGGAGTCGCTGGAGACTCTGAACAGAGACCCATGGGGGCGCCCGTATCTAGCGGTGCGGGGGAAACTCCGCCCATGGGCCCCCCCACTGACGCAGAGTCTCCGGCCACAGATCGTGGAGGGCGTGGTGAGCGCTCTGTTCCCCTCGCGAGGGGAACATACTCCTCCGCCTATGGCTCCGTCTCCTGCGGTATCTGACGCGGACCAGGACGACGACGACGACGACGATGCTCCCGAGGTGACCGAGGTAGAGCTGAGAGCGGCGGTGCGTAGGCTGAATGCCAAAAACACCGCCCCAGGACCCGATGGCTTTCATGGGAAAGCCTGGGTCCTGGCCTTGCAAGAGGCTCTCGGGCCTCGACTCAGAGGGCTTTTAAGCGCATGCTTAGAGAGGGGCCAGTTTCCACGTCGGTGGAAGACGGGGAAGCTGGTCCTGATCAAGAAGGTGGGGCGCCCTGCGGACTCTCCGTCCGCTTACCGGCCCATTGTGCTGCTCGACGAGGTGGGCAAGCTCTTTGAAAGAGTAATTGCAGACCGCCTCGTCGGGCAGCTGGTGCGGGTGGGGCCGGACCTGGCGGAGAGCCAGTACGGCTTCCGCAGGGGGCGCTCCACGGTGGACGCAGTCATGCGCGTAAGAGCCCTCACGACGGGGGGGATGCAGTGGCCCGGGGTAGGGTCGTCTTGGCGGTGTCTCTGGACATCGCCAATGCCTTCAACACCCTGCCCTGGAGTTGTATAGTGGAGGCACTCCGGTATCACCGGGTGCCGCCCTACCTCCGTCGCGTAGTCGAGGCGTATCTGACGGACAGAGCCGTCATCTACCCCGGTCATCAGGGAGTATGGAACCGGCGAGAGATGTCGTGCGGTGTTCCACAGGGATCGGTCCTGGGGCCGCCCTTGTGGAACATCGGATACGACTGGGTGCTGCGCGCCGACCTCCCCGCTGTCGTCAGCGTAGTGTGCTACGCTGACGACACGCTGGTCTTAGCGCAGGGGAGGTCGCACGAGGCGGCGGCCGAACTTATGACACGCGGGGTTGCGACAGTCATAGAGAGGATCCGGCAACTGGGACTCGAGGTGGCATTGCACAAGTCCGAGGCCATGTGTTTTCATGGTCGTCGGAACGCGCCACCTGCGGGTTCCCAGATCACGGTAGGAGGGGTTCGCATCGGCGTCGAGGGTACGATGAAGTACCTGGGACTCGTCCTCGACAGCCGGTGGAACTTCGTCGAACACTTTCGACGTTTGGCTCCCAGATTGGACAGGGCCGGGGCCGCCTTGAAGCGGCTCCTACCCAATCTGAGGGGGCCAAACGCCTCCTGCCGGAGGCTCTACGCGGGGATCGTGCGGTCCATGGCCCTCTACGGGGCACCGGTGTGGGCGCGTTCGTTGAGGCAGCGATCAGCTCGCCTGATGAACGCGTCCCAGAGGGTCATGGCGATCCGTATCATCCGCGGATACCGCACGATCTCCCGTGAGGCGGCGAGCCTCCTTGCCGGACTGTCACCGTGGGATCTGGAGGCAAAAATCCTCGCGCACCTGTACGAGTGGCGCGAGGAGGCCAGACGCCGGGGCGAAACTCCGCTGCCGCGACAACTCGCGGCTCGGCGGACCGAGCTCCGGCAGGATCTCATGGTGACATGGAGAGAGCGACTGTCGCAACCCAGCGCTGGGCACGCCACCATCGAGGCGGTAGTGCCCCTCTTTGAGGAGTGGCTGGAGAGGCGTCACGGCGCCCTCACCTTCCGCCTGACGCAGGTGCTCACCGGACACGGCTGTTTCGGGAGGTACCTGTGTCGGATCAGGGCGGAGGTGACCCCTGAGTGTTTCCACTGCGAGGATCGCCCAGAGGACACGGTGGAGCATACGGTGGAGGTTTGCCCCGCTTGGGCAGAGCACCGCCGTGTCCTCGTGGATGCGATAGGCGACAGCGACCTCTCGCGCCGTGCCCTGGTTCAGGCCATGGTACGGAGCGAGAGGGAATGGGAGGCCGTCTCCTCCTTCTGCGAAGCAGTAATGCTCGCGAAGAGGGAGGCGGCACACGTTAGGGAGGCTCAGCAACGGCCGAGTCGCCCTAGCGCCCCCAGCCGCGACCGCCGCAGGAGACGCCAGGGGCCGCGAGACGATCTCCGGCCACCGTAGACCCGGGCCTGCGGACGGCGAGTAGTGGGTAACTCGCCGTCCGATCAGCACCAGGCCCGAGAGTCGACGGCGCGTAGTGTTCCACGCGCGCCTCAAAGAGTTGTCAGCCAAAGGAAGGGGCCTGCCACGGCCGGTGCCTGCCCGGGGGTGGAGGATAAATTCGAAAGAGTTACCTCGCCCCCGGGCACTCGAGGCAGGGAGGAACAGGGGTGGGTTTTAGTCAGTAAGAGTCTGAAACACCCTTCCGCTCCACCCTAGAGCGGAAGAAGTCATTGGATGATTTCCCACCCCCAAAAAAAAAAAAAAAAAAAAAACACTCGTGCACATAAATTTATGGATGTCGGAATAGTAACAAACAGTTCAATATCTATTGTTTTTATACAAACTGTGTACCTAGGTATATATTAAGAAAAAAATAACCAATCGTTACCCAGGTCCTGATACCTTTGTTAATGACGTAGGTCTATTGTCTATTTTTGTGTATTGTAAGTACCAACCTTCTGTGTTATTATGTAGATATCATTAAAAAGCGATAGTATTTCTTATTTATTTCTTACCTACTAATTTACTGTTGTGCTGCAAGCAGTACTATAGAATTAAAAACTTAATTTACTGTAGTAACAATATGTTGCTAACAACGTAAGTATAAAAAGATTACATACACATACATATTTGAATAATATGCATTGCAAAGGGCACATCGTGCATCGCTTAGAAAATACGTGTTTGCATATCAATGTGTAATACCTATTAGATTCGACAAGCACATAATATATTTAAAATAACACAATCAAATAATAGGTAACGTTAACATTGGAATATTTCTATAACTTTCGATTGCTATTTAGCCCTAAATAGAAACTCATAAAAAAAAATATACTTAGGAACGTTTATATAAAAATTATAGATATTGAACTGTTTGTTACTATTCCGACATCCATTTTATATGCACGAGTGTACAATCATCTACTAAACAGTTCAAAACCATTGACAACTTAATTTGGTCGGGTTAGACGCGGATATTTAGTATGGAAAAGTAATGAAAGCTAATTTCTCTTAAAATACAACACATAAGCATCTGAATTTTCGGTCACTATAACTGCTTTATGGGTACTAATTTTTGTATAAATTTGGGAAAAAAATCACGGAGTTTTTAATAGAGAAATCTTGAAATGAAAATTGTACTCCGTGACTATCGCCACCCCACCAATGGCATGGTATATCTCGTAAACTACTGGGAGTACTAATTTTATCTTGCAGGATACTAATTTTCTATGTTGGTTTGAGGAAAGCGACAAGCTCCTGAAACTTTTAATCAACATTGTAAGTCGTGGTCCTGCTGAACGAACGCGCGTAAGTAATCATCGTTGATTTCTCGGTAAACACAAATGTTTCAGTTCTGGTTTTTTTTACGATATGAATCACATAAAAGGGTACTAATTATTTGTATACTTAGAATAGCTGTAGCATGCCCCCTTTTTCGGTGCTCATGGTGGTCCTGCTGAACAGAGCGTGACTACCGCCGGCCGGACCACCTTCAAAGTCGATTTGCCCGAAAACTGCTAAGGTACCAATTCTGTTGTTCGAGTACTAGTAGTTTCTCATGCGATAATAAGTATTGTAGTAATGAAAATAAAGCTAAAATTCATATGACACTGAAACTGCGCTGCCCTTCGCCGCTCTTTCGGTGTGAGTTGACCCTCACGGGCCTGGTGCTGATCGGACTGCGAGCTACCCACTGCTCGCCGTCCGCAGGCCCGGGTCAACGGTGGCCGGAGATAGTCTCTCGACGTCCTACGCCCAGTGCTTCTCCTGCGGCGGTAGCGGCCGCGGATGTGAGGGCCACTCCGTTGAGCTTCCCTCACCCATCCCGCCTCCGCCTTCGCGAGCATTACTGTTTCGCAGGAGGAGGAAACGGCATCGCATTCCCTCTCGCCCCGTACCATGGCCTGAACCAGGGCCGGGCGCGAGAGGTCGCTACCGCCTATCGCATCCAAGAGGAATGTTTGGGCATAACTCCGTCATATAATGACTGATGATTTGCAATATTCTTTTTTTGTTCGAAAGGGGTTTGTTCCAAAATGGTCCCATTTAAATTTCATATAGATCTGATGATGGGTTTCGGAGACAGATAACGGGAAAAATTATCTTCAAAAATTTACAGCAAATTAACCGCGATTGCTGCTTTCGTATGTCTATGAATTGTTAACACAGTTTATTGGGGAAAACTAAAAAGTGAAAAATAAAAAACTTTTTCACAAAAAAATAGAACAGACTTCCAAAAAAAGTGCAAAATAACTTTAAATTCGGAAGTCGAAGAGAAAATTTTTGTACAATAAAAAAGTTTTTTTTTTAAGAGTTCCGTTGTCTGTCTCCAAAACTTATCAGATCTATATGAAATTAAATGGGACCGTTTCGGAATAAAACCCTTTCGAACAAAAAAAGAATTTTGCAAATCCGTCTATATGACGAAGTTATGCCCGAAAATACATAAAAATAAAATTATCTATACGGGCGAATTGAGAACCTCTTCGAATTGAAAAAATAAGAAAGTTGCGCGGAAAATTAATAAATTTCAGATAACACTTCGCGCGTTTGACAGTTCATAGCTAAGATAGGACAACGTGTGTCGGGTCAGCTAGTTATATATTTTATATAAACATCCGAATTATACTTCCTCCTATTTGAAGTCAGTTAAAAAGAATAGGGGTAAACTTAGTTCCAAAGATGTCAATAAAATAAAACAACGGTATATAAATAGAATCCCTATATTTATTTACACAAAGCCTAAATCCTAGTACCTAATAGATCACACAATGTTATTCGAGTCCCTCACACAACACTAGATCTTGAACCCTGAATGTATGGCGCACGTTCCGAACGTAAGGTTTTCGTAAGTGACCTGCCTGAAGCCCGCGTCTTCGATCATCGATTTGAACTTATCCTGAGGAAAGAAAAGATATGAGATAGGTAAGTAGGTAATTCGCACTTTGGGCTGCGGCGAATAGGGAATATGCATGAAATTAAAAAAGATTTGTTATCTAACCGGTTTATCGATGCATATACTAAAATAGAGTACGAACAGTGAAAGCAGAATCAAAATTGATTGAAAATTAAATGAGATATAACAATTTTAAACAAATATATCTGTCCCTTTCTCGAAAACGCTGTTTTCTATGGCAGTTGTAAGGGCGTCATGTCCTTTGACGTCAAAGAACACGTCGGACTACTCTTTCTTATTATCAACTTTAAAGCTTAACTTCATCGCTGATGATGATATTTTGAAAATCCCTTCATCTTTGTTCACTATAGTTAATAAGTCTCCAATTGAACAAATAAAAAAATATGCATATTCCCTATTGTCGCTACACTAGGCCAAAAAAATGTGGCCGGCTTACGCACATGCTTTGAGCACCGCATGTGCGAAACAATTTTCGTAAAAGAGACGGCATGGCGGCAGTGCAGCAAAACACTCGGCTGTGAGACGGCCTGACGTAACGCGGGTGTTGATTAAGTGTCAGGCGTGGGTCGCTACGTATTTTTAGTAAGTGCCTGCATAGACGGACTGCTTGGAGCAGTCAATGCAGACTACTTGAGTTTAATCGTTTCTCTGGGACTCGTCGTTTGGGAATGGTGGAAAAAATACTCACCTCGCATTCATTACAAGAAGCCGGGGAGCCTCGCAACACCAGGATCCAGACGTGAATATTCCGCAAACAGGCAAACAAGTTCGCTTTCTCCTCAGCGGAGTGGGCCAGCGACCCGTCAGGTTTCAGCAGTGGAGGTAGTGAGGAGCGGCAGAAGTTCGATTCAACCGACTTGAGCGAGCCTGGGACCAAAACGCCGCAAAAATGTGGTCAAACCGAGCCCTCCGCAACACCTTGTTGCAGGACTTCGCAGCCCTGTTACAGGCTCTTCTGCCGAACCACGTCACTCGCTTTTGTGTGTACGAGCGTCGACCCATGTCCGGTACGCCACGTGTTTAAGCGCATCAGCGCGATTGCACTCGGCACTAAACCATGGACGAGCGCCGTCAGGCATTGTTACGTCAGAGAACAGAATGTAGTATTCCATCCCCTGCCGCAACACATCCGTCACAGCGTCCGCGCATGACGAAGCATCAGTTGAGGAGAAGCAAGGAGGCTGCCAAGGATAACATGCCAAGAAAGATCGCATGTCATCCCAATCTGCTGATCTGTATCGCCAAACCCGCCGTGTGCTTCTAGGCCTAAGATGAGTAGTAGACGGACACAGGCTTCACCAGGTCGGAACTATGTAATGAAACCGAGTAGCGGTCTGGATCTGTCGTCAGCTGAAGGTACAAGCAATTGGCTGTGTGTGAATCAACATCCGGCACCCTCGTTGCCCCCTGGACCAGCTGGGTGAGATTAAACGCTAGCGCTAGCTTTCGCGTCTCTTGTCCAGCATGGTCTGTGCACTGTATGGGAAGAACCACTCCTGATGGTGGGCATTGAAGTCCCCCCAGTTACACCAATTAGGCAGAAGGGTACCGCTGCTGAGCCACATCCGCCGCCTCACTGAGGTCCTGTGCGAGCCCAGTTGTCTCCAGATCACAGCTGTGCGAACGGTAGACACAGGCGTAGATAATTTTATCCAGGCCTGTGTCAACTAGAGCCCAGACCGTTGAGGACCTGGAGTCCTCAAGGTTACGGAGACGCTGATAGTAGATATTATCGTCCCGGGCGTACGTACATGCATATACCGGCGCGTAGCTTAAAGTTGTGCTCCAGGGCAACCCCTGGGTAAGACGGTACCTACGCCACTTCTGACGGACATCCGATCTGCGTCTCCGAAAGGAACAAGAGGGCTGGTTTCTCGGTCTCTAGTTGGTGATGGACTGCAGCGAGATTTGAGTGCAGATCTCGGTATGTTTGAAAGGTGCACTTTATGCGAGAGGGAGTGCTGCCGCTGTAAAGCTTTTCTGTTTCTGTTCCTTTTGTTCATATGATAGTGTGAGTGAAAGAGGTAGAGAAGGAAGCGAAATGAGGTTCCATGCTGCTAACCTTTAGGCGCGCACTGACAGGACGGTATCATTGGGGGACTAGTCTGGGAGACTGCGGGGACGCCCGAGCCCCGCTGGAAAAGTCCATTGGGCCCTCTCGTCTGGTCGCCAATCAGCACGATGGTGCATTCCGGGATTGTTCGACAGTTGACGGGGCAGCCTTTCACACACTACTTGGGCCCCCAACTACCTGCGGTCGGCCAGCGGCGCACCGTGCCTCGGATCCCGCTACCCTCCGCGACTAGTCTCCCGATACACTCATATCAGCGCGAGCCTGGTTGGTCTGCCTGCAATAGAACAACTATTTCGACCCAACTCCTCTGAATTTTCTACACTGAGCATCATACCGGAACACGGCTAGGCCGCTTGGCGGTACGTCTTTGCCCAATGGGTGGTCGCAAGCCATCGGTCGAAACCTACCACCAGTTAGTGTCACCTAGCAATGGGTTCTCTTACGGACGCGGGTGACTCGGCCCCCCAACCCTATGTAATACTTAAAAGTAGTGCTATTCTGTAAAAAAAAAACTTGCCGAGAAAACTTATGTGAACTGTCAACCCATAGCATCAGTTGGATGACAGCTGAGTTTTCACGGCAAGATTTTCACAGAATCAACCGGCTGTAGATCCTTATTATTCTATATGTTAAGCTCTCAATAGCAATGCAAACTGAAGATTTGTAGGGTATACATATAGGTAGGTATTCAATACAGACATGAGATATTATAGCTTGGTCTCTGGTCTGACTATGTACAGGTGACAGGCCTGTTAAAGCAGGTGTCCATAGGCATCTGACCATCGGTTTTTGTTATTATGTATCGTAAGTATAGCTCATTGTGACAAGAGAAAGAAGGTTCATGCTAGAATGCATATTACATAGGAGAAAAAAACATTTGCAATACCTACCTGGTTGGGGAACTGCCGGATGCTTTCGACGAGGTACTGGTAGGGCTTCCACTGGCCCGCGAACAGCTGGCCCAGCACCGGGATCACTTGGAACGAATACTGGTCGTATACCCTGCAGGAGAGATCGACCATACACCATCAGACTAATTATGTAGACAACCCAAGTACAAGTCTGGTTCACGTATAGCAAAGGCAAACGCACTTGCGACTGGCACTCCGCCGTACCGTTCGCATCTTTACGGTGTGAGCACCTGTTTTCACTCGTGGTATGAAGCCAACCAACTGTGCTATTAGGCACTTGTCCTACCGCCAACGATGAGCGAGTAGAGCTTCAAACTAATAATGAGTTGGCGAGCTGGCAGCGAGTTGTAGTTCCGATAGTTTTATCGGGAGCGGCGTACGGGGCGCCAGACTAGCGGTGCCCGCGTCTGCATTGACATAGTGTTGTGTATTTTAGTTTTTGGCTTTTTAACGACCGATGTTTCAAAATACCCGCTCTCGGCAGGTATTTTAAAACATCGGTCGTGATCGGTGGCTGGCTCAGTGCCCGCGGCCTGACCGCTGGTTGGTCTCGTTCTTCTGACCGCCAAGCGAGCATCGTTTAGCGACAAACTTGTGGAGCGAATCCTCGCCGGCGAAGTGAACAGTCAGCGATCAACTATTAAAATAACTTTAATTTCGGTTGTCGGGGTCTGGTTTTGTTTCTTCGTTTTTTGATAAATTAAAGTTATTTTGCACTTTTTAACCGACGAAAAAAAAGGAGGAGGTTCTCAATTCGACCGTATATTTTTTTTTTTTTTTTTTGTGTATGTTCAGCCCTCACTCCGTCATTTATGAACCGATTTTGATTAAGTATTCTTTTTTTGTTAGATAGGGTACACCTCAAGGGTGGTCCCATGTCAAGGAAATCAGGATCTGACAATGGAATCCTGACAAAATTGAGAGAAAACCTCGAAAATTGTGGGCACGTTTAGCGTTTCTGTATGTGTGTTCAGCCCTCACTCCGTCATTTATGAACCGATTTTGATTATTCTTTTTTTGTTAGATAGGGTATACCTCAAGGGTGGTCCCATGTCAAGGAAATCAGGATCTGATAATGGAATCCTGACAAAATTGAGAGGAAACCTCGAAAATTGTGGGCACGTTTAGCGTTTCTGTATGTATGTTCGGCCCTCACTCCGTTATTTATGAACCGATTTTGATGATTATTTTTTTCTTAGATAGGGTATACCTCAAGGATTGTCCCATGTCAAGGATATCAGGATTTGCTCATGGGATCCTGAAATAATTGAGAGAGAACCTCGAAAATTGGGCACGAATATTGTTTCTGTTTACTTTTCATAACTGAATCAGGTATTTGCATTTAGGAACCATCACATCATGAAACTGAGCTGATGATGGAAACCATACCTTTCCTAAACAATAGAAGTCAGATATAAAAACTGGTTTTAGTGACAAATACCACTTAATATGCTTTGACGAAAAGACGTCTTTACAATATTGGAGGTAACCTCAACTGGTCAATATCCTGGGAACTTCATGGAAGGATTGTTATATCATCAGCTCAGTGGCAAGAGGAATGATGAAGAATTAGAAATTAGCCTCAGAGTGTTAAAAGATGATGCGAGCCACAAAAAATCATGAAATAAAAAACTTTTTAACAAAAAAATTAACCGACGAAAAAGAACTAAAAAGCAAAAAATACTCGTAAATAAACCTTTTAAATCTTGAGTAATGAGCTTATTTACCTACATAAAACATCAAATTTTATATAAACTAATTTTGAGTCGGCGCCAATTAATAAAATGATTAATTACCTACTTACAGCCCTCTTCATTTGTAAGTACTTATAAAATTTAGATATTTAATAATCAGATTGTTGTTTGGCGCCGACTCAAAATTAGTTTATATAAAATTTGATATTTTATGTAGATAAATAAGCTCATTACTCAAGACTTAAAAGGTTTATTTATTTTTTGCTTTTTAGTTCTTTTTCGTCGGTTAATTTTTTTGTTAAAAAGTTTTTTTGTTTTTTTTTTTGGATGTCGGTTATTTTTTGTAAAAAAAAGTTTTCTATTATTCACTTTTTAGTTGTAGTTCCCCATTAAATTGTGTTAACAATACATAGACAAACGATCGCAGTAATCGCAAGTCATTTACTGCTGCCTGTTAGTTATTGAAGAGTGCCACTATCTATCTCAGAAGATATTCATCAAATCCTAATGTATTAAATACTAAAACCTTTCTTGAAAAATATGCATTAGAATAACGAAAACCCTATCCAAAACGGATCAGTAGTTTTCGAGAAAATCACGGAAAAACAAACATATATACATACGGGTCGAATAAAGGACCTATTTTTTTAAAGTCGGTTAAAAAAACTTAAAATATACATATCATCATCACAACCTCGCTCTTATCCAAATTTATTTGGTGTTGGCGAAATAAGTGTTCATATTATGTGACCACACAACGAAAGTAAAATAAGCAGCAAGTACCCACCACTGTAACGTGCTGTTGGGCAGCTGGCTGAACTCCAGGCACATGAAGCGTCCGCCAGGGGTCAGCACTCGGTATGCTTCCTCGAGGACCTGTGCAGCAAATAAGCTTCATTTACTTGGAATAATCACGTGATGTATCAGAATCTGAATCAGAATTTTTTATTTGTGAACATAGGTACATTTACACGTTGTGTGAGATGTTAAATTTTTACAGGCTCTCTATGTTTTGCCATTAGGCGTACAAATATTATCATTGATTTAATTATTGATTACACATTATCAGTTAAAATTATAGGAAGAACTAGAATATAATAAACAAAATATTTCCATGTCAATTAGTTCAATTTCAAATAAAAATAGGTACTAGATCAACCCAAATGTAAACAATTCAATTCGTGATATAACATAAGATGATGTCAAAATTAAATTATGATAATGTCAATTAATTAAATTTCAAATTAATACAAGAATGTCAAAGCAAGTAATTAATAAAATAATTTCAAAATGTCAACAATAAAATTTCAAATTAATACAAAAATAACAAAACAAGTACTTACAAAGTCAACAAATTATTTCTAGAATGTCAACAGTAACAACTTAAAATGTGAAGTCAATTATGTAAATATCAAAAAAATATAAAAAATACAATAATGTCAAAACAGGTATCTGTCATCAAAATAGTCTCTAAGCGAGTAATAGCATTTATTGGTTAGAATTTTCATGAGTACACTTTTGAATTTGTCCAGATTTAATAATTTTAATGCCTCAGGCAGCTTGTTACATATTTTTGTGGCTATACAGAAAGTGCTTTTATTCATTAAGGCTGTTTTGCCACGTATCCACCATAATATATTGACCTGCTTAACGTGCAGCGATTTACAGCTATTTCTTCGGAAAGTACGTAAAATGATAACGCTATAACTGGATTATTGACATAAGATAAACGGCAGTTGCTCCATTAAAAATAGTGGTACAGATATTCTACTTGGATGTATGTATAGACTTACATGCACATTGTTTATGAGACCGCACGGACATCCGAGTCCAACCCGTCTTGGTGAGATAGAACAACTATAGTCAAATGCATCAGCCCCCCTAGGCATATTACTTTTCCAATATCGTTTACGCTAACGCTTCGTTAACGCTTAGTACAAAATGTATGGCGATGACATTACCTGCGTAGAGAAGTGTCACGTGACTTATCGCAGGTAATAGAAAAATAATATAGCTAGGGGGGCTGGTTAGACTGGACACCAACCCCTACATAGTTGGGAATAAGCTAGGCAGATGATGATACTCGTTTTTTCAAACGATTATGCTTTTAGGCAATCAACTTCACCCGGGCCTGCGGACGACGAGTAGTGGGTAGCTCGCCGTCCGATCAGCACCAGGCCCAAGAGTCCACGGCGCGTAGTGTTCCACGCGCGACGAACGAAAAAAATAGTTGTCAGCAATACATGACGGGGCCCGTCATGGTCGATGCCTGCCCAGGGGTTGTGTATAAATTCGAAACAGAGTTACCGCGCTCCTGGGCACTCAAGGCAGGGAAGGAACAGGGGTGGGTTTTAGTCAGTAAGAGTCTGACACGTCCTCCCGTTCCACCCAGAGCGGGAGAAGTCATTAGATGATTTCCCACGCACCCCACCCCAAAAAAAAAAATGCTATCAATATTAACTGGTCTTGTTGATGATCTACCACAAAGTTGCAACACATAATTTTCTATGTTAGTTTAAGTGCAGAACACATACATGCTCGATGTGGGTACAGTTCCGGATGCCGAAGGCGATGGTGTAGGCGTCGAAGCTGTCGTCCGGCAGCGCGAGCTGCTCCGCGTCGCCGCACACCCAGTCTATCGCCACGCCACAGGCCTCCGGAGTGTAGCCCAGACTGGAGTAATAAGAGAGGGTCTTTATACCTATAGGTCTTGTCACAGAGCACCGAGATGCCTCGGCCGCCGCTCCTAGAGGCGGCATTGTCAATACTTTTTTGTAACACCCGTTACTCACAATTTGAAGTACATAAACTAATTGCATCGAATAGCATTCTGTCAAAGAAGTTGTGTGCACAACGCACTTTCTGTATCGCGAATTTACCAGCAATAGTGTTACTAGACGTGTGAGGGCCTTACTTAGGTTCTTCAGGTACTTTATGTGTATGAACACTACATCATCTGAAATGTTCATAAACTAAGAACACCTACTTCAGTGCCCTCTGCTTGCCCACATCCAGCATGGCCTGGTTGATGTCGCAGACGGTGACGCTGCTGTTGGCAGCGTGTGACGGGCCCAGGCTCTGCAGGTACTTTATGTATCTGAATGCTATATCGCCTGAAATTTTATCACAATTCTTAATTAGTGAAAAGTAACATTATCTAGAGTACATAGTTACTTCTATAGGTAAAGTCAGGCAAATTGAAATAGGGATTGCATTATTAGTTCTATTATTATGAAAAGGGAACAAATGAAAAAATCTCACACCCATGGCCTTCCCCACTGGACCCATGCATTTTTCTCAGATAAAAAGCTGCCTATGGTCTGTAATAGTGTAGCCCTCTATCAGTGAGAGAGGTCAGTATTTCCAGAGACTATATTCTACAAACAGTTTTACCTCCTTATAAATATTAGCTTAGTTATTATGGAAACCACACTCACCCGTGCCGCCAGCCATATCCAACAGTTTGGTCTCCTGCCTGGGTGCCAATCTCTGCATGAAGATGTCTTTCCATACTCTATGAATACCCATAGACATCACATCGTTCATCAGGTCATACTTCTCTGCTACAGTTTCGAATACTTCATGAACTGGAAGATTTGTAATAAGTTTTCAATATTAAACAACTTCTTTGAAAACTCCACTAGTCATTAAGTAAAGATCTAGTCCAGGGTTTCCCAACAAGGGGTCCGCGGACCACTGGGGGTCTGCAAACCACTGGTGGTCCACGAGCATGTTCCAAGGAGCCCACGGAAGAACAGATTAACATATAAAAATAAATTTTGCAACAAAACTAACTACATGTTTTGTTCTTTCTATAAAAATCTTAATATTTCTGGATTTTGTTTTTCAAGGGGTCCGTGACTGTGGTTGTTAATCTACCTAAGGTAATGGCTGGTTGGGAAGGGCTGATCTATTCAATAAGAAAATAGTATACATCCTTTTTTTTTCGTCAGTTAAAAATGAATTTTGCCACTACAAAAACTTGTACTGATGACAGCATTTTGCTAAGTTAACCGTCTGATCGTCACAGCCAAATTGGTAGATTGTGTTTATAGAAGAAGGTACATTATAGACTAAGTGGCAAAACAAAGCTAGTGAAAACTGAAACTTATCTACATTTTTTAGTAAAGGTGAAAGAAACCAATCTGTGGCCACTGCAAGGAAAAAAAAGAATACTGATGGATTTTTGGGTATATTTTTCTTGCTGTCAAAAACGTCAGTGAAGCCAATTGGTCTATGAGGAAAATTACATTTTTCCATCGTCCAATTACGAACTGGGCTATGGAGAATTGAGAATTGTTCTGCCGTCAGTGCTCCATGAACCAATTGAAATTTGACCAATTATACATGTTTCATGTATAGTAAAGCTTTGTCCATAACTTAATAACAAAAAAAAACTCATAGACAGACAGACATTGTCTAATACAAGAATTACATAGAAGAAAATAAATGCGCTTCTTAGAAACATTCAGAAGACTTCCCTTTGGGACAGCTTTATATATTCCATAGCCCAGTTGGTATTCAGACGACAGAAACATGTATAATTGGTCCATCGAGCACTGATGGCGGAACAATTCTCCATAGCCCAGTTGGTAATTCGACGATGGAAACATGTAATTTTCCCCATAGACCAATTGGTCAAATATCAATTGATTTATGGAGCACCGACGGACAAAAACATGAATAAAGTTATTGTAAATTTAGACCTAAACAGAGAAGACTCGTTAGTTTAATCTGAAATTAACGAAATGAACCTTACTTTACTTTACCTTTTTTGGTTTTTTCGCCTTCATCAACAACTTGAAATCCAAAGTGTGTCAGCCCGGGTTTCATTGCTTCGGTTTGGGGCTCCTTGGCAGCTGTTTCCGTACTCATGGCGCGAAGCCGTAATCCTTGTTGGAGAGCACATCTTATGTTGGATAATACTAGTAACCCTGTCCTAAGCGACATCGTGGACATCGCTTATTTCTGAAAAAACTAGTTCGCTGAAAAATTATACCAAAATCTCTGTTCACACCAGCTGACTGTCAGTGTCAAAGGTGTCAAAATTTTTGAAGGTTAGTTTCTTGGGCTGGCTACGAGTCTTTTTGGGCTTTTTGGTATCAAATCAAATCGAACGTAAAGTACCAATGTATTTTTTTTTAATTGGACAGCAGAAAATAATTATTTGTTCTGCAAGATAATAATATAATCCGAGAAGTTAGGCCAATACGACACCAAAAGGTAAGATTCGAAGGAGATGACCTCCCTTCATATTAGGTTCCATAAAAGAGGAAGAGCCCACACACATGACTACCGCAGGACCACGATTCATTTTTAATCACTTACTTGATAAATAATTAGTACTCAGTTGGTACTAATTAGTCATCATCATCATCATCAGCAGTCCACTGCTGGAGATAGGCTTCTCCAATTGCACGCCATTCAACTCGGTTCTCGGCAACTCTCCTCCAGCCATCCTGCGAAGATCATCACTGCACCTAGCCTGAGGACGTCCTACCTTACGTTTGCCGATTTCCGGTCTCCACTCGAGATCACATCGGTGGACATCGATTATAATAGGCACTACGTTTTTCCTATACATCAAAGCAGCAATATACGGCAAAGTACCTATCAAATTGATGTCAACTGAGTTAGCGAATGGCCGTAGAAGTTTTCGACTTCCGAAAGGATCTCCGGCTTCAAAGCGACAATATTCCCACTGGATTTGGTCAACTTTGCCAAGTGACTGGACGAACACTTTCCAGCGTCGGAGGTCGCGCCGAACCAGTGTCCTAATATTTCTGTTGAGTGCCCTTTATTCCAACGAAGTGAGAGGTGGGTTTTCACGTCGCTCCGTCATAAGCTCCAGAGTCTCTTCCGAAAGTTTCGACCTCTTGCCCGAACCCCGCATTTTGTATAATCGCATACCTTCCACGATGAGGATTTCCACCATTTAGTCGAGCGCCTGGTCAATGTCATTTGTGCTTTCCACGGCAGCAAATCGGTTCTCCAGGTCTGGCTGGAACGCTTCAGATCCTAACATTGTTTGCAACATGTTTGGACGAAGCCTATACTAGACTTCATGAAACGAGTTGAGCGAACTCGTTTGCTCGGTGGACATCGATTATAATAGGCACTACGGTTTTCCTATACGTCAAAGCAGCAATGTACGGCAAAGTGCACATTGATGTCAACTGAGTTGGCGAATACACCTGCTGGAGATGTCCTCGAACATTAACTCCACTTCGTCATCCGAGTGTGCCGAGGTCGGTGTGTAAACCTGAATAACCTTGAGGCTATACCTCTTGGTTAACTTCACTATGAGGTATGCTACCCTGTTCGAGACACTGGAAACTTCCACAACGTTATCAAAAATGGATTTATTTACCAGGAACCCAACTCCACCTTAGAATAGCTGGTCTCCCTCTCGAAAATACAAAAGGTGGCCTGATTTAAGGGTTATTGTGTCCTCCCCCTATCTTCGGACTTCACTCAACCCAAGAATGTGCCACCTTATTCTTCCGAGCTCTTCTTCTAGTTGCGCTAGATGTTTGTCGAGCCGTAGTGTGCGTCGGTTGTACGTTGCCATGGTCAGTTGGGTTTGGCGGCCATTCGTAACTTGGGGATTCTTCGCACCCCCTACCTTGCCGCCGCCAAAATCAGGAATAGCAGGGCGGCCGGGAACTGCGGGCCGTGCCGTGGTTGATTTTGACTTACCATTTGGAGGGTTTGCCCATAATCGCCACGCTGGGCATGCGGGTTGGTGATCGCAGATCGCAGTTTCTTGCACTAGTAACGCTGCACCCGTCACTAGTCTGTGCCATTTAGCTGCGAAGTATTTATATAGAAAGGGTATACCGCTATTAGTCGGTTGTCAGAGCCTCGTTTATTGTTCAGCAGTGTGCACCACGAACAATGACGAAAAATGGGACATGCTATGCTACAGCTATTCTAAGTATTCAACTAAATAAATTCTAAATTCAATGTTAAGTATTTGGATGACGGAAACTTGTGAGTAATGTAGACACAGTCTTAAAAGATTTGACAAATTGGTGTCAGAAGTGAGGGATAAATTATGCCAATTTTACCAAAGGACGACACGGACGGTATTCGTACAAGGAGTCAACGGCAGCAAGACATGGATCAGAGGCGGTTTGGAGATTCTCCGATACTGACGCCGGGTGGTGTTCAGCCTACGACAGAGCCAGTCTCTGACCCATGTGGAGTTTCTTCAGCACCAGCGGTGCCAGACTTGTCTGCGCTAATGGCGCTGTTGCAGGAACAGGCTCGCCGTCAAGAAGAGCAGGTCCGTCGGTTGGAGGAGAAGCTTCATCAAGATAAAGAAGAACAGGCCCGCCGCCAAGAAGAGCAGGCCCGCCGCCAAGAAGAGTTACAGGCCCGCCGCCAAGAAGAGCAGATGCTCCTCATTAAAGACCTTCACTCAACACTTGGCAAAGAGTTCAAGGTGATGAAGGAGCAGGTTCACCAGCATGAGAATCGCATCTCAGAAGCTGAAGTTCAGATTGCCGGGGTGAAGAAGGCTTTAGGTGAACTTAGGGCTGGAGACTGGGTTGTGCCTTCAGTGGTTGCTGCACCTTCAGTACGTGGATTTAAGGTGCCGCCATTCGACGGAACATCTTCATGGTCGGCCTACAAAATTCAATTTGAGGCCGTTATGAAAGCGAATGGGTGGACCAAAGAACAAGCTATGACCGCGCTCACCTTAGGCCTCCGAGACCAGGCCCTAACCATACTTGAGGCTCTTGGCAAGGATGTGACCTACGAGCAGCTGCTGGAAGCGTTAGAGTCCAGATACGGCGACGCGCACTTGGAGCACGTTTTTCGCGCTAAGTTAAGGGATCGCGTTCAACGTAGTGCCGAGAACCTACAGCAGTGGGCCCTGGAAGTTGAAAAGTTGGTTCGGAAAGCATACCAGTCCGCCCCTGCACTCATCAATGGCTATCTGGTACAAGCGTTCGTCGACGGAATACGTGACTTGGAAGTTAGAGCCGCTGTAAGACTTGGGCACCATGAGACACTGAAGGACGCCTTGGCCCATGCCTTGGAAGTAGAGGCAGTGAGGCAAGACCATCGAACACACTGTATCAGGGAGGTTGTGGCATCACCTGTACGCGATCGTCCGCAAGGATATAGCCCTAGATGTTACACTTGTGGAGAAAGGGGTCATCTTCGGTTAAGCTGTCCAAAGCGAGGCATACTGAGAGAAGATCAATCCCAGCAAGGAAGGGCGGCTCGGCCAGTTCGGTGAAGGAGCGCGAGTGGCGCGACATGGCGCACGACCGTGGCGAAGGCCCCTGAAAGCATTAGTTCAAGTGATGTCGTCAAGGTCGGTACGGCACCCGACAAGTGCATAAAACAGAAGCAAGTGAAGAGTAAAGTGAGTGCAGGTGCGAATGGTGTTGCCAGCGCCGTGGCCTCCAAGAAGGACAACTGTGTGATAGTGTGCGCGCGCGATGCGGACGATAGGTCCGACCCGGGAATGAGCGGAGTGAGGATGCTAAGAATGGATGTCAACAATGAATGGAAGGAAATCCTACAGCTTGCTCAGCAAAATGACCCGGACCTTAAACCGATCTTCGACTGGATTAAAGCTGGTGCTCCTAAACCCAAGTGGAGTGATGTTGCGGCGTTGAGTTCAACCACGAAAAGTTATTGGGCACAATGGAACAGCTTGGTTATCCAGGATGAAGTCTTGTGCCGTAAATGGGAAAACGCTCGAGGAGACAACTGTCATCTACAAATTGTTGTCCCCAAAGCCAAAGTACCGGATGTTTTACGGCTATACCATGATGGATGTTCAGGAGAACATATGGGAGTAAAAAGAACTCTACTGAAGATACGAGAGCGATTTTACTGGATCCATTGTCGAGAGGATGTTGAGGACTGGTGTCGCAAATGTATCAGTTGTGCGGCTGTGAAAGGACCTCAGACACGCAGCAGAGGTGCTTTAAAAGTATACAACGTGGGAGCCCCCTGGGAACGGATAGCACTAGACGTTGCAGGACCATTTCCGGAAAGTGAAAACGGAAACAAGTACTTTATGGTTGTCATGGATTACTTCACAAAGTGGCCAGAAGTCTTCGCCATTCCCAACCAAGAAGCAACAACAGTCGCAGATAAATTGGTTCAGGAAGTCTTCTGTCGTTTTGGAGTACCCTTGGAAATTCACAGCGACCAAGGGAGGAATTTTGAATCACAAGTTTTCCAGGAGACTTGTCGACTGATGGGTACTCACAAGACCAGAACCACTTCTTACCATCCGCAATCTGATGGAATGGTAGAACGTTTCAACCAAACGTTGGAGAGATATCTGGCAAAAGTTGTGGAAAGCAGGCAAAGGGATTGGGACAAGCACATACAGCCATTTCTTCTGTCCTACCGTAGTGCAGTTCACGAAAGTACGACTGTGACACCAGCCTTCGCGAACTTTGGAAGGGAATTACGGTTGCCTGCAGATTTAATCACCGGAACCCCCCCTTATGCCCCACGCAGTGTAACCGATTATGCGAATGACTTGCGTACCAAGTTGAATGATGTATATGACCATATCAGACAATCCGGCCAACAAATGTCTGATAAGATGAAGACCCGATACGACCGGAAGGCAAACAATAGAGGTTCTGACGAGGGTTCACTAGTGTGGTTGCATAACTCAGCGCGCAGCAAAGGGAAGTCTCCTAAATTGCAAGCAAAATGGACCATACCGAATCGTGACCAGGATCAACGATGTAACCTACCGAATACAGAAGGGTCCACGAGGTGCGCCTAAGATTGTCCATGTAGACCGTTTGGCGCGATACTACGGGACTAATGATGCTCGGGACGAGCATGTCTTAGGAGGGGGCAGTGTTACGTCGAACGTATTTCACTGGAACGTTCGAGAATGTAGTCGAAGTTTCCAGAAGTTTCCACTACGTTCGAGAACATTCCATTGTGGTACTGTGTAGAAGTTCATAGATGTTTCTAGAATATTCCAGTATAGGATAGTTCGACAATGTTCTAGAAACTTCCATGACTGCATAAATAGGCCGGACGGCGGGCGATTGAGTCAGCCTGATTTCGACTACGGATGCGAACGGATGCGAATACAAGCGATTACGAAGAGAATAGTGATTATTAGCGATTTAGTGTTTGTGTAAATAAGTTGTTGAGTTAATAAAGAATATTTGGTTAATTAATTGGTGTAAAATAATTTATCCCATACCCAGCTCGTAACACTATTCATAGTGTAACATGCAAAATTTCGTGTAAATTTATTCAGTAGTTTTATCAGAAATTGACTTATAATGGGAACAAACACTACTTTGGCTAAATGTTTGATAAGACATTTGTTTATAATACAAGTCTCTTCATACGAGTATTGTTTACATTCAATATTATACGGCTATGCACAGTCTATTCAAGAATTCAAAACAGTTTTTACTATGTGCTTAGAGCCCGTCTAAGCATTAATAAACATTTTTTGTGAACCGCGTCGTAAGCATGTCGCGCCGTTAATTTGACAGCAGGGCTTGAAGGATATCGGCGCGCTCGACGCGCGCGGCTCTTGATAGAATAAGCATGTAAGTGAAAGATAGGTAGCTCTATCATTTGAACGATTGCACTTCAATTGTTTTGTCGATGCACAGATTATGATAAAACGTCCCAATTAGGACGTTTTAGAGTATTCATGATGCGCGCGTTAGAATCATGTTTGCCTCTTTTTTATTTTTAAATATCATTGGCTAAAACTTTAACCTTTGGAAATGCGACAGCCTGCCCCAAATCACTGACAGACTTTAGCATAAAAAACGTGTGCAGTTCACACGCAGTAGAAGTGAAACTTTTAGAAATCGAAGCAACGACTGCATTTCTGTATTCTATCTCATTTTCTCGCATGTTAAATCCTAAGGACGAATATGTTGGTCTCTTTTTAGTGTCGCTTTTTCGTTTCATCGAGTTTCTAATCAAAACGTTTCTAAAGAAGAATAGAATAGAATACTTACTCTTTATTATGTACACCATAAAATATGAAGAAAACAGGGTGACACAATGGGCGGCCTTATCGCTAACAGCGATCTTTTCAAGACAACCTTTAGAGAAAAGGATAAACAGTACTGTAGGTAGTCTTAGGTGTACTATTTATATTAACCCTTACCTACCATACCATACAGTAAATAAATAAAGATAATTATAGCCAAAAATTATGAAACAAAAATTATAGAACCCTAGTAAAAACGATTAAATAGTGAGGTCTAGTGAGGTAGTGATTTTTGACCATTGTTTTAAAAGTAGGCAAGGATTGAGCACACTTTACCTACACAGGCAAGGCATTCCATAACCGCACGGCTTGAATCGTAAAAGATTTGTCGTAAAAGCTGGTGGAATGCATCGGCATCTATAATCTCAAGTAGTAGTAGTAGTTTCATTTGAAAGATAATAATAGTTTTGTAGAATCTAGATATCTTCATAAACGAGATCCCTTACATTTTTTTTTTTTTTTTATGTTTGATAGGCTCGCGTTTGACCACTATCTCACCTGATGGTAAGCGATGATGTGGTCGAAGATGGAGCACGCTTGCCTAGAAGTAACCTATTCACTCTTGACTTAAAGACTCGACACATCGCCGCCCCATCTCTTTTCAATATTGTTAAAAACTCAATTACACCTTTCGATTTCAAGGGACCCAATTTAGGAACAAACTAACTAGGAACTACGAAGCGAGCGATTACACTATCCTAAATTGGACTACTAAATCGGGCTCCTATGTCGGCAGTGTTGCCAACTCTTACAAATTCAATTCCCTAGCTAGAGGCCTAGACAGAATATCAAAAGTCGCTATAAAGTCTCTTAAGGCTCAATTACACCTTCCGATTTCAAGGGACCCAATTTAGGAAACAGGAAGGTGTAGTAGCAGTTAGAGCAGTTAGTGTCCGATTTAGTGAGATTGAAAGGTCCCGATTTGACTTCCTAAATTGTGTACGATTTAGGATAGTGTAATCGCAACATTAAAACTGATCCTACCAGGAGCGGACCAAAAAAAAACAAAGAGCGGACACAGATTTTTTTTTTGGGAAAAGGGAATAATTAATAAATGTGTAGTATGTGTTAGACATACAAAAAAACTGTTAGACTATTTATAGCGACAAAGTCATTAAATTGGCAATACTTAGCTCTAAATCGTGGTGATGCGATTCTACATATTAGTAATCTGTGATGCGATTACACTATCCTAGATCGTACACAATTTAGCAAGTCAAATCGGGACCTTTCAATCTCACTAAATCGGACACTAACTGCTCTAACTGCTATTACACATTCCTGCTTCCTAAATTGGGTCCCTTGAAATCAGAAGGTGTAATTGGTGTGCGTACGCGCAGCGGAATGTTGTTGAATTTAAAGATTTTAATTATGCAGATATTTAGTGTATGACGTCGTATAATTGTGTATGGTAAAAAAAAATTTGTGCACGCAACTATTATGGAGAAATTCACCAAAAACTGATTCCGCTGGGCGAACGTTGTCCTGGCGGAACTTTTTTTAATCCATAGACTTTAGAAGAAAAGAGATGTGTCCAAAAATTAGTGTGTATTTGTGTGTAATTGTGTATGTATGAATAAAACTAGTGCATGCATAAACTTCGGAGAAATTCAAGTTTCCGCTACGCGAACGTTTGGCCACTAGCTAGTTTTCATATAAAGCGCTTACATAGAGAACTGTAGATTTTTACATACGTTGTTTTGAATTTGTTTATATTTGTTTAAAAAACAGATTTAGAAAAAATCGTAGGGCTTAAAAGATAAAAATATAAACGTAAAATACGCTTATTAGGTCTTAGTTCTTAAAGTATGCACTTTGGGGTCTAGATTTTCACGTTAATACAAAGCTTGTAAGTGTCTGCAACATGTTGCCAAGTATCAATGATGTTCCGTTAGTAACTAAAGAGTTATAGGACAAATTTACCATGAACAGATCACTGTTTACAAAGCAGTCAAATATCACGACGTTCTGAAGGAATTGCATGGTAATATGTATGTCAATAATTAGTGTATTCATTCAACTATTCTTATGCAAAATTTCATGTCATTAAATTCAGTAATTAAAGAAAAACAATTATAATACTGACGAAGCATCGAAAACCTACATAACCCGACCAAGTTCGGATGGCTACAAAAAAGCGGCCGTGCAATATATTTAGGTAACATCCCAAAATTTACAGTATAATACCGGTATTGAATTGGTATAGGTGATAACACAATTGTTGTTTCGATATAATTTATAGGTCATTTATTTTTGTACACCTACTTTTTTAAATGTATTTAACTATGACAGAAAGTAGGTACTATTTACGTAGGTACTTTATTTAAGTATGCGCTTGAGACTTGAGATATAATCTAAATATATTATTTAAGACAAATAAAATTCATACAGCTAATTTCTATTGAAGATTTCACGGATCAGGATTCTAACTATAGACCCCTTAGGGAAATTAAATATTTACCACATGTAAGTATGTACTACTATTTAGGTAAATATTTATCATATTGTAGCTTATTACACTATTTAACCAATAGACTAGGCATGCACGAGCGTTCCCCTTTGCAACTTTAGTGGATCAAACAATCTAATAACTTAAAAAAAAAACTACTTCTTGAATCGATTTTTTTTTCTTATGTATGTGAGCGTGTTCCCCCGCACCCCACCAAAATATGCAGAACTACTTTGTTCGAAGTTCGGCACGCTTAATCCTTTAGTTAAATAGTCTAAGTATTGTAGTTATGAATTGATCAAAAATATTCTTGTGTGAAAAAATAGACAACGCGCTGCGCGCAACGAGCGATAGGCGGCTTCCCGCTTGAAACGGTACTGTCATCCTTGAAGAAAAGAGAGGGCAATATGTTTTCGCGCGTATTTGTTTGCTGTTGAACTTGAACCTGATTTTGTTTCATCCCCAGTCACAAACAAATAAATGTGCAGTCAAGGACAATGTGCGTATGCGCTGTTGTTTTGCTATGCATCGCCAATTCTCTGTAATAATAATATTGACAAAGTGTGTTATTAATGTTATAGTGTAACAGTGAAGCATAACATAATTATGTAGTAGGAATATTGAGTGAATGATAGTGAGAAGCTGATAACAGATATAAGGTAAGATTTTATAATAAATTAATAGCTATAGACTTATTCATTTACGTAGGTAGTTTATTAGGCAGATAAATTATAATAATTGTGTTATGTTAACATTGGACAGACACCATAAACCCAAGTTAATATCTACTGATTGATCTAATTCTATATCTATTTACTTAAATTTATAATAATAAATTATACTAGACATATATTATAATATAATCGTAACAAAGTAGATGTTTTTCCTGGTTAAAGACAAACTACTGAATAGATCTAAACTACTAAACGACCGACCAGATTATAACGAAATGTTGAAAAGAAATATTGTTATTAAATAATCACCTTATGTTTATTACCTACATGTAATGATATACGTATGTGGGCCTCTCACAGATCGTCAACTCCTCGGCAACCTGGAACAACTTCCAGAACAAGATCACCACCTTCCTGGGTAAGGATAAACCGAGTAACAGGAACTTGCTCATTTAGTTGCAATTTTGTTGTAAATTAGACCTTAGGTCTATTGATATAGAGTTTAATTTGTGTACCTAATCGGTTTTTGAATTGAAATTGTGTGTGTTAGTACAACTCGGTCACATTAACTTGACGCATGGCGTCGATATAATAATGTCTTATGGTTATTATTAAAAAAATATTTTTCATTCAAGAAATGCAATTGTTTTATTTTTTCCTAACGCTTGTGTACGCAACTGTACCATATTAATAAATACTATATTGGAATGTTAAGAACGTTTCTTAGATATATGGCACGGCCGCTTTTTGGTAGCCATCCGAACTTGGTCGGGTTATGTAGGTTTTCGATGCTTCGTCAGTATTATAATTGTTTTTCTTTAATTACTGAATTTATTAACATGAAATTTTGCATAAGAATAGTTGAATGAATACACTAATTATTGACATACATATTACCATGCAATGCCTTCAGAACGTCGTGATATTTGACTGCTTTGTAAACAGTGATCTGTTCATGGTAAATTTGTCCTATAACTCTTTAGTTACTAACGGAACATCATTGATACTTGGCAACATGTTGCAGACACTTACAAGGTTTGTGTAAACGTGAAAATCTAGACCCCCAAAGTGCATACTTTAAGAACTAAGACCTAATAAGCGTATTTTACGTTTATATTTTTATCTTTTAAGCCCTACGATTTTTTCTAAATCTGTTTTTTAAACAAATATAAACAAATTCAAAACAACGTATGTAAAAATCTACAGTTCTCTATGTAAGCGCTTTAAATGAAAACTAGCTAATGGCCAAACGTTCGCGTAGCGGAAACTTGAATTTCTCCGAAGTTTATGCATGCACTAGTTTTATTCATACATACACAATTACACACAAATACACACTAATTTTTGGACACATCTCTTTTCTTCTAAAGTCTATGGATTAAAAAAAGTTCCGCCAGGACAACGTTCGCCCAGCGTAATCAGTTTTTGGTGAATTTCTCCACAATGGTTGCGTGCACAATTTTTTTTTTACCATACACAATTATACGACGTCATACACTAAATATCTGCATAATTAAAATCTTTAAATTCAACAACATTCCGCTGCGCGTACGCACACGTGTAATTGAGCCTGAAATTGCGAAAATATCTATTCGTTGGTTATTATGTTGTGACTTCATGTGACCATCGAAGAACGGAACGCTATAATTGTCATTGTCAAAGTGATATCCAATGTCAATCAGTCACTTCAAAAGTCACAACAAACTTAAAAATGAGTCAATTTCTTTGAAAAGAGGAAAATACTGATAAACAAACATGAGAATATTTGGTAACCGGTTAATAAATGTTATCAGTGCTTAGGAACACTAGGTCAACCTCTAGCCAAGATGTTAGCTCTCAACGAAAGTAAGTAGTTCCAATTTTGGCAGTTATATGGTATTTCAAGAGTTTTTCTTATCACAAAAGTTACGTGCCTGTGCCACTGTGCAAATTGCAAGGCGTTTTAAAATTTTCTATTGCACTTAATAAAACTGGCCTATTACTTGAACATACAAAAATGGCACAGTTAGTACTGGCCTCTAAGAAGAACGCGGTTTGGTTCTAATTCTCGCTACCTTTCTCATCTTACGACTGGCTTGTTACACCGGCGAGTTAGTCAGGGCTTCAAAGTACAAGTTATGTATGAGAGACTATCTCTATGAGATTTTACATTTGATGTTAAAATTTTACTAATCATTGTTTATCTCTCCAGGATACATAGAACACAATCTATATCACTATCGGCAGCGCTTCAACTGGGACTGCGGCGTGTCCTGCGTGCTGATGCTACTGTCTCCGGAGCAACGGGACGAGATGGTTGACAACTTCGAGCAAATATGCCAGGATGAAGGGTTCCGGGAATCTACGTGGACTATAGACTTGTGCTATTTGTTGAAAAGGTGACTAAGCAATCGAGTAATGGCAACCTTTCTTATTATTTTTTTTAGAGCTTTTTTTCTGTTGTCATAGACTGAAGGCTCGTCATCTTCCTACCAATTTCCCATGCAATTTTGTACAACAATGTCAAACAGATAGAGTAGCCTAATCAATGTTGAAATGTCAAGTAATTTTTTCTATTCTAACCTGCGTCTAGACAAGGCAGTAAACATGAGACAAGGGCAGGGCCCCTTATCTGATATTTACTACCTTGGGCCCTTGTCTTATAAAAATCAAAGTCAAAGTTTTATTTGCAGCAAAATATGTTTACAAAAGTTCTTACAATGCAATGCTAGTATAATAATAGCTTAACATATTTAATCATAACATAATGACATGCAAAGTTAGGTATACAATTATATCATTTCAGTTTAAACTGATTTAGATTTACTACTTCGTCCCATATTTATTTCTTAGAGTTGGAGCAATACATTTTCTTCATTAGTCATCATGCTCTTGTTAACTCCGTCATCTTTCATAACTTTCTAATTTTTAAGGTTCCATACCCGAAGGGTCCAAACGAAACACGCCGTCCGATCATCACCAAGCCCGAGAGTCGACGGCGCGTTGTGATCCACGCGCGCCTCAAAGAGTTGTCAGCAAAATATGACGGGGCCTGTCATGGCCGATGCTTGCCCAGGGGTTGAGGATAAATTCGAAACAGAGTTACCTGGCCCCTGGGCATTCAGGGCAGGGAAGGAACAGCTGTGGGTTTTAGTCAGTAAGAGTCTGACACGCCCTCCCGCTCCACCCTAGAGCGGGAGATGTCATTGGATGATTTCCCACACCACAAAAAAAAAATAGGGTCCAAACGGAGTCCTACTGCTGTCAATTACGTGTCTATCTGTCCATCTGTCTGTCGTCTGTCACACAAATTATACAGCCAAACAGTTGGAGCTACAGTCTTCAAATTGTAACAATAATAATAATAATTTTAACAATAAAAATAATAATTTTAGAATAAGCATCTTGTTGACCCAAAGCCATACAAGCTTTGGGTCAACAAGATGCTTATTCTGAGAAAATTTGAAGACTGTATGCTCAAAAATTCATATAAAACCCTAAATGTGTAAAGTCCAACATGCACTTGGCCGGTTATTAATTTTATTCAATGTTACAGAAATGAAAATAACCTCTAATACCAACTTGTTTAGCTATCAGTTCATAAATTACAATCATTATTAAAGGTGTGATGTAAACCTTTGGTTCTTCTATGCAGGTTTGGCATCAGACACTGCATGTACACCACATTACTTGGTGTGAATGAAGACTACAGGCGACATGGATATTATGATAGAATCATAAATATGGTATGAACAATTTATTTTTACTATGATATAAGAAGACTGGATCATGATAATAAAGCGTGATAAAAATTTATCATAAAAATTTAATTTAGACAATCATAGCATAGTTCAAGATTGTTTTAGCTAGTGCAAGAGTGAGAATTGTCATGCAGAACAACTTTATGATCAATAGTTTAATTGGTCCACTGAAAAATCAAGTCATTTATTCATATTAGGCTTTGATCCAGCACTTTTTGAACGTCAAAGTTCTACATAAAGAAAGACAGTCCTCTAAAAACGCCCCGCCCTTCACCACTTCCTAGAGATTTAGCTGTGAAGAAGTAGCAGAACAAACTCCCCAGCAACACATCTGTTAAGCTTGAAGAACTTGTTTTTTTTTTAAAACTATGTTACCTTACTACTACTCTACCTGAGTTCCGTGTTACCGAGTTATTCTTTAAAGAGGGGGACAGGCCTCCTCTCTTCTAACACCCTCTCACGGGTGTGGGCCGTAAATGCCGTAATCCCTCGCGCGGGCCCAATGCGGGTTGGTGGATCTCACATGTCTTCGAATATTTGGTTCTAGGACAGCCGGTTTACTGACTATAGAATAGAATAAAACTTTACTGTACACCAAAACAGTCACACAATTGTTGATTGTTGTTGATTGATGTTTTCCTTTACCGTTTTGATAGCAGTGGTCAAGAAATAATTTACATTAAGTAAAGCCCCTGCCTGGGTTTGAACTCACTACCTACAACTTTTAAGTCGCGGCCGATACCACTGGGCCACCACTGCTCGTGTACCACAATAATTTACCAGTTCCACTTACTTCTTAGGACCGAGAACGCGTCAAGCGCCGCTTCGATGAAGCCGCAGCCTGCAGCATAGATGTTCAGAAGCACTCGCTGACACACGCAGAGTTGTTGAGGCACCTGTCCACGTCGGGCCCGGCCATAGTGCTGGTAGACGCCTCTATGCTGGTCTGTGATCTCTGCAAGCATAATAAATTGAAGGCTGAGTTCAGGTACCATTACTCAATTCAATTACTAAACCAACTAATCAGTTTCTATTGAAAACTAAGACAGAAAAAGGCAAACAGGCGTACCTATGAATGCTTCGGGAGGTGTCTCGGCAGGATCCTGTTCAGGACAAGACGGGTAGAAACGCCCAGATTTTGGCACTATTGTGTGGATCGCCCGAAGGACACGGTGGAGGTCTGTCCCGCTTGGGCAGACCTCCACCGAGGCTCCAGGCCATGGTACGGAGCGAGAGGAAATGGGAAGGAAGCTGTCACCTCCTTCTGCGAAGTGCGAAGCATTAGTGCTCGCGAAGGAGGAGGCGGAACGCGTGAGACGGTGATGCCCCTAGCAGCCGCCGCAGAAGACGCCCTGGGCGTCGGGAGCCGATAGCCGGCCACCGTTTTTTTTTTTTTTTTTTGGGGGGTGGGAAATCATCCTATGACTTCTTCCGCTCTGGGGTGGAGCGGAAGGGTGTGTCAGACTCTTACTGACTAAAACCCACCCCTGTTCCTCCCTGCCTCGAGTGCCCTGGGGCGAGGTAACTCTTTCGAATTTATCCTCCACCCCCGGGCAGGCACTGGCCGTGGCAGGCCCCGTCCTTTGCTGACAACTCTTTGAGGCGCGCGTGGAACACTACGCGCCGTCGACTCTCGGGCCTGGTGCTGATCGGACGGCGAGTTACCCGCTACTCGCCGTCCGCAGGCCCGGGTCTACGGTGGCCGGAGATCGTCTCGCAGCCCCTGGCGTCTCCTGCGACGGCTGCTGCTGGGGGCGCTAGGGCGACTCGGTCTCTGTTGAGTCTCCCTAACGTGTGCCGCCTCCCTCTTCGCGAGCATTACTGCTTCGCAGAAGGAGGAGACGGCCCCCCATTCCCTCTCGCTCCGTACCATGGCCTGAACCAGGGCACGGCGCGAGAGGTCGCTGCCGCCTATCGCATCCACGAGGACACGGCGGTGTTCTGCCCAGGCGGGGCAAACCTCCACCGTATGCTCCACCGTGTCCACTGGGCGATCCTCGCAGTGGAAACACGCTGGGGTCACCTCCGCCTTGATCCGACACAGGTACTTCCCGAAACAGCCATGTCCGGTGAGCACCTGCGTCAGGCGGAAGGAGAGGGCGCCGTGACGCCTCTCCAGCCACTCCTCAAAGAGGGGCACTACCGCCTCGATGGTGGCGTGCCCAGCGCTGGGTTGCGACAGTCGCTCTCTCCATGTCACCATGAGATCCTGCCGGAGCTCGGTCCGCCGAGCCGCGAGTTGTCGCGGCAGCGGAGTTTCGCCCCGGCGTTTGGCCTCCTCGCGCCACTCGTACAGGTGCGCGAGGATTTTTGCCTCCAGATCCCACGGTGAGCCGGCCACCGTAGGCGCAGAACTGCGGGCAGCGAGTGATGGGTAGCTCGCCGTCTGATAAGGACCAGGCCCGGGTCGACGGTGCGTAGTGTTCCACGCGCGCTTCAAAGAGATGTCAGCAGCAACTGACGGGGTCCGCTAGGGCCGATGCCTGCCTGGGGTCGCGGATAAATTCGAAAGAGAGTTACCGCGGCCCTGGGCACAGGCAGCTGAAGAAAAAAGGGTGGGTTTTAGTCAGTAAGAGTCTGACATGCCATAGCTCCACCCAGAAGAAGTCATTTGATGATTTCCCACACCAAAAATAAAATCTGTTCTAAAAATAGTTGCAAATTCAAATTCAAAGATTCAAATTAAATTCAAATTCAAATCATTTATTTCAAGTAAACCATTTGGATTGTCAATAAGTCGGTCAGTCAAAAAGATGAAGCTTGCACATTCCAAGGCGTAGATCTCTATGGAGAAGAACGTGCAAGAATCTCCAACCATGTTATGTATTACAAAATCCTGGTTACATATGTCTTGTTGCTTCTTATATATGAGAACAATGTTAAACAAACAACTCATAAACAATAACAATAAAAAAAGATTAAAATAAGCCAGTGGCAGTTGAGAGATGACCAGTCTCAACTGACGGCGCCCGCTCACGAACATGACGCGTGGGTTAGCACCACTCAGCTCAACCATATGTAGAAGGGAACCCAATGGCCCAACACACATGTCACCATCATCGAAACATTTCAGTGAGCATGACAAACTCTCAACTGCCATGCTCGTTCATGTCAAAAAAATTAAATAAAAAGTAGTTACTTTATATGCCCCATGGTACTCATATTTACAAAATTAAAAAATGTTTCGAAATTATACATAATTATAACTTTTGAAAAGTTAGAAAAAAATACCACTGATGTAAAAAAAAATGATAACAAAAAACCCACGTTGCACCCCGGAGAGGTCATCATCAATCTTTCAACTTACTGACTGCCATTTTATTTACTGCATTAAACAAATATCAGTTCTTGGCAGCTCTGGACAGAAAAGAACAGTAGAGAGGCCGTTTTTCAAGGATTAGGAGAAAAGGGGGCACAATTTCTTTTTTCTTTTATACATTGTTGCACTTTGGAGAGGTTAATACTCTTTCAGCTTGCTGACTGCCATTTTTAACCGACTTCGAAAAAGGATGAGGTTCTATGTTCGACTGATGTATATAAATATATATTTTTTTATGTATGTCCACCGATTTTATCGTCAGTTGTGGACCGATTTTTAATTTTTTTTTCCGTTACAATTTACTCCCAAAGTGGTCCCATATAAATTTTATCGTCTCTTCAGCGCTTTTTGAAAAACTGAACAAAAATGAAAAATACGTATACCTCGATGACGTTTTGGTTTTCTCCAATTACGAGTACTTATGTTTAATTTCCACGTTCCATTTTTATTGGGGTTTTTAGTTCTGGGGTGTATCAACTAAAAAGTGAAAAATAAAAAAGATTTTTATAAGAAAGAAACAACCCCAAAAAAGAAAATACACTAAAAATTAAAAAATAACTTTAATTTTGGAAGTCGGTGTCAAAAAACTAAGAAATAAAATGCAAACACCGACTTCCGACAAAAAAGTTATTTTTTAATTTTTAGTGTATTTTCTGTTTTGGAAGTCGGTTGTTTTTTTTGTAAAAATGTTTTTTATTTTAACCAATGCATTACACAAAGATTGGTTCTTAGCGGCTCTGGACCGAAAATACCCTACTGTTCTTTTCTGTCCAGAGCAGCTACGAACCAATCTTTTTTAAGGATTAGGAGAGCCCTTTTTTCAAGGATTGGGACAAAAGGGCAGCCCCTAAAAGTAACAAAAAAAAAAAAAAACTATCCCCACCTACTAAAGGTACTAAGGTACGTGTTTCCTGTAGGCGTTGTTTCGGCGGCACGTACACGGGCCACTACATAGTGGTGGTGGGCTACAGCCGAGACAAGCTGCTGTACCGCGACCCGGCGCTGGGCGCGCGGCTGTGCGCCGCGTCCCCGACGCGCCTGCACCGCGCGCGGCGCGCCGCCGGCACCGACGAGGACGTGGTGCTGGTGCACCGCGACTACAGGTGACGCCCAGGTAGGGAGCAATCATGTCACCGTTCATAACCATCGTTGTTCATAACTAAAATAGAAATCTGTTTTATGTAAGGGTCAACTCACACCGAGATGCGACAAAAAGTTGCAAAATTCGAAATTAAATTCTAGTTCTGCAGTGTGTATTTTATATTATATTATATATTCTCTCACTCAAACGTGTAACTTTACAAATAAATAAATAGAATTGAATTGAACTTTTTGTGTAGTAAATAAAGTTCTACATGGTGTAACGCAAATTGTTAGTCATGTTAGATACTGCTTCTGTTCATAGAAATGAAAGAGTTACTTACTTCACGGAAATAATAAAAAACTTTTTTTCCACAAATTAGAACCGAGTCGGTGTTTCTGGTTTTGTTTCTTCAAAACGAAGAAACAAAACCAGAAACACCGACTTCCGAAATTAAAGTTATTTAGCAATTTTTTTGTTTTTTTTTTTTGGAAGTCGGTTCTATTTTATGTAAAAAAGTTTTTTATTTTTCACTTTTTAGTTGTGGTTTCCCATTAAATTTTATTGACAATACATAGACAAATGATCGCATTATTCGCGAGTTTTTGCTGTTAGTTATTGAAGAATTCCAGTCTTTCGCTGAAGATCTTCATCAGGTCCTAATGTATTAAATATACAAAAAACCTTCCTTGAAAAATATCCATTTGAATAACGAAAACCCCATCCAAATCGGACCAGTAGTTTTCGAGAAAATCGCGAACAAACAAACATACATACATACGGGTCGAATAGAGAACCTCCTTTTTTGAAATCTGTTAAAAATAAATGGACTTTCCGTACAAAGTTATCAGCTGATCAAAATAGTATCCATAGGACAATTTTAATTTTTCGGAATTGTCTTTGTCTTTCTCAAAGAAAGTTGTTCATTGCCAAGGACAGAATCAGTATTTTAAATAGGACGACGCATTTTCGTTACACCCTGTACGACTACATTGTATCGCTATCTGAAAAAGTGCACCCAGCGTCACGTGTCGGATGTAGCTTAGGGCCTACAGTCTCGACATAGGTAATGATCGAATTCGTTCGCTGAGAAAATTATGTTGCAAGGAAACAAACTTCTATGTCCTCTATTATTTTGACAAGTTAATTTTATTGTTACAAGCGGTAAAAGTTACTCATTAAAATTTAAATAAATTATATTACAAGTTAAATTTTACGCCGTTTCTGCACATTTTTCAATAAAAACAATTATTTTTTCAGGTTATGATCTAAAATTTTTCCTCACAATGAGGGAGTTTTTTTAACGGTAATTTAGCGATCGGTAACGTAAGTTTCGCTATCAATGTCGAGACTGCAGGCCCAGTAAATACAAAATTTACTGCATTAATGAAACTAAAACTACAGTACAGTATAATGGGTTACATTTAATTTGCTAGATAGAATTTGCAGCAGCAGTTTTGACATTGCGGGGTGTCACTAGCAAATTTAATTTGATGCTGTATAGCAAATTTCTTAGCAAATAAAAACGTAAAAATTTCTAAAGTGCAAGACAAGTGACATTCAATCTTGTGGTAAAGAAATCAAAAAATCGTAAAATGTTGCCAAGACGAGACCATAATATGGCTCGCACTGTCAAAAAGTTATCAGATCTCATGTAGAGCCAAACTTCTAACTCCACAAGCCATATAACTTCACAAACTACAAGTTAGTCAAAATATGTGGTTTGGCCGTTTCGTTACTACAAAAACTATTGTATAACAGAAAAAACTTTTTTTACAAAAAAATAGAACCGACTTCCAAAAAAAGTGCAAAATAACTTTAATTTCGGAAGTTGGTGTTTCTGGTTTTGTGTCTTCGGTTTTTGACACCGACTTCCGAAATTAAAGTTATTTTGCACTTTTTTTGGAAGTCGGTTCTATTTTTTTTGTAAAAAAGGTTTTTTTTTCACTTTTTAGTTGTGGTTCCACATTAAATATTGTGTTAACTATAACATAGACATACGATCGAACACAGAATTTGACTAAGGTGTAGAATTTGTGAAGTTAGGGCTTGTAGAGTTATACAATCTTATGGTGGTAAAGAAATTACAAGGTCGACTATGCCTTTGGTAAGCAAAAGTTAAACAAGATTGTTGCAGCAAAGAATGTTTGTTTTGCTAAAAACATTGTGGCCGATCACAATGAATGCGCAGTGCGCGTGTGAAATGTGAGACGTTATTTGGCCGTTTTTGCAACACAAAATCATGTTACTGCTACAATGTTGTGTAACTTTTCTTTACTATGAATAAGAGGCTGCATTCATTACTTTTTTAAGTACATTTTTTATTTTGTTATTTTCAATGGGTACAGTGAACAACAAAAGTTTTAGAAGAGGGTTATTGTTGTTATTAATGAACGAAAGCTTGCCATTTCAATTTATATTACTTTTCAGTGATAAATTATTGAAGAGTATGGAATATTTTGTTTATTTAAAGAATTAGACACTATCAAATGTTGAAAACAATTAGGTTATATGGATTTTTGTCACTGACTGTACAATAAACCCAAGAGGTATGACATTATGAGCACTAAAACTTACACAATAAAGTTCAAAGTTCAGTAACAGTTGTGACAGCAATGTATTTGTGGCATAACTTATTAATTAATAGTACAATAACAATAGATTGTAATATTTATAATTATTACTTAACTGTAATACATTACTTTTAAATAGATTTATTCCTTTGAGAATAATTCATTATTAATATCCATTGCACGTGCCTTAGTAATGCATAATTGTATAAAAGTACTAATAACTTTGTTTAGCGTCGCTAGCTATCCTACATTATGTACATTTTAAGATGTTTATTTTGTAAGACATTTAATTTGTAAGATAATCCTACTAATATTATAAATGCGAAAGTTTGTATGGAAACGGAATAGATAAATGTTTGTTACTCAATCACGCCAGAACGGTTGAACAGATCTGGATGAAATTTTGCACAGAGATAGATTATAGTATGGAATAGCATATAAGCTATAATTTATGGTGGGGGTAGTACTAATTCCACGCGGGTGAAGCCACTGGTAGAAGCTAGTGTTAACATAATTATATATCACGCCTCTAGCCTCAGACAAGGTGGACAGAAATGTGTGAAGACCCATGACTATTTAAGCCATAATTGTGACCATTATTCAGGAACTAGTTCACCACGTTGGTCTAGTGGTAGTAAATGCCACTACAGAGCCTTTTTTTTGTGGGGATGGGAAATCATCCAATGACTTCTCCCGCTCTAGGTGGAGCGGGAGGGCGTGTCATACTCTTACTGACTAAAACTCACCCATGTTCCTTCTGATTCCTGTGTATTCAAAGGGCCACTGTGTGTGACTCTTTCTAACACTATATTATTGTATTGGGTTTTTCCACCTGGAATTCCGGTAGCAGAATCAGACTTGTAATTAATTTAATTACAGAAATGTACACAACTAGGTATATCTAACGAATAGACTTATTGTAAGCATTACAGTGTGTTGCAAAAATTCTGTAAATAATTATAGTAACCCTGCCTCTTAAACTAGGCTAACCTGTATTTTAAGAGACAGTGTTTGGCTAATAAATTAATTCATTTACCATTATTTATACAACAAATGGACAGTGTCGATCTACCGTTTATACCGTCAGCAGTAATTGTGTAAGAGTAAAATGTGAAATGTAGGGGGAATGTGTGGTGATGTGTGATGGTGTGTGCATGTGCGGTTATGTGTGTGCGTATAGGGGTGAATGTGTGTGGATGTATGTTTGAAAGCTTGTACATAACTAGCACACCCACATTTTACCCTTCGGGAAGTAAAGCGTGATGTTATGTTGATAACAAATTCTAGTAATTGCTACTGAACGTTTCCTGATAGGACAACACAGTAACTCTTTCGTCTGCTTTTTTATTGTTTATAGGCACGCGTTTGACCACTATCTCATCTGATGGTAAGCGATGATGTGGTCGAAGATGCAGCACGCTTGCCTAGAAGTAACCTATTCACTCTTGACTTAAAGACTCTCAGGTTGTAGCTGGAGAACGCTTGCCTAGAAGTAACCTATTCACTCTTGACTTAAAGACTCCCAGGTGGTAGCTATCAGGAAACACCGACTCCGGCATTGAATTCCACTCCTTAGCTGTACGCATAATGAATGTGTTCCCAAAACGTTTTGTGCGTGTGGGTGGGATGTCCACCATGTACCGGTGGCGTATCGCCGTACGTCTAGTGGTGCGATGATGAACTTACTTAGTAGTTAGCAATTTTACAATGTGTTGACTGAGCTTTAGTGCGTTTTTAGTGCGAAGAGCAGGATGCTGGGGCATTCCCAAATCTTTATATAAACTCATTCATGTATTTGTCACTAGTAATAGGAAATAGAACAGGGAAGTTAAATCCGAGAATGAACACGAATGAATACAAAATGAATCACTCTAATGTGATTCAATAACAAACAAATATTACTATTCTACTCATTTGACGTACGCACGTACGGACAAAACAATAAAATAAGACGTTTAATTCTTCCTTCCCAGTAACGCTCATATAAGGACAGGTACTAGGGGAAGAACAAGTGACGAAACTTTGTGAGGAAACCCGCATTTCACAGTCGGAAATTGTTGGAATTGTCATTCAACTTTACTTGTAAAGATAGGGTAAAGTTACAACAGTTTCGAAATGTACACCACTAGGTAGGTCCCGTTACCCGTAGGTCTTGACACAATGCGTCCGTTGCTGGACATAAGCCTCCCCCAAGCGTCGGCACATCGGCTTTGTCTGCGTTTCTCACAACTAGCGGATCCTACTAATATTTTGTTACTCAAACACGCCAGAACGGCTGAACAGACCTGGATGAAATTTGACGCAGAGATAGATTATAGTCTGAAATAGCACATTGTAGCTTTTTATCCCACGAGCATAATTCCTTGGGATGATTTTCGATTTTCACACGGGCGAAGTCGCAAGCAGAAGCTAGTTTTCAATACTAGTAGGCACAGAAAGCAAATATAATGGTACATGCTTGATTCTTCTCTGTATGTAAAGAAGCATTTACATTTCCTCGGAATGGACCTTCGGGCTGATGCTGCACATGCCTAGCTAGCTAATTCAAGAGAATCGGAGGAATGTTTACTGCTGTGCACGCAAAACAAAAGACACTATCATTTTGTTGCCTTTAGAGAATATTAGGTAGTAAGTTGACTTGTACTTAGAATATCCACATTATGGATGTGGATATTCTAAGTACAAGTCAACTCCTTCCATGTCTAGTCACCCTTATTTGACTCTTAAAGTGACTGACTAGACAAACAGTTTAAGAATCTGCTAAACTACCAATATGAGTTTGTAGCCTTGTAGGTAACAGTTCTATTACAAAATACAGACTTATGTACATACAGAAAAGGTAATGTTGTATTGATTGTCACGCTCGACTGCGTTTCCTGATATCAGACCATGAAACATGACCTACTTGGTCTGAAACATGACTTCACGGTGATAAGTGCAATAAATAGTGACCAAAATAAATTAAAACATTGTCCAAAGGGTCAAAACACACGCTTATATGATCATAATTATGCTGATGTACTAAATATTGTCAGATGCTAACTTACCCTTGAATATCATCTACGGTCTCACACTTTCAAAACATTTGTTTTCTATCAATTATTTCAGGATATCATTCAATTGTTTCTAGAATAGAATACACTTGCACTCACGTTAAATTGTTTATTGATTTACTATCACCACAGACAATGACAAATACATGTTCCTGAGTACTTTAGTATGACATATACATGTTTGGCTTATTGCCCAAATGTCCAACATAATTAGCTCCACATTTACAGAAGATACAGTAAGACTTTCATCTCTCAATACTGTGCTCAAGCATTGTATCAATCCCCTGGATGACATTGGTCAGCCATGTGTAAACACTGGATCAAATTACAACCATTACTCGATTATCAAAAGGGTTATCCAAGTTGTTATGTTTATGGATGTTGGCACTGCCCTACCAATGTGTTGGTTATAATCTATGCCAAGGGCAAGAGCCCTACTAAGGCTTTGTTCACAATCACAAATACTCTGTTTTTTTTCCTAGAAAATCTTACAGATTTGCAAAATTAACTTGCTGGAAAAAATATGCTTTCATATTGCGTGTCGACCTTTGAGTGCCATTGACTAAAATACTATCTGACTATATGGTATTTTGTTTAATTTGTTTGACCAAACGATTCTAACCTAAATTCTTATTATTGCTGAAAACACTAATTTCTAGATTAAATACAATGATTTGCATCTTCTTTTTTTACAAATCTTTCACTTAATTATCGTTTCTCCGCCTTGCAAGTATAATCACCCCCTTACTCGGGTTTTCTCAAACCATAGAGTTGACTCCAACTCACAAATCTGTGAAATCTCTATAACTTTTGTCTACTGTTGGGGAATCACCAACAAATTCTCGTTGCAGCTATATTAGCATTTAAGTCAGCCGTAGTAAGATTCAGTATTGCGTGAATTGTTCTTCCAACACTTATCATTGTTGTTGCGTACCAAATTCCACGTGGAGTGCTTAGAGGGCGAGTCGTACCCGTGACCCTATTGATTGAAAACTACTTTTCTAATCGCATCCGAAGCCAGTGCAATAGAATTGTGACGCAATATTGTTTTCCATCTAAAATTAGTAACTTGGCTTCATGTTTATATCTCTGTCGCAATCTGTTTGTTTCGATTGCATCTGGCGTAATAAATAAGCACGTGTTGCAATTTGAGACAGCTAATGCTTACCTCAGCGTTTTGTGTTTAACGCTGAATTCCCCGCGTGAGGGAAATTCGTATTTGTTCAAGTGTTACCTACATACTTTCGTCATTAAATTTCATGTTTCGTATGTAATCGCTAACAGAACATGACATCAACTTTCATTGTATGCATGTTATTGTTAAGTGTGTTTTATTCAAAACGTGCCTCGTCTTCGCACGGGTGCAAATATTTATGATAAGTACCGGCAAAATGAAAAATCACGTAAAATTTGGAAACTTAAACGGACTGCGATACATTGTAAATTATCAAATTTGGATGAGATTTAGTGTATTTGAAATGATCTTTTCATTAGGGAGATTCCAGAGGGAGACCCGCAAGATTTGTTACAATCTTACGGAGTTCACAAATTTTCCGGTGACATATAAAATGCCTAATCATTCTAGGTATACTAATCCTGTACCAATAGGGAATATGCATGATATTTTTTTTATTAGTTCAATTGAAGACTTATTAACTATAGTGAACAAATATGAAGGAATTTTCAAAATATGATCATCAGCGACGGAGTTATAAAGCTTTAAAGTTGATAATTAGAAAGAGAAGTCCGACGTATTCTTTGACGTTAAAGAACATGACGTCCATACAACTGCCATAGAAAACAGTGTTTTCGAGAGAGGGACAGATATAATTGTTTAAAATTGTTATATCTCGTTTAATTTTCGATCAATTTTGATTCTGCTTTCACTGTTCGTACGTACCTACTCTATTTTAGTATATTCATCGATAAACCGGTTAGATAACAAATATTTTTTTTCATGCGTATTCCCTATTGCCGGTACCATATAAGTACACAAACATTCCTCATTTATCGCTCTTTCTATTAAGTAGTGAAAACTATCCACATAGATCCGTTGTCTTGGTTTAGAAAAGATTTATATAGATAGATAGAGAAGAAGAATTTACGAGGAAACAAAATAAGTCAGTTAGCGACTTGTTTTATATCTACTATTTAGAGATGAAACATAATGTATCTACGAGTATATACCTACTAATTTAGAAAGTGGAAACTGACACTTCCTTTTCTTTTTTCGAGTGGACGTTTAAGAAACTTGTCATACGATCCTGTTTCCTGTAGCATCGTATAGTCGTCATAGTCCACGTTGTTGTGCCATCAGTGGCCTGGATTATGTCCTCCAAATTGCAGGCTCATGGGCACTTAGGGCACTCCATCATGTGGCGCATGTTCTCACAATGGGTTCTCACTGGTCTATAAAATCCCATTTGTGCTTGCAGCGGCCTACCTGGGTGAGCAGAACCGATTGAATGCTTTCCATAGTGTTCTTGGGGTTTCAGAAAGTCGGGTGGTGGCAGGTGATGTTCTCCCCATAGCTTGCTTCTCACTAGACTAAATACAGAGAGGCATTAGGAGTTTCACCGTGGTTTACAGGCAGATGTCATGGCATACAGTCTTGAACGCACGGAGATTTGTTCTAGTTTCTACAAGGTCCGTGTAGAACACAACTCTAGATACAACCTGGACACTATCTAACATAATATTGCGTTCAATTTGCCAAAGGGTACACTCCTATAATATTGTATGATGCGCGGATTGTTTGTATTCACTATCAGGGTGTAGAACATTGACAGAAAGGTGAGGCTACAAGCTTGAAGGAAAATAATTTACCTTTAAAGTTGGCTTGGCCTGTTTGAAATTTGGCAACACAGTGATCCATCCAACTCTAGGCATGTCCTAGCCAGCCGCTCACGAAGGCTGGATTTGCTCCAGTTGAATATATAAATGTCCCTTGGTGCCTATTATCCTAGATTTGTTCTGTCTCCTGCTTGATAAGTAGGGAAGTTGAAATTATGTTTTTGTCGTACTCCTCCGCTGTTCTTTTCTGCTTTATTTCGTTGCGGGATCTAAGACAGTTTAATCGTTTCTCCGGGGCTCGTCGAGCTTCATTGCCTCGTCGTTTTTTCTGGTGGTCGCCACTGTTGATTCTGGCTTACAGGAGTTACAGTGGTTTGGGAATAGTGTGGCGGGGTGACATGCACAAATGCATAGACAGCAACAACTGCTAGATTATACAAATTTTTGAAACGTAGGGGTATTGAACCCGCGATCCATGGTGCATAGCTAATCGGTCAGTTACTGGGAAGTTTCCTACGCAGGTAAACTAAAGTCAATGTAAGTCATGTTCTTTTATAACCCACCCGTTTTTACAACTTGACGACACGTGGTTTCTTTATTATTATTCAAGCTTAATAATAATGTATTCACCCGCCAGCCACAGAATTAGGTTAATGTTTTTCGAGAGTATGTATGTATACATGTGTGTATGTCTATTTTTTGGCACGCGCTATAGCCTAAACGGCTGGATGGATTTTAACATTTGAGGTATAACTAGATTGGTCTTGACCGCCGAAGTGACATAGGTTAGATAAATTTTGGAAAAAAAACTGGCGACCGCCATTAGGTAAGTGTAGTCGTATTTTTTGTGATTTGGTCATGTGGGGGTATCAAAACAAGCAACTCAAGGAGACGAACAACTAAAAAGTTCCAAACAAATCACTTTTCAAGCAGTCTGATGCAATTGGTGGCATGAAATCTGTGATTGAACTAAAATAAATTCCACCAATTACTGCATCAGACTGCTTCAAAACTAACTTGATTGGGACTTTTTATTTGTTTTTTTATCAGTCGGGTTTTTTGTATTTTTTTACACATAAACTTTATGGAATAAAGTCCCTAAATGATGGTCAAAACCGTATCTAAATCCCTGCGGTTACTCAGACCGACACGAAAAGGGGAAAATTTATAAAACAATGGTCAGACCTGCTGTCTTGTAATGGTTCAGAATGTTGGGCCACAAAAGGGATGAATGAAAAGCAATTGCATGCAGCTGAGATGAGAATGATAAGAGCGTGGTGTTACGCGCATGGATAGAATTAGGAACGAGTATAATATGAGGAAGTCTGAAAGTGGCACCACTGACTGAAAAGTTGTGTGGAATTGGGTTATCGTGGTATGGGCATGTGATGCGGAGGAATGAAGAAAATGTCGTGAGGAAAGTCTTGTGTATGGATGTGGATGGCTACAGGAGTAGGGGAAGGCCAAAGAAACGATGGATGGACTGTGTGAAAGTGGATATGGGTAAAAAAGGGGTGACTACAGAGATGACGACCCCAAATAAATTGGGATAAGGGCAGGAGAATGATGATATAAACATATAGAAGAGACATTGAATACCATAAAAAAATATATATTTTTTAATTTTAACTTTTAATATGCCATAATGCCGTTATAATGTGATTCAATTATTTTGTACCGTAAAAAAGAGACATAATAATTATTCCTTTTAAGTTATAATAAATAATAGACCTATAATCTAGTCTAACTTTGAAAGTAAATAATAATTATTATACTAATTATAATTAGTCAATTAAGATCTAACTTATATCATTGCACCTCTCATGCTGATGTCAGAGGTGAAATTCTCAGAAATACAGAAGTTTTTCTTAATAACAGGTAAGCTAGTAAAGTTTCCGATTTCACCATTATTCATCTAGTTACTGCTATACAGGAAAACTACCATAAGCCCTGATGCTCATAGTGATTGTTTGCGGGAAAGTTCCCAAAATTCCCAGGTGACAGGTTACTTTTCTGTGGTAACACTTTGACTGTTAGCTGGCATAGGAAGTAGGCAATTTTAATAGAATACGAGGCCTGCACTCCAATTGCGTTGTAATACATATTCTATTACGATCCCAAGGATTTTGAAGGTAATTCCTATTTCAGTCAGAGAAGAGAAAAAAAATCTTAATCTGATGTTCCTCTAGTTGCTTAAGGATGATTCACGTTACACCGTGTCGCCACCGGGCCGTGCCCCGGCCGTGGCACGGACGGGGCACGGTCAAAGATTGTTGCATACATTTTATATGAAGTGATTCATGCTAGACCGGGCCGCGGCCGTGCCCCGGCCGAGGCACGGCCGAGGCACGGACGGGGCACGGCCAGGGCTCGGCCCGGTGGCGACACGGTGTAACATGAACGTGTGCACCGGGCTCGGACGTGCCCCGGCCGTGCCCCGGCCGGGAAACAATTGCCGGTCAAACAATTGCATGGTCAAATATGTATAGTATACTTTTTGTATGAACTGATCCATGCTTGGCCGTGCCCCGGACGTGCCCCGGCCGTGCCTCGGCCGTGCCCCGGCCGGGGCCCGGTGGCGGCACGGTGACAGCTCGGTGTAGCATGAATGACTAGCCCGGTGGACGTGCCCCGGCCGGGGCACGGCCGAGGCTCGGTGGCTGCACGGTGTAACGTGAATCATCCTTTAATAGGTAGTTGAATTTAATGTGTAACTTGTTGACGAGTATTAAAACAAACATACATAGTATAAAAATATTGTTAGCTCGGCTACCTAAAAAACAATGAAAACTATGGAATTGTCAAAATGCCATTGTGCGGTCTATCCATCATTGTCTAAAATCTTGGAGTGTGTAATTAAGATAGGTATTTTATTATTTTAACCATATTGCAATGTATTTTATGTGTTTTTTTTTTAAATAAATATCCATGTTTATTAATGACGACGCGGACGACGACGACGTGACTACTAAGATTTATAATAAATATTTTTTATATACTTATGAGATTATTTCATTTGAAAACTATAGGTTTATGCGCGGATTTTACAAATAAGTATTTATATTTTTACTGTATATGTAGGTATTAATACCTACAAGTTTAGCTATAATTATCGTACTTATCTGCATACATTGAGTAGGTACCTACTACAATAACTATAGTGTGATCCAATTCTAGTTTCATAGGTTTCATTGAAAAAAAAAACATACAAAATGTCACATTATTCAAGTTATTTTTTAATAAAATAATATTTAGTAAGTACTTATTAATCATTTATTATTTAAAATGATTGTTGACCATAATTTTCCTGGAAAAGTCGACACGAATTGTCGTTTCTATATCTAATAGAACAACTTAATCGGTAGTTGTAGGATCATATCGCAAATATATTGTTTCAAGCTAACATTTGACGTATGAAACACGCCTCCTTAATTACCTACGCCTTATTATTATTGATCGCTGTCTAAATTACAGTGGTTCAAACATAGGAACTTCAAATTGGACCACCTTTGTTTTCTACAAGTACACAATCTTTTGCCAATATTACAGTAAGTCTACTGAAATTATTTAAACGGGGAATTAACCGACCAGAGACATTTTCAAAAAACCCTGCCTGGGTAGGTACACCCTGACCAGAAACAAAAATATATTTTTTAAGAACAGTAACTGTAAACACCACGCCGTCTTTATCTTTTGTATGAAAAATAGCAGCGTTGGAAAGAGAAGTATATAATATTTTAAGCCCCCTTTTGAGCCATCATTTCGATTGCCAAATACAACGTCCTGACAAACTCATGTTGTCTCTTTCGCATAAATGAAAATAGATGTTGTAAGAAGAAGAGAAATGTATAAAAAATAGTTTAGTCCACCCAGTTTGACAGAAACACCCACACACTTGGTTCTTCAATACAGTCAGCATGCAAAATGAGTTCCAATTCTAGTTTTTCAACCATCAGTATTAATATGGAAACTAACTATGTTGTAAGTCACAATGGGCATAGGCAATATGACCAGATGTATCCTACTAATATAACAAACATCCAACTAAACTTTTACTATTCTACTTTTTTATCCGAACGGATCTGGATAAAATTTGGCACATAGATAGATGCTTCGCCTCAGCTGGTTGTGGGTGACACCGTTGGGGTGACCAAACAGACTGTATAATGTATAATATCATTCACCTGCCCTTATCCCAATTTATTTGGGGTCGGCGCAACATGTCTTTTTCTTCCATACTCCTCTATTAGTCGTCATCTTTGTAGTATAATGTATAATAGCGGAAGTAAAATACCACGCGGGCGAAACCGCTGACAGAAGCTATGTGGCCATAATGGTGTGGGTTATTATATTGGCATTTCATACTTTATATAAGAAAAGTTGCAACTCAGTTCTTGACGCACACGTCTCTTATTTAGTACTTAGCTAAAATAAATAAAAAATATAAATGGAGACAACATCATACTTTCACTTCTTTGGGAACGCTGTGGAATTCTGTATGAAAAGTGCGTTGCCCTTGCTAGCGGTCCAAATTTACTCGTATGTTGAAGTTTTAGTAGGAGGATGGCACCTCTCATAGAGACAACCATTCCAATCTCTAGCAGTTCAGTTACCTCATCAAATCGTGCCAGTACGGACGAGTACCGCTGAGATTTTAACTCTTAACAGTATCTTATTTGTTTACCAAACGTTTCTATGGAGGTAGAACATTTCTCGGAACAATAAAAAGTGTTTATCTCAGATTTCAACAGTACAAAGGTATCCATTGACAGTTTGGCAGTACCTGGCGTGACTGACTGTACAAAATATTTTAGCGCAGGGTCGTAATAGTCCTTATTCACACGCAATAAAGACTACATTCCTCTCTTTTTGAAATTAAAAAAGATTCGAGTATAAAAGGGACCGGACTTTTGAAATCGGTGCTTGTTTTGTGCTGATACCCTGGCTGTGTAGGTGAATAATGTGAAGCAGTGACTTGTTCGTGACATGGCGATGAGCAACGGCTGTGCCTGCGAGATTGAAACCGTAAGTAAATATTTTCGTGCTTTGTTTTGGTCGATGATAACGTCCCATGTTAATAACGACTATGTGTCTGATGTCCCCTTGATATTCAGCCCTGAAACCCTCATTTTCAATGGTTAATCGCTCAACTCAACCATCTTTACATCGCAATAACACAATAGATTACATAATATGTAACCTAATGTATTAAAAAAAAAGGAGTAACGAAGATCCTCCAGCTAAATATTATATAGATTCTATATATTCATATGGAATTACTAGCTATGGCAGAACATTTAAAACTTACCTAGACAAAATATGCAACCTACAACTTCGTTTATTAAAAATAATAATACCGATTATAATTAAAAAAAAAACACTTTATGATGATGATGACGTAACAGGCTTCTTCAAGTATTGTACAATCTTGCCAATACACACTAAAATACGAAAGTGGTTATTAATAGAACAGTTCATCAACAAATAACTACAAATTAACGTCAATCATAGCATAGCAACAAGAATGGCAGCCCAATCAAAACTAATAGTACCTAGATACAAAAACCATTACGGGAAACGTACATATGCGCTTATTTAATACCTACTCTAATTAATGATGTTCCGACAAAAATTCAATCAGAAATAAAAAATAATAATTATAAAAATAAATACAAAAAATTCTTTGATCATCTTTGAAAATGCATTATCCTGTTTAAATTTCATCCAATTTGTAATTTGCATCGACGGGCGGCGTCATTTTGTTTTAAATACTATGTTTTAACCATAATAATTGATATTTCGTTAGTATAAAGGTTAGTTAAAGGTGTTTCATCACCCGAACAAACCTTTTGAGGTTTTTGTGATGTTTGTTTATATTTTGTTTTGTTCCGTAAACAATAAAAAATATATATGTTTCGTTAAAGGGCTAAACAGCTGCAATATAAAACAGAAATCAAAGATAGATACATCAAACATAATAATATTGTAGACTACAACGCTGTTATACAGATTAGCTATGTATGTGAAATTATCACTAGGACGAAATTACTTATCTATCGTGTTATACATAGATGACGTTTTGGTTTCCTCCAATTACGAGTATGTTTAAATTCCATGTTATTGGGGTTTTAGTTCTGGGGTACATAGAACAACTAAAAAGTGAAAAATAAAAATCTTTTTTTTTACAATAAACAAACCGACTTCCAAAAAAGAAAATACACTAAAAATTAAAAAATAACTTTAATTTCGAAGTCGGTGTTTGTATTTTATTTCTTCGTTATTATTTGACACCGACTTCCGAAATTAAAGTTAAGTTGGGAGAAAATGATTATCTGCAAAGCGCCTACGTTTTTTCAGAGAGCAAAGATTAATTCACTCATATCTTCAAGTAACAAACAATTTTGTGAATTTTGTCGCCGTTAAAATATTGTTATCAAAAGAAAATCTAGTGTCGGGTCGGCCAATGGCTTAATAGCTGCGAGCCTCGACCAACACCGCAGGAGGCTCTCAGGCAACTGAAGGAACAGGGGTGGGTTTCAGTCAGTAAAAGTGTGACACGCCCACCCGATCCACCCAAAGCGAGTCAAGTGATTTAATGATTAAACACCCTCCCAAAAAAAAGGAGGCTCTCATTAAGCAGCTGGAGCAAGGCTTGATTCAGAAAGGTACTTCTGGACAGGACTCGTATTGTTAGGAGGTTCTCGCTCTTCTGGAGCCCTGAGCGCCGCGTCGGTATCGTGGATCCAGTAGTCCAAAAAGGAGGAGGTTCTATGTACGACTGTATGTATGTATTTTTTTATGTTTGTCCTCCGATTTCTCAGTCAGTTGTGGGCCGATTTTCAAAATTATTTTTTAATCCGAAAGAATATACTCCCGAGGTGGTCCCATATAAATTTTATCGAAATTGCTACAGCGCTTTTTGAAAAACTGAACAAAAACGAAAAATACGTATACATAGATGACGTTTTGGTTTTCTCCAATTACGAGTATGTTTAAATTCCAAAACGAAGAAATAAAATACAAACACCGACTTCGAAATTAAAGTTATGTTTTAATTTTTAGTGTATTTTATTTTTGGAAGTCGGTTGTTGTTTTTGTAAAAAGTTTTCTATATTTTTAAACCTTTTTGTATTGTACTTATATAAATTTAAATATAATTAGTAATAATAGTAAATGCTATGAATAAGCGTAATAATTATGTTATCGAGCATAATGAGCCATGAGCCAGCTATCAAGGCTGTATTTAGGGTACTTCTACGTAAGCGTAGCAGGTACTCCATCGTGGACCACATCCTCGCATATCATGCCATGAGGTGAGATAGTAAACCCGAGCATATCAATAATGAAAAACCGGCCAAGGTTTACAAACGAATCATGTTTTTAATGTTTTAATAAATATAGGCTTTTATGTATAGGTTTATCTGTAATCGGTAAGGAACTATTTTCGCGCGTGCGAAATCCTACACGGACTTGGCTAGTTTTTTACTAAAGTTAATGTGTGTCTGTTATAGGTGTTACCTGTATAATATGTAGATCACCAGGTCATCACCCCATGAACGTGATTCGTGCTAGAAAAAATTAACAAAATAAAAGTTAATAAAAAACTTTTTACAAAAAAAACAAATGACTTCCAAAAAAATTAAAAAATAACTTTAATTTCGGAAATCGGTGTTTGCATTTTATTTCTTCGTTATTTGACACCGACTTCCAAAATCAAGTTATTTTTTAATTTTTAGTGAATTTTTTTTTGGAAGTCTGTTGTGTTTTTTTGTAAAAAGATTTTTTTTATTTTTCACTTTTTAGTTACCCAGAACTAAAAACCCCAATAACATGGAACGTGGAATTTAAACATAGTCGTAATTGGAGGAGAACACCAAAACGTCATCTAGGTTTACGTATTTTTCGTTTTTGTTCAGTTTTTCAAAAAGCGCTGAAGCAATTTCGATAAAATTTATATGGGGAGTATATTCTTTCAGAAAAAAAAATTGAAAATCGGTCCTCAATTGACAGAAATCGGTGGACATACATAAAAAAAAACACATTCAGTCGAACATAGAACCTCCTCCTTTTTCGAAGTCGGTTAAAAAAAGAAGTGAAATCCCACCAAAAACATTTTCATGTAAAATGTTACCAAGACGAGACCATATGACACGCACTGTCAAAAAGTTATCAGATCTCATGTAGAGCCAAGCTTCTGACTCTATCGTCACATAGGCGTAAGCCAAGCCACATATTTTGACTAACGTGTAGTTTGTGAAGTTATAGGGCGTGTAAAGTTAGAAGCTTGGCTCTACATGAGATCTGATAACTTTTTGACAGTGCGAGCCATTATGGTTTCGTCTTGGCAACATTTTACATGAAAATGTTTTTGGTGGGATCTCTTTTTCCTTCATTGACCCAGAGGCTTTATAGTCATTGACTCAGCCAGACACGTCGTCTGTTGTTAAGTTACTCCTCTTCATTCAAAAGTACCTATCTCATGAAATCCTTTTTTTTTAGTGGGGATCAAATAATGTAACTTATAGTTACTACAACAATAACTTAAAGTTATGACGAAAAAGCCTTACAGGTATCCAACAACTGAACTGTTCTCTGACTGTAAAGTACTTACGGTTCGTCAACTTTATGTGCTCAAATCCACCCTTAGAAGGTACGCAGGCCTTCCACCTCCTATTCCAAATAAACGCACGTACACTCCACCAAGTATCCAACACAAGACTTTCTTCGCTAAACATAAATATTATATACTAAGTACTCATATTTATAAAAACATTAACAAACACTCAATATTATAAATCTAAACTCACATGCACTTAAATCTAAACTAACAGTGTCTGCCTCTAAAGGATTACTCTTTTACGGAGTCTTTACTTACCTATCTTGTGTAATACACACACACCTGCACACACACACACCACTCACACACACAAACACACAACACACATATACATACAATTTTCTCTTTGTTTATCATACAGTAGAATGACACACAGTCCACTTGAGATAAGTTTTTTGTTGATCATTGTAAACCTTGACCGTATACTACCTTTTAAAATACAGGTTTAAGGCCGTTCTCGCGGTCCAGTGGCGCCCTCATTGAATAAAAAATCGTAGCATAGCACAGAAAATAAATATTAAAAAATCCAACTTCACGTTTGTTACAAAGAGGATAAAGAATTTTTATGTTGTTAAAACAGGTCTCAAAATGTTTCGTATCCAAAGTAGTAGGCAAAAGTGTCAGAAACGGCCGTTTTTGGATTTTTTAATATTTATTTTCTGTGCTATGCTACGATTTTTTATTCAATGAGGGCGCCACTGGACCGCGAGAAGGGCCTTAAGAGGTAGAGTATTATTCTTGTACAGAACCCGCAATATAAAAGATTTTTTTTTTTTTTAACCCAAATAACTTCTCCCACTTTGGGTGGAGCGGGAGGGTGTGTCAGACTCTTACTGACTAAAACCCACCCGTGTTCCTTCAGTTGCCTGTGCCAGGGTCGCGGTGACTCCTTTGATAACTCCCGCGACCCTGACGAGGAAACATCTAATGAAATGCTCGACGGTGACGAGTATGTATGAAATCTTAAGGGTCTACTACCCGCCAAGTGGCGCCCTCATTGAATAAAAAATCGTAGCATAGTATACAAAGTAGTAAGCAAAAGTGTCAACGGCCGTTTTTGGTACTTTTGCCTACTATTTTGTATACGAAACATTTTGAGACCTGTTTTAACAACGTAAAAATACTTTATCCTCTTTGCAAAAAACGTGACGTTGGATTCTTTAATATTTATTTTCTATGCTATGCTACGATTTTTTATTCAATGAGGGCGCCACTTGGCTGGTAGTAGGGCCTTAAAGATACATTTCCGAGTAGATAAGTGTGCGACCACCTTAAAGCACGGAGTAGGTATATAATACGTATGTGCAGAGCGGCTACTATTAGTTATTTTTATAATATTGTTACAATGACTGCTGTGTTCAGTTTGATTCTAATTTTGGTTGTGTTTGGCTCGACTTCATTCTCGGAGGCGGTAAGTATCTAGCTTGGGGCTCGATTCCCAGATCGGGCCAAGGGCTATTGAATTTTTCAAATAGGAATTTTTCTCTACCTATATCCAAATTACATTGATTTGACACGTACGATCCATAGGGATCACCTGAACTTCGGGAATGCGACCCAGCAATGTACATATAACAGTAAAGTCTATTATAATTTCTAAACGGTCGATGTTATTAATATTTTTCCTTCTGCATTCAATTATGATTATATTTATGATGCACTCTGATCCATTGTTTACAAAAACAATACCTACCGACATACTTACAATAGATCTGCCTACCGACCGGTATCGGTTCGGTACCACACAGTCCGGGTCCATATTTAAATACTGAACCCACTAATAAAAAAATATATGCCTCCCGACCGAATTTCGATCATGGTGGTCCATCTTAACTAAGACTAGCCAAGTACGAAGAAGATATTATAGTGCACAAACGTGTGCGCAGACACAGATGCACTCTCTGTTCCTTTATCCTCATAGGCAGCCATTACACGTTCAATTTGATTTGATTGATTGATTGTGTAACGTAAGTTGGCTTGAAAATCAGCAGAACCAAAACTGAATACATGTTCTGCGATTTCGGCGGTCTCTCCAGTTCTGAAGCTGTAGTGCTAGATGGCGCGCTTCTCCCAGTCTGCTCCGATTTTCGGTATCTCGGTTCACTCGTGCAAAGCGATGGTGAAATAGATCGGACTGTTAAGCACAGAATTAACACTGGACGGATGAAATGGCGGCAGGTCACCGGGACTATCTGTGACTCCCGCATTCCCCTAAAACTTAAGGGGAAGATTTATAAAACAATGGTCAGACCTGCTGTCTTGTATGGTTCAGAATGTTGGGCCACAAAAGGGATGAATGAAAAGCAATTGCATGTTGCTGAGATGAGAATGCTAAGAGCGATGTGTGGTGTTACGCGCATGGATAGAATTAGGAATGAGTATATAAGAGGAAGTCTGAAAGTGGCACCGCTGACTGAAAAATTGTGTGGAAATCGGTTGTCGTGGTATGGGCATGTGATGCGGAGGAATGAAGAAAATGTCGTGAGGAAAGTCTTGTGTATGGATGTGGATGGCTATAAGAGTAGGGGAAGGCCAAAGAAACGATGGTTGGACTGTGTGAAAGAGGATATGGGTAAAAAGGGGGTGACTACAGAGATGACGACTAATAGAGGAGTATGGAAGAAAAAGACATGTTGCGCCGACCCCAAATAAATTGGGATAAGGGCAGGAGAATGATGATGATTGTTTAACGTGTTCGAAGTTTGAATTTCGATCCAGATTGATTGTGTAACGTGTTCGAAGTTCGAATTTTGATCCAGATTGATTGTGTAACGTGTTCGAAGTTCGAATTTCGATCCAGATTGATTGTGTAACGTGTTCGTAGTTCGGATTTCGAACACGTTACACGATCAATCTGGATCGCGATCTGGATTTTTTTTTTTTTTTTTTACTAGAAACAAACTTTAAAATTTGTGAGGTGAATGTACAGAGCCATTATAATTAGACAACGACTCCCAAACTGAGACATGCTCGTATCTTGGGTAGTCGGGGTCGACCGTTTCAGATGTCGTATACATATCACCGTTCCATTTTGAACCAAAATCTTACACTTAACAATTGTACATAAATAACAACTTTATATAAATGTGTATGTTTCATGTTAAATTAATATTTAAAAATTCAAAAGTAACTTTTATTTTTATTTTACAATTTCAAATAAGTTTCTCGGACTCATCATAACTTAACAACTTTAACCAATTAGTTAATTTTTCTTCAAAATTGTGCTTTTTAGTCTGTATAGTGAGATCCTTTTATTAATTTCATTGTAAAGCCTGGAACTCAATGCGTTGTTCTGTCGCAGTGCTAATGCTGTTCTACATCGCACAGAGGGGCAAACGAGTGCACCACTCCGTTTTTTTAAACCCTCCTTATGTAGGGGCAGTAATGAATGTCGTCGGAATATCGTGCGGAGAATAAACAGCTGTCGCACCGTCAATACCTTGCACTCCTTGTATAATTCTGTGGTGGAATAGTAGCGCGCTTTACCATGCATGACCTTGAGAATAGACCTTTGTGCTCTCTCTAATTTCAAAAACAAAGTTTTGTAAGTCCCACCCCACGCAGGAATACAATAAACCAACATTGATTGACATAATGCAAGATAGACTGTTTGCAATAACGTAGGTACGGTCGGCAGAGTGACGAAGATTCTTAAACACGTACTTTAGTTTAAGATTCTTAAATACGTAGTACTTTTCTGACACGTCCGGTGAGGGTCTCTACTTGTGGACGCCAGTCTAATCGTTCATCAACTAAAACACCAAGATATCTTATACAGCCAACATTCGATAACGGTGGACAGCGACAAGTTGTTGTTGATCTGGCACAATTGTGGGCAATAAGTGTTAAGGTTTTTACTGATGGCGTTGAGATGTTGGGGAGATAAAAACGAATATTTTTTTTTTATCTACCTTCAACGTCAGTAGATTAGAAGATAACCATAGCATGACTTCTCTCAGATTACTCTCGGCCTGTAACTTAGCTTCCACCCAGTTCCATACACTAAGATTGCTGTGTCATCCGCATAAGTAAAAATATCACAGCTTTTCAGTTCCATCTTGCACAAGTCGTTGACGTATATTATAAACAATGTGGGTCCAAGAATACTCCCTTGCGGTACTCCATATTTGATTTCGTCATCTTCACTCACCACAATATCAATTTTGACTGCCTGAGTACGATTGCTTAAACTTAAGATTGAACGTGTAATGGCTGCCATAGTCCGATAGAGGGTCAATCCGACACGACCGCGGGGAGATTAGGCGCAGGACTAACGGCATTATGCTTGCGGAGACGGGGCTACCACACTACCGACTTCCAAACTCCGGGCTGCTACTGACCCAATATTACTTTTTGCCCGAGACCAACGAGGCAGTTACCCACTAATAAACTAAAGTCCGACACCAGCGACTTGGGTACATCCGTGCCTATCTTTTTCGGAATACATAGGCGTGATATTATCTAGACTGTTATTCGTACCTACATTGTGCATCGGGATGGTCAAACGACATTGTTAACACCTGGATCCAGGAGTCTGGTAGAACCCGCCGAACCTGCGTCCAGGAAGCTAGTATAACCAACCAACCAACCAACTCCAACTCTATCAAGCGCAAGTTCGATCGTGTATGGAGTACTGCTCTCATCTTTGGGACGGATCTGCAAGATACCAGCTTGATGCCCTTGAGTCAATTGAGAAACGAGCCAAGAGGATCATCGGCAATGATAGACTCGTTGAGTCAAAACTCCTAAGTCTTGAACATAGACGCCGAGTTGCTAGCCTGTCGGTTTTCTATCGATTACATTTTGGGGAGTGTGCGACGGAATTGCATGATTTGATTCCGCCAAGCCCGTTTCATCTAAGGACCACAAGACGTACGGCGAAGTGCCACCGGTTCATGGTGGACATCCCATCCATACGCACAAAGCGTTTTGAGAAAACATTCATTGCACGTACAGCTAGAGAGTGGAATTCTCTACCGGAGTCTGTGTTTCCTGTAAGATACAACCTGGGAGTCTTTAAGTCAAGAGTGAATAGGTTACTTCTAGGCAAGCGTGCTCCATCTTCGACCACATCATCGCTTACCATCAGGTGAGATAGTGGTCAAACGCGAGCCTATCAAACATAAAAAAAAAAAAAAAAATAACCAGATCCCAAGCTGGTAGAACCTGGGTTCGTGAGGCTAGTAAAACCTGGGTCTATGTATAAGGCGGGTAAAACCTGGGTCCATGACGTGGACAGACCATGGTCTTTTTTTTTTTTTTTATGTTTGATAGGCTCGCGTTTGACCACTATCTCACCTGATGGTAAGCGATGATGTGGTCGAAGATGGAGCACGCTTGCCTAGAAGTAACCTATTCACTCTTGACTTGAAAGACTCCCAGGTTGTATCTTACAGGAAACACAGACTCCGGTCTGGACAAGACTGTAGAGATCGGCATGCTGAGAGACCTATGTTCACCATTTTTTTAGGGTTCCCGTTTTACCCAAAGGGTAAAACGGGACCCTATTACTAAGATTCCGCTGTCCGTCCGTCACCAGGCTGTATCTCATGAACCGTGATAGTTAGACAGTTCAAAATTTTCACAGATGATGTATTTCTGTTGCCGCTATGACAACAAATACTAAAAAACTTTTTTACAAAAAAATAGAACCGACTTCCAAAAAAAGTGCAAAATAACTTTAATTTCGGAAGTCGGTGTTCTGTTTTGTGTCTTTGTTTTTTGACACCGACTTCCGAAATTAAAGTTATTTTGCACTTTTTTTGGAAGTCGGTTCTATTTTTTTGTAAAAAAGTTTTTTATTTTTCACTTTTTAGTTGTGGTTCCCCATTAAACTGTGTTAACAATTCATAGACATACGATAGCAGCAATCGCGATTGATTTGCTGTCAATTTTTGAAGAGTTCCGTTGTCTGTCTCCGAAACCCATCATCAGATCTTTTTGAAATTTAAATGGGACCATTTCGGAATAAACCCCTTTCGAAGAAAAAAAGAATTTTGCAAATCCGTCAATATATGACGGAGTTATGCCCGAACATACATAAAAAAAAAAAAAAAAATAAAAAAAAAATACAAACATCCGAATTGATAACCTCCTCCTTTTTCGAAGTCGGTTAAAAAACAGAATAAAGAAATATTTAAGTAGGGCTCCCATACAACAGACATGTTTTTTGTGCCGTTTTTATAGATAACTAGTTTCTACCAGCGGCTTCGCCTGCGTGGAATTAGTACTTCCCCCGCTATAAACTAAAACTAATTTTTTTTTTTCATAAAAAGTATCCTATGTTACTTCTAATACCTCCAAGAATATGTGTACAAAGTTTCATGCTTTTTTTTTTTCTTTTTTTTTTGTGGGGTGGGAAATCATCCTATGACTTCTCCCGCTCTGGGCGGAGCGGGAGGGCGTGTCAGACTCTTACTGACTAAAACCCACCCCTGTTCCTTCCTGCCTTTGAGTGCCCAGGGGCGAGGTAACTCTGTTTCGAATTTATCCTCAACCCCCGGGCAGAAGTTTCATGCTTAACAAACTTACATTCACATTTATAATATTAGTAAGATGGTACGGGACCCTTCGTGCGCAAGTCCGCTTCGCACTTGGCCGGTTCTTTATCTTTGTTAGGCTCGCGTTTGACCACTATCTCACCTGATGGTAAGCGATGATGTAGTTGACGATGGAGCACGCTTGTCTTTGTTTTATTTTACACGGCAACCATACTAAATATAATTGAGCTGTAACATAAATGCGTAGAACTTAAATCTTGATGTTTACTACGCTTTAAATTACTGTGCAGTATTGTGTCTGGTATTGCGCATCTAGACGCGCGTGTGTTTGGGTTATGTCCTTGAATTTGTTTTTTTTTTTTTGTGACTCATTGAGAAACAAGGAGGTAGTGGCGGGACAAATAATTTTGTAAGTCATGTTATTGCCTTCTTATATTGCCATTTCCTCCTGGGATTATTAGTTTCGGTATCGTGGTAAACAAAGAAAGCCTAAGTGCTACGATTAATAAATGATGTAATAATTATGATATTTTAACTTCAGATTCTTACGAATGGCTCGTTTTGGTTTGTTTTCCTAACTAGATAAAATGTCAAGAACATTTTTCTTCTTATGGTAGTGTTTGTCCCAATAATGAAGTGGTTCATACATATTTATGATTAGGTACTTACTTTCACACCTTGAAATATTGCCAATGAATTAAAATGACTTAATAGTCCTTATAAGAGTCCTTAACTAGTCCTAGGCACCCGCCCTAGTCGGTCATTCTTTCATACAAACGTAGTATGATAGTACTTAGTAGATAAAAATAAAAAACAAAAAATCATTTTTTTTTTTTTAACTTTTTTTGTTTCCGTACAGGGCTAGATAATGGCGAAATAAATAGATTTTTTTTTTGTTTTGTTATTACACCATCAAATAGCACAGTAATCGCCATGGCATACTACGTCTTTATGGAAGAATGACCGACTAGGCACCCCTAAAGCACGAACTCTATTACTCAAGTTTTCATTGGTTTCCTTTGGAGCAGTGGTGGCTTAGTGGTAACGGCCGGGATTCACAAGTTGTAGGTCCGTGGGCTCAAACCCAGCCAGACGCTTTACTTTGTGTAAATTATTTCATCACCACTGCTCTCGAAACGGTGAAGGAAAACATCGTGACGTGAGGATACCGACATGACCTACAACCAAAAATTCGAAGACATGTGACATCTGTAACCAACTCGCATTGAGCCCGCGTGGCGGATTACGGCCCACGCCGTCTCACATAGAGGAGGCCTGTGCCCCAGCAGTCGGGACATTAAAAAGGCTGATGATGATGAACCTTTACGGAAAAGCCAAATACCTAAGTTACAAATAAAATGTGCCTGACAACCACAAAAGAGTGACGGAATCCAAGTGTCAACCTATTGTGATTGAGACGGGAATATAAATTCATTTAATTGTTCGCTACTCGAGCTCACTCGACCACTTACAATTTTTTTTGCCAAATTAATAGATAACGTGTTGTTTTTTTTCGTTTTTGCTCCACGATATACGATAGCACTTTGGACAGTTGTCGTTCTATTTCTAATCTGTGATTCGATGTCAATAGGTTATTTCAAGGCAAGCGTGCTACATCGTCGACCACATCATCTCTTACCATCAGAGGGGTTAGACAAAATACTTTTCTGTTAACGTTAACGCTTCATGCAAAATGTATGGCAACGACATTACGGAGCGTGAGTCACATGACAGTTCTCTCCGCAAGTAATGTCGTTGCCAATGTTGCCATACATTTTGCATGAAGCGTTAGTGTTAGCGCTATTATAAAAGTTATTTGGCTAGGGGGGCAGGTCAGATAGTGGTCAAGCTTGAGCCTATTAAATGATAAAAATAAAAATTGCGTGTAAAGCGTCCGGTCTTCCCCTCGGTTTAGGATAAAATCCCCTTTTCCAGTGTACCTGGGTCTAAAGGATGCGTGGCCTACGTCATTTAGGTTAGCTTATAAATTGATGTTGTAACAAGTTGTTGGTATTTCTCATCCTTTTTGAGTATTTTTTCGGTATTTATGACTTCTATGCCGAGAATTATTTATTATTATTATTAATTATGATTATTATTATGTCGTTTATTCATCATTTTTCTTATTTGATATGTTTTAAAATATTTCTTAAAATAAAAAAATAAAAACATTTAAAATTATAAAAAAAAATAGTAGTCCACCGGTATCGGGAGCAGGGTCCAACCTACCTGTGGTTAGGGCTCCAGTGAGGGGAACCTCCTCACAATGCGAGTTGTATCGAGGAGAACTGCCTTAGTATTATTATTATATTTACGAGTAATTATGACGACATACTATCGATTCTCTATAAATAGGTATGGTTTCTTTCTAGTTAGGTACCTATTTACTACCGAAAACGCTAGGCAGATGATCATGACTACATATTACGGATAAGTTGACGACACGGTTGGCGCAGTGGTTCAGCGTTCGGCTGCTGCACTGCGTGTCGCGGGTTCTATTCTCGCACGGAACAAATATTTGCATGGCCTACAGATAGTTGTTCCGGGTCTGGGTGTCTTGTGCATGTGAGTTTACATGTTTGTGAACGCACCCATAATACAGGAGTAATTCCTCGTGTGAGAAAGAGCATAAGATTTTTTTTTTTAAATCATTTACAGGCACGCGTTTGACCACTATCTCACCTGATGGTAAGCGATGATGTGGTCGAAGATAGAGCACGCTTGCCTAGAAGTAAAGCTACTCACTTTTGACGCTTTTATTACGAGTAGTTCCATCTATCTGTATGTATCTACGAGTATGTTTGTTTGTAACCGAATCCTTGAACGCGATTTTGAAGTAGGTGTAAAACTGATTGAACTGAAACTTTGCGCACTTATCAAGGACCAATGACTATACACAGTCCGGTTAACATATTGCAAAACGTGTAATTTTTTTTACATTTATGAAAGTAAAACAAAGGCGAACTGCTGCCTCCTAAACTAGGCCAAAAGCCTGTGTTTTAGGAGCCAATGTTCCTCCAGAAATAGACAACATTGCAAGTTGATACTTCACATACAATACACAATACATTGTATCAGTTGAATAAATTATCATTAAATTGATAAGCATAAGTAAAAACATATTATTATAAAAGTAGATTAGTTTGTAATTGAATATGTTTGTGGTTTATATTATTTTTATTATAAAATATAATTAGATAGTCACTTTCAGTTTCGTCATACGTTAACTTCTGCAACCATTTGGAAAGTCTGATTTTAACTTCGTGTTTAGTGGAATAATAATTTTATGGAGATGATTTTATTAATTTTATTATAGAGTCGACAGTTCTTGCTAATTCGAGTTATATACGTGCGATAGCTCATTGAACTCGTAATGACGTTAAGTACGATGACAGTATACCGACCGTACTGAATAAAAAAATGTATTTACGCTATTAAATTTATATATAATAATTTTAAAAATTAGGTATCATCAATATGACACTTGAAGGGAAACGGAAAATATTTTTTTATCGATTTTTCATGAAAGTATTTATTTATACGTCTTATGTATATTATTTTTATGTGTAGAATTTTTGCAGAGGCCTCACTGACATTAGAAATGGTATAATTGTTAAACAAAAAGTCCTAAAATTATTGCCTTTTCACGACCATACTCAATTAGATTATTAACTTGCAGTATTTAAAATGTTAATAAAATACTAATTTTGAATTATTTAAACAAAAAATAATGTTTTAATTCATAAAATTAGTAAAAAAAAAGTCTTTTAATTAAATTTTTGAGTATGACAGTTTTGAAAACCAATTAATTTTTAAAATGTTAGCGTTATTTATTTAAACGTCAAATGGACTATTAGATGCAAAAAACTTTTTTTTTAATGTAATTTGTTTATTAATAATTAAACAATTTGTTTAGAGTGTTTTGCATAGATAAAGTTACACGGGCGTGTAACGTTAATAAATTTATTTTTTGGGTGCAAATTGGAAAATTTAAAAATAAAGTTTTCATACTGTTACCGTGGGGCATATCATACGAAGGGCATATTTGTGAGGGTCTCAAATATAATATTTAATTAATAATTTTAAAATAACTAGTTTTTGAGTTATTTAAGAAAATAGATGAAAATGCTTATTCCCGTCGCCCATATCTCCAAAAAATTGAGTCTAAAATTTTGAAAAAAATTTAGAAAATATTTCTATACCTATAGATTACAGGAAAATGTATAAGAAGTATTTGTTAAAAAAATAATTTTAAATATACATAAATGATTCGTTTGGAACCCTTTGCGACCGAGTCCGACTCGTACTTCTTTATTATTTTAAGCGGTTTGTTTCTAACAGATAAAATTATTTATTACTTTTACCTATAAGTAATTTAACAGATAACTTTATCTTGCTTCTGGGACATCCCGATCAAAATAGTTCTAAAAGCGAAAAAACCCAGTGCATGTATATCAACATAACCTTTGCACTCTTTCAATAAAAAAAAAACCGGTCAAGTGCAAGTCGGACACACGTTCAAAGGTTTTATATTTGTAGGTTTTGTTTTAGGCTTGATATAGGTTTTCTTGTACTCTAGAATAATTAATTATTTTCTGTATTTTTTTCAAAATTTTAGGCACATTTGTTTCAATCTGGGGAACTCGGGCGGGTCTTTTTTATTATTTTAAGATTATGAAGAAAATAATTTGAGGGCCTCAAAATAAGCCCTTTTTGATGTGTAATTATGTCGCAAGGCATAGTTTGAGAAACTTTTATTTTTAATTTTCTAATTTGTCCCCCAAAAGAGGACTTCATGTTAAAAAATTAATTATTTACGTTACGCGTCCGTGTTTGGGTTAAAAAAGTTCACAAATTGGCTGTGACAGACGGACAGACAGACACACGAATGATCCTTTAGGATAAGGGTTCCGTTTTTTTTCATTCGGACGTACGAAACACTAAAATTACTTAGGTTGCGTAGAATGTTGATCTTTAGGTACAATAAAATCAACAGGTATTCATGTATCAACTTCATAAAAGTTTCAAGTAAATACCAAACAGATCCAAGAAAACTTCTGCGAATAGATATGGGAACGTACTTTTAACGGTCTTTGCCCGCTTTGTTGAATCATAAATACGAAACCGTATATATTCTGACAATATATATGAGTAGCATTCAGTATTACGGCGTGACGTATAATATTTCACAACGCGTAGTAGTACTATACCGATAGTCTTATTAGCAGTTCATCCGCAACATATATAGCCCTGCGTTTGTAGGAATTGGTCACAGTCGGGGTCGGGACGCGGCTTCAGTGACATGCGGGTTTCAGTGAAAGAAAGTGTACCTAAAATTTCTTCCAATATATAATACCTATGGGTTATGTGAGTATTTTTATTTATTCTTTCGGAGTATGTAAATTAATTTGAATACCGTAAACTCGGGTTATTTTGGCCCTTTGGCCCAAACTCGTTAACCAATAGCAACACAGAAAACTCAGTATCCTTTTTTTTTTGTGGGGTGGGAAATCATCCAATGACATCTTCCGCTCTGAGTGGAGCGGGAGGGCGTGTCAGACTCTTACTGATTAAAACCCACCCATGTTCCTTCCCTGCCTGAGTGCCCACCGGTGCGGTAACTCATGTAAACTCAGTATCCTGTGTTTCTATTGGTTAACGAGCTTGGGCCAAAGTTATACCCCAGGGCCAAAGTAATCCAACTTTACCGGTATGTCAAATTTGCCTGCTGAAAGAAATGATGCATGTAGGCTGGTAGAAAAATATGCCTTGTTGGTCTGGTGGTCGCAAGCGCGACTGCTGGGTCTTGTGTTCGATTCTCGGGTTGGGCAAAAAGAGCTATTGGGTTTTTTTTTATTAGGAATTACTCTGTAGCAGCTCGGAGTTTGGAAGTTGGTGTGACATCCTCGTTCTCCGGAAAGCACGAAAAGCCATTGGTCCTGCGGCTGATCTCTCCCCGCGAGTGTCGGATTGCCGTCCTATCGGACTATGAGAGTAAAGGAACAGAGAGTGCACTATAATATCTTATATCTATCCTAGCACTTGGCTAATCTCTGGCCTCCGTTATTGAAATTCGGTCGGGAGGATTATTATAATAATAATTAGTCCTGCTGAACCTAAGTTCTGGGTCCGATTCCCGGGTCGGGCGAAGTGTTATTAGGTGTTCCATTTGGAGTTTTTTAGTATACCACCCGGAGTCTGGCTAAAGGCTATCCCCTATTTTATGAGACAAGAACATAACTGGTAAAGTGATAAAACATGGGTTTGCCCCTCTTCCCACCTCGTATGGTTATATTAGTGTAGTGATAAGTTTCTTGTATCGAGTTTGTGTTAAGTATGTCTAATTTCGGACTGACCGGGAGTCGCACTTATTTTTTTTTTTATTTTAGCTTCGCACGGTTTTCTGCATTTAGCCAGTGTCAACTTTAGAAAATAGGTATTTAGTTTTTAGATGCAGAACACAATCACTTTTTCCATTAGAACGCGGATGTAAGTCTAATGTTTTTGTAGTACGAGTATTTGGCAGCAAATGTGTTTAGTCAGCCTTCTCGGTAATTGCTGAGGTAATCCATACTACAATAAAATTCTCAGCTTCGCGATGGCGCCTGTTTTAACGATTCCACATTTTGTCCAGTTGCGTAGACTTTTGAGACACACAACTACACCAATTTTACATCACACTATGCACTAGAAATCCATTGGCGAATAATATAATTAAAACCGCCGCCGAATTTCACTCGAAAAAAACCCGTCCAAACAAAACTGGGAGTCACTTAGCTAGCCCAGTTGGCCACGTGGGACGGAAGTCAAAAAACGCTATAGGTACAGGGTGTAAGTGTAACGGAAAGCGTGGTTATATTTTAGATACCGTTTGTGCCCATAGAAATGAGCAACAATCTACCCGCGACCCTCACCAGGTCATCGGTCCACCTAGTGGAGGCCTTCCAACGCTGCGTCTTCCGGTACGCGGTCGCCACTCCAGAACTTTTCGGCCTCATCGACCATCTGTTCTGCGAGCAATGTGCCCTGCCGCAATTTTAATTTGGCGATTCTTCGGGCTATGTCGGTAACCTTGGTTCTACTGCGGATATCATCATTCCTGATTCGATCACGCATGAAACGAGCATTGCCCTCTCTATTGTGTAATTTGGGGATAAACAAATTCAAACAAACGTTTTGTTTGAAATTTTTTAACCGACTTTCGAAAAAGGAGGAGATTCGAATCTATATTCGACTGTATGTATGTTTTTTTTTTATGTATGTCCGCTGATTTCTCCGTCAGTTGTGGATTTTCAAAATTATTTTTTTATCCGAAAGAATATATACTCCCGAGGTGGTCCCATATAAATTTTATCGAAATTGCTTAAGCGCTTTTTGAGAAACTGAACAAAAATGAAAAATACGTTTACCACGATGACGTTTTGGTGTACTCCAAATGTTTAAATTCCACGTTCCATGTTATTGGGGTTTTTAGTTGTGGGGTATAACAACTAAAAAGTGAAAAATAAAAAACTTTTTTACAAAAAAATACACTAAAAATTAAAAAATAACTTTTATTTCGGAAGTCGGTGTCAAATAACGAAGAAGTAAATTACAAACACACTTCCGAAATAAAAGTTATTTCTTAATTTTTAGTGTATTTTTTTTGAAAGTCGGTTGTTTTTTTTTGTAAAAAAGTTTTTTTGTTAATACGACTTCTAATGATTTTTAATTGAACATCACGTCTAAACGACTTTTCCTATTTATTTGAAAAAAAAAATATGTAGACAATTTCCGTCGTAATTTGATAAGATCCGATTACGACGGAAGATATTCATACATGGAATATTTGAAATTATATTATGTACGCGGATAAAAAATTGAGAATCACGCAAACACTTTAAAGCGTATTTTTATAAAACTTTCACCATTTTAAAGATCATTTAACTATTCCTATTTTAGTAGACGTGTTTTAGTACAATACCTATTGTTATATGTATAATAAATTGTTAATGCGTCTACTTTCGGACAGCGCTTCTTGATGGGCGAGTCCTATTACTGGGTGGGACAGGGACCGTACGACGTGTTACGTGAGCTCAGCACAGAACACGCAAGCTAACCACTCAAGGTCATAGTGCATGCGATGGCAATCTCTGATGATATATTGAAGCAATAAATTGTGATATTTAGCATCAGTCACGCAGGCAGGCAGGTAGCCTTACAGCGCAGTATTCATCACATGAATAGGTATCCTAAAAACAATAAAGAAATGAACAGATGGCTTGTTGGTATATCCAGTCACCTACCTATTTATATTGTTAAACTTTGCACTATTATTTACGCAGTTGACTGTTGTAATAAAACAAAATTGTGACACCCACATACACCAAAGTAGACAAAAACCGAGCTGGCAAAAATGTGTTGTGTGCGCGGGAATCGAACCTAGGCACGCTTCGATACGTTACGAACTTATTAGGGTCGGTGCAGTGCAGCGTGATATCGATTTCCAAAGAAATATCAACATTGCCATATTTGTGATAAAGTTGAAAATTAACTTATTATCTTCAATTAATCTGAGAGCGAATCAACGCGGATACACTGTGTATCCATGGTTTTTTTTTTTATTTTAGGCTGTATTTCAAGATCAGCAAAGTTGACATTTGTTTGGCAGTGAAAATCGAACGCCAGTAGTTGTGTGCCTTAACTTTAGGAGATATATTCAACCCATCTCACGCTCATCTCATTCATTAGGCACTACTATTATAATTAATGAACTTAATGTATTATTAACAAGTCGTACTTTCTTTAATTGAAGTTTAAGAGCCACAGATGTTTGTGAACTACCGACCACAGAGCCATTACATCCGGTATTTTCGGTTCTTGCTTTCTTGCGTTTAGGCTTTCATAGATCGTAGGTTTACTTATCCATAGAAAGAAACACTTGCCTGGATCAGCGACTATTTAACCTCTAGACACGACCTTATTTGTAAAAAAAACCGGCCAAGTGCGAGTCGGACTCGCTCATGAAGGGTTTCGTAGGTACCATCGTACAAGACTATAAAAAAAGACAAAAAAAACATGTTTCTACTATGGGAGCGCCCTTTAATTTTTAATTTATGTACTCGTATATTATTTGTTGTTATAGCGGCAACAGAAATACACATTCTGTGAAGATTTCAACTGTCTACCTATTACGGATCATGACATACAGCCCGCTGACAGACAGGCAGACGAACGGACGGACAGCGGAGGCTTAGTAATAGGGTCCCGTTGGTTACCCTTCGGGTACGAAACCCCTCAAAATAACTATGTGATTAGTTTAAACAATGATTAACAGGTTCTTAATTCAAAATTTCCTGCCAGGAATAAGGGTAGAATGTGGCTGGTTAAGGCGTATATAGCCGCCAAGTGGCGCCCTCATTGAATAAAAAATCGTAGCAAAGCGTAGAAGATAAAGATTAAAAAATCCTTTGTTGCGTTTGCTAGAAAGAGCTTAAGGTATTTTTACGTTGTTGAAACAGGACTCAAAGTGTTTCGTATCCAAAGTAGTAAGCAAAAGTACCAAAAACGGCCGTTTTTGACATTTTTGCCTACTACTTTGGATACGAAACTTTTTAAGTCCTGTTTTAACAACTTAAAAATACCATATCCTATTTGTAACAAACGCAACATAGGATTCTTTAATCTTTATTTTCTAGGCTAAGATACGATTTTTTATTGAATGAGGGCGCCGCTTAGCGTATACGCCTTAACCAGCCACATTCTACCCTTGCTGTCTAATCATTTAAAGGTTTATCCTAAATACAGTTGAATTTGGTGGATGAGACGTATGTTATCTTAAGTTTAGAATCCGCTAATCAGTGTTTAACTAAGCATATGGTTAACAAGTTTTATAAATAAGGCTTCTAGTCTAAATAAGCCTAGGGCAACTTCGTAGGTCCAACAGGCCCATCCCATACTGTACTTCATCATCCATCGCCATCAACTCAATTATCGACTTTAGCTCTATGTATTTTAAGTAGATTTTTAGGTATCCATTTTAATTAAGGTAGGACCATTTGTATTAAAAAAAACTTTTTTACAAAAAAATAGATCCGACTTCCAAAAAAAGTGCAAAATAACTTTAATTTCGGAAGTCGGTGTTCCTGTTTTGTGTCTTCGTTTTTTGACACCGACTTCCGAAATTAAAGTTATTTTGCACTTTTTTGGAAGACGGTTCTATTTTTTTGTAAAAAGTTTTTTATTTTCACTTTTTAGTTGTGGCTCCCCATTAAACTGTGTTAACAATTCATAGACATACGATAGCAGCAATTGCGGTTGATTTGCTGTCAATTTTTGAAGAGTTCGTTGTCTGTCTCCGAAACCCATCATCAGATCTTTTTGAAATTTAAATGGGACCATTTCGGAATAAACCCCTTTCGAACAAAAAAAGAATTTTGCAAATCCGTCAATATATGACAGAGTTATGCCCGAACATACATAAAAATAAAAAAAAATACAAATATCCGAATTGATAACCTCCTCCTTTTTCGAAGTCGGTTAAAACTCCTAAAAGGTACGGGTTGCAATGGAATTTGAACTTTGACGTGTATGACACAGAGTTTGTTGTTCCAAAATTTGATAAGCATTTATAGCGTAGTCACATCACATGTCACGGTAAAACAGATGACTGTAAATATTGTCCGGACCGTGACACAAAAGAGAGTGACGGTACACATACCTACATGACGTATACGGTATACCTTTGTTATCATAGATAGTGTTATCAACGCCGGCCGGCGACACACGGCCACTCTCTCAGTTGTTTAACAACCGGAGAGCATTTAGGTACGTTGCTTCTTTTGTTATGGTGTGTGATTTTAGTGTTAAATTCCATTTGAGATAGAGTAGTCCCTATTATAATTTATAGTGCTAGATAACTTCGAGTTTTCGTAGATGGGGACAGGCTGTCCTAGTTAGATAAAGTTTATCTCATACCTTTGTTGATGCAGAAGAAACTTTGTGAAATTAGTTTTTCGTGGTCGAAAATAATCTGGACGAAACTTCAAAGTGACGGAAATCATTAACTACCTACTCTTAATTTAATTTACAAATCTCCGACTTATTCAAACTTTTTAATAATACATAATTATATAGATTCTTAGGTTTCTTATGTAGGTAAGTAAGTACCCATTATCTTCCCAATATGTTTCTCAGACGTGCATCAATGTAGCACGTACACTTATCTACATTTTCCACACGTGTTGTTCATCATTAAACTTATAGAAGTCATAATTGTTTAACCTACCATTTAAGTACTTATTCTATAGTCGTTGGAAATTCAAGACACTTTTACGAGAAAATCGATAAAAATCGTCTACAAAAAACCGGCCAGGAGCGAGTCGGCTCGCGCGCAAAGGGTTCCGAACAAATCATATTTTTTCTGGTATAAACTACATAAGGCGGTTATCACACTGCCACGCATCACGCTGCATGTTGCGTGTCAACGCACCTACGCGCGTACTTTCGGGAGTGTTTTCTATACAAACGGAGATTCTTACAATCAGTTAGAGTACGTATTGACGCGCTACGCTGCGTGGTGCGTGGCAGTGTGTTAATCGCCTAAAGGTACTTATTATAGTTTAAAAAACTTCTTTTTTAATTTAAATTTTCCGATTTGTACCCCGCAAATCGGAAAATTAAAAGAAAAAAGTGACCGCCATCATATCCATTTATTTACGTTAGGTACACGTTCGTGTTTGAGTCACAGATATTCACGGGTGTACCACCGGTCGAGTAGATTCGGAGTAAATTGGCTGTGACAGACAGACGGACAGACAGACAGACGTACGAGTGATCCTATACGGGTTCCGTTTTTACATTCGGATGTTGGACTGTGTGAAAGAGGATATGGGTAAAAAGGGGGTGACTACAGAGATGACGACTAATAGAGGAGTATGGAAGAAAAAGACATGTTGCGCCGACCCCAAATAAATTGGGATAAGGGCAGGTGAATGATGAATGATGACATAATTTATGCGAGTTTTTGCATTCGTTAGAGCTTAAAAATGTAGTGTTCAATCGGCTGGTGTAAAAAAACTGTTTTTGACAAATGTGGCACATACGAGGTCATAACTTGCCACGACGCTATGCTCGTTAGGTTACCATAAATTTTGATGAGATAACTTAATTTGATGACCTCATGTTTGGTATCGCTAGAGACCGCAAGCCATGACCATCATCACTAATAGCATCAATGCTAATGGTTACCTACTTAGTCATTTAATGGTTTAGACTCCCTTGTTTGCAACGATTACCAACCATAATTTGAAAGTAAGAAAAAAAACTGGTTAAGTGCGAGTTTAACTCGGACACGAAGGGTTCCGTACGATTTTTATTATTTGTTGTTATAGCGGCAACAGAAAAACACATTCTGTGAATATTTCAACTGTCTACCTATTACGGATCATGAGATACAGCCCGCTGACAGACAGGCGGACGGACAGCGGAGGCTTAGTAATAGGGTCCCGTTGGTTACCGTTGGTTGTTCGGGTACGGAACTCTAAAAAGAGACGTTTTCCTACAATCGCCCAACTTACAGTGTGATTGTCTCTGCCTCATGCTACCTACTGCGTGCCTTCTGTATATTTCATTCAACATGCCTGTCTATCTCCTCTAACTACTAATATAGCACGAACTGAAAAGGCAAGTACAAAAAAAAATCTGAAAAAGAATCTGTTACTTAACTAAATCTAAAAGGAATGAAGGCCATAAGAATTTTATAATAATATTTGATTTTTCGTATTTTCTCAGCAAATAATTTCATTTGATAGCCTTAACGTAGGAATGCATAAAACAATAATAATGCAAAATTACAGCTCAATCGGAAACCGTGAAGTACGAGTCAAATTTAACTTGTAAGGTTTTTGTTAGTTTGTTACAGGAGAAGCTAATAAAAAACGGATTAAAAAAAACAAGGGAATGCAGTTTTAGGTACATTAGGTTAGGTTACATTTATACACCCTACTTGTAGCAGGGACATAATATATGTTTTACGTAAGAAATCACGGGCATTGACCGATATGCAAAAGCACAGAGTTTAATGCCACAAGAGAATATTCTAGAATAATATCAAATTAATTAGACACAGCCCAATCAATTACTTAACACAGATTTAATTAGTGAATGTTATCGCAGGGAGTGGCACGTGATTGTGACAAACAAACACACACCCAGATAACAAACCATATCAGGCTCCCTTCGCTTTACATAATACAATGAAATCAACTGCAGATAATGGGAAATGTTTCGGTAAATAAATGACAAAGGAAATTCTCAATTACCGCGAAAATTATCTTACATAATCTATACTAATATTAAAAAGAAGTAAAGTTTGTGATGTTCTAGGGGTAATCTCTAGATCTACTAAATCGATTTTGAAAATTCTTTTACCAATAGAAAGCCAGGTTATTTGTGAGTGTCATATGCTATAATTTTTTGAAATCCACGCGAACGAATTCACAGGCGAAGTGCTAGTACCTATTATTATATAAAAATCTCGTGTCACGGTGTTTGTGGTTACACTCCTCCGAAACGGCTCGACCGATTTTAATGATTTTTTTTGTGTATTTGGTAGGTATGAGAGAATAGGTCTTAAAGCATTTACACCCTCCTACCCCCACCCCTCATTTTTTAATTGCAGAACAACGTTTGCTGGATCAGCTAGTAATCATGTATAGAGTGTAACTGAAACGCTCCACGGTCATATTTTAAATAATGCTTCTATTCTGCTCATAGAAAAAAACCTTTTTTACAAAAAAAACAACCTCCTTCTTCTTCTTCTTCCTCGCTCTTTCCCACCTTATGTGGGGTCGGCTCTCCTAATTTTGTTGCGCCAGGACAATCTGTCCTGGGTTGTCGGGTCGGGCAGTTCTTCCTCTGATAAGAGTTTCGTCATGCTGGTCCACCACGTGGCAGGAGGTCGTCCTCTACCTCTCTTCTTTTCAGGCAGTTGCAACGCTTTTTTCACTACGTGTTCCTCGTCTCTTCGCATCACGTGACCATACCATCTGAGCCGGCTCTCAGTTAGTTTCTCTGATATGGGGGCGACTTTGAAACTACCACGGATATGCTCGTTTCGCACTTTGTCTAGCCTCGTCACACCTCCGGACCACCTCAACATCTTCATCTCGGCGGTGTGGAGCCTTAGTACGCGTGTCTTTTTTACTGGCCAACATTCAGCTCCGTACATCATAGCCGGCCTTACCGCCATCTTGTAGATCTTGCCTTTGGTTCTGATAGGCATACGAGTGTCGCATAGAACCCCGGTTAGTGATCGCCACTTAAGCCATGCCACGTTCACTCTGTGTTCTACGTCTGCATCAACGTCTCCCTGGTCTGTGATAACTGAGCCCAGGTACTTAAATTTATTTATTTTCGGAACAGGGGTCCGATCCGGGTAATAGATTGTGGCTGGGCTGCTGTTGTCACTAAACTGGCATTGCAGATGTTCAGTCTTCGCTCTACTAACTTTTAGGCCTGCGGATTCAAGGGCTGTTACCCATGCACTCAAGGTAGTTTGTAGTTCGGCTGTTGAATTGGCCATGAGGACAATATCATCCGCGTACAAAAGATTCCAGGGCAGTGGAGCATGGATATGTTTCGTAGTAAAGTCCATTACTAGGTTAAAAAGGAGCGGACTAAGGGCAGAGCCTTGGTGAACTCCTACTCCCACCTCGAATTCCTCTGATAGCCCTGCGGGACTCTTGACTCTAGTACGAACGTTAGTATACATATCCTGGACTAGCTGCACGTATATATCTGGCAGATGTTGTGCTCTCAGTGCTTGCCACACCAGTCCGCGTGGCACCCTATCGAAAGCCTTTTCTAGGTCTATAAAGATGAGATGCAAATCTTCCTTATTACGTCGATGCTTTTCTGCCACAACTCTAACAGCCTGTATAGCATCTATAGTTGATTTCGAAGGGGTAAAACCAAACTGATTCGGGCTCATGCAAGTGAGGTAGGACATTCGCTTATTCAATACTCTTTCCCAGATTTTTAATGTGTGTGATGTTAGCTTGATTCCCCTGTAGTTGCTACAATCCGTTGCATCACCTTTATTTTTGTAGAAAGGAATCAGGTGACTAAGTCGCCATGCATTTGGGATCTTCTTACTATCTAGGATAAGGTTAAAGAGTCTCGTAAGCCAGTCCAGTCCCAGTTGCCGGAGCGATTTCCACACTTCGGCTGGAATTTCATCTGGGCCAACAGCTTTACCGTTCTTCATTCTCTTCACTGCATCCTCTACCTCATCTCGGCTTATGGCTTGCACCGGTCCTTCAAACGGTGCCAGGGGTTCTAGAGCCTGACTAGGAAATTCCTCATTCATAAGGTCTTTGTAATATTCATACCATCTTCTATTTATGTCTTCATGGTTAGTTAATAACTTTTTGTCTCTATTTTTAATATATTTACTTGCTTTAATGTCTTGTGTTGATCTGTTTCTTGACTTAGCTACTTTAAAAATTTCTGATTCAAATTTTGCATTTTCTATTCTATTGTAAAATCTCTCTCTTGCTTTGGCCCTAGTTTGTGCAACGCATTTCTTGGCTATAGACTTCGCCTCCTTATATTTATTTAGATCTTCCTCGAGTCCCGAAGATTGCCAAATTTTGAACAGGATCTTTTTGTTCTGGACCTTTGTTTTGACTTCTTCGTCCCACCAGGAGGGGTCCTTTCCGTTTCTCAGCTCTCCCCTTGAGATGCCTAAGATGGTGCTGGCGCTATTCTTACATTTTTCTTCGAAGTTAGACCACATTCTTTCGGAGCTGTAGTAGGTGTTTTCCATATCCTGGGTTAGATAGCCTTGTAATTCTACACGAAGAGACTCGCCCTTGAGACCAGAGAGTTCTTTCCACTTTATTCTAGCCGTTCTATCTATACTGGTTCTAATTGGTTTAGGTAGTTTGTACACTCCTACTAATAATCTATGTTGAGTGGTCAGAGGCTCTCCCGGTATGACTTTACAGTCTTTGAAGTTCGTCTTAAGTGGGCCATCAGCCAGGATGAAATCTATCTGCGATGTTTTCCCTCCGCTTTTATAGGTTATGAGATGATCGGGTTTCTTTTGGAAGGTGGTATTAATAATGATCATATTGTGTCTCATGGCAAACTCTAAAACACGTTGTCCCTCCTTGTTTAGACTCCCATATCCAAAACCCCCATGTATGTTCTCATATCCATTCTTGGATTCACCCACATGACCATTCAGATCACCCATGACGAATTTTGTTTCCCCCGATGGTACGTTTACTACAACCTCATCCAAATCTTCCCAGAACTCATCCTTCTCTTCTTCTCGGCATCCACTTTGGGGTGCGTACGCACAAATGATGTTTATTATGATTTGACCATCCATGGCCAGCTTTACTGCTATGAGACGGTCTGACTTTCTTTCGATGTTCACTATTCTATCCTTAAGTTGCTTATCAAGTATGACGCCTACTCCATTTTGCTTACTATTCTTCCCGTGGTAGACCAGTTGGTATCCTAATCCTAGGTCCCTTGATTTTGACCCCTTCCATCGCAGTTCTTGTATGCAGCATACGTTAATGCTTCTCCTTTTCAGGGTCTCTGCTAGTTCTTGGCTGCGTCCGGTGAGGGAGCCTAGGTTCCATGTCGCCATTCTGATCTTACAATTTAATTGCGAATGTTTGTTCTTGTCATAACCGTCGCTTGGGAGGGACGCCCTAGTAGTGTTCGCATTACTCGCAATCGAATCGTCGCTTCTGGGGAACGCCCTAGCTGTATGACCCCTTATCTTTTTGCTGTGCTTCATAATTAGGAGGTGTTGTTTTGGCTATGTGGTTTTACGGCCGGCTGCCGCCTGACGCCAAGGTTGTGACCCTCCTGGAGGGCCTGGGTGCCGCCGTTGACCATTGGTTCATCCGCCGCCATCCCTACTAAGTTCTCCAACCCGAAACCCCAGTACACCAGTAGCCTTAACTCGAGATATGCCAGAGCAGCCCACTGGCGAGGTTTTTTACGAAGTGTCCTTCTTCGGCCTTGTGGTCCGCGGGAGGTATTTTATTTCCCTCCTGCCCATTAGTTTGCCGCACTCCAATGTGGAGTTTGCCAAACCGCCGGACTTTCCCCTATCCGCCACCTGGGGACGCGTTCCCTAGGGAGTGAGGCTACCCCGAGAATACAAAAAAAACAACCGACTTCCAAAAAAAAAATACACTAAAAATTTAAAAATAACTTTAATTTCGGAAGTCGGTGTTTGTATTTTATTTCTTCGATATTTGAAACCGACTTCCGAAATTAAAGTTATTTTTAAATTTTTAGTGTATTTTTTTTTTTGGAAGTCGGTTGTTTTTTTTTGTAAAAAAGTTTTTTATTTTTCGCTTTTTAGTTGTTATACCCCAGAACTAAAATCCCCAATAACATGGAACGTGGAATTTAAACATTTGGAGAACATAAAAACGTCATCAAGATATGCCAATTTTTCGTTTTTGTTCAGTTTCTCGAAAAGCGCTAAAGCAATTTCGATAAAATTTATATGGGACCACCTCGGGAGTATATTCTTTCGGATAAAAAAAGAATTTTGAAAATCGGTCCACAACTGACGGAGAAATGCGCGGACATACATAAAAAAAAAAAACATACATACAGTCGAACATAGAACCTCCTCCTTTTTCGAAAGTCGGTTAAAAATGAACAAGTTTCTTAAAGAAACTAATGTTAATTCCAAAATTTTTGGCCTTCCATACTAAGTTTGATCGATCAGCTGATGATAACTTTATACGGGCAATACATTTTTTTAGGGTTCCGTATCCGAAGGGTCCAAACGGACCCCAATGCTGTCACTCATGTATCCGTCTGTCTGTCTGTCCGCCGTCTGTCACAAAATTTTGTTCCGAAGAATTTTTTATCTTCCCATTGGCCTATGTACCTACTTGAAATTTGGTGATAATTTTTATTATTAGGTGCGTATATTTTACTAACAAATACCAATACTTTCCCTCACATGGTACGGAACACAAGCATCAAGAGGTGGCTAAAGTAATAACAGCCGCACGGGTCGATCCATCCATCAGGTTAAGCTACGTCCATGGATGGGTGACCATCTTTACATACCGAGACTCCTCCGTGCCTCGGAAAGCACGTTATGCCGTTGGTCCCGGCTGTCAATCGTGGATCTTTGACAGTCGTTAGCGCGAAAGTCTGACATCCACTCTTACCAAAGGGTATCGTGTTACCCAGTAACTGGGTTATGGAGGTCAGATAGGCAGTCGCTCCATGTAAAATACTGGTATTCAGCTGCACCCGGTTAGACTGGAAGCCGACCCCAAGATAGTTGGGAAAAGGCTAGGCAGATATATATGTAAGTGTTTCCTTACACCCTGTAGGTGTAAGGAAAACGCTTCCGAAAACGGAGACAGGTGATAAGGCTAGTGATTCTCGATACGATACCATCAAAAAACCTGGAAAAAAAATTACCTAATTTATTTAGCATTTTGCGTACACTATGCTGTGAGAAGACTTAAATGAAACCTGTATTTGCAGTTACAGACACTCTTTTTCTTTACAATTTTAGTATGCAATGTAATATTCACAAAATATTAGCTGAAGCTCGCGCATTCCTCGAGTTAAAAGCGTGCGCGCTCGCTGACAGCCGCGTGACCAACGACCTCCCACGTCCACACAATACCGAAGTAAAGCGAAAGATCACTGGTATCCATTTGCATTTAGGTTGTATATAATCTACGTTCCGGCTTCGGAAGCGTTCCCCTTACACCCTGTATATAATATGGTACGGAACCCTAAATGTGCGAAGTTGACACGCACTTGACCGGTGTTTTTTTTTCTTTCATTTCCATGGACAGAAGTACCTAGTACTAGTACTATCTAAAATATGATCACCCATTTTCGTTAAAACTTGCAGAACGTTTAGGTGACTAAAGATTTGTTCTGAGGTGCTAATATAATGTCGGGAACAGTTGCAGGGCGCACCACCGTAGAAAGACGCATTTCGGTAGACTGTCATTAAGACGGGGACTAAGGGTCGGCTCACAGCGAGACGCGACGCGATAGCGATGCAATATGGAACTTAATTTACTACACAAAAAGGTATACATTTCAGTTAGAGAATAGGGTATTCTCTCTGTGTTTATTTTGTACAATATTTTATTCGCTGAAGGCAAATCTTTTTCTTAAAACAGCATCAAAATTGGCTTTTAAATGTAGCAGCCATTAGCATTTCGAATATTGGTATGAGAAAGAGTGGGGGCGTGGTTGAACATCCCGTTATCTCTTTTTTACGCACGTAATTCAATGGCGGTGACGTCACATCTCAAGTTGCACCCGTTTTCAGTTACCGTATACTTTACAGTTTTCCTATCCACCTGATTTGAAAGCCCCACGTCTCTGTGTGAGCTGACACGTAAGGGCAGAGAAGACATATTTTAGGCAGTTATTTGTATTAGGAGTGATTTTCCCGTATACATACTCTTTATCCTAGTATTTTTTTTTTGCTTAGGAGTCAGTATATCCGTACAAAACCTGTCAAACGTCAATTTTGATACAACACAACCATAGAGAAAATATTTCTGTCGTTGGAAAAATCAGCCCGTAGTCGGTTTTTACTTTCAAACTTAATCAACGCATATTTTCTGCTTACCTACCCCTTTCACTTCAATCCATGATGCCATCTCCAGATCTCTGCCAAATAGTATGAAACAAAGACGCGGTCTGTTTCGTCGCTTACTCCTGCTAAACTACACAACAGATTTTGACACGATGAACGAGGAAGGTCGCCAGTCAAGACCAATTAATTTATCTTCTTTCTTTTTTCCTCAGCAGTGTCCACCCCCAACCCCTTACCCCAGCATGTCGAAGCTCACCGGCTTCCCGACCACGACCTCGGGCCTGACCTACCGCGGCCTGGTGGAGAACATGACCATCTCCGCGGAACTGCACGAGCGGCCTGATGGCAAGCCCTACGCCAGCTTCGGGTCCACTGTCCCTATCCATTGCTGTACTCCTGAACAGGTGAGAGATTTTTTTTTCAATAAAAAAGGCGCAAAGATGAGGGCGCTAAAAAGACCCTAAGTTCAAGAAGACTGTTCAGGCTTCACTAAAACTATAACATTGGATTTTTAACTGTTCTATAGTTCCGAAATGCGTTTATCCACGAGTAGTAAACCCCTTTTCCTTTAAAGTAGGTACTAATAATACTCTTATTAGTACTTTAAAGAGAAAGATTTTAGGCAGTGGCGCAACTATTATTTAAGACCCATGGCGAATTCATCAGAAAACCAAATGACACCAAAATGACACCACAAATAAATATTGCGATTGCCGCATTTACAAGAATTATGCGATTTGTTTTTTCTAAAAACAACATTTCGCTTTCGAAATCAAAATCAAGTTATTTATTCAAATTAGCCTGAAAGCCAGCAATTTTTGAATTTCAATTTTATATAAAAACCAGTCCCCCAAAACACTCAGCCGTCATCACCAAGATCCTTTTGTGCGTCGAGCCGGGACCCTTTCCGGCTGGGGGCCCCTGGCATTTTGTGCGTGTAAACGTCGAGGCGGGACCCTCTCCGACTGGGGGCCTCTGGCATTTTGTTCTTGTAAACGTCGAGCCGGGACCCTCTCCGCCTGGGGGCCCCTGGCATTTTGTGCTTGTAAACGTCGAGCCGGGACCCTCTCTGGCTGGGGGCCCTGGCATTTTGTGCTTGTAAACGTCGAGCCGGGACCCTCTCCGGCTGGGAGCCCCTGGCATTTTGCCCGGCTTGCGACCACTGATTTTAGGAACGACCAAAGATTTTCACGCTTGTTCGCTACCATTTATGTAAGGTCGGTTATGCCCAAGAATGCGCGACGTTCCTTTATTAGAAGTCAAAGACTGTAAAAAGTGAAATGACAGCTCGGTCTGTTTCGCCCTTGTCGTTGTCACCCATCAGTCCGTTAGCTGCACAATGCTGATTAATGACGTTATGTTTACAGATCGAGAAGATGTCGAAGACGACACATCACTACTGCGACATCTTCTCGGATCAGCTGCTCGCGCCTCTGGACGAACTAGTATTCGTCAGGATTGACGAGACCACTGCTGAAAAGGTCAGTACAACAAAGGATTCTCATGCGGTTTTCACCAATAGACAGAGTGATTCATGAAGAAGGTTTGGGTGTATAATTTGTATCTACCCGTGCAAAGCTGGGGCGGCTCGCTAGTGCTACATAATCAGTTTACCTACACAAGAAAATGGTGGCTTCGAAATGAATACAGTAGTTAAGTATGAGCTGAATAAAAAACTCCTCTTGAATGATTAGGATTGATCTCTCGTTTATTTGAGACTACTGATGTCCCAAGTCAATGTCATTCGTACTATTCTACTTCTACTAGTCTTACTTCCTGATACAACTCTCAGAAAAGTTTTGCAAAGAATAAATAAGCTGCAAACTACAGAGCACAGTGTCTCCCACACTTCAGCGCTCGGCAGCCCAACAAAATTAATTTCGACACAATTTCAGGATAGTTAATATTAATTTATTTCTACAATTGAAATACAAGATGGTCCAAAATACTTAACGCACTGAATGATTCTAGACCATTGGTTGATTAGAGGTAGTAAACACCTTTCAAGTAATTGGGACTTATGCACTAATATTTATATACCTACAGGGTGGATTTTTGAGACGACGCAGCAAAAGTATGTCCTAAACTGTTGTAGCTATGGTAAAACTTTCGTACGAAACTGTCCATAACTTTTTGAATAGTTAAAAATTTAAAATTAATTTAGGACAGACAGAACATGCTAATGTACTTCATTCAATAACTAGAACGTCGTTCCGTCCTCAGGTGTTCATCAACCGCTCCAAGCGGCTCCTGCTGCGCTCTCAGGACGGAACCCTCGCGCAGTGGCGGTGCGCGCCCACGTTCGAGTCCGCCAACGTCTACCTCGCCGGCACGCCCATCGTCAACCAGGCCGGACACCTGGTCTCCGTGGTCACCGCCAAGAGGGGGAACCACTACGCTGTCTCTACTTTTGAGGTAGGTCATCAGATGAACGAATTATGGGTAATGACCAGATTCTGTCGTCAACTTTTTAGCAGCTGTAATGAGCTCAACGAGTTTCATTCAATTTTGAACCTGTCTGTGTCTGTCTTTTTGTGGTGAAGAGAAAGTTCAACACTTCAGAAAGTAAAGTCATTAATGATTTACCAATTAAAAGGTCTAGAGAGCCGTCGGTCATCTACAAGTCATTTTTTTTATATTTGACAGTAAAAATCATAAAAATGAGGTACCTACCTATAGGCAAAAAATTAACTTACAATTTGTCATCTTCAGGGTGAAGGCGGCTACTTCAGCACAACAGAAGCCTGGGAAGTCCAAACCATCCCAGAGGGCGCCAGCATCTACGGAGACAAGACCTTCACTTCGCGTGACGAGCTGCGCGCCCACGTGGCCTCGCTGCCCCCCATCGGGTCCGAGCCCTATGGTTCCCCCACCCCCATACTCTACCTGGGCCAGCCATCTAGGATTGTACTCGTGGCCAAGAACGGGAGACAGATCTCCCATCAGTACTTACATGGAGTTATCACGTCTCAAGTTGATTATGTCTGAGATTGGCGTGATAAAGTGCCCATACCGAGCATTCGTTTGCGAGCTCAAAGTTTATTTGTTTAGGACATTCCAACCAACTTTCATTCACAAATCAAACCGGTCGATTGCGATCATACGACATGCTGGTCATCCCATCAGCATGTGAACGCTCGCGAGCGAATGCTTTCGGTGTGAACACACCCTTACTAAAACGGTGGTAACTTTGCCACGATTGTCTATTGTGACAAAGTTACCACTCACGTTGTACTTACCTATTTCTTGGTAGCTAGTTGATTTTAGCTCGTAGTTTTAGTATTGATATTGTAGATTAGTCAGAAAACATTTAAGATTCTACGACTAGATAGTAAGTGATTTACCATTTTGTACAAATTATTATTTTATTTCGTAGTTTTACTCCTTTTAAACGAGAGCTGTTGAGGTAGCTACAACTACTATGTGATTGGTTGTTAAAGTATTTAAGTAAAGTGACATCAGGCTGTCTACTTGTATTTTTAACAGTTTGTATTTATTTAAATAGGACAAATGTGTAAATATAACTTAGACGAAGGAAGGAGACTTGAGATATTATAACTTTTATACTTTCCACATTTTTTTTTAAATTTCAGTACTTTTTTTCAACCAATGTGATTTGATGATAAGCCATGGCTTAATGATTTCTACTTAACATTTATGTTACCGCACTATTTAAGCTCTATTATCAAAATGGCGGGACTTCGTTTTGTTTATTGAATATCGATTAAAGAAAAGATAGAAAAAATAGTGCGACTATTTTTCTATAACTACCTTAAAATTTTACCTTACAATAAAAAAAATATCTACTTACCAAGTTATAAAAAAATTAAAAAACTCACTTTATTTTAATTATTCAGTTAGTCCGCCATCTTTGGGAGTCCTTCATATTGGATTTAGAATGATGTTACTTAGCTAACCATGAATTTCAGCTTAATCGGAAACCGGGAAGTGGGTCAAATTTGACTTCTAAGATTTGTTTACAGTTACAGGTTAAGCTAATATAAGTGTGTTAAAATCCCATTAACACCACTAGTATCAGATACTAATATACAAACCGGAATCCCACCATCTTGTTTCCTGCAACTCGTGCGCAATGAGAATCATCTGCTGTTCTGTACGTTTTTCTTTCGTTCCCAGCGGCACGCAGGCCGTGTTGGGCCAACACTTCCTACGCCTCGCTGGGGACGGAAGGACAACATACATAGCACTAGGTGATTCCCAGTGCGCATGAGTTGTATTCATGCTAGCTTTTTTAATTAGGATCTATGAACACAGCGTTCATTTATGCGCGCTCATGTAACGCATGTCGTCTATAACAATATTTTTTTGCGTAAATATAGATGACTAGCAACCTGCCCGTGTTTTGGACGGGTACCTACAAATTATACACCTAAAGTTCCTCATGAATCACTATGTCCATTGGTGAAAACCGCATGAAAATCCGTTAAGTGGTTTTTTAGTTTATCGCGGACAGATAGATAGACAGACGAGGCGGTCTGTTTTATAATATGTTTTGATATGTTTACGATGATCAAATCACCCCTTGGAATGAAGAAAAGTTGTTACAAATATGTGTTTATGGCAATCTTACATTGCCAAGTGTTTATAAAGACTATTACAAATGTAAGTTCTGATACTGCATTATCGTGCAAAAATTGTTACATATTTTTAAGGAAAAATAATGAAAAAGTAAATTATTTTTTGTCTTTTATTTTAAAAAACAATAACAAATTGAATATTTACAGGTTATAATAACTTAATCCCTTACACAGTAAGGCACTATATAATAATAATAATATTATTAATTTATGACAATAAGTATTTTGATTAAAATTGAATTTACTATAAGCGTATTCAGCTAGAGACGTGGAATTTTGGGCCTTATATATATGAAAATTAAGATAAAAGTTAAGGTCACCGGTTACCAATTCATTCCTGTATACTCAAGTGTGAGTATCCGACCATAAGTCCCTCTTACATGCGATTCTCCACAACCATAAGTTATCTAACACAAGACACCAATTAAATTAAAATTTTTAAAAAACCGCCAACGCAAAAAAGAAAAGGGAACATTTAAAAAACCCAAAAGAGCTAATGACCTTGAAATGGCTGAGCCCATTTTGATAAAACATATCTAAAAAAAAATAAAAGTAAGAGCCATCGCTTGAAAACCTGCTTTCAAATAAAAAAAAACCGCATTCAAATTGGTTCACCCGTTCAAGAGCTATGGTGCCACAGACAGACACACCCGTAGCAGTCAAACTTATAACACCCCTCTTTTTGCGTCGGGGTTTTAAAATAATACATTAGTCAACAATACAACGCGTTCCCCTAATAATAACAAATTGGGATACTTTTAATGTAATTTTAAATGTAAAAAGGCAAAATTTATTTTTGAAAGTCGCATGCCACCTTATTAAATGTTCACTTCATTTACAATTTTGCCAGTAATCCATGGAATAATTGCAAGCACATTTCATGTAAAACTATTGAACTGAGGGTGCTTTGTATTCCTTAATTGTAAAATTTTCATTGCGAGTTTAAAGGCGCGTTATTATCGGTCGATAATATCGCATGCGTTATTGCGATATCTGTTTTCAGTACATTTTGTATTAGGATGGTCATGTAGTTACACACTGCTGCGATAATAACGCCGCAATGGAAGTATAGGAAGTTATCGCAATACCGCATGCGATATTATCGACCGATAATAACGCGCCTGTGTGGGGGAGCCTTAATAATTAGTACGTCAGTGGTGCGGATTCTCTTGTTCAATAACTTAACTAAAATTAGAGAATAGTTATCTTTTTTTTAAGCCTTGCGCTTCACCGTGTTTTTAGACGACATTTTTACGTGTACCCTAAATTTGTATGGAAATAATAATTCAACTAAATTTGACAGCTCTAATTTACGTCCGTCTCTTTCTTGTTTTATTAGAGAGAAAAAGATAGCAATAGCCTAAATTAAAGTTTAGTTTGTGCACAACACAATCCGCACCAGTGAAGTAACCAAAAAACATTGGGCACAGATTTTTTGTTTTGTCACATTAACAAAAAATGAGAGCGATAAGGTGCGTTGAAAAGTCGCGCGACACTTTTTACCACCAAAGTGACGTAACGAGCCCACACTCCTGAACTTTGATGCGTTTTATCTTTGTCATTTTTATTGGTTTGGTAAACCAAAACATACTTTACTGACGGTCTCATTAGATTCTTTTAGTAAAATACCCCATTGCACAAGTTGTCTCTTGATTACTTAAATTAGTGAGTTTATAATTCTACAGGGTGGAGACGTCAATACTATTAGCAATTACTTCTTATAATGCGAGACCAAAACGAAAAAGAAATCGCGAAAAAAAATTGCTGTTCAGTACATTTTGTCGAGATACAAATATACATGTATGGCAGTGTAAATGTTTATTATTATTATTATTCTTTATTGTACACATAAAACATATACAGAAAAACACAATGGGACAGTTAATTACAAAGGCGAGCTTAACGCAGCGTTTGGGTTTTCTTACAGCAAACCACAAAGTGAAAAATACATAGTTGCTTAGGATTATCATAAGTGCACAATAAAACTCAAAATCGTCATCGTTGTAGTATTGTCGTCTCCATCTTGTATCTGTACCACAGAACAAAAAAAAACAGTAGAAATCGCATAGCGCTTCATTAGTATCAGAACCAGCGTACCCAAATTCACACATATACAGGTTAATTGTATTTCGTAACACTAAGTAATCCTTGGTGTGATTGGTAATTTATTAGTGAAAGAAAGTAGGCAATATGTCAGTCGTCGCTTATTTGAAAATAAACCAGAGTCATATGAGCATAGAGTCGTTTATTGTCAACTCTTTTAAAGTATTTATTACCTTTTCCGTTCAATGAGCACACGAAATAGTTTAATGAGTAAGTTACGCTACCCGCCGCAAGATGTCATTACACATATTGAATACATTCAATTTAAAGCTGTGTTTTGTTAAAGATAAGATTGATGTTTCTATAACGAGGTCATTACTATTCTGTAGTAGAGTAACTGACTGTAATATGTGCATAGTAGAAATCTTAGCGAATAATATGTTTGAGTTTAAAATAAAGTAGACCTTATTTTGTAAATCATAAAGTCAGTATGATATTCTACCATTTGATAAAGTTTTGGTTCTAGTATCGTGTTTACATTCTAAAACAGTACAATAGGGCAGGTGTGACGGTTGTAACAAGACTGATGCGCGTGGTGTGTGTTCGGAGCAGACATATGCGGAACTCCGCAAAACTCGGGGTACGCGGGCCCGCCTACTTGCGACTTCTATTGTTTTTCTGTTCTGTGCATAAACAGTTTATTTAAGGCTGATGTAGATAACGCACCGCATTCTTGTATAATAAAATAAACAAGATACTTATTTAAATAAAAATAAAATATATCAGCCCGACTTGGCTCTAATGTGCGTTTAGCTTTAAAGTGCAACACACAGCGCTTGTGTGTGTTACTCGGAGGCACAATGGGTTCTATTCTAAAGTGAACACTAACCTCATTCCTTGTCTTTCATGTCAATGGCACGTCTTGTCAAATGATTTGGGCACTAACAGCGCCGGTCCTAACCCTCGATCAGGGTAAAGTGAGATTGTCTTTCGGCGCCCTTTGGTCGACGCTTTCACTTCACAATACTACTTCAGTTCTAAGTTAAATAAATAATAATTCCCAAATTTACAAAAAACAACTTTTGCAACACTGCTCCCGCGACTCTCAAAAGGAGTCATCAAAAATTTATTTTGTGCTGGAATTTGTTTATCGCATTTGGGTTTTTGGCGCCCCTTGCCGTCTGGCGCTTAGAGAGACCGTCCTCTCTCTCGCTCTACCCCAGGGCAGAGTCGATGTAGAGCCTGACGAGCGAGGTCTCGGCGGCGGGGCAGGCACGTGACGCTAGTCGATGTAGAGCCTGACGAGGGAGGTCTCGGCGGCGGGGCAGGCACGTGACGCTAGTCGATGTAGAGCCTGACGAGGGAGGTCTCGGCGGCGGGGCAGGCACGTGACGCTAGTCGATGTAGAGCCTGACGAGGGAGGTCTCGGCGGCGGGGCAGGCACGTGACGCTAGTCGATGTAGAGCCTGACGAGCGAGGTCTCGGCGGCGGGGCAGGCACGTGACGCTAGTCGATGTAGAGCCTGACGAGGGAGGTCTCGGCGGCGGGGCAGGCACGTGACGCTAGTCGATGTAGAGCCTGACGAGGGAGGTCTCGGCGGCGGGGCAGGCACGTGACGCTAGTCGATGTAGAGCCTGACGAGGGAGGTCTCGGCGGCGGGGCAGGCACGTGACGCTAGTCGATGTAGAGCCTGACGAGGGAGGTCTCGGCGGCGGGGCAGGCACGTGACGCTAGTCGATGTAGAGCCTGACGAGGGAGGTCTCGGCGGCGGGGCAGGCACGTGACGCTAGTCGATGTAGAGCCTGACGAGGGAGGTCTCGGCGGCGGGGCAGGCACGTGACGCTAGTCGATGTAGAGCCTGACGAGGGAGGTCTCGGCGGCGGGGCAGGCACGTGACGCTAGTCGATGTAGAGCCTGACGAGCGAGGTCTCGGCGGCGGGGCAGGCACGTGACGCTAGTCGATGTAGAGCCTGACGAGGGAGGTCTCGGCGGCGGGGCAGGCACGTGACGCTAGTCGATGTAGAGCCTGACGAGGGAGGTCTCGGCGGCGGGGCAGGCACGTGACGCTAGTCGATGTAGAGCCTGACGAGGGAGGTCTCGGCGGCGGGGCAGGCACGTGACGCTAGTCGATGTAGAGCCTGACGAGGGAGGTCTCGGCGGCGGGGCAGGCACGTGACGCTAGTCGATGTAGAGCCTGACGAGGGAGGTCTCGGCGGCGGGGCAGGCACGTGACGCTAGTCGATGTAGAGCCTGACGAGGGAGGTCTCGGCGGCGGGGCAGGCACGTGACGCTAGTCGATGTAGAGCCTGACGAGGGAGGTCTCGGCGGCGGGGCAGGCACGTGACGCTAGTCGATGTAGAGCCTGACGAGGGAGGTCTCGGCGGCGGGGCAGGCACGTGACGCTAGTCGATGTAGAGCCTGACGAGGGAGGTCTCGGCGGCGGGGCAGGCACGTGACGCTAGTCGATGTAGAGCCTGACGAGGGAGGTCTCGGCGGCGGGGCAGGCACGTGACGCTAGTCGATGTAGAGCCTGACGAGGGAGGTCTCGGCGGCGGGGCAGGCACGTGACGCTAGTCGATGTAGAGCCTGACGAGGGAGGTCTCGGCGGCGGGGCAGGCACGTGACGCTAGTCGATGTAGAGCCTGACGAGGGAGGTCTCGGCGGCGGGGCAGGCACGTGACGCTAGTCGATGTAGAGCCTGACGAGGGAGGTCTCGGCGGCGGGGCAGGCACGTGACGCTAGTCGATGTAGAGCCTGACGAGCGAGGTCTCGGCGGCGGGGCAGGCACGTGACGCTAGTCGATGTAGAGCCTGACGAGGGAGGTCTCGGCGGCGGGGCAGGCACGTGACGCTAGTCGATGTAGAGCCTGACGAGGGAGGTCTCGGCGGCGGGGCAGGCACGTGACGCTAGTCGATGTAGAGCCTGACGAGGGAGGTCTCGGCGGCGGGGCAGGCACGTGACGCTAGTCGATGTAGAGCCTGACGAGGGAGGTCTCGGCGGCGGGGCAGGCACGTGACGCTAGTCGATGTAGAGCCTGACGAGGGAGGTCTCGGCGGCGGGGCAGGCACGTGACGCTAGTCGATGTAGAGCCTGACGAGGGAGGTCTCGGCGGCGGGGCAGGCACGTGACGCTAGTCGATGTAGAGCCTGACGAGGGAGGTCTCGGCGGCGGGGCAGGCACGTGACGCTAGTCGATGTAGAGCCTGACGAGGGAGGTCTCGGCGGCGGGGCAGGCACGTGACGCTAGTCGATGTAGAGCCTGACGAGGGAGGTCTCGGCGGCGGGGCAGGCACGTGACGCTAGTCGATGTAGAGCCTGACGAGGGAGGTCTCGGCGGCGGGGCAGGCACGTGACGCTAGTCGATGTAGAGCCTGACGAGGGAGGTCTCGGCGGCGGGGCAGGCACGTGACGCTAGTCGATGTAGAGCCTGACGAGGGAGGTCTCGGCGGCGGGGCAGGCACGTGACGCTAGTCGATGTAGAGCCTGACGAGGGAGGTCTCGGCGGCGGGGCAGGCACGTGACGCTAGTCGATGTAGAGCCTGACGAGGGAGGTCTCGGCGGCGGGGCAGGCACGTGACGCTAGTCGATGTAGAGCCTGACGAGGGAGGTCTCGGCGGCGGGGCAGGCACGTGACGCTAGTCGATGTAGAGCCTGACGAGGGAGGTCTCGGCGGCGGGGCAGGCACGTGACGCTAGTCGATGTAGAGCCTGACGAGGGAGGTCTCGGCGGCGGGGCAGGCACGTGACGCTAGTCGATGTAGAGCCTGACGAGGGAGGTCTCGGCGGCGGGGCAGGCACGTGACGCTAGTCGATGTAGAGCCTGACGAGGGAGGTCTCGGCGGCGGGGCAGGCACGTGACGCTAGTCGATGTAGAGCCTGACGAGGGAGGTCTCGGCGGCGGGGCAGGCACGTGACGCTAGTCGATGTAGAGCCTGACGAGGGAGGTCTCGGCGGCGGGGCAGGCACGTGACGCTAGTCGATGTAGAGCCTGACGAGGGAGGTCTCGGCGGCGGGGCAGGCACGTGACGCTAGTCGATGTAGAGCCTGACGAGGGAGGTCTCGGCGGCGGGGCAGGCACGTGACGCTAGTCGATGTAGAGCCTGACGAGGGAGGTCTCGGCGGCGGGGCAGGCACGTGACGCTAGTCGATGTAGAGCCTGACGAGGGAGGTCTCGGCGGCGGGGCAGGCACGTGACGCTAGTCGATGTAGAGCCTGACGAGGGAGGTCTCGGCGGCGGGGCAGGCACGTGACGCTAGTCGATGTAGAGCCTGACGAGGGAGGTCTCGGCGGCGGGGCAGGCACGTGACGCTAGTCGATGTAGAGCCTGACGAGGGAGGTCTCGGCGGCGGGGCAGGCACGTGACGCTAGTCGATGTAGAGCCTGACGAGGGAGGTCTCGGCGGCGGGGCAGGCACGTGACGCTAGTCGATGTAGAGCCTGACGAGGGAGGTCTCGGCGGCGGGGCAGGCACGTGACGCTAGTCGATGTAGAGCCTGACGAGGGAGGTCTCGGCGGCGGGGCAGGCACGTGACGCTAGTCGATGTAGAGCCTGACGAGGGAGGTCTCGGCGGCGGGGCAGGCACGTGACGCTAGTCGATGTAGAGCCTGACGAGGGAGGTCTCGGCGGCGGGGCAGGCACGTGACGCTAGTCGATGTAGAGCCTGACGAGGGAGGTCTCGGCGGCGGGGCAGGCACGTGACGCTAGTCGATGTAGAGCCTGACGAGGGAGGTCTCGGCGGCGGGGCAGGCACGTGACGCTAGTCGATGTAGAGCCTGACGAGGGAGGTCTCGGCGGCGGGGCAGGCACGTGACGCTAGTCGATGTAGAGCCTGACGAGGGAGGTCTCGGCGGCGGGGCAGGCACGTGACGCTAGTCGATGTAGAGCCTGACGAGGGAGGTCTCGGCGGCGGGGCAGGCACGTGACGCTAGTCGATGTAGAGCCTGACGAGGGAGGTCTCGGCGGCGGGGCAGGCACGTGACGCTAGTCGATGTAGAGCCTGACGAGGGAGGTCTCGGCGGCGGGGCAGGCACGTGACGCTAGTCGATGTAGAGCCTGACGAGGGAGGTCTCGGCGGCGGGGCAGGCACGTGACGCTAGTCGATGTAGAGCCTGACGAGGGAGGTCTCGGCGGCGGGGCAGGCACGTGACGCTAGTCGATGTAGAGCCTGACGAGGGAGGTCTCGGCGGCGGGGCAGGCACGTGACGCTAGTCGATGTAGAGCCTGACGAGGGAGGTCTCGGCGGCGGGGCAGGCACGTGACGCTAGTCGATGTAGAGCCTGACGAGGGAGGTCTCGGCGGCGGGGCAGGCACGTGACGCTAGTCGATGTAGAGCCTGACGAGGGAGGTCTCGGCGGCGGGGCAGGCACGTGACGCTAGTCGATGTAGAGCCTGACGAGGGAGGTCTCGGCGGCGGGGCAGGCACGTGACGCTAGTCGATGTAGAGCCTGACGAGGGAGGTCTCGGCGGCGGGGCAGCGCGTGACGGGGCAGGCAGCGTGAGTGCGCACGTGTCGCGAGATGCAGATGTAGCAGAAGATGTATCTGGACAAATAAACGACCACATTTAGGGCCTGATTTATTAAAAAAAAGAGTGGCACTCCGGGAGTGCCAACAGAAGTGAAAACTTGAACAAAAATGCCCAACGCGCCTAAAGAAGTTTTCACTTCAATACGCTACGCGATCCGGTACGAGTGCTACGACGCGTAGCGTCTCTCAGCACCCGTAGCAAATCGCGTAGCAGTGTCGGTGGCGAGTTCAATAGCTTTTTCGTTTCATCTCAAAAATGCCCAACGCGCCTAAAGAAGTTTTCACTTCAAAAAATCGGCCAAGTGCGAGTTAGACTCGCGCATGAAGGATTCCGTACGATCGTACAAGACTATACGAGTCTACTTGTTGCCATTATTAAGATCGAGCAAAAAAAGCAAAAAAAAAAAATTTGTTGTTGAAATAGGGGGCTGCCTTACTAAGGGAGCCCCCTTTAAAAGTTTTTAATTATTTGTTGTTACAGCGACAACAGAAATACACATTCTGTGAACATTTCAACTATCTACCTATTACGGATCATGAGATACAGCCCGCTGACAGACAGACAGACGGACGGAGGGACGGACAGCGGAAGCTCAGTAATAGGGTTCTGTTGGTTACCCTTCGAATACGGAACCCTAATAATTGACCCATACTAATGGTATTTTTCACGGCTGCAGACACAGAGGACACCTGTTCTTCCACCGAAAGGCACGCTCGTATACTACTTATGGTATGCTTACCCCGACACTGGCAACACTGTGGGTATCTTCCACGACTGCTGACACTGAGGGCACTTGTTCTTCCAACGCAGGGCGCACTCGTATACTACTTATGGTATGCTTACCCCGACACTGGCAACACTGGGTATCTTCCACGACAGCTGACACTGAGGGCACTTATTCTTCCAACGCAGGGCGCACTCGTATACTACTTATGGTATGCTCACCCCGACACTGGCACCACTGTGGGTATCTTCCACGACAGCTGGCACTGAGGGCACTTGTTCTTCCAACGCAGGGCGCACTCGTATACTAGTTATGGTATGCTCACCCCGACACTGGCAACACTGGGTATCTTCCACGACAGCTGACACTGAGGGAACTTGTTCTTCCAACGCAGGGTGCACTCGTATACTACTTATGGTATGCTCACCCCGACACTGGCACCACTGTGGGTATCTTCCACGACAGCTGACACTGAGGGCACTTGTTCTTCCAACGCCGGGCGCACTCGTATACTACTTATGGTATGCTCACCCCGACACTGGCAACACTGGGTATCTTCCACAACTGCTGACACTGAGGGCATTTGTTCTTCCAACGCTGGGCGCACTCGTATACTACTTATGATATGCTCACCCCGACACTGGCAACACTGGGTATCTTCCACGACAGCTGACACTGAGGGCACTTGTTCTTCCAACGCAGGGCGCACTCGTATACTACCTATGGTATGCTTACCCCGACACTGGCAACACTGGGTATCTTCCACGACTGCAGACACAGAGGACACTTATTCTTCCACCGCAGGGCGCATTCTTTTATTACTATAGTATGCTTACCCCGACACTGGCAACACTGTGGGAATCTTCCACGACTGCAGACACAGAGGACACTTGTTTTTCCACCGCAGGGCGCGCTCGTCTCTCTAGAAACATCGAATATAAAGGCTTTAGCATGCCGTAGGAGAGTATGAGAAAAATTTTCTGTTTTATTTTTGTGTTTTACCCAGACAAGACAAATTGACCTTCGTAAATTTGTCTATCTGGTTAAAACGCATCGAGCAACAGTGCACTACATTCCTGATCAGCGAGAGAGATCAATAAGACTAGGTAGTGTGGATAGGAATGGAAATGGCATTTAAATTTTTCTTTGAGTAAGTAGTTCATACATAAAGCTATCCTTTCTATTTGAGTCCATAAAACCGACTTAGAATGTCTCTCACTCACCGCAGGCGGCGGCGGCGGTGGCAGGGAGTGCTTGGGCGCCGCTTGGGCGTCCCACCAGCGCAGGAACTGCACGCCGAACGCGCCGTACTCCACGCAGCGCAGCGCCAGGCCGCCCAGCATCGGGAACGTCACCACGGCGCTCCTGCCCGGACAGCATGGCGAACTTATAGTAATGTGAGTGAAATTCGGGTCCTCTTGTGTCCGACAGTGGACGTATTCCGTAATGAAGGACAAAATGTACATTCGAGGAATGAACATGTTATCATTGAGTTTTTTCTTTACTTGTTATTACCATTTTTTTGAAGCCTAAATATTGTCAATGTATTCAATGAAAATTTCAAAAAGGAGTATGATACAAACCTTTTTGAACTTACATACATAACAAAAAACCCCCAACGCTTAAAAGAAAAGCGAACATTTAAAAAACACAAAAGAGCTGATGACTTTGGAACGGCTGAACCGATTTTGATAAAACATGTCTAAGAACCATCGCTAGAAAACCTGCTTTCAAATAAAAAGAAGCGCATTCAAATCGGTTCACTCGTTTAAGAGCTACGGTACCACAGACACACACATAGCAGTCAAACTTATAACACCCCTCTTTTTGTATCTGGGGTTAAAAACAGAACGAATTGTAGCAATTTATGACATCTAAATCAAACATGACTGTGTAGATCTACATTCACAATGGTTAAGGAATTTGTGAGCTAGAAAACTTACAATCTCTCAGGTACCGCGGCGTTACCAATCGGTTACGTGACAATAGCTTTTTAATAATAATAATTAATATTAATAATTTGTTTTTTTTTTGTATGCATTGTTAGAAATATTTAAAATTATAATGGATATGTGTATAAAGTAAATAAACGAAATAATAATTTGTAATGATAATATTTTTTTTCGCACGTACTCACGGTGAGGCATTGAGCGGTGACGTGTTAAAATCTAACATTTAGGACTATATGTGCATTACCCAATCTGTCCCGTAGCCACACTCCTGACGAGATCCCCCCAGGTGTGGTCCCCCTCCTCGCGGGCCGGCGCGTCCTTCAGCGTCAGGCCCAGCAGCGCCAGCGCCGGCGCATGCGCGCGTGTGCTGCCCGCCAGGTAACGTGCCAGCTGCAGCAGGCGCAAGCAGGACCACACGACGTGCAGGATGGAGTACACATGGATGGCGGCCCGGCGAACCTTATCCGACTGGGACTGAACAGTTTGCTCTCATTGTCACATCATTTTAATAAAGGAAAGACAAGAATGGAAAACCAACAAATTGCGAGTCAGATTCGCGCATTAAGTCATTTTAAGCTCGAAAGATGAGAATGTAGTTCAATCAAGTAATAGGAAATGTTCATTGGATCTGTTCTACCAAAACGTTAGAGGACTACGCACGAAATTAAAAACGTTTTATAGTAACATTGTGGGGTCTATGGCTGACTTGGTAGCCATAACCGAGACTGGAATAAATGACTCGATACATAATGGTGAACTGGCTCCGAGTAGATATACTATACTTAGATGTTCTCCATAATGATAGGATAGCCACATCTGAGCTGGATAAATTAATAATCGATTATAATTTAGACATAGTACTTATTCAAGAACAATACCAATACTCGCACTTGCGTCACAGAATTGTTCAGCTTGAACGCAACTCGCGTGCCGGGATTTATGTAACACGTTCTTCGAACTTTACTGTTACGTCTTTATGTAACCTCATGACGCCCCACTGTGCCGTTGCGGAGGTCTCATCGGCTACCTTTAAGATCTATGTTGTGAGCTGCTACTTTCAATATTCAGAACCTGTAGGACCTCATATACATAATCTCCGTCATGTCTTGCAGTCGCTCGCAGGCATTTTTTTTTTGTGGGGTGGGAAATCATCCAATGATTCCCCCCGCTCTGAATGGAGCGGGAGGGCGAAGTAGAGACTCTTACTGACTAAAACCCACCCCTGTTCCTTCCTGCCCTGAGTGCCCAGGGGCGAGGTAACTCTGTTTCGAATTTATCCTCAACCCCCGAGCAGGCATCGACCATGACGGGCCCCGTCTCTTTTGCTGACAACTCTTTGAGGCGCGCGTGGAACACTACGCGCCGTCGACTCTCGGGCCTGGTGCTGATCGGACGGCGAGCTACCCATTACTCGGTGGCTGCAAAGTTATAGTCGGTGCGGACGTTAACGCATCTTCTTCCCTGTGGTATGGCAAGGTTCGGTTTACGGACTTCGAACGACGTTGCGCTGTTGAAGACTTCATTGCTGAAATGAACCTATCAATTCATAATACCCCTGACGCACCACCTACTTTTTGCAGTCAAATGGGCGAATCTTTTATTGACGTCACACTTTCTAGTGCAGACGTACGCTTATATAAGTGGCGTGACCTACCTGACGCGTCTTGTAGTGATCATCGCCTGATTGTGTACGAATTCGTTTCTATGTTTACTCACGCTCCGACACACATAGATGGTAATTTTAGATATAAATGTAAAGGCGCAAATTGGGAATTCTTCAGCTCACTTTTTGCGTGTCATGCCAAAGACTTCACTCGCGACGGGCTGTCAACTGAAGAAAGTGCTGAGATTATGTCAGAAACCTTCACTTACTGTGTGTGTCGAAAAACTAGATAAGGAGGGTCCGTGGTCTCCTTTATATCACGAGTTCAAGGCGACTAGATCAGTCGACCTTGCGTATGTCCAAAACATCAAAGTAAACAATGAACATACTACCGGTATCGAAGAAACAACGGAAGTTCTGCTTAATTCTCTTATACCTGATGATTCATTAGTAAATGACACTGAATACCACCAACAGATTAGAGCGTGGGCAGCTATGCCACCTGAGTCACCAGCGTCAGACCTTCCATCCACTGACGAATTCATGAATGTTGTCAGGAGACTACCTCTTAACAAATCGGCAGGTGAAGATAGAATGATTATAGAAGCGTGTAAAACAGCGGGTGACGCGATTTTAACTCTCTATAAACGATGCATAGCGGATGGTATTTTTCCTCGGAAATGGCGACAAGGCTATATACGCACAATTCCAAAGAATGGTGACAAGCCTCCTGACGACCCTAAGTCGTACCGGCCCATAACACTACTTCCATCTTTGGGTAAGCTCTTAGAGCGACTAATCGTTCCGCGCTTGCTACCGAACGGACCTATATTTCATAATAACCAATTCGGTTTTACTGTTGGAAAATCTACCGTCGATGCAACACTCTCTGTCCGTAAAATTGTTAATCTTTCCGAACATAAATACGTTATCGGGATTTTTCTGGGGCTTTCGATAATGCATGGTGGTCAATGCTACTACTAAAAATGAAAACCCGTGTTGCTACAAAAATATTTATTCTCTGGTTCACTCGTACTTTTTTAATGGTTCCGCGAAACTCAAACTTGGACATTATTCTGTGACTAAATCTCTAACCATGGGATGTCCTCAGGGCTCAGTGATAGGCCCGTACGTATGGAATTTGGGGTACGATGATTTTCTCGCGATTCCGCTTCCTTGCGATTGCTCATTGACCGGGTATGCGGACGATGGGCTGCTGATCATTCAGTCAAGTACTTGCGCTGGCCTTGAGAGTTTGGCTGAGACTTCCCTTCGTTTAATATCTCAGTGGGGTGATCGGAACCGTCTTACCTTCGCACCGCATAAAACCTATCAACTTATGTTCAAAGGTAACCTTAAGTCTTGGCCTAGTATAAGGTTTAATAACGTTCCCGTTAAAAAAAAACAGTCTGTATGCTACCTCTGTATGGTATTAGAAAATAACTTTCCATTTATTGAGCATGTAAAAACAGTAGGTGAAAAAGCTAAAACGAACTTCTATGCGTTGACGAGGATTTCCAAGGCTACTTGGGGCCTATCATTCCTAACGTTAAAAACAAGCTATGGGGCTACTTACCTGGGTTGTATGTGCTACGGGGCACCTGCGTGGGCTGATAGGGCCACTATTGGGGCGGTACGACGTAAATTGCTACAAAGTCAACGTTTAGCTTTGATTTTCCTATGTAAAGCGTATAGGACGATTAGCACTGAAGCCTTACCGGCACTTGCAGGTGTACTTCCAGTCGATCTTGAGGTGCAGCGACGTGCTGCTATGTACTATTCCGCACGAAAGACTACGGACCCAGACTTTTTACCTCAACGTGATCGTGCTAAGATTTCTAGATTACTTAAACCTCAAACTGAAGTTTGGAAGGACCTTTTATCCGAATGGTAATGTAGGTGGGAAAGTTCCATCAAAGACAGACACCTCCACCAGTTCTTCCCATCAGTTCTGGATGCTGCTGCTGGAGGTGGATCACTGTGTTGCCCAATTTCTCACAGGTCATGGCAACTTTAAGAGTAAATTATTTTCCTTCTAGCTTGTTGCCTCACCTTTATGTCAATGTTATACTCCTGATTGCGAATACGAACAATCCGCACATCATATCCTGTGGGAGTGTACTCTTTGGCAAACTGAGCGCAATATTATGTTGGATAGTATTCAGCCTACGTCTGGAGTTGTCTATTACACGGACTTTGTGGAAACTAGAACGAATTTCCGTGCGTTCAAGCGTTTTTGCCATACCTACGAGTATTATTGGAATCAAGTGTAACAGCTCACAATTTTAGGACCCATTAATATTAGTGTTTTTAACCAGTGGCACTTGGCAACTGGGCTTATCCCAGTTGTAAAAACCCCCTTTGTGCCTAATGGCCTAGTTTTGTTCTGTCTCCCGCTTGATTAGGAGGGAAGTGGAAATTATATTTTTCTTACTCCACCGCTGTCTTTTCTGATTAATTTCGTTGCGGGACCCTAGACAGTTTAATCGTTTCTCTGGGACTCGTCGAGCTTCATTGCCTCGGCGTTTTTTCTGGTGGTCGCCACTGTTGATTCTGGCTTACAGAAGTTACAGTGGTTTGGGAATAGTGTGGCGGGCTTGTCCCAAAAAAAAAAATACTTAGATGTGACCGTGCGGATGTTCGTAAACAAGGAGGGGTCATGCTGGTCACCACCCCGCGTGGCTCTCTCGAGTTACGCAGAGTACAGTTACCTGATAACGCTGGCTTGAACCACCGTGCGCGGTGCTCGCGTTCACGTGGGGCAGCTGTCTCTCGGCGAGGTGAGTGCCGCGCTCGTGCGCCTCAAACCCAAGCGTTCGGTTGGGCCAGACGGGGTGCCCCCCTTCATTGTTAGTTAGTTCAATAGCTTCTTGCGTGAAAGTTCGTATCCGGACGGCTGGAAGGTGCCCCAAGCTCAGACGTCAGTGGATATAGACCAGTAGCAGTACTATCACCATTTGCTAAAGTATTCGAGTCTGTGTTGTGTTCATCTATCCACTTGCAAGTAGCCGCACAGCTCAACGACGCGCAGCATGGTTTTCGCGCGGGCCGCAGCACGAATTCGAATTTATTGTGTTTCGTAAACCAGGCCGCCACAGTACTGGACTCTGAGGCTGGTGCCCAACTGGACGTTGCTTACTTTGACTTCAGGAAGGCATTCGATAGTGTGGATAATGATATTCTTTTAAGTAAATTTGCGAGGGCTGGTTTCACCCCAGCCCTTCTAAAGTTCTTTTCCAGTTACTTGGGCAACTGCAGGCAAATGGTTGAATACGCAGGCTACAAATTTTGGTAATAAATAAACAAAATCTACCGTCTTACCTTCCCCAACCTGCCATCCTCATCATCCTCTCTCCATCGCTCCACAATCCTCTGGAGCCTGTCCTTCAGGTAGGGCACCAGCACCAGCAGCGCCAGCGAGGCTCTCTCCAGGTACACGGGTAACTGTTGCCCGTTGCTGAACTCGCTGGTTGAGGAGGTGGGTACGCGGAGTAGTTCGTAGAAGCTCTCAGAGAATGATGCAGCTGGCATGTGAGAGTCATTGATTAGAATATTATATGGTAAATAAAAAATGTTCAACTTTGAATTTATGAAAGTAAATGAATTATGGCCAGTGTGCGGACTGAATAAAAAACTTTTTTACAAAAAAAATAGAAGACTTCCAAAAAAAGTGCAAAATAACTTTAATTTTGGAAGTCAGTGTACCTGTCACTTTTTTTGGAAGTCGGTTCTATTTTTTATTTTTCACTTTTTAGTTGTGGTTCCACATTAAACTGTGTTAACAATTCATAGACATAACGATAGCAGCAATCGCGGTTGATTTGCTGTCAATTTTTGAAGAGTTCCGTTGTCTGTCTCCCAAACCCATCATCAGATTTTCTTGAAATTTAAATGGGACCATTTCGGAACAAACCCCTTTCGAACAAAAAAAGAATTTTGAAAATCCGTCAATATATGACGGAGTTATGCCCGAACATATAACATATAAAAAAAAATACAAACATCCGAATTGATAACCTCCTTCTTTTTGAAGTCGGTTAAAAAATAAATCCTACTATGATATTATAAATGTTTGTATATGTTTGGGAAAGTTTGGATGGATGTTTGTTACTCAATCACGCCAGAACGGCTGAACGGATCTGGATGAAATTTGGCACAGAAATAGATTGTAGACAGGAGAGTACATAGGCTATAGGCATTTATAATGGGGGAAGTACTAACTCCATGCGGGCGAAGCTGCTGGCAGAAGCTAGTCACATTTTATTTAATTGCGTCACAACTTGGTTTTTGGAGTAACTTTTACTCACATTTTATTAAACTAGCCACTTTTGAATGGTTGTTTGAAACCTGTACCCAAGCTAACATGACGGACTATGCGCAAGTGAGCTGCTTATATGCTGTATTCGCGATGATAGCAGGGTCTGGACTGCCCCTGCCGACTCATCCGGCATTGTGCTGGAACACAATTAAAATGCCCGAGAGAAAGTACTGGGTGACTGAGGTTTATTTTAACACTAGCTGTGCCCGCGGTTTCACCCGCGTTTATGGTTACTGTGTCGTAGTGTGATGTTATAAAGTCTATAACCTTCCTCAATAAATAGGCTATACAGTGCAAAATAGTACCTCGCCTCGCTACTGGCGGCGGCCGGCCTGCGCATGCGCACCCCCACATCCCTCATGATCGCCCGCCTTGCACATCATGAATGTGCGCGTGGTACTTGATTAATGAAATGCTATGATATCTCCTAAGATATTCATTGAAATCAAATGATGTCAAGGGCAATTTTGTTCAAAATTAAATACTTATGATGAATAATGTATTTATTTGGTTATGGATTAATTTCATGTTTATAAAAACAACTTCGCAAATAATACATTATTTTAGAACAAAGATTACCAAAAAAAAGATTAAAGTGAGTTTACCTTAAGAAATAGACATAATTATGCTGTGGCCGACATTTTATTAGCACTTTTATAGGGGAACAATTCCGTCATACATAATTTTTAACCGACGAATTACTACTCGTACAAAATGAATTGGAATATAACAATAGACAACACCACCAACACAACACCAACAACACCGACTTCCGAAATTAAAGTTTTTAGTGTATTTTCTTTTTTAACCGACGAAAAAAAAGGAGGAGGTTCTCAATTCGACCGTTTATATACAGGGCGTAGCGGCAAGGTGTGGTTATATTTTAAGAACCGATTCTGCCCATGGAAATGAATAACTTTCTCTAAGAAAAAATAGAAAATTTTCAAAAAAAAAATTGGAGATTCCATACAAAATTATCATCAGCTGATCAATATTTATAAGGGAGGTAAATAATTTTTTTGAGAATTTCCTCAGGTTTTCTTGAATAAAGTTGTTCATATCGATGGGCAGATGCAGTTCTTAAAATATGACCACACCTTTCCGTTACACTCTGTATATATATATTTTTTTGTGTATGTTCAGCTCTCACTCCGTTATTTATGAACCGATTTTTTGGAAGTCGGTTGTTTTTTTTATATTTTTTTTTTTAATATTTACGAAGCATAATAGTTATGTAGCGGATCGCTAGCGGTTTCGGTGTCGGTATCGGTGTTAGTGGCGAGTTAAATAGGTAGTTTTTTACCATCTTAAAAATGCCCAAAGCGCCTAAAGACGTTTGCACTTCAAAAATAGTAGTCCGCCGGTGTCGGGAGCAGGGTCCAAGCTACCGGTGGTTAGGGCTCCAGAGACAATGTTATTTATTATTACTGTGTGAACTCACCATAGTGTTTAATGTAGTAGTATTGGAGACAGCAGTCAAACAGTAGGTACACCTCATCATACCAGTGTAAACACCAGCCACACTTGTTGGGGTAGGTTGCGGCCAGGAACTGGAAACAGAATTTGTTCCAAGCTATGGGTACGCTTATAATAAGTTTTTTTTTTATGTGCCACCACTCATGCCTTTTTTTGTGGGGTGGGAAATCATCCAATGACATCTCCCGCTCTAGGGTGGAGCGGGAGGGCATGTCAAACTCTTACCAACTAAAACCCATCCCTGTTCCTTCCCTGCCCTGTGTGCCCAGGGGCGAGGTAACTCTGTTTCGTATTTATCCTCAACCCCTGGTGTTGACTGCTTTCAGTATCAATGAATTTATAAATTTTTCTTTTTAAAATTATCCTCCATGCCTCATGACAAAATAACACCAAGTATAATAATAAGCTTTGGAGAGAAGTAACAAAATCTTACCAAATTCTTTGATATGTAAATCATGCCTAATTCAGTTTAAAAATGTATAGAAGGCATTAAGGTGCTATTAACTGCCAACGACCTTGAGTGTTTAGCTTGCGTGTTCTGTGCTGAGCTCACGTAACGCGTTGTACGTCCACCCATTAATAGGACTCGCCCATCAAGTAGCGCTGTCCGAAATTAGACGCATTATTAACTTATTATACATAAAACAACAGGTATTATACTAAAACACGTATACTAAAATATAAAATGATCTTTAAAATAGTGAAGGTTTCATAAAAATACGCTTTATAGTTTTTGCGTGATTCTCAATTTTTTATCCGCGTTGGACATAACTTTACAAATTAATTACACTATGTTATAAAAATATAAATTCAAATATTCACATATTGTATGGTAGGTTAGGCACTACATCCGTTAGCCGTCATCCGATTTCTGTCCGTCATCCGTGAATCTCCACTTCGGACAAGATTATTGACGGACCGTAGTAGCCATAGTATTATTTGTATGAACAGTTGCGCACTACGTCCGAACCGAATCCGAGATGCATACGAGCTGAGGGGCAGAGGGGCGCGGGTCACGTCCCCCCTGGTCGTGACTCGGCGGATAGGGTCCCAACTTAGGGGTTTTCCTTCCAAATCTTGGGGTAAATAAGTGGGATGGGTTTTTTTAAGGGCTTTACATTGTTAGGGGTATTTTTAGCGATTTTTTATTTATAAGTAAAGGTCCTAGGATCCTCAAATTTTTAATTGTTGCCCTAGCGACATAACAACAACTAGGGCGATAGGGATGTTTCCTGGGTACAAAATAATAATTATATTTAGTCCGTAAGTTAGATTTCCAAAAAATATTGGCCACATATTTTTTGCTTTACCAAACCAATGAAATGAAAATGGCAAAGATATAACACATCGAAGTTCAGAAGTGGGGGCTTGTTTCGTCACATCGTGGTAAGAAGTGTAGCATGGCATGACCTCACGCGAAATTTAAACGCACTGTGTCGTCCTCATTTTCGGGGTTCCGTACTCGAAGGGTCCAAACGGAGCCCTATTGTTGTCACTCACGTGTCCGTCTGTCTATCTGTCCGTCCGTCTGCTGTCACAAAATTTTGTTACGAAGAATTTTCTTCGTTGACCTATGAACTTGAAATTTGGTGATAATGTTTATTGTTACGTATACTTAACTAACAAATACCAATATTTGGTACGGAACCCTTAATGTGCGAACTCCGATACATACTTGGCCAGTTTTTTTGTTTACGAGACAAAAAAGGAAAAAATACGTTAGTAAGAATACTTAGGTACTTGCATAACATGTCGGTTATCCCATCCATTAAAATGTTAAGTTTATACAAATGTATGATTTAAAAAAAAACGAAAAGGTCTTAAACCATAAAATACACTAAAAATTTAAAAATAACTTTAATTAAGTCGGTGTTTGTATTTTATTTCTTCTTTTTTTGACACTGACTTCCGAAATTAAAGTTATTTTTTTAATTTTTAGTGTATTTTCGTTTTTGGAAGTCGGTTGTTTTTTTTTTGTAAAAAAGTTTTTTATTTTTCAGTTTTTAGTTGTTATACCCCAGAACTAAAAACCCCAATAACTTGGAACGTGGAATTTAAACATACTCGTAATTGGAGAAAACCAAAACGTCATCTATGTGTACGTATTTTTCGTTTTTGTTGTTTTTCAAAAAGCGACGAAGCATTTTCGAAAGAAATTATATGGGACCACCTCGGGAGTATGTTATTTCGAATAAAAAAAGAATTTAGAAAATCGGTCCACAACTGACAGAGAAATCGGCAGACGTACAAAAAAAAAAACATACATACAGTCGAACATAGAATATCCTCCTTTTTCGAAGTCGGTTAAAAAGACAAAAACAGAAGAAAACATACCTAAGAATTTATTACAAAACCTAAGTGTTTTTTTTTCGGGGATTTCTAAATAAATGTGGTGATTTTAGGGGTTTGTTGACTTTAACTTTAGGGGTAAATATTTTTAGGTCTGTCTAGGTCCTCGTACGTACACGGTACGTCGATTGAAAGGACTCATGATCAATGTTTTTTTTTTTGTGGTGTGGGAAATCATCCAATGACATCTCCCGCTGTAGGGTGGAGCGAAAGGGCGTGTCAGACTCTTACTGACTAAAACCCACCCCTGTTCCTTCCCTGCCCTGAGTGCCCAGGGGCGCGGTAACTCTATTTCGAATTTATCCACAACCCCTGGGCAGTGATCAACGACGTGAACGCTCTGCTATGGCTCTGCGGAAAATGACGCCCAATGACGGATTGGGATCGGAGGTAGTGCGTAAAGGCTTAAACACATCTTCCGATTTCAAGGGACCCAATTTAGGAACAAGCTAACTAGGAAGTAGGAAGCTAGCGATTACACTATCCTTAATTGGACTCCTAAATCGGCAGTGTTGCCAACAACAAATTCAAGCCCATAAACAGAAAATCAAAAGTCGCTTAGAAAGTCTCTAAAACTGATTTCTACCAGAAGCGGACCAAAAAAGAAAAAGCGCGGACTCGGATTTTTTTTTGGGGAAAGGGCCCTTGGGAAATTTAATTCTATTTTCAACACATAAAAATACTAATAGCCCATTTGTAACAACAAAGTCGCTAACTTGGCAACAATTAGCTCTAAATCGTAGTGATGCGATTACACTATCCTAAATCGTACACAATTTAGGAAGTCAAATCGGAACCTCCCAATCTCACTAAATCGGACACTAACTGCTCTAACTGGTATTACACCTTCCGCTTTCCTTAAGCCTTATAGCAATATCCGTATTTGGTTCGATTTTTCTAGATCTGTATTTTCACAGATAAGTATCGGATTCGGATCGGACGTTGTGCGCAACCGCTCTAAGGGTAGGAGGATGATATTTATTAAAACACCCACTGTTAGTATTTTTGTCTTAATTTTTTTATCAATTATTTTTTTCCAGGGAAATATGATATTAAAGTTACCGAAATCCAAATAATAAAGATAAAGTGTAATAAAGGTAAAGATAGTAAGTAAAAGAGATAACTAATCTCAATGCTAAAGTTACTAATAGGCATCATAAAATATTACTGACTTATCAATAATATATAATCTATCAAAATCTGCCCATACAGATGATACTGTTTCTGTGAGTAGTGCTTAAGGAAATAACAGGTTCTTCTTAAATGACATTACCTCACAGTATAACAATTTTCTTAATGTCCCTCGGCAATCATCGCATCAGAACTAAGTAATTTATTGTTTATTTTAATTAGAGATGGGCTTGCTCTTAACTCTAGTCTAGGTGAGAGGTGACAGAGACAGAGTCGACGAGGAGCGAGCCTACCCAGAAAAAGCCTGTTGACTCTAACTTTGAAGAGATTAGGGTTGTATGCGTTCTGAAACACAGACGCAGGCAGAGAGTTCCACTCCCTGGAATGAGGTCGTGGAGTTTTTGAGCACACTCTCCGAAGTACGTTCTGCAGAAGACCGACAAGCAGGCAACCTTGCGGCGATGAGCCAAGCTGTAAAACTTGGTACCCACCAGCTTTACGTCACCAATGAGCCTCTTGGCTCTGCATTTGACCGAGTCAGGCGCAGAAATTTGGCATTTAGCTAAGCCATTCCAAAGGTCTCCATGCAGGATTGGACGTGTGCTTTGTGGAGGGTTAAAAGCTGTCCTGGCGTGAAGTATCGCTTTACTATATTTAGGATGCCCAGCTTTTTGGCCGCAGTTTGGGCTTTATACTCGATGGTGGCGCCGAAGTTGAGACTGGATGTCAACTCTATGCCTTAGAAGCTCGAGCCGATCAGTTCCGATCATCGGCAATGATAGGCTCGTTGAGTCGAAGCTCCAAAGTCTTGAGCATAGACGCCGAGTTGTTAGCCTGTCGGTCTTCTATCGGTTACATTTTGGGGAGTGTGCGACGGAATTGCATAATTTGATTCCGCCAAGCCCATTCCATCAACGGACGTTCGGCGATGTGCCACCGGTACATGGTGAACATCCCATCCATACGCACTAAACGTTTTGAGAACACATTCATTGTGCTTACAGCTAGGGAGTGGAATTTCCTGCCGGAGTCTGGTTTCCTGATGGCTACAACCTGGGAGTCTTAAGTCAAGAGTGAATAGGTTATTTCTAGGCAAGCGTGCTCCATCTTCGACCACATCATCGCTTACCATCAGGTGAGATAGTGGTGAAACGCGTGCCTATCAACAATAAAAAAAAAGTTACAGGAACAGATTGTAACGCCACTTATTGCCATCTTTTTTGGACATATTTATTAAGAGTTGTTATTAAAATTCGCTTCTGGCAACATTCTAAATTCGTCAATTGCGTTTTAGTATATTAGTTTGGTCCCAACACTACTTGATTTTTTATCCTTGGAGACAGGAAACGTCAAAAGATCACTTTCGGCTGGCAGGTCTTTAAGTCGTATTGTTTCTAAGCAATCGTTTTTCAATCCATGAAAAACATGGATTAATTATGCCTAGTGAGCATATATCTGGCGACTGGGGCCCTAATTTGAAAAAGACATTGTGTTCCACACTTGATTTTTGCGGAATCATTTATTTAAAATGGACATGGAGACGCATGTCTAACATCTATTTTTTTCTTTGTTAAAAGCGGTAAGTATTTTGATTGTTGCCTCTTAGAGAGCTCAACAGTGTTCGCCATTTGAAATTCGCAGTCCCTAACGTGAAATTTATTCGTTTCAGCTGTTATCTAGCGCTTTTTTTTCTTTTTATTTAACCTGAAATTTGGAGTTTTGCTGCACCCCTATTTTGGAACTCGGACAGGTCCAGAGGGATGACGTGCAACAGGAGGATTTGGTTTTTTTTCTTTTATAATACGAGTATAACATACATTTGCAGGGTATGTAACTAAACTTTTTCTTTTCACCTTGAACACGTGCTACAGTGCATTATTGACAATTTACCAATAGACCAAACTTATTTTGTGATATAACTGGTTGATGAATACACCAGGAGAAATAATCTAAAATGTTGTAGGTAGTTTGAATTCTCTTCTGTGATCAGCTGTGAATCTTAAGGGGGTACCCTAAGATTAAAAGTACCATTTTTGCCGCAGTCTTCTTATCCAGATAATTAGTTTATTTATCGACGCCTGCCGGCCGAGGTTTTTTTTTATATCATTACTTTGTCGTTCAATAAGCTAATTTTGTTAAACACAGGTAAATTTTGAATTTTGTTGCACACATACACTTGCAATCACCCTTATATCTTACAAGATGTAACCCGAAAAGTCTTTGGTCGAAACGACTCCTTTTTGCAGTAAAAAGACACGTCTGTTTTGCTGGCGTTAAAAGAGACCAGATTCTCATCACCGCACTGGGAGACAAGGCTTAAGGTCAAATTTGTCTGCTCTACCATGTCCTCTCTCAAGGAACGAAGTCATCCCCGGCGGTTTTTGCGCTGGACAAGTATCTCTCTGAAACCGTACTATCATCTGCGTACACAACAATACCAAGCTGAAAGAGGTCATTGATGTGCAGCAGGAAAAGAGTTGCAGAGAAAACCAGGCCCCTGAAGAACTCTGGCATATTGATGCCGGACCTCATGGCTATCGAGCCATGAGGCCAGAGGATCAGCCATAAACGACTACTCGGATCGACCATTCACGAAGGAAGTCTGATATCCAGCTACAAAAATCAGCTAGGATGCCATAAGCAGGACGCAAGGCTGAGTGACTTGCGTGCCAGACCCTATCAAAGGCCTTCGAGATATCAAGCGATACAGCAAGAGCTTCGACAAGTTTCTCAATGGCTTCGCCCCAGCAGTGCGTGACATACACAAGATCGCCAGTTGACCGTCCCCGGCGAAAGCCATATTGACTGTCGCTGAGGAGATCATTGTTTTCAAGGTATGTCAGCAACTTACTGTTTAGTACCCTTTCCATAACCTTGCACAGAATGGAGGTAATGGCGATCGGACGGTAATGAACAGGGTCTGCACGGTTGCCCTTTTTGGGCATAGTACATTTGCAAGCTTCCAGAATTTTGGCACGGTCCTTTTATCAAGAGAGAGGCGGAACAAGCGCGTCAACACAGACGTACAGTTCAGGTGCACACTGCCTCAACACTCTCGCTGGAATGCCGTCAGGCCCGCTGCCTTTGTTCACGTCGAGACTGCACAGTACTCTTTGGACCTCTTTATTGTGGACTGCGATCTCTAGCATCGCAACGAGGTACAGTTGGTGGTTGCTTGGAGCCAGCGTCCAGACGTGTATTGCTTGAAAAGAGAGATGCAAATAAATTAGCTTTCTCACTTGCAGAGTGAGCCAGCGACCCATCAGGTTTCATCATTGGAGGTAAATTGAGATGGCAGAAATTTGTTTCAACAGCTTTCGACAGGGACCAGAGCTGTTTACTACCCGGGTGCGATGCTAGTTTGGCCCCGACACGTCTGACATGGTCAAACCGTGCCCTACGTAGAACCCGCTTGCAGGATTTGGCGGCAGAATTGAAGGCTTCTTTCCTTCGCGCGAACCCTACGTGCGCCAAATTTCGGTCGCGGGCCTTGGTCCAGGCTTGATAGGCAGATTTTTTTCGGGCCTCAGCGTAGGCGCATTCTGCATTATAATGCAGAAGGCCGGGAATTGTGACCGAGCGGGATGACGGCGAATAGAATAAAATACTCCATACCCTGCCGAATCACGTCCGCAATCACGTCAGCGCAGCACGAGGGGTCACCCGAAGAGAAGCACGCTTGCCGCCATGGATAAGACGCAAAAAAGTGCCGCAACTCATCCCAATTTGCTGACTCGTATCGCCACACTCTCCTCATGCCTCTAGGGCTCTCATCTGGAGGAGAGCAGATAGATACAGATTTCACCAGGCAGTGGTGCTGAGACCAATATCGAATGACTGTCCGGATCAGTTGTCATTAGAAGGTCCAAGCAATTCGAGGTATGGCCGTCAACATCCGGTACTAGTGTTGCCACATTCACCAGCTGGGTTAGATCTAGCATTAAAGCAAACTTGCGCACCTGTAACCCAGCATGGTCAGTTTTCTGGTACGGGAACAACCACTGTTTATGGTACGCTGAAGTCCCCCAGAAAAATGAGCTTCCCTGTTGGGTACCGTTGCTGGGCTACGTCAGTCGACTCCACGAGAGGGTATCAAACAGCGCTGTTGTCTCCTGGTCACCACTGTGCGATCGGTAGACGCCGATATAGATAGATTTCTCCACGCCTGTATCCACAAGTAGCCATATGGCAGAGAAACTGTTCTTGTTTTAACTTCCGTGTGAGCTAAGTACTTAGTTCTGAATTTAAATTTATTATTATACACAATAAATCTAATAATTGATGGACATGGCAATTAGCATTCATTATTTTGTATTTGGAAGTGCGATGATTTCCAAGGGACATTAAGAAAATAGTTGTACTATAAGGTAATGTCATTTAAGAACCTGTTGTTTGCTTAAGGTGGATGCTCCAGGGTTTATTTTTTTGTGGGTTGGGAAATCATCCAATGACATCTCCCGCTCTGGGTGGAGCGGGAGGGCGTGTCAGACTCTTACTGACTAAAACCCACCCCTGTTCCTTCCCTGCCTGAATGCTCAGGGGTGCGGCAACCCATGTTGAGAATTTATCCGCTACCCCTAGGCATGCAGGCACCGGTCACGATGGGCCCCGTCAGTGGTGGCTGACACTCATCTCTTTGAGGCGCGCGTGGAACACTACGCGCCGTCGACTCACGGGCCTGGTGCTGATCGGACGGCGAGCTACCCACTGCTCGCCGTCCGCAGGCCCGGGTCTACGGTGGTCGGAGATCGTCTCGCGACGTCCTACGCAAAAAAAAAACACGGACCTCATCTGTAGCGGTGAAAAACCACTTAAAACGATTTTCAGTGCCGCTAAAAGCCTCAAATGAAAAAAACGCGAATGCTCCAGGGTAGTCCGCGAAATTCAAATTTTATTACATTTTTTGCAATTTGCAGGTCAGTGTCAGGTTGTACTCGTATCTTGATCAAAATTTGATTCGCGGCCATTGCAAGTATGAATGCCAAATATCATGATTTAATGAAATACTTACATTTGGCATCGATTCTAACTGAGAGAGTTGTATTGATGATTTAAATGATCATAATTATATAAATACATACTTGCTGCGGATGCGAATCAAATTTTGACCAAGATACAACCTGACACTGACCTGCAACCCGGGCCTGTGGACGCCGAGTAATGGGTAGCTCCCGTCCGGATCAGGTCAGATCAGCACCAGGCCCGAGAGTCGACGGCGAGTAGTGTTCCACGCGCGCCTCAAAGAGTTGTCAGCATTCATGACGGGGCCCGTCATGGCCGATGCCTGCCCAAGTAACACATACGTGCTGAATAAAGATTGAGTAAGAGCAATCATCAAGAGCAAAAGCTGAATACTAAGCTGAATAACGTCTGAGTAGACGGTACTCAGACGTTATTCAAACAAAAAGGGCCCCACTTTTGAATGCTTAACGCTGAATAACATCTGAGCAATATCTGAGTAGGAGCTTAATAACGTTTCAGTTAGCTTAATAACTTTTGAATAGCAGCTCACATTGTTTTTATTAAGCTCTTACAACTGAGTTATTCAGCTTAGTCGAATTGGTTATTGTATTCAGAATTTATTAAGCATTTAAATTATTGTTCCCATTTTTGCAAACAATATTCATAAAAAATGTGAAAAGAATTAAGTAATTCAATGTCGATGTCGAATTTAAATGTTGTTGACATGGTGAACTTATAAAATCGGTAAGTAAATTTTAATTTACAAGAATTCTGTCTGTTAATTGTTAGTGCGCAAATAATTTTGTCGTGAATATAGTATGTTTTTTTTCATTACTTACGACGCGCCGCGTGAATAATCAAGATAACAGTTAGTAAATAGTATTTTCATACATACATACTAGGTCTGATAATAGTACTTGTAATGAAATAGTTAATACTAGCAATTTTAATCAAACAAAATAACATGAATCGAGTTGAAAATGTTGTAGTTGTAAGATTACGCATTTTGGTGATCTCGTAAATTCCTTGTAAGTATAAATTACAAAGATTTTTAATGGCGATCGATTGTTTTGCTCCATAATAATGAATAAAAGTGTACACATGTCTTGTTACTAAGCTATAACTTGAAAAAGAGTAGTCTCATTACACTAATTTCTGAATAACAATTATTATAGTTGATCACATACCTACATTACTCAGATTTTTAGGGTTCTCTAATCGAACGGACAAAAACCTTTTATAATGTGGAATTGTCCCGCCTGGCATTCACTAAAATAATTACAATAGAGCGTCTAGATTGAACTTTTTTCGTGAAAAAAATTCTCGTTCATGTTTAAAAAAAATAGCAGATTTCGTGTGTGGGCCCTAGTTTATTCTCACACATGTTTTGTTATTTATTTTATGTACAGACGCCAGTACATCAAGCCACCCGAAACTGTAAAATGTTCCCAATCAACCTTGAAACCGTAATGCTTTAGCGATAAACATGAAAATCATTAAAGAAATTTGACAGATTGTAGTAGCTTGAGGTGCTCTGTAGGTACTCCAAACCACAGATCACCTCCCTCCAAACAAATCCCGTCGTCGTCATGCAATATTATAATTATACTCTTCGGCTATTGCTAGCTTTCGGTCACAGTATGCACACGCGTCATATGAGTCCCCACCGAATAGTAAACAATAAAAATAACGACGGTTGGTAATGACGCGATAGGATAAACTTTGCAGTATGTTTTCCGTTATTTAGCTAGGTCATTTACTATGTTGCACCTACATTAAAATTCCTATCATTGCATCGTAACGATAATTTATTTTTCATTTCAGGAAAATGACCTTAAACATAGTTTCAACACGTCGCTCGTAAGGGTCGCCCAGAATTGTGTACTTTACCGTCCGTATGGGAAAACAAAGGACAAATTCGATGGCCAAGATATATAATGCGGATTTATTAACTAAAGACAGCAGGGTCCAACCTCGCGCAGATTGGCTTACGATGAGTTCTTCCTTAAAATGAAAAGAATTCAAAATTATGAAGAGCCTGGAGAAGAATTGGCAAACATGCTGAACAAAACAGACACCGACACAGATCTTGATCAGAACAGCTGTATTCAACAATTAACATTCTATCGTTCAGAACCGAATTCAGTAGAATTCGGTTATAATTTGGACCTGCAGCTACTGCTGCAGGTCCAAATTATAACTCCATGACTCAAGAGAAGAAAGAAATAAAGTATTTACTTTGGCATTTTTATACTGTTTTAAATTTCAAATATAAGCTTTAGCTGGAGAGTCGCAAATAAAACATCTTATCGCAACGTTAATTTTATTTTCTTGTACTGTAATACTCGTACCTTCTACTAAAAAAATAATCAGATGAGAAATCTTCTAAATAGATTTTTAAATCTTTCGGTTTTCCAGTCCCATAATATAAATATACCGATGACGAATGGTAGTTCATTTATTTCAGTTTGCACGATATTGTCCAAAATTCTTTCTTGGAATTATTGAAAATTGGATGACTATCCATGTTTATATTCAGTGATATGTTTTCTGGCACAACGATTGTGTTAATCAATACGTTTTAAAGTGTCTCAATGACGTCATTGTGCTAGTATTCACCTTGCTCAATAGACTATAAGTAGACTTGTCTCGGTGTATTTAAAATTGTTCTTGGATCATTAGGTAAAATTTCTGGGAATCTTTGATTTAATATTTCTGCCAAATCCTTTAGTGCTCCTTGTGTGATGTTTTTTCGACAGCCCATTTTCTAATTTTTTCACGAAATATTAAATTTTTCATGTGTTCAGTACTTAAACTATTCTTCTTTGATATCTGTAAAGCTGCCATCAGATGCACTCTCTTCTTGCGTGAATCGCAATGCTGTTTGACTTTTTTGGGGGACGGAACCCTCTTCATTGCACGGCAACCACGCATGCTGGCTGGGACCGGGTTCAGTTTTGTTCAAAATATTTTCACAAATCCTTTGATGACCAGAAACACTAGGACAATTACTACTGCTGATATTTAAATATTCTTTTAACTATTTTCTTTTGGTATGACCGGTTCTCTTACGTTTTTTCCACGACTTTCGATCCATTAACGCAAACAATAAATACGTACAATAATATTTTAATTAAGCTGGTATTAAGCTACGGGCGCTATAACATTACAAATATGTTCTTTAATTTGAATAAGTTAGTTTGAAACTCTCTATTATACTGATAAAAGCTTAATAAAAACATAAATAATAATGTTTATTCAGCAGCTGAATAATTAGTAAGACATAGAATCTTATCCAGTTTAAAGATAAAATAAAAACAATTATTCAGTATCAAGCTGTATAATATAATTATGTAGCAATATTATTCAGAAGGTGATATTTAATTCAGCAATTAGCTGTTTCAAACGCTACTAGCTTAATACTGCTTTAATAATTACAATACAGATTATGGTTATTCAGACAAATGCTACCGACGGGGCTGTTTTTCAGCTTCAAGCCACCTGGAATGCGTAATGCTAAATAACGTCTGCATAATAATCTTACGGTGTTTGGTTATTAAGCGTAAAGAAGGGAAGGACAGAAATACAGAATTTATTAAGCGTTAAGAATTTTAAGGGTCCGAACTCAACCTAATTCAGCATTTAGCTATTCCCAAATCTCTTATACAAACTATATTCATCTTTGAACTGTAAAATGTTCTAAATGTGTACTGTTATCTTGCTTATGTGTTACCTGGGTGCCCAGGGGTTGAGGATAAATTCAAAAGAGTTACCTCGCCCCTGGGCATTCAGGGTAGGGAAGGAACAGGGGTGGGGGCTCAACTTTACAATAAGAACAGTTGAGTAGACTCTTCAATTTTTTTTTGTGCAACGTTCTTGTTATCTTGAGCAATTTCACGAAGTTTCAAGTTTAGGAAATAGATACTTTCGGAGATAAAAAATATCAAACTTTAATAAAATAACCTCAACTTTCGCACTATTTTATTAATTTTTTTTTCTTCGCCCTTTCTCGGGCAGGCTAAGGTCATAAGCCATACCGCCTCGTCTTTAGTAGTGTATTTTTACTTTTTTTCCATTATAATGCAGATGTAACACATTCTAATGTTTTTTGCAGTAATTGGCAACAAATGTGTCGAGTCAGCCTTCTCGGCCAACTTCACTGAGGTAGTCAATACTACAATAAAATTCTCAGCTCCATTTTACCGAGATCGCGCCTGTTTCAATGATTCCACATATTGTCCAGTTGCGTAGACACTTGAGACACAAAACTACATCAATGTTACATCACAATATCCACTAGGAATCAATAAGCGATTAATTAAAACAGCCATTGAACTTTACTCGAGAAAATGCGGCCAAAAACCTCCTATTTTATTACTTTTGACGTTATTTCGACAGCTGGTGTTGCTATTGAAGGGTGTTTTAATAATGCGTTTTCATTATGCAAATAATAAGTCGCCGCGCAAATTTTTATGTTTTTTCAAAATTCGCATTTTAATTAGTTATTTTATTTGTTTATAATAATTTCTCAGTGATTAGTGTTTTTTGGGTGAATAACTACAAAAAGTTATTATTGTTATTTTTTTTCTCTTGTGGTATTTGCTAAAGGTGAAACGAAACGCATTTTTTTTTGCAGCAATATATATTTTGCAATTATATACATAACGATATATAATCTATGACCTATGTTTAGGTTACTTCATGGTTAAAATAGGTCGAATTTTGTCCAAAACCGAGTCGGGGCACCCGACTGCTCGTAGTCCTTTGGCTGCTACCCCTAGAGTGTATATAAAAACCGGTAGTGCCAAGGAAGAGCAACCCTCGCCCGCTGTAACATAGCATAGGCACCCGTGCGAGCCGTAGCGGCTGAGGCTGGTCGCCGGAGGCGACCACCAAGCGAAGCTGCAGAGGTGAGCGTGGTTGCCTATCCTTTGTTAGTGGCGAAGGGGTTGCACTTCCCGCAGTGCCGGAGACGTTGTAGAAGCCACTTCTGTGATTTGAACAATTTTTAGTGAATTGTTTACCCAAAAAGTTAACAAAACATGACATCAGTTGATATTTTTAACCGATTTCAAAAAAAGGAGGAGGTTCTCAATTCGACTGTATTTTTTTTTTATGTGTGTTACCTCATAACTTTTTCCTAAGTGAACCGATTTTGAAGATTTTTTTTTTAATTTGAAAGCTGTTGCTTCACATGTGGTCCCATTTTAACTTGGTGAAGATCTGATGAAGAACTTCGGAGATACACAATGGAACTCTTCAATAAATGGTAGCAAACCTTCCAGAATTGCTGCAATCGCATGTCTGTATATTGTTTTCACCACTTCACAACATTACATCACGCTGATGCGCTCTGAAGGGGTATACAGATTTGTACAGTTCACCCTGATACACCCTAATTTCACCAACTATGTTCAAATTCCCTATTTTTGGGGGTATCAATTCGGGCATAATTTTACTATTATTTTAGTTTTAGAATGGGGTACAACATCTAAAAAGTGAAAAATAAAAAACTTTTTACAAAAAAAATACAATCGACGTCCACATATGATACTAAAAATGCAAAATAACTTTAATTTCGGAAGTCGGTGTCAAATAACGAAGAAATCAAACTAGAAACACCGACTTCCGAAATTAAAGTTTTTTTTTTTTTTTTTTTTAATTTATTTAAAGGGCTTTGTCGCTTAGCGACCACATCGCCCAGTACAGAAAAATAGCAAAATTGTTACAATCTACCTTAAGACTAACTCATACAACTGTTTAGCATTATCGGACATTGGAGAAGCGAGTATTGTGTTACAAATACCTACATTAAAAGATTTACAGCGCCCAAAAACATTGATCCTCGTATTTTCATTTCGGACACACTCCATCAGAATGTGAAACACGTCATCAACCACTCCACAGTCATCACAATTTGGAGACACAACTTTCTTCATTAGGTAGTAGAATTTATTTGATGGGGTATGTCCGGAACGAAGTCTTAAAGCTATAGTGATTAAATTTCTATTTAGACTACAGTCAATCCATGGAACCCGAGAGATCTCTGGCTGGATAGTTCGGTACCATATCCCCTTTTCTTTTGACCTTTCGTTAAAATATTCCTGCCAAAGTTCTAAACATCGTTTTTTTGCCTTTCCAAAGTAATCTGAATACAGTGGGGTAATATTCATGGGTACTCCATCAACACACGCTTGTTTGGCGAGCAAATCAACCGTATCATTTTCTTCTAACTCAACATGCGACGGAATCCATTGAAGACATACTATTTTGGAATCAGATTGTAGTTTTAAAAGCAATTCATATATCACGTAGGCTGTCGGAGTACCTCGCATATGAGAAGTGTGCCGAGCCAAATGTTGCAGCGAACTTTTGGAATCCGTCAGGATCACAAATTTATCGCCATTAATTGATTGAATATAGGACAAAGCTTCCAGTATTGCGATCAATTCAATGTGCATAATAGAAATATCTGAATCAATTTTAATTTTAATTTGGTTTTGAAGGATGGGATCCAAAAAGGCAGCGCCTCCGAGTTGTTTATCTTTGGAGCCGTCAGTAAAAATGGTATGATAACCTGAATATCGTTCTCGGATGTATGTCGTACATAGGTGTTTTAATTGTACAGTACTGTAGCGTCGTTTAGCTTCAGAGATGCTAGGAATTTTATCAAATACTGTATTAGATATATTAATGCTACTTACCCACGTGTCAAGAGAAAACATTTCAAGTTGAACGCTTGAGTGTATTGGAACTGAATTATAATGAGCGAGGATGTCAACAAGTAATGGCAGTTTCTTGCTCTGCCAATAGCTGGAACCGGTAACGAGTGAGAGATTTTCCAGTGACTTTAAAGTTTTACTATTATAAAAAGACTTTGATTTGAGCATAAACTTAATAGCTAAATATCTTCTGCGAATATGAAGTGGAGGCAGGCATAGATCGCTTTCCATGACATGTATCGGGGTACTCCTTATATATCCGCCAATAACACGTAGTGCCTGGTTTTGAGCCCTATCAAGTTTTATTAGTCTAGAGTTAGAACTATTGTCAAACAAGAAACTAGCATAATCAACTCTACTTCGAATAATAGAAATATACAAACGTCTTAGATGTTTTTGATGGAGTCCCCATCCCGGGCCAGATAAGACTTTAAGTAAATTAATGAATTTCATTACTTTCTGTGAAATTTCATTGATTTGTTTACCCCATCTTAATGAACTATCCAGCCATAGACCCAAATATTTAACACATTTAACGACTTCAATTGAGACATCATCAAAATTAAAGTCAATAGACCTCCTAAAACAACCCTTTTTAAAAACACAAATCTTAGTTTTATTTGGAGACATAGTTAAACCTAGCTTATCAATCAACACTTTGGTATATCGTAAAGCAGACCGAAGTTCTTCAAACGCTAAATCTAAATTACTTTTTGAAGCATACAAAACAAAGTCGTCAGCATATTGAGATATATTTACCTGGTCAACTGTCTTACATATATGTAGTGTTAGAATATTAAATAAAAGTGGAGCCAGTGGATCTCCTTGAGCTAGCCCACGGCCAGTACATCTAACCATCTCACAATCATATGTTGCCACTTGTAGATGTCTATTTGATAAAAAAGACCACAAATAAGCACAGATTTTTGATCCAACCCCAAACTGATCTAAAATATGCAACAGGCAAGGAATATCAACATTATTATATGCACTTTCGATGTCTATAAAACACGCCGCTGTAACCATGTTTTTAGAAAATCCAAGTTGAATTTCAGAAACTAACCGCGTAAGGTTATCCAGACAAGATCGTGCTTTACGGAAACCCACCATGTCCTCAGGAAAAAGACATTGTTTTTCGAAGAACCATTCAACACGTTTGGCCAAAATGACATGCAAGATTTTACAAACACAAGATATTAAGGAAATTGGACGTAAAGATGAAGATGAACTACTACCATGCTTGGGGATTGGAACTATTTTGATTTGGCGCCATTGTGAGGGAACAAAACCGAAAGAAAAACATTGGTTATATATTAAAAGCAACATAGATTTACCGGAAGTTGGAAGGTGTTTAATCATGGAGAAGGAAATTTGATCTGATCCAGGAGCTGTATCGGTATTTTTAATACAGTTAACTAATTCTGGCATTGATATTGGTGATTCCAACGTTGCATTACTTGAATTAAAAATTGGCTTTGCGGGACAAACAAAATCTGGAGTAAGGTCGCTAAGCAGGCGCTCAGCTTTTTCTTTATCCACACAGACGTTAGAAATTTGCCGACCCTTTAACCACCTCATCTTACGCCACATTTCGGACGCTGAAGAGGTTTCATCTACAGAAGAACAAAACTGCTGAAAAGATTTACATTTAGCCCGGCGAATAAGCCTTTGTGCGGTGCTAATTTTTTGTTTAAGAATTTCTAAGTTTCTAGGAGAGGGGCAAGATCTCAGATTTGCAAGGGCCAAACGCCGCTCCGCAACAGCCCTGGACAACTCTGGAGACCAGTATGGTTTTGGCTTAAACGAATTGTTGATACCTTGAGGGATTTTAATGTAGGGAATATATTTATCTGCAGATTTTTGCATAATATTATACAGAAGGTCATACAAATCCTGAGGATCCTGGGGAATAACGCAATTTTGTAAATACTCTTCTATGTATGCAGTATATGAAGTCCAGTCTGATTTTTTAAAATTTCTTTTGCTTTGATATTGACGGCTAACAGTTAATACTAAGTTTAATTTAATTATTAAATGATCACTACCGAGTGTTTCGTTAGTTGGTTTCCAAATAAATAATAAAGATAAATCAGAAGATACAAATGAGATATCGGGACTAGATTGCTGGAGAACTCCGTCAACCAATTTGATTCTAGTGAAGCTACCATCATTCAAATGTAAAAAATTGTAATCTAGCATGGAATCAAATATTTCGGAGCCACGTCGATCAGTTCTCAAAGACCAATTAGAGTGATGCGCGTTAAAGTCTCCCAAGAGAAGAGTTTTACTGTTTCCTATAGAAAAGATCGCGTCCCAATCACTTTGACTGGTATGTACAGTCGAAGGGCAATATACGGAAATAATATTCTCAATATGCTGACAATTCAAAATTCTAATATGTAACAATTCAATGCCAGGGTTGCAACTTTTCGTTGTACAAACAACAGACTTTACAGAGCGATGAGTCATAATTGCGACACCACCGTAACCATCTTCTCTGTCTAGTCGATGGGTATTATATTCACTAATTCTAAAAAAACTTTCGGGTTCCAACCAAGTTTCACATAACACGGCAATGTGGATTTTTTCTTGGCTTGGTATGATTCAAATGAACGAGATTTGGGTCTAATACTTTGGCAATTCCATTGTATAATATTCAAGTTCATATAATTATTGTTATCAGCCATTTCCAGCAAATAAATCGAATAACGAATCAATAGATAAACTACTTACAATTTTATGTATCAGCCATTCGGAAAATATAGAAATTGATTGTTGGACTTTAACCTGAAATGATTCTTTGCTTCTTATAATATTTTTAATTTTTCTTATAATATGCCAAAAGTTCAAATTACTGGAAGACTTATTAGGATTATTGTTTTTGACAAAATTGTTTGAATCAATAATATTATATTCTGCAGAATCGGAAGAATCGGAAACTTGATGCCATGCTATTTCCTCATCAAGTGCTGGGGTTGCTGGTCGATGATTTTGCTTTTTCGAATGACGCTTAGGTAAAGGTTTGGTTTTTGGATTTACCGTCCCTGGAGAGTGGACTTGTGTGGCTATACCGTCATTTGCGTCAATCGGAAACTGCATTAGTGTCGGACCGATATTTGCGGCAGTCCCAGTGGGCGTTTGGCCGACTTCAGGAATTAAATCAGATAAATTCTCTTGTCGAACGTTATCAGGGGAGGGAGGAACGTATATGGTAAGTGCTTTCCTGTAAGTGCAATTAAATTCAGACATTAAATTCCTTAGCTTCTTTTCTTTCTTAAAATATGGACACATTTTATCAAACGCCATATGCCGACCTGAACAATTCACACAAGTGTATAATGTAGTTGCACAATTTTCATGGTTTTGAGAACATTTGGGGCAAACAGGTTTCTTCAATGGACATCTTATCTTCAAATGGCCGAATCTCCAGCAGTTTGCACATTGAGTAACTGGGAATATAAACCGCTCCACTGGAATCCTCAAACTGTAGATATAAACATATGGAGGAAGTGAAGATCCTTTAAATCCTAGTCGAATCGTTTCACTCGGCGTCCAGCCGTTACCATCAGAGGTATCCGAGCAGCGTTTATTTAACCGCTTAATTGATATTATTTCAGAACTGCTTGTTAGGTTAGCTTTAAGGTCCTCATCAGATATATCTAATTCCATAGCTTTAATGAGGCCGTATGATACACCTACTTCGGATGTTTTCTGACAATACCAGCCCATGTCAGTAAACACCGAACAACTCAAAAATTCCTCTGCACCGGTATCATTATCAAATGTAACTAACATTTTATTTTGATGTACGTATTTTATTCTATGAATGCTGCTGCTGGCAATGTTGTGCGTCTTTAGTAATCGTGCCAACGCGAACTGTTTAGGCAAAGGTGTTTTACAAGTCACGCATACCTGTATCTTGTCTTCTTTCTCCCTCTCACCTAGATCTCCTCTACTGCATACTAATTTATTTCGTCTTCTATTCACTTCAGTCCATCCTTCTTCAGAAGAGTTTTCATCTCTTAACCTTTTCATTCGTGTCGTCTCAGTGTCATTCTGTTGTGTATTGTCTTCAAATTCCATATTTGTATTATCCTCTAACTCATCAGCGCTCGAAAGTGAATTAATGTTTACATTACTTGTATTTGATTCACACATGTTAACAAAACAACAGCTGCACAGGGACCGACCGGCAGAACCGGTTGTCCAGCGCGCGATCAAGATAAGAAATACGCGCTCAATAAACTGTGGCAAAAATTAGTAAACGTCCGCTCACAACGATTGCTCGCGCGGAATCGATGAAATTAAAGTTATTTTGCATTTTTTAGTATCATTTATGGAAGTTGGTTGTATTTTTTTTTAAAAATTCATAAAAAAAAACTATGTATTTCCTAAACTTCCGGCCCACTGGTCGGGAGGGTCTATTTGAAAACCCCAAAGTGCGGCAAGCCATAGTTTTTTTTTTATGAATTTTTAAAAAGCTCATTTTGAGGTTATGTTTTGTAAACTTTTTGCGTAAAAATTTCACTAAAAATTGCTCAAAACACAAAAGTTGCTTCTGCAACGTGTCTCCAGTGCTGCGGGAAGTCCAACCCCTCCGCCCTTGCGTAACAAAGGATAGGCACCCACGCTCACCTCCGCAGCTTCGGCTTGCTGGTCGCCTCCGGCGAATAGCCTCAGCCGCTACGGCTCGCACAGTTGCCTATGCTATGTTACAGCGGGCGGAGGTTGCTCTCCCTTCGCGCCTCCGGTTTTTATATACACTCTAGGGGTAGCAGCCAAAGGACTACGTGCAGTCGGGGTGTCCCGATTCGGTTTTGGAAAAAAATTCGACCTATTTTAACCATGAAGTAACCTAAACATAGTGTCAATAAATCAAAATTTTCGTAGTTATTCACCCAAAAAACAAAAATTACTAAGAAATTAGTTAAAAATTTACAATATTTACACTAAAAACCATTAAAATTCACTGTTGTTTTGTCTAAACGTAAAACGAAACAACCTAGGAATGAAATCGTCAATTATCTATCTGTGGCAAAATGTCAATTTTAGTACAATTTTCTGAAACTTTATGATTTTTTTTCTCCAAAACTATACATTTCCGCAGTGTAATATTTTACGGAAGTGTTTTTCTTAGATACATGCAAGCTGTAAAATTGTGAAGTCTCGAACAAACCGACGCTAAAGTACAGTGGAGCCTATATATTTACTATCCTTATTGTAAAGTCCTTCCGAGGTGGGTTTTAGTCAGTAAGAGTCTGACACGCTCTCCCGCTCCACCCTAGACTGGGAGATGTCATAGGATGATTTCCCACCTCACGAAAAAAAAAACAAAAACTTGAGAGGTGTCAAGGGACACCCGGATGGAACGAAGTTCCTTTCGATTAATTAGTGAAGGAATTGTAATATAATTTTATTTTTTTTAATTTATAATATTTTTTTTATTATTAACTACGCACACACGCACGCACGTAAGAAGTTATACTTCATCATCTCATCTCATCGCAGCTCAGCTCAGCTCAGCTCAGATCAGCTAAGCTCAGCTCAGCTCAGCTCAGCTCAACTCTTTAGCAATATCTGGCTTGCTTTCTATAAGAGAGAGAGAGACAGACAGAGAAACATGCGACGCCGCACAGCTTACAATAGCTTACTATAGCAAAAAGTGTCGTGACAACTTTTTTCGTAAGAATTTTTTCCGTCTAGCCCCCTTTCACAACGCGCGATAAGGAACTTCGTTCCAAAAATATCTCCGCTATACCCATCCTACTGATCGTACAGACATCCAGATTTAGAAAGCTATTTAGTATTTATGGGTTAGAGACTCCAGATTAGATTCGAAGTTAGATTGTTCCAAGCTCCGCTAGATTTAACACACGAAATTGGTTAGATAATGCTTGATCTGCTTGCAAACTTTGTACCTACCCACCAAAAATACAAGAAGTTTTTATTAGATTGTTTTTCCAACACAATCTTTTTGGATGGACAGACTCATTAGTGTCGTGACAACTTTTCGTAAGAATTTTTTCCGTCTAGCCCCCTTTCACAACAAGCGATAAGGAACTTCGTTCCAAAAAAAAAAACACTGACCTGCAAATTGCAACAAACGTAAAAAAATAATTAATTTCGCAGGCTACCCTGGAGCGTTCACCTTAAGCACTACTGGTGATGCTAGTTTATTTACTTTAAAACAGCAGCTAAATGTAGTAGTTATAATAGTCTTTTGCACATATTCACCAGCACTTGTAAAAGATCCATTTCAGGCTACAAAACACATAACAGGAGGCCTGTAGGGTTACCCAGAGATATAGGTAACTTTAGTAGGTACACCCAGTAATAGAAGTATATCTTACATCCTAAAAAAAATTATTCAATTTAACGCGTCAAGTCCCTCATTAGCAGACACAATTAAATCCTATTGTTGGTGGCGACGCAGGGACTGACGCGTTAAAAGGCTTCACCACTGTCTAACTAACTTTGAGAATACAGAACAGTCTAATAAAATAAACAGCCGGCTGGTATCCCGTTAGATCAGGTTAAATAATGACCGATCGTTTCATGAAATAGCTGCATTTCATGATTTGGCCGGCTAAAACTGGCCAAATCGTTTCAACGTCAAGCATACGCAGCAAGAATACCTCTACCACTTTCCGTAGCGCGGGCTTCACCGTTGCCCCGAGAGCTTCCTGCGCCGTCACTTGGAACACGGTCGGCGTGCCCTGCAGTGTCCTCGTCAAGTGGGCCGCGTACACCGCCATGCTTTTATTCTAAACTTCTATTTGTTGCTAACCAAACTAATCAGTAATTAATCACAAATTCACAGTCCATGAGTCCAAAAGTTTGTTTATCATTTTTCGGATTAGGGATTCCGTCAACGTCAAGTTTACAGGTCAAGTTATGTCAAATCATTTTTTTTATTTACCCCGAAGGGAAGGCTATACTCTTTAAACCATAGTGCCTAGTCTTACGTCTACAATTTCTTGCATGATAAGTTTAGTGTCTTTCGAATTTAATATCATAGTTTTTTAGTTTTGTTATTTTGTCTTTCGTAATAAATCCAATAAAGTTTTGTTTTATCCATTTCTGTCATTTGTCAAATCCGAGTCATTCTCATTGTTTGGAGCGATCGTCACAGAGTATTATTACTTTGATATAATGACAATCGTCAAATTCTAGCTTCCCTATTATATTAAGTACTCTTTGATTCTAGCTATCTCCTCGTAAAACAAACATTACCTACAAAATGCTGGAAAATGGGCATCGTAGTCTGTGCTGTCTAGTTGAGTAAATTTGAAACTTTTACACTTTAAAAACTTTTTGTTGACATTTCCGTGCCATAGATGTATACACACACGCATCATACACTCATGCAGCACGCATAACGTAGACTGGCATCTAGTGAGTAAAATCCGCAACTTTTACTGTTTTTTTACTTGACATTGGTGTGGATTATCTTGTTCAATAACTAAACGAAAATTAGAGAATTGCTATCTTTTACTAAAAGGCAGTGTGAGAAAAGGACGGCTATAGCTATGAACTAAGTTAGAGATATCTAACTAATTTACGCCTTGCGCTTCGCCGTGTTTTTAGACGACATGTTTTTACATGTACCCTTAATTTGTATGGAAATATTAGTTCAAACTAAATTTGACAGCTCTAATTTACGTCCGTCTCTTTCTTGTTTTATAAGAGAGAAAAAGATAGCAATAGCCTAAATTAAGTTTGGTTTGTGCACAACAGAATCAACACCACTGACATTTATGTGCCAACATTTATAGTTCCTGCACGATCCCTATTTATTTGCAACGTATTTATCCAATAAAAAATTATACAATCCACAAAACCGAAATGTAATTTTTAAGTCATTTACAAGGGGTTTTTGGCGGGATTATTTCGAGTGAAGTTCAGTGGTTGTTTTAATTATTCGCAAATTTTTTTGCTCATCAAATATTTATTTATCAGACTATAACTACAATACATATTATACTAAACTAATAAATAACTTAATAAATAAAATATGTACAAGAGGCATTTAAAATCCGGTAGTGGTAAAGCTCATTGGGCATCAAAAAATTCGTCCACCTCGCTGTCAATGGGAAAAGTGCCCAGAACGCTGGCAGCATTGCCACGTTGAATGGCAATGCTGATTCGTTGGCCGAAAAAAAGGCCAGCCCTCTGGTCACGTGAAGAGTCGACTAATAGTTTGCTGATGTCATGGAAAACTCGATGAGCACTCGGACCCCATGGCCCTAGTGTTTCAACCCCAAACGGCTCAAACATATAACTCCCAATAAGGTTGTTATATTTGCGCCGTTTGAGGTTTTCTGCACCTGTAGCAGCCGCCCCAGCACAGCCCGCCGTGCTAAGAAGATGAGATGGCGCAAGGGTGTCCACACATGTTGCATCCCACACCAAAGGCCTACCCATCTTCCAAGGCATTATTGTCATCCCGTCGGGCCTCTTTCCATCGTCACGTGCCAGGCCATGAGGTTCTAAAACGGCTGACACACCGGCGGTGACAAGAGCCCGACGGATGATGTCGTTAATGCTGGCGTGCCGTGCCATACGACCCGCGCTCCTACTGCAGGATAGGCCATGGTGTCCGAGATGGTCGACTGCTTCACCACATTATAATAATAATAATAATAATATATAATCTGTGGCCCGGCTGTCAACTTGACTGACTGAAAATATTTTCTCACCGATATTTTTATCAAATTTTCCTAAAAATAAACAAATAATAATGTCCACACAACAACAAAAACGAACCAGAAAAAAATAAGAAACCATCCAAGCAATAACCAATACCGAAAAAACAAATTGTAAACAACAACATGGCAATAACATAATGGACCAAATGAAAAAATGCTGACAAGAAGCCGGGCACTTTACCAAAATGCACCAACAACATCTTCGGGTTCGTCGCTCAGCTCCGCCTCGCAGCCGCCGGGACCTACGCTAACCGTGAGTCCAACGATTCCGGTCGCTGCAGTTGCGTCGAGCTCGAGCGACGAATACACCACTCCGCCGACGACACCACCACCTGCGCGTCGACGGGGAAGAGGCCGACCACCAGCCAGCTTGGAACCTCGAGGCCCACCGGCCTCTGATAGGGTTCCCGCTGCCGGTGGAAGTGTGCAGCGCATGCGATGGACACAATCCATTAACGAAAACGTCATGCGCTCATACTATGGGGCTACAGAGGGGGGAATTAACCTGACTGCGTACCGTGGTCGGATGCTCTCTCTGTTTCAGGTGCTTGAGCCAGCTGTCAACGTATCGGCCCAACGACTGTCGGATCAGGTGCGGGTCATCCAGCGTAACCGTATGCTGGATGATGCCACACTTGATAGACTACGCCTCGAATCACGGAGTAGCCGTGTCTCACCTGCTTCGCCACCGGCCGCGGTGCAACTGCAACCTAATGCACCACCGCGACCTGACCACGTTGGTGAAGATGATGATGACGTGGCTATATCCGTGAGTACCCAGTGTAACGAACGATTGAGGAGCGCTTTGGAGGATGCATTCCGAGAGCACCGCTCCACACCGCCTGGGCTTAGACCTCGTCTACCTCGTTTGCCCATGCATAAGAAAAATAAGGCGCTGGTGTGTGCTCTAGATTCGCAGCTATCAATTTTTTTTGATAGCAGCAAAGACCTTGCTGATACCCACTCAATCTTGTACTGCGCGGCTGCAGCGGCATGTCGTGTAGCTCACGTCAAGTTCCCCAACAGTGACAGAGCTGCACGACCAGCTGTACCAGCTTGGCAGTGCAGGATCGAGCGTCGTATCGGTGAGGCTAGAGCACTCATTGGCAAGCTTATCTGCTTCAGGGAGGGCAACACTCGCCCTAGGGTGATGCGCTTTGTGAGGCGGGCATTCTCGGGGACTGATATAAGTTCCCGAGATTATCTGACCCGCGTCACAGAGCGTGTCGACTTCCTGAAGCAGAAGATCTATGCATGGGCAAACCGTATTCGTCGGTACAAGCGGCGAGTGGAGCGGTACACTCAGAATCGCACATTCGAAAGCAACGAAAGGTGGGTTTATAGGGCTTGGGAGCGACCGGACCAAGGTGTGTCCGATACGCACCTACCAGATGACGACGCCATGAGCTCATTCTGGCGCGGCATCTGGTCGGTGCCGGTCAGGCACACCGAGGGTGATTGGACTCGAGAGGTCGAGCGCGCGTGCGATCTTATACCAGAAATGGGGGCTATTACCATCAGCCCCCAAGATGTAGCTCGTGCAGTCCGTCCGTTGCCTAACTGGAAATCTCCAGGGCCGGACGGTCTGCACAATTTTTGGATAAAATGGTTTCAAAGATCGCACGCTCGCTTGGCAGCTCAGTTCCAGTCTGCCCTAGAGTCAGGGTCGCTGCCACAGTTCCTTACGACAGGAGTAACCCACCTGCTCCATAAATCAGGTAGTACTGCGGAACCCAAAAATTATAGGCCGATCACGTGTTTACCGACGGTCTATAAAGTTTTTACATCCATCCTGAGAGCCAAAATTAACAATCATATTGACACAAATTTTATCATGTCTGCCTCTCAGAATGGATGTAGGAACGGGTCCCGTGGTACTAAGGAGCTGCTCCTTATTGATGTTGCCATTAGCCAACAGGTTCGTCGTTCTCGAAAAGATCTGTCGACATGTTGGATAGATTATAAGAAGGCCTATGACTCGGTGCCACATACATGGCTCATGAGGGTGCTGGAGCTGTACAAAGTGGATGCAACTTTGCGCACCTTCCTGATGTCATGTATGGGGCAGTGGAGGACGGTTCTTCACTATCCAGGATGTCGACAAATCCGGGAGAACAGCGAACCGATAAGGATCGAGCGTGGCATATTTCAGGGCGACAGTCTGAGTCCACTGTGGTTTTGTCTGGCCCTAAACCCTCTCAGTACTCTACTTGAGGGTTCGGGCCAAGGCTACCGGTTGAGAAGAGGTGGTCAGGTCATATCACACCTCCTTTACATGGATGATCTGAAACTCTTTGCCCCCAACAACTTACAACTGATGAAGCTACTGAAGGTAACAGAAACCTTCAGTAGCGCCATCAGGATGGAATTTGGTGTGGACAAATGTGCAGTCATGCATGTAAAGCGAGGGGAGATTATGGAATCCGTGGGAACTAAACTCTCGGATTCCGTACATCTTAGATCCCTCTGCTCAACCGAAACCTACAAGTATTTGGGTATGTCGGAAGCGTTAGGCATCAATACTGCTGACGTGAAACAGTCGTTGAGGGAGCGCTTCTTTGGCCGCCTGAATAAAGTACTGAATAGTCTTTTATCAGGCGGGAACAAGGTGCGCGCCTTCAACGGTTGGGTCATGCCGGTATTGATGTACTCTTTCGGCATACTCAAATGGACTCAGACGGAACTTGACGCCCTGGATAGGAGGGTCCGCACACTGCTGACCGCAAATCGGATGCATCACCCACGATCATCGGTGATGAGGCTGTATATCCCGCGGAAGTGTGGGGGTCGTGGGTTCTTAAATGCTAAGACCCTACACAACCGCGAGGTATGCAGCCTTAGGGAGTACTTCCTCAAAGCTGACGTGGGTATGCATCGAGATGTGGTCGCTGTGGACAAGGGCCTCACCCCGCTCTCCTTGGCAAAAGAGAACTGGCGCAAACCTACAGTACTGGATACTAATGACCGCAGGGAAGTATGGCAGAGCAAGGAGCTTCACGGGCGCTTTTACCGGGTCCTACATGGGCCCGATGTAGATCTCTTAGCGTCCGTATCCTGGCTGCGCTTTGGTGACCTCTTCGGGGAAACCGAAGGTTTTGTCTGTGCGATTATGGACGAAGTTATGATGACGAATAACTACCGGAAATATATTGTGAAGGACGGTACGGTTGACATCTGTCGGGCATGCCACCGGCCCGGAGAATCAATACGACACATTATTTCTGGTTGTTCTCGTCTAGCTAACGGAGACTATTTGCATAGACACAACCTTGTAGCCAGGATTATCCACCAGCAACTTGCTCTTAAATACAATCTTGTGGAATCAGAAGTACCGTACTATAGATATGTGCCCGACCCAGTTCTCGAAAATGGCAATATCACGTTATACTGGGATCGATCTATCATCACTGACAGGACTATTGTTGCCAATAAACCTGACATAGTGGTGATAGATCGATTAGCGCGTCGCACAATGATTGTTGATATAGCTGTCCCTCATGACGAGAACCTCGTGAAAGCTGAAAAAGATAAACAAACAAAGTATCTTGATCTAGCTCGCGAGGTTGTCGACATGTGGGAGGTGGATACAGCAGTCATTGTGCCGATAGTCGTGACGGCCAATGGTTTAATAGCCAAGAGCCTCGACGAACACCTAAGGAGGCTCTCGTTGGGCAGCTGGATCAAGGGCTTGATCCAGAAGGCAGTACTCCTTGACACGGCGCGCATAGTTAGGAGGTTCCTCTCTCAGGAGCCCTGACCACCGGTAGCTTGGACCCTATCCAGATACCGGTGGGATACTATTTTTTATATTTTTAAATGTTTTTATATTTTATATTTTAATATTTAAAAATGTAAATTATAAGATAAAAAATAGAAATAAATGGAATAATAATAATATAACATATATAACACATTATTTCTGGTTGTTCTCGTCTAGCTAACGGAGACTATTTGCACAGACACAACCTTGTAGCCAGGATTATCCACCAGCAACTTGCTCTTAAATACAATCTTGTGGAATCTGAAGTACCATACTATAGGTATGAGCCCGACCCAGTTCTCGAAAATAGCAATATCACGTTGTATTGAGATCGATCTATCATCACTGATAGGACTATTGTTGCCAATAAGCCTGACATAGTGGTGATAGATCGACAAGAGCGTCGCACAATGATTGTTGATATAGCTGTTCCTCATGACGAGAACCTCGTGAAGGCTGAGAAAGATAAAAAAACAAAGTATCTTGATCTGGCTCGCGAGGTTGTCGACATGTGGGAGGTGGATACAGCAGTCATTGTGCCGATAGTCGTGACGGCCAATGGCTTAATAGCCAAGAGCCTCGACCAACATCTCAGGAGGCTCTCGTTGGGCAGTTGGATCAAGGGCTTGATCCAGAAAGCAGTACTCCTGGACACGGCGCGTATTGTTAGGAGATTCCTTTCTCAGGAGCCCTGACCACCGGTAGCTTGGACCCTATTCCCGATACCGGTGGGCAACTACTTTTTATATTTTTAAATGTTTTTGTATTTATTTATGTTTTTCTAAGTACCTAAATATTTAAAAATTTAAAATTGTATGTATATAAAATTGAATAAATGGAATAATAATAATAATATTCCACAACTATCACACAACGCCATCTAGTCCCAAGCTAAGCAGAGCTTGTGTTATGGGTACTAGACAACTGATAAACATACTTATATATTTCTAAATACATACATATTATAGATAAATTACACCCAGACACAGAACAAATGATCGTGCTCATTACACAAACATTTGTCCTGGGTGGGAATCGAACCCACGACCTCCGGCATAGCAGTCAGGGTCACTAACCACTAGACCAACAGGCCAGTCAAAAAACATTGGCAGCGATGTGGAGCTCCGCAAGGAGCACCCAGACGCAGACATGTAGCGATCCGGAAGGTGGTGTCACTCAGCATAGTACCTATGTTGGGTGACGGCAGTGCCGTAGCCAGAGGCCCGACTCCCATTCACCCACAGCCAGCAGGCGGGCACGCTCAGCAGTATTGGTTGACGTATTTAAGAGATTATTCCGTACCAAACTACAGAGCGGCTCGTCCCACTGCCTCTGGGAGAACGGGTTCTCGGGCAACGCCGTGTCCGGGCAAGCCATTTTCCAAGTGTTCATTGCGTCAGTCAAGCACGGCACTTCACAGTTAACCAGTGATGAAGTCAAAATTCTTTTGGTTAACTTTTCAGTGCTGTAGACCGAGGACAGGAACGCCGGTAGGCTTATACTAGAAATTTTGCGGATGCCGAGCCCACCAAAACGAATAGGTAGTGTGGTTTGCAGCCACGCTCGGTCATCCAAGGCCACATTTAAAATGGTTGTAAGAGTGCATCGAATAATTTCATCAATTTTGTCCAGGAGATGTGAATGCTTCCATAAAGGGGAAGAGCGGAGAAAATATATAAAATTTGGTCCAAAACAGCAATATCTAATTAGGGTGAATGCCGAATGTAAATTTATTTTTGTGAGTCTGTCCGAAATATCATTAAAATGATTAATTTTTCCGTCAATGAATGGAGAAAAACTTTCTTCCAAAATAGGGGAACCTAGGAGGTGCAGTGAACTTTTTTCTAAAATTTTGATTTCTGGTGCAATTGTATTGAATTTATGAAGGGTCGATTGTCTTTCGGTATTGTCACAAAGAAAAATTTTGTTGCCAATTACTGCAAAAAATATTAGAATGTGTTACATCTGCATTCTAATGAAAAAAAAGTAAAAATACACTACTAAAGACGAGGCGGTATGGTTTATGACCTTAGCCTGCCCGAGAAAGGGCGAAGAAAAAGAAAAAAAACAAAAACTTGAGAGGTGTCAAGGGACACCCGGATGGAACGAAGTTCCTTTCGATTAATTAGTGAAGGAATTGTAATATAATTTTATTTTTTTTAATTTACATTTTTTTTTTATTATTAACTACGCACACACGCACGCACGTAAGAAGTTATACTTCATCATCTCATCTCATCTCATCTCATCGCAGCTCAGCTCAGCTCAGATCAGCTAAGCTCAGCTCAGCTCAGCTCAGCTCAGCTCAACTCTTTAGCAATATTTGGCTTGCTTTCTATAAGAGAGAGAGAGACAGACAGAGAAACATGCGACGCCGCACAGCTTACAATAGCTTACTATAGCAAAAAGTGTCGTGACAACTTTTTTCGTAAGAATTTTTTCCGTCTAGCCCCCTTTCACAACGCGCGATAAGGAACTTCGTTCCAAAAATATCTCCGCTATACCCATCCTACTGATCGTACAGACATCCAGATTTAGAAAGCTATTTAGTATTTATGGGTTAGAGACTCCAGATTAGATTCGAAGTTAGATTGGTCCAAGCTCCGCTAGATTGAACACACGAAATTGGTTAGATAATGCTTGATCTGCTTGCAAACTTTGTACCTACCTGTTCACGCGCATACCCCGTGACACACGCACACTACAGCAACAGCGACGACAGGCGGGCGCGGGGAAGGCAAGGGCGCGGGAGCGAGGCGCGGGAGCGGGATATACGGCCCGTCAGCTGGAGAGCAGCGATACTGCGTCGACAGCGCGTTGTACGAACTGGTCGTTTCACTAGACTTATTTCTATATACCTATATAATTGTATATTTCTAAAATAAATCAAGTTTTATTATCAACTTTAATACAAGTAAATCGTTGAAGAGTACCCGCAAAGTTCCTGACCTCACACAAGAAACACAATCACAAACACTACCCACCAAAAATACAAGAAGTTTTTATTAGATTGTTTTTCCAACACAATCTTTTTGGATGGACAGACTCATTAGTGTCGTGACAACTTTTCGTAAGAATTTTTTCCGTCTAGCCCCCTTTCACAACGCGCGATAAGGAACTTCGTTCCAAAAAGTGCAGGAACTATAGATGGTGCCACATAAATGTCAATGTCAAATATTTCTACAGTACAAGTTGCGACTAGGGGGGCTGGTCGCGCCGCTACGCGCTTGTACCTAAATAGACTTTCTATTTTTTGATAAAAATACATTTACATCGATGTTTCCGATGTTTCCGATCGATGTGATAAACAACTAGATCAGATACTCAATAGACATAAGCGCATACGTACGTTAAACGTTTAAAACGACAAATGCGTATAATGTTCCGTGGCACCTTTAACTGTTTATTCTAATGACGACAACATTGATATCACATACATTTTTAATCCCTCAAGAATACTGAAGATAAGGTTAGATAAAGATTAGGATAGATAATAATAAAGAAGCTTGTAAGTACCTACATTGCGCTCCAGGAATGTAAGTATAAAGCGCCTGCTACATTGTCGCCAATCGCGTCTCTACAGAAGTGACCTTGGTGATTTTAAATTTTAAAATTTCTTAGGTAAATCTCTGTCACTCGCCAACCACGAACACCTTTGTCAGGGACGCGGTAATTAACCGTGTACTTAACTAATGAACTGTGGCGGCTTAGTAATCGTAATATGCTGAGTTGCATTATTGACGAAGTATGTGGGAGCGGCCAATCGGTTCGCTAGTCGCCTACATACCACCGCCCTGCCTCGACGCATACATAGTACGTAGTTAGCTATAACGAAGTATTGTGGAACTTGAATTAAAGACATTTGTTTCCTTGGAGTCCGATTCTTTATTTATCTCACCAACAACATAACACGCACAACACTGGTGACCTTTCGACGATTTTAAGATTCCGCGTTGTTATTCACATAGCAGCAGGGCGACTCAAAAAAGCTTACGAGGCAGAGGCGTTTAGACCGCGTGGTGTAAAGTGAAACGTAACGTGCTTTAGCAAAGTAAAGCGACGCGTGTGTACCGTTTTCAAGATGAACCCGCAGGCGGTAATCGGCCACCCCGGGCCAGCTGCCGTTGGAGACGTATCAATGGTAACAGTGCAGATGAGAGTTCCGGAATTTTGGAGAGAAATACCAAGATCATGGTTCATGCAGTTCGAGGCAATGATGGCACCTCAGAAGCAAAGCGACACCCAGAAGTACGAAATGGTGCTCGCAAAATTACCAACAGACGTTGTACGCCAGGTGACCGACATCATCGAAGCACCGCCGGATACGGCGAAATACGAAACAATTAAAAGGCGTTTATTGTCAGTGTATGAAGAGAGTACAGATACACAATTTCACAAATTAATGCATGACACAGAACTGGGGACACAAAAACCGTCCCAATTACTCAGAGAAATGTCGGCCTTGGCGAAGAAATGCAGTTTGACGGAGGAACCATTGAAGAGGCTGTGGCTGGGTAAGCTAACACCTAACGTACGCGCAATGTTAGCAATGAGCGAAGACACCAAGTTGGAGGATCTGGCTAGGAAAGCAGATAAAATACTGGAAACTTTGGGAAACGGCGAGGTCGCATCCATCACACCCAGCACATCGACAAGTGACGGTATAGCCAGCCATTTAAAGGAACTAACAATGGAAATGAAGGAACTACGCGGAGAAATAAATGAGATCAGGAGGCGAAAAGACAACTCGGGCGGCAGACGATGGCAACAGCGTCCTAGATCCAAAAGCCGGACGCGGCGCACACCAGAATCTCCCGACTGGCTATGCAGACACCATTTCCGCTACGGGAACAACGCGCGGACGTGTGAAGCACCGTGTAGCTGGACCAAGAAGCAGCAGAAGCAGGAAAACTAGACGCGGTGCAGTCAGCGTCGGTGGACGATTGTGCCGCGGGAAATCACCGACTTTGCGTGAAAGACTACAAAACGGGAATTGTGTATTTAGTGGACACGGGTGCGAATGTGTCAGTGATACCAGTGAGTAAAGTGAAAACAAAGCAACAACAAGAGTGTACGTATAAACTTTACGCAGCAAACAATACAGAAATAAAAACCTACGGTGTAGTGACTATAGAATTAAACTTAGGACTAAATAGAAATTACAAATGGTCATTTATAGTTTGCGATGTTAAACAGCCAATCATAGGGGCAGATTTTTTAAGAGCGCACCAATTAGTCGTAGATTTACATAACAAAAGGTTGATTGACGGTCTCACTAATATAAGTAGGGAAGCAGGTATAGTGAAATGTTCCGAATTTACCATATCTAGCATTCAACATGACAACCCGTACAAAGATCTGCTCGAAAAGTTCTCAGAAATAACTAAACCGATTTCGTACAAAGAACCCCCAACCCATAATACATACCATCACATAGAAACTACAGGCCCTCCCGTGTTTTCCCGTGCTAGGCCGTTGCCACCGCATAGATATAAAATGGTACAAGAAGAATTTAGGTTAATGCAAGATTTAGGAATATGTAGGCCATCAAAGAGTCCATGGGCAAGCGCGCTGCACGTCGTGCCTAAGAAGGATGGGCAGATCAGACCCTGTGGCGACTATCGTGCACTCAACGCGATCACGAAGCCGGACAGATACCCGATCCCAAGACTGCAGGACTTCACCTATGGACTGGCAGGTAAGAAAATTTTTGCACGCTTAGACATAAATAGGGCCTATCATAATATTCGCGTAGCACCGCAGGACATAGAAAAACAGCAATTATTACACCGTTCGGACTGTTCGAATTTCCGAGAATGTCATTCGGTTTGCGTAATGCAGCGCAAACATTCCAGAGGTTCATGAACAACACAGTGTTACAGGGACTAGAGTACGTAAACGGAGAGCGGAAAGGGGAATGTTCATACCTATTCTGTTATATAGATGACGTAATCATCGCAAGTACTAACGCCGAAATACTCCGAAAACACTTGAGCCTCGTTTTCAGCAGATTCGAACAGTTCGGAATTACTATTAATCTGTCAAAGTGTTGTTTTGGTAAGCCGGAAATAGAATTTTTAGGTTACAACGTCAGCCCAGAGGGAATAAAACCCTTGAAAGATAAAGTCGAGGCGATACAAGGTTACCCGCGGCCGGAAACCGTCGAACAGCTACGACGATTTCTGGGAATGGTAAATTTTTATAGGTTACACATACAGCAAGCGGCAGAGCACCAGGCAGAGTTAAACAAGTTTTTGCATGGGGCCAAGAAAAAGGATAAGTCAAAAATAACATGGGATGATAAGGCCACGGCGGCTTTCGAGCAGTGTAAAGTAAGCCTACAAAGCGCCATCACACTGGCTCACCCAGAGGTCACAGGTAGATTGTCCCTAATGTGTGACGCATCCAATACATGCGTGGGGGCAGTGCTACAGCAAGGAGTCGCGGAAAAGCGAGGCCCTTAGGTTATTTTTCTAAGAGACTATCAGAGGCCCAGCAAAAATACAGCACATACGATCGGGAACTACTGGCGGTCTATTTAGCCATAACACATTTTAGAAACATGATCGAAGGTCGAGAGATTACTATTTTTACAGACCACAAACCGTTAACGTATGCTTTTTCTAAAATAGGTACCGACCGAGAGACGCCACGGCGCACAAGGCAGTTATTGTATATCAGCGAATTCACGAGCGACATACAATACGTCAACGGAAACGAGAACCAAGTTGCTGACGCGCTGTCACGGGTAGAGTCCGTGTTTTGCCCGACGCAAGTCGATTTCGACGAAGTCGCACGGGCACAGGAAACAGACGAACAAATGGCGCGTATGTTAGCAGAACCGCAAGGTAACACTGTATTAAAACTAATTCATTCACCATTGTGCAACAAAGCAATTCATTGTAACATTTCAGAGAACCAGGTCAGACCATACCTCCCACACAAATTTCGTAAAATAGCTTTCGATGCAGTACATAACATAAGCCACCCCGGGATTAGGGCCACACGGAAAATGATAACGAAACGTTACTTTTGGCCAGACATGAACAAAGACGTCACCAGGTGGGCCAGGGCATGCATTCACTGTCAGAAAGTAAAAGTACAGCGACATACGGTATCTAAATTAAGTAGTTTTCCGGTAGTAGATAGATTTGAGCACGTACATGTAGACATAGTCGGACCACTGCCAACGTCACAAGAAGGTTATAGGTACTGCGTCACTATGATAGATAGGTTCACGAGATGGCCAGAAGCAATCCCAGTTACCAATATCACCGCGGACACAGTAGCTAAAGCCGTTTACGAAGGTTGGGTATGCAGATTTGGGTGCCCACTTACAATAACTAGCGATCAGGGTAGACAGTTTGAGAGCGAACTATACAAGAGCCTGTTAAACCTGTTAGGCATTAAAAAGACCCGTACAACAGCGTATCATCCGCAGGCGAACGGTATGGTTGAAAGAATGCATCGCTCACTTAAGGTCGCGATTAAGGCTAGGCTACAAGACAATAGGTCATGGGTCGAGGAATTACCGACAGCGTTGTTGGGACTTCGTGCGGCCTGTAAGAATGACGAAAATGTAAGCTCAGCAGAATTAGTATTAGGACAGACACTACGGTTACCAGGCGATTTTTATTGCGAAAACAACTCGACACAAGTAGAACATTTACCTACGTACGTAAGCAAACTCCGAAGCGTAATAAGCAGTATGCGGCCACAGGCAAGGGAGAGCAGCGATTCGCGGAAAATATTTATTCATAAAGACTTAAATACGTGCTCTCATGTTTTTATAAGGAACGATATGGTAAAGAGTCCACTAACCCCATCATATAACGGCCCACACAAAGTAATCAGTAGGGATAAGAAAACCTTTAAGATACAAATAGGCGACCGTCAAGCAACCATTTCCATAGACAGATTAAAACCAGCATATACGTACGATGGGGAAAAACCGCCAGAAAACAAACGTACCGAAAATGAATGTAAACCGAATGTAGAACCAAGCGAGCAGAAATCGCTACCGCCCATGGTTAAAACCACACGCTGTGGTCGAGTAATTAAGCAACCGGTGCGATTTTTGCTCACATGACAATAATGTAGGAACACCGAGTGTTAACAAGAATTTTTTGTACATTTCACTTCGGTTATTTGACCAAACATACTTACTTGCAATACACATTAAAAACAGTTAGAATTCCAAAATGGGAAATTACCAAAATAAAGAAAACATAGCCATAGCACAAGCCCAAGTAGTAGCAGGACAGCAGTTAGAAAACAAACTAAACTATTTCGGGATAATGTTAGTCATTATTGCCGCGATTATGGGCATATTACTATGTTACGCTATCAAGAGAGGTTGCGCGGGCCATGCGAGGGAATGGTTAAGAAAAGAAGTGCCGGGAATTCTGGCAAGACAACCCGGTACAGGGGGAAACCCGGCACCGACGGCCACCGCCACGGGATACGTATAGTTAATCGATGTGGTGAAATGTGCAAGAAAACAATAGTGAGTAAGAAGTTATTTGTCAAACTTATACTGTTGTTTATTTTGTGAACGGCGTTACCATGACCAAAGCTGCCGACCCGCGAGGTGTTATTTAATTATTGCAGAGCGGAGGCCATGGTAACCACCCTTAATAATTATGGTACAATTAATATGTATAATGTCAAGTCGGCTCAGAGCCCAGGCGAGGACGCAACCGCAAAAATTTTAGAAATAAGGTGTATAGAAGCTATATTTAGCGATAGGAATAAAACAATAGGCAGCATTCAACTGTTGGAATGCTGACAGGATAGAATGTTATCGTAAGCAACAATGTAACTTAGGAGACTTTTTAGCACGATAATAGTGATGTAAGCATGTAGTTACGTTAAGAATAAATTTTTTTTGTGTAAAAAATTTTTTGGAGAAAGGGGGGGTGTGATGTGGCGGCTTAGTAATCGTAATATGCTGAGTTGCATTATTGACGAAGTATGTGGGAGCGGCCAATCGGTTCGCTAGTCGCCTACATACCACCGCCCTGCCTCGACGCATACATAGTACGTAGTTAGCTATAACGAAGTATTGTGGAACTTGAATTAAAGACATTTGTTTCCTTGGAGTCCGATTCTTTATTTATCTCACCAACAACATAACACGCACAACAGAACCAACTCACCTTAAAGTTCTTTCATTTCTTACGAGGGAGGCGCCTACGTGCTTCATGCATGAGCATTTTCCTAGGCACTGAGTTATTGTTTCAAATCCACTCAAGAAGCAAAACAAAAAACACACACACTAACACAGAAAATAACTTATGGTTTTGATAACTTTACGATAACAACCTAAATTCGCGACCAACTGCACATCCATTTGCGATGAACGTAAACACGGAACTGACAAAAAATCGTCGTCGGCGAAATGCTAAAGAAATATAATTTTATTTACTATCGCAGGTACGCTTTTGAAAGTGCCGACAAACTCCTAGACCACATACACTCATCATACCTAGACTACATTGCCAGTAGAAATGACTAATTGTTTATCGCAACAAAGTGTAAATAAAGAAATAGTTATCTATTGTGATGAGATTGGAAAGGATTTAGGCCACTTTTTGATAAATGAATATCCGGGACACTCTATAATGAATAATTGCATGCCTGGTTGTACTTTGTTGGAAATAATGAAAGAGATTATAAAATGTAATTTTAACCAGGATACTATACTCATAATTTTAGTTGGTGATAGGGGTACCGTGAACAAAGGAGAATTGCTCCAATATTATAGAACCTTGTCTGACCTTAATTTAAGAAAAATTGTGATGTTCACTTTCCCTTATAGCCAAAGTTTGCCACAGGAAGAAAATCAAATTAGATATCATATGAATATAAAATTGCACAATTTGTTATTTAATAATAACTTATTCCATCTAATTGACCTTAACAATTATATTGGTAATCGTTTTTATTTGACAAAAGATAGGAATCATATAGATAGATACTATCTTTCAAATTATTGTAGGAGACAGATAGCTGTGTCGCTATCATATTTATTTTGTATAACAGCCAAGAATTTGGCTAAACAAATTGCTTCTATTGAGCAATGCAATGACATTTTTCATAATTCTGCCAATGTCTTGGCATCAAATTTTGACATTAGTAATAATTTAAATTAGAAATTAAGACAACAGAGACAATCTCTAGCAATTATTTAAAGAATGGTGAAAACAATGTTTTAAAATCAACAAATAGTATCAACCTGGTGCACCAAAATATTTATGGTTGTATGGGCAAGGATTTAGAAATAGAATTATTCCTTAAATTTAACAATGTAGATATTCTTTGTATAACTGAACATTGGCTTAAAAGCCATCAGATTATGTTTAATTATAGTAATCACCAGGTTGGTAGTTCGTTCAGCAGAGTAAACGCTATACATGGTGGCTCATTAATTTTCATAAATAATATACTTAAGTTTAAAGACCGCAAGGATATTGTGAGCCTCTCTGTTGAACAGACAGTTGAAATTGCCTGTATTGAATTGGAGCAGTTTGTTATATTAAGTGTGTACAGACCACCTAAAGGATTGTATGATTGTTTTGAAAAAGTAATGGATGAAGTGTTGCAAAAAATTTGTAACTCTAGTAAGTCTGTCATCGTTTGTGGCGACTTCAACGTTAATTTGTTAGAAACTTCTAGCCTAAGCACTAAAATTATAAGTTTGTTTCAGTCATACAATCTTGTAAATCTATTTATGGAGCCTACTAGAATAACCCCCACTACTGCATCTTGCCTAGATAATATTTATGCAGATATTTTACCTACCCACAAAAAAATTATTAATTTATTAGACTCTGATCATAGTGGACTATTGATCACTATACCAAATATAAACAAATATAAACGAAAAAAAGATATCACTGTTAACCCAAAATCTAAAGGTCGCTTGGAATTATTTAAAACTAAACTCTCAAATAAAATCCCACTTTTGTCAACTAATGATGACCCTAATCAACATTATAATGATTTTTTCAAAATGTATTGCACGCAATTTGATACTACTTTTATTCCTAAGACGATTTCGGTAAATAGCAATACTTCCTTCAGTGACTGGGCCACCATTGGTATTAATAAAAGTAGAAAACGGCTGTATGAGCTGTATGAAGAACGGACTTATATTAACACTGTAGAATTTAATTTATATGTTAAGAATTATTCTAAATTATTTAAAAAAGTATGTTATTTGGCGAAATCTCGCTACTTAAGTTCAAAAATTAAAAATAGTAGTAATGTAATTAAAATGACTTGGGATATTATTAATAGCGAAACGGGAAGGTCTTGCAACCGAAGTAGTGATTACAGCCTTGCTATTGATGACAGTATCATTAAATCAGATTCGCAAGTCGCCGCGGCATTTGAAAATTTCTTTGCAGAGATTCCCGTATCGACTACAAAATCTCTAAATTCATCACCAACTGCTGCAGAAATTTTACTTAAAGAAAACGTTCCAGTTTGTGAATCCCAATTTTATTTCCAATATGTCACTTGTAATGATGTAATCAAAACTTTTAATACCTACTTTAAATGTAAAAAAGACTGCAGATCTATGGGGTAATTCTGTTGACGTTGCTAGGTCTATTATAGACATTGTAGCACCTACTTTAGCAGTAATTTTTAATAATTGTATAGATTGTGGTGAGTTTCCTGATCTAATGAAATATAGTAAAATTATACCATTGTTTAAATCGGGTAGTACATCAGACCCTACTAATTATAGACCTTTAACAGTGCTACCTACTTTTAGTAAAATTTTTGAGAAAATTATTTTAGATCACATTCAAAGATATTTTAATAAACACAAATTATTACACAACAAACAGTTTGGTTTCACAAAGGGTCGTTCAACAACTGATGCTGGTGTTGAACTTTTGGGACACATTTATAATGCATGGGAAGATAAATGCGATGCGTTGGGCATTTTTTGCGATTTGTCTAAGGCTTTCGATTGCGTTCTCCATGATACATTGATCAGGAAGCTGCACTACTACGGAGTCCGGGGCGCCTCTCTGGATATTCTTACTTCATACTTGAGTAATAGGATTCAGAGAGTTGATGTGAACGGCAAAAGGTCTTCCGGGTCTGTAGTCAGAATGGGGGTTCCTCAAGGCTCAATTCTGGGTCCTTTTTTGTTTCTAATCTATATCAACGACTTGCCTTACCTCATAAAGGATAAACATGATATAGTGCTGTTTGCAGATGACACTTCACTTTTATTTAAACTCAAACGTCAGCAGGTGGTTGTTGATAATGTAAATAATGCTCTTTCAACTGTAGTTAACTGGTTTAATGTCAATAATCTTCTCCTTAACGAGAAAAAAACAAAATGCATAAAGTTCACATTACCCAATGTAATACAAGTGAACACTAGTGTGTCAATAAAGGGTGAAGAGTTGAAATCCGAGGATTCCACAGTGTTCTTAGGTTTAACTTTGGATGCGCAGCTTCAGTGGAGCCCCCATATAGATAAACTGTCCAAAAAACTTAGCTCTGCAGCATACGCCGTAAGGAAAATTCGTGGTTTAACTGATTTAGAGACAGCTCGTTTAGTATACTTTAGTTATTTTCATAGTGTGATGTCGTACGGCATTCTGTTGTGGGGAAATGCCGCCGATATTCAGACAATTTTTGTTTTACAGAAAAGGGCTATTCGTGCAATTTATAAATTAAGTCCCAGACACTCCCTCAGAGACAAATTTAAAGAGATTAATATTATGACTGTTCCCTCTCAATATATTTATGAGAATCTCATGTATGCACATAAAAATATTAATCTGTTTAAAAGATACAGTGATATCCATAGCATAAATACTAGGAACAAACACAAATTTATTGTACCAAAAACCAGGCTCAAGAAAAAAATAGGTGGTTCGTTTAGATGTCAATGTATACGTTTCTATAATAAACTTCCTAGCCAAATTCAAGAACTAAGCATAAATAAATTTAAATCATTTATTAAACGTAAGCTATGCCAGAAAGCTTTTTACACAATTAATGACTTTCTTGAGGACAAAAAGGCGTGGGATTGCGCTGCTTCAATGATATACATGAGCCATTGTTTTCATATGTACTACTTACTGATGAAAAATTTTTTATATATATATTTTTTTTAATATTCGTTTTTGACATGAATACTTGTATAGTATTGTATTATATTTTTTATTTTATTTTTTTATTGACATTTTATTATTATTATTATTTTTTTTTTTGACTTGAATACTTTGTTAAGTATTATATTTATTTTTATTTTTTGATTGACATATATTATTATGATTACTATTTTGTTTGACACAAATATTTACTTTGTAAAGTATTATATTTTTTTTTTTTTTTGATTACTTAATTATTGTAAATGTGAGGACTATGTGGGTTATTATTATTATTTTCCCCTCCTTTTTACAGTAATTTTCAACTTTGTCTGACAGTTTGAGTACTTTTGCGGCCTACCCAAATGTCTTTTCTTTGGTATTGTTCGTCATGTCATTGAGCTCCTTAGTGGTTTTTAAGTTGAGCTATTCGACTATTGACAAATGCTTGCACTGACTGGACAGGTCCACTCAAATATGTTTGGTTCTTTCTTCAAAAGACCACTACAGACACTAAGCTGCATGGTCCTCATATAGAATAATGTGAATGCGAGAACTATGTATGTCGTTATATTCATGTAGATTTTATGATTGTCTGGCAGTTTGAGTATTTTTTGCGGCCTACTCAAATGTCCTTACTTTGGTATTGTTCGTCGGTTCGTTGAGCACCTCAGAGTTCTGAGTTGAGCTTCGCGATGACTGACAAATGCTTGCACTGTCTGGACAGGTCCACTCGAATTCGTGTGTTGCTTTCTTCATAAAGCTCATCCCAGACATAAACGTACATGGTTCTCATATGATCTAACCAGTCCACATTGTATGGATTTGAACACTAAAAGAGACTTTGACCTCTGAGTTTGTTTCGGTGTTTCTTCTCAGGGTAGTCAGCTAGGAAACACCGGCCTCATCTAGCTTAAACTGACAAAAAAACATTGACGTGTAAAAGTGTTCCTTGTAACCTATTTACTGAATAAACATCATTTATCATTTATCATCTAATATATAAAATTCTCGTGTCACAGTTTTCGTTGCCATACTCCTCCGAAACGGCTTGACCGATTTTGATGAAATTTTTTGTGCTTATCCGGTATCTATGAGAATCGGCCAACATCTATTTTTCATCCCCCTAAATGTTAGGGGTAGTCCACCCCTAAATTTTTATTTTTATTTTTTAGACAAAATTTTTAATTTCTCTTTTTTTATGATACAACATACAAAAATACATACAATCCTCAATTTTCACCCTTCTACGATCAACCCTTATTTTTTAATAGCCATTTTAGTAATTTAATCATTTTTCCTCTCCGGTCGAAAACTGATCAATCGTCATTTAATTAGTTATCCCCGCCAGATGTCTACAGGTGTCACTTCTGACCCAGTAAACAGCAAGGAGTAGGGATGAGAACGAAGCCGGTCCCCTTTCTTTCTCACTCCCTACACAGTTGTCGGCCATCATTATTGTTTATGCATCAAGTGTAGTAGTAACGTTGACAATTATTATTTTGCTATCTCAGTGTAACTCTCATATTAACTTTTAATCATTCCTATTTTATCAATAATAATAATTAAATTATCAATTTTGAGTGTATTTTTCACGATTACTTAATCAAGTGATTTTATAACCTCAAAAGTACTCAACACGTGACACGAGCTTTCAATAACAACGGATTTTGTGTTGTAAGTATACTTTTTTTTATTTATATCGAAAATGTTGTTGATCTTATAAAAATGTAATTTTAATTTAATTTTATTAAAAAAATGTAATTGAACAATTAAGATTTTCACAGTTTCCAAAAAATCAATCATTATGAATCTTTATTTTGAAATGTCAATGGAAATATTGGTTGTATGAAAAAAGTATAAGAGATAATGTTTTCATAAAATTTAATTTTTTACTTTTGTTTGAAATTTTTTTCCATAAAACTTATATTTTTGTTATAATTTCATAAATTAAAACTAATCATTTCAAAACTGCGGCAAAAATCCTGGCCCTAATTATACTTTTAACATTTTTCATCATTAAATAATTTAATTAATTCTATTTATGTATGTTTTGTACAGTGAGCAATGCCACGAAAACGCAAAGGGGCTGATTTGAGCCGCAGTACAAGCAAAGCTCGAAAGTTGCGAAATAGCAGATCCGAAAGAACAGAAGAACAAATCCAGCAACAAAATACTGATGCACGTGTCAGAATGGCGCAATTGCATCAAGAAGAGCCAGAAGATACACGAGCTGAACGCAATGAAGTCAGAAGATTAGAACAACGACAATCACGCCGTTTCACAGTCAATAGACGAAGAACAAATGACCAACAACGACAACAGGTACATCGAGCATTTATATCTGATTCATTCCTGCGTCTAGCATTCCAGTATGAGCCCGATATTGAATATTATGCTCATTCAAAAGTGGTAATTGGTGCTATGGACAAGGAATGTCCGCATTGTCATGCTCTGAAATTCAAAAATGAGCCAGCTGGGATGTGTTGCGCGTCAGGAAAAGTGCAACTACCTGAAATTGAAACACCACCTGAACCATTGAACGGCTTACTTATCGGCACGGATCCAGATTCTAACGTGTTCCTGAAGTCAATTCGAAGATTCAATTCATGCTTTCAAATGACATCGTTCGGAGCAACAGAAATAGTTCGAAATACTAATGCAAATGATCAACAATTCAATTCTACATTCAAAATCAGAGGCCAAGTTTATCATAAAATGGGCTCACTGCTGCCAATGCCAAACGAACCACATAAATTCTTACAAATCTACTTTATGGGCGGCGAGGATTCCGGAAGCGCACTTGCCAATCGCGTGAATGCACGTTGTGATTATAATAACCTTGATTCACTTTATGCCAGGCGCATCGTCAGCGAGCTAGATGCTCTTTTGAACGAGCACAACGAGTTGTTGAAAATATTCAAATCACATATGCACCAATTACAAAGCGATAATCACGCTATCGTCATTAATCCTGATAAAACACCAGCTGGAGAGCATATTCGTAGATTCAATGCACCCGTTGTTGATGATGTTGCTGGAATCATGGTTGGCGATTGTACAGCTGCACGAGAAATTGTGATTCGTAGAAGAAATAATAATCTTCAGTTCATTGCTGACACACATCGTTCATATGACGCTCTCCAATATCCGCTAATATTCTGGAAGGGACAAGACGGATAACACATTCTTACATACATACAATATACACATTCTAACATACATACATACTTACAATAAGTAAGCTATTTTTTGTCTACACTAGAAATTACTAGGAAATTATTTATATGGCAAAACAACGTTTGCCGGGTCAGCTAGTAGATCAATAAAATTGATAGACTTGTAGCGACCAAAACCGCTACGCCATCCGCTGCCGCTTATGAACGGTGGGACCACGGCTTAACATCACGCCACCAGCTACGTCACATCGTATGATGTCGCAAGCGCCGCCTCCGTCGACTTGGGTGGTCGCGTTCTTTTGTTAACGTCGCTGCGGAGTGAGATGGCCTACCCTTCGAATAATGAATGAATGTCTCACTAGTATAAATATCGCGTGCCAGCATTGTTTAACACACACTCCGCTTTAGCTTGCCTCGCTTACGCTTCACGCTCTGTTTTATTTCTCGCTGCTTATTACTGTGATTATTTTTGATTAGATATCCTACTTTGTACAATAAATTAAATTAGTAAAATAAATAAGTTTAATTAGTGCTTGCTGCTTTAATTTAAATAAATAACTCCTGTGAGATAGTCTACACAAGAAGCGGCCCAAGTCAATATCTTTTCGGGCCCCTTCAGACTGTACAATCGCATTAAGTTGTACCTACTACTGACTCAGTAATTATTTCGATGTAGGTATACGAAATGTAGGAATGTAGTTTTAACGAAATGAGTAAAAGTAACGTTGTTGTATTGTATTACTTACTTAACTTAACTTTGTTGATAACAAATATGTATCTAAGAATTATGTCGTTATCAGTAAACTGTAACACATTTTTTTTAGATTTTCTTTACTTATTTCGATGAAGGTTTATAAAAATAACCTCCCCTCAAAATAAGTTCAAATAAAAGAAGTCAATGGGATATAAATTTTTGTAGAAACTTTAAAATGTCTAACGTGTCGCGTCTGTTAAATTCATAGGTCTGTGTGAGCATTTGCCGACAAAGGAACGTCGGCGGTCTTTGGCCGATGTTGCGTGCGTACCTACTGGGCCCGCGATGACCTCTGGTGAACTTAGGCAATCAGCTGAGCAGGGAGCTTCTTGTAGTTTTATTTACATTGCGTTTTTTTTGCGAAAAAAGAGAACTAATTATTTTTTAATTAAAAGTTTAATTGAGGTAGATAGGTATAACGATTTTATACAGTTTAATGTAAAAAAAACGCAGATTTTTTTTTTAAACTAAGAAATGCCGACGAAACATTCCAACGGGGGGGGGTCCAGAATCATGTACTGAATCACTGGAACACGTATGTGCGTTCATGTACCTTACACCATGTATATATACATTTATTTTTTTACTATTGAATAATCAAGTTTGTCTTATTTTGGCAATCTTAGGACGACACTCAAACACATTCTTTGCATCACTCTTTGTGCCCGTTAGGCAAGTGTAGCACTTGAAGTCATCACCATCATTTATCACCCACACACATAATGACGATAGGAATGAACTAATGAAGGGTTGCTATTATAGTAACTGCCAAAAATAGTACTAGCCTTTTTCACTTAGGTATGCAAAATTAACAAAGTTAAAAAGAGATAGCAGTACTTTTATGATTTTGGCGTCGATATGCCACATATTTGTATAACTGTTTTTTACTGTTTTTTAGTCCATATAATTTATATGTCAATGGTTGAGTCAGCCTTCTCGACAAACTTCGTTGAGGTAATCAATACTACAATAAAATTATTAGTTCCATTTTACCGAGATCGCGCCTGTTTCAATTATTCCACATATTGTCCAGTTGCGTAGACACTTGAGACACAAAGCTACACCAATTTTACTTTACAATATCCACTAGGAATTAATAAACGAATAATTAAAACAGACACTGAACTTCACTCGAGAAAATCCCGCCAAAAACGCTTTATTGTTCCTTTTGAAACACGCTAAGGTCAGAGACCATGCTGCCTAATCAGTAGTGTATTTTATTCAGAACTCAATGCCGCAACATCACTCCACTTGGGCTTAAAAGCACCAGCTTTAATCCGCTCGAAGATTGGTTTGAGGTCCGTGTCATTTTGCGGAGCAAACTGTAGGACTTCCTTCCATTCATTGCTAACATCCATTCTTAGCATCCTCACTCCACTCATTCCTGGGTCGGAGCTATCTTCCGCATCGCGAGCGCACACTATCACACAGTCGTCCTTCTTGGAGGCCACGGCGCTGGCAACACCATCCGCGCCTGCACTGACTTTACTTTTCACTTGCTCCTGTTTTACGCACTTGTCGGGTGCCGCACCGACCTTGACGACATCACTTGAATTCACACTTTCAGGGGCCTCCGCCACGGTCATGCGCCATATCGCGCCAGTCGCGCTTTTCCACCGAACTGGCCGAGCCACCCTTTCTTGCTGGGATTGATCTTCTTTCAGTGTGCCTCGCTTTGGACAGCTTAACCGAAGATTACCACTTTCTTCACAAGTGTAACACCTAGGGCTATACCCTTGCGGACGATCACGTACAGGTATTGCCTCACTGGCTCTACTTCCAAGGCATGGGTCAAGGCGTCCTTCAGTGTCTCATGATGCCCAAGTCTTACAGTGGCTCTAACCTCCAAGTCACGAATTTCGTCGACGAACGCCTGTACCAGATTGCCATTGATGAGTGCAGGAGCGGACTGGTATGCTTTCCGAACCAACTTTTCAACTTCCAAGGCCCATTGCTGTAGGTTCTCGGCACTACGTTGAACGCGATCCCTTAACTTAGCGCGAAATATGTGCTCCAAGTGCGCGTCGCCGTATCTGGACTCTAACGCTTCCAGCAGCTGTTCGTCCTCTTTACCTTGTTGAAGCTTCTCTTCCAACCGACGGGCCTGTTCTTCTTGGCGGCGGGCCTGCTCTTCTTGGCGGCGGGCCTGCTCCTCTTTATCTTGTTGAAGCTTCTCTTCCAACCGACGGGCCTGTTCTTCTTGGCGGCGGACCTGCTCCTCTTTATCTTGTTGAAGCTTTTCTTTTAACCGACGAGCCTGCTCTTCTTGACGGCGAGCCTGCTCTTCTTGACGCCGAGCCTGCTCTTCTTGACGCCGAGCCTGCGTTTCTGACGGCGAGCCTGTTCCTCTTTATCTAGCTGAAGCTTCTCATGCAACCGACGGGCCTGCTCTTCTTGACGGCGAGCCTGTTCCTGCAACAGCACCATTAGCACAGACAAGTCTGGCACCACTGGTTCTAAAGAAACTCCAAAAGGGCCAGCGACTGGCTCTGTCGCAGGCTGAGCACCACCCGGCGTCTGTATCGGGGAATCTCCAAACCACCTCTGATCCATGTCTTGCTGCCGTTGACTCCTTGTACGAATACCGTCCGCGTTGTACTTTGGTAAAATTGGCATAATTTATCCCTCACTTCTGACACCAATTTGTTAAGAGCTGGTTAGGATAAATTATTTTACACTTACTAATTAACCAAACATTCTTTATTAACTCTTGCTCTAGCCATATTAGTTTAATTGTATGTAAAAGAATTTTTAGGTAGAACAACTGGGAACAATATATTTTTAGAAGTGACACCTTTATTTTTAAATGGTTATTCCTTCAAAGAGTTTTGTTATACAAACTCTAACATCTTCTCTTGAAGTTAGGAAGCAACAGAGCCTTTAAACGTGCAGGCCAATCTCACGACAAAGCATAACCAGTCTTGGCTTACACAAGGCCATTGTAAACATGTTGGCAATTTGGTTTTCTGTACCAATCTTCGCAATCATCATAGTCCCATCAGCTATGGCTTCTCGTATAAAGAAATGTCGTAGCTTGATATGCTTAGTTCTGTTGTGGAATTCATATGGCGGATTGAGTGCTAGCTTGATGGCAGGTTCATTATCCACAAGTAGAACAGGAGTCATTGTTGATTGCTCGCTTAACCCATATGATTTCTCTTGCAGCTTCGATAGCAGTCACAATTTTTGCTTATGTGCTGGAGATTGCGACTGACGTTTGTAATTTAATTCTCCATGATATTGGACCTCCGTAAACACATATAAGTCCTGAAGTCGACCTTCCAGTGTCAGGATCACCACCAAGATCCGCATCGCTATAACAGACCAGTTCTTTCTACATACCTTTTCTGTACGTAATGCAGTAATCTCGGGTACCATTCAAATACCAAAATATTGTTTTCAGTTTTGTGTTAACTCTTTTTGTAGGAGCTTCTATGTGCCTGGATGCAATACTAAGAGCATAAGTTATATCGGGCCTTGTGGCCACCATTACATATGCAAGGGGGGGCCCCAACCACTTCTCTATAAGGAAACGAATTGTCTCTTCCAGCATCCTCTCTCAATTCGGAGTCTTTGACTATAGGTATAGCAGCAGCCTTACTATTCTGCATACATTTGTCAAGTACCTTCTTGGTGTAGGCACCTTGTATTTCTATGTTTGTATTGTGTTTGATACAATCTTCCTTCTTTATTTCAAGTCCTAGGAAGTAATAGGATTTTTGTTATTTTGGGCCTTTATTTTAAATCGCTTCTTTAAATTCTCGAGAAAAACATCATTTAGTGCCTGTGAGGCTGTGACCTGCCAGCAATCATGCCATCGTCAACATATAGGACTAAAAGCAGCCTGCCTTCTCCCTTTTTCATAGATAATATACAGGGATCTTCTCCAGGTTTGAATCCTTTTTCTAGAAGAAAGCCTTTAATGCAATCGTTCCAACACAACAGTGCTTGTTTAAGCCCGTATAGACTGCGTTTTAATTTGCATACTTTGCTACTTCCATTTTTATATCCTTCTGGCTGTTTGAAGTAAATTTCTTCATTTAAACTTCCATAAAGAAATGCAGTAGAAACATCAAATTGCGCAAGGATCATACTATCTCGAGCAGCATTACTTAATAGCGTCCTGATTGAGCTCAATTTAGCGACTGGGCTAAATGTTTTCTCATAGTTAACGCCTTTCTTTTGAGAATAACCAACAGCTACTATTCTGGCTTTATACTTCTCGATATTTCCATTCGAGTTTCATTTAATTTTGTAAACTCATTTAATTGAAATAGCTTTGCGTCCTTTGGGTAATGGTATTAAGTGCCAAGTTTGTTATTTTTCAGGGAACTTATTTCATCATCCATAGCATTGTGCCATTTATTTTTATTAACAGACTTCGTCGCATCTTTGAACGTCTTTGGTTCTTCTTCGTGGTTATAGACCTTTGCAACACAATTTAGAACCAATTCATCAAATCTATCAGGCGGTTTGATTGTTGAACGATCTCTTAGTCAATCTATGTGAAACTTGTTCTCGTCGTTGATTAAAATGAACGTCTTTTTGAGATGCTTCTTGAGTTTGAACATCTTCTCTTAATAAGTCATCTCTAGACTAATTTTGTAGATCTGTATCACGATGCTGTAAAATGCTTCCAGTTGATGAAGTTTCATTAGCTTCAGAGTCAGATTCAGCAGTATCGAAATCAACAGATTTATTAATTGGATCAATTGGAACATTTGATTCAAAAGTTTCTTGATCGTATGCCATTTGTGAATCTTCTTCTGATATGATAGTGTATCTGGTTCAATAGAGGGTATGGGTATATCAAAACTGTTTTTGTCTACCTTAGGTGCCTCCACTTCTGTCCGATTCATAGGTTTTTCTATGAGAGGGCGCTCAACGAAAATCACGTCTCTTGATCTGATAAGCCTATGATTTTCTTTAGACCATATTCAATAGCCTTCATCTCCATCAAATCCGATAAATATTACTTTTTCGGCTTTCTTACAAAGTTTCTTTCTTCTTTGTTTCGGTACGTGTGCATAACACGTCGATCCAATTATCCTCAAGTGTTTGATGCCTGGGTTCTTTCCAAAACATAACTCGAAAGGTGACTTTCCTAAAACTGTTGTCGGTCCCGTTCGATTAAGTATGTAGACAGAAGTATTAATTAATTCCGCCCGAAGACCTTGTGGTATTTCATCATGAGCATACATGATTGCCCTAGCAGTTTCTACAATAGTCCTATTATCTCGTTCCGAGCATCCATTTTGTTCTGGCGTATAAGGTATAGTGAAACGCTGTTTTATACCATTCTATCGAAATGTATTGCATACCTGCTCATTATCAAATTCTCCTCCATTATCGCTTAGGAAGTTTTGTACAACATGACCGACGGTTCTTATCTCAGCTACAAACTGTTTAAGTTTGCTGTGAACTTCGCCTTTGTGTTTAATGAAGTAGACATGACGATACCGAGAGTAGTCGTCTTTGAAAAGAACAAAGTATCGAAATTTGAAAGTTGAATGCATAAAAGGTCCACAAACATCAGAGTGAATGAGCTCTCCAGGCTTCGTTCCTCGTTCTCGTGTTCCGAACTTCAACCTGTGTGCTTTGCCATTGACACAACCTTCACATAATTCTTTATTATAGTCCAATTTTATGTCAAATTCCTTTTCCACTATTTTCTTTACATGTTTTTTTATTCTGATGTCCAAAACGTTCATGATACAATTGTAATGATTGTTAATTTGTGACAAGATTTACTTCTTGCTTTGGTGTAGCAATTTTAAGATTGAGTATATAAAGCCCACCAAGCTTTCTTTGTTTCCTGTTCACTATTTCTTTACCATTTACCTTCAATGTACATGATTCTGTGTGGGATTAGAATGTACTATTCTGTAGTTTGTCTTGAGCTTGTGGGGGCCGAGTCACCCGCGTCCAAAGTAGTATACCCACTGAGTCCCTACACGTGGTCCCTGGGTGGTGCTAATCAGGTGACACTAACTGGTGGTAGGTTTCGACCGATGGCTTGCGACCACCCACTGGGCAAAGACGTACCACCAAACGGCCTGGCCGTGTTTCGGTACGATGCTCAGTGTAGCCAATTCAGAGGAGTTGGGTTAAAATAGTTGTTCCATTGCAGGCAGACCAACCAGGCTTGCGCTGATATGGGTGTATCGGGAGACTAGTTGCGGAGGGTAGCGGGATACGAGGCACGGTGCGCCGCTGGCCGACCGCAGGTAGTTGGGGGCCAAGTAGTGTGCTAGCCACACATGAAAGGCTGCCCCGCCAACTGTCGAAAAATCCCGGAATGCACCATCGTGCTGGTTGGCGACTAGACGAGAGGGCCCGATGGACATTCCCGGGGGGGTAGTAAGGCGTTTTGGTCACTGGCTAAGTCGGTTGAATCGAACTTCTGTCGCCCCTCACTACCTCCACTGCTGAAACCCAACGGGTCGCTGGCCCACTCCGCTGAGGAGAAAGCAAACTTGTTTGCCTCTCTGTTTGCGGAATCTTCGCGTCTAGATCCTGGTGACGCGAGGCCCCCTGTTACTCTTGGTGGATGCGAGTCGATTATGTCGGACATTCGCATTCATCAGAAGGATGTCCGAAGGGTACTGCGTAACCTAGACGTGAAAAAGGCTAGTGGCGCCGACGGGATACTGGCAATTGTACTGAGGACTTGTGCGCCTTAGTTGTCTCCGATCTTGACACGCCAATTTCGCTTTTCATTTGAGACTGAAAAAGTGCCGATGGCTTGGAAGTAAGCTAACGTGCAACCCGTGTCCAAGAAGGGTAGTCGAGCTGACCCAGCAAATTATAGGCCACTTCACAGGGAACGTATACTGAGTGGTAAGCTCCTGGCATACCTAGAAGCTAACGATAACCCCTGTGACCGACAATACGGGTCGGTCAACTGGGGATCTTCTAGCGTATGCCATTCATATTTGGTGTGAGTCCACCGAGAAGCAAGAGGAAGCCCTTGTGGTCTCGCTTGACATCTCTAAGGCCTTCAACAGGGTCTGGCAATCGTGCCAGACCCTGTGAACCTAATTGGCAAGCTTCTTTCCTTTGGTCTGCGCGCCGGTTTGTGTGATTGGATTGCTGATATCCTGAGGGATCGGTCTATCCGAATGGTCATAGATGGCTGCTCGTCCGGACTGCTGGCTATTAATGCTGGTGTCCCTCAGGGGTCGGTGTTCTCGGCAACACTGTTTTTGCTGCATATTAACGATCTGCTAAAACCCAGTACCTTTGAGTATGCAGACGACAGCACTGTTGCCGAGAGATACGTGTCCGACGCACGAGCTAGTGGGTCTCAGGTCCGGTCTCTCCGAGCGGCTATGGTTGGGCGCTTGAACTTATCCTTACAGGCTGTCTCAGAATGGGACAATGCCAATCTGGTCAAGTTCAATACTGCTTAGACCCAGGCGTGTCTTTTATTCGCTAAAAAGAGCCAATTTCACCCGGCTCCATCTTTCCGAGGTGTAACCGTGCCAATAACCGACCAACTTGATCTTCTTGGTGTTACCTTAACATCTACCCTCAATTTTGGTCCCTTCATAGAGGCAAAGGCTCAAGTGGCTGCCAAAAAGTTGGGGATCCTCGCTAAGGTGAAACGGTACTTCACGCCGGAACAACTGATCAAACTTTATCAAGCGCAAGTTAGATCGTGTATGGAGTACTGCTCTCATCTTTAGGATGGATCTGCCAGATACCAGCTTGATGCCCTTGAGACAATTGAGAAACGAGCCAAGAGGATCATCGGCAATGATAGGCTCGTTGAGTTGAAGCTCCAAAGTCTTGAGCATTGACGCCGAGTTGCTAGCCTGTCGGTTTTCTGTCGGTTACAGTGTGCGACGGAATTGTATAATTTGATTCCGCCAAGCCCGTTCCATCTTCGGACCACAAGACGTACGGAGATGTGCCACCAGTACATGGTGAACATCCCATCCACACGCACGAAACGTTTTGAGAACACATTAATTGTGCGTACAGCTAGCGAGTGGAATTCCCTGCCGGAGTCTGTGTTTCCTGATAGCTACAACCTGGGAGTTTTTAAGTCAAGAGTGAATAGGTTACTTCTAGGCGAGCATGCTCCATCTTCGACCACATCGTCGCTTACTATCAGGTGAGATAGTGGTCAAACGCGTGTCTATCAAGAATTTTAATAAAAGCTGCAAGAATGGAAAATAATTTCTTTGTAAATGATAAATAATGTTTATTCAGTAAATAGGTTACAAGGAACACTTTTACACGTCAATGTTTTTTGTCAGTTTAAGCTAGATGAGGCCGGTGTTTCCTAGCTGACTACCCTGAGAAAAAACACTGAAACAAACTCAGAGGTCAAAGTCTCTTTTAAAGTGCTCAAATCCATACAATGTGTACTGGTTAAATCATATGAGAACCATGTACGTTTATGTCTGGGATGAGCTTTTTGAAGAAAGCAACACACGAATTCGAGTGGACCTGTCCAGACAGTGCAAGCATTTGTCAGTCATCGCGAAGCTCAACTCAGAACTTTGAGGAGCTCAACGAACCGACGAACAATACCAAAGTAAGGACATTTGAGTAGGCCGCAAAAATACTCAAACTGCCAGACAATCATAAAATCTACATGAATATAACGACATACCTAGTTCTCGCATTCACATTATTCTATATGAGGACCATGCAGCTTAGTGTCTGTAGTGGTCTTTTGAAGAAAGAACCAAACATATTTGAGTGGACCTGTCCAGTCAGTGCAAGCTTTTGTCAATAGTCGAATAGCTCAACTTAAAAACCACTAAGGAGCTCAATGACATGACGAATAATACCAAAGAAACGACATTTGGGTAGGTCGCAAAAGTACTCAAACTGTCAGACAACGTTAAAAATTACTGTAAAAAGGAGGAGAAAATAATAATAATAACCCACATAGTCCTCACATTTACAATAATTAAGTAATCAATAAAAATAAAAATATAATACTTTACAAAGTAAATATTCGTGTCAAACAAAATAGTAATAATAATATGTCAATCAAAAAATAAATATAACAAAGTAATAATAATAATAAAGTGTCAATAAAAAAAAATTAAAAATATAATATAATACTATACAAGTATTCATGTCAAAAACGAATATTATAAAAAAATTTCATCAGTAAGTAGTACATATGAAAACAATGGCTCATGTATATCATTGAAACAGCTCAATCCCACGCCTTTTTGTCCTCAAGAAAGTCATTAATTGTGTAAAAAGCTTTCTGGCATAGCTTACGTTTAATAAATGATTTAAATTTATGTATGCTTAGTTCTTGAATTTGGCTAGGAAGTTTATTACGAATTTTGAAACGTATAAATTGGCATCTAAACGAACCACTTATTTTTTCTTGAGCCTGGTTTTAGGTACAATAAATTTGTGTTTGTTCCTAGTATTTATGCTATGGATATCACTGTATCTTTTAAACAGATTAATATTTTATGTGCATACATGAGATTCTCATAAATATATTGAGAGGGAACAGTCATAATATTAATCTCTTTAAATTTGTCTCTGAGGGAGTGTCTGGGACTTAATTTATAAATTGCACGAATAGCCCTTTTCTGTAAAACAAAAATTGTCTGAATATCGGTGGCATTTCCCCACAACAGAATGCCGTACGACATCACACTATGAAAATAACTAAAGTATACTAAACGAGCTGTCTCTAAATCAGTTAAACCACGAATTTTCCTTACGGCGTATGCTGCAGAGCTAAGTTTTTTGGACAGTTTATCTATATGGGGGCTCCACTGAAGCTGCGCATCCAAAGTTAAACCTAAGAACACTGTGGAATCCTCGGGTTTCAACTCTTCACCCTTTATTGACACACTAGTGTTCACTTGTATTACATTGGGTAATGTGAACTTTATGCATTTTGTTTTTTTCTCGTTAAGGAGAAGATTATTGATGTTGAACCAGTTAACTACAGTTGAAAGAGCATTATTTACATTATCAATAACCACCTGCTGACGTTTGAGTTTAAATAAGAGTGAAGTGTCATCTGCAAACAGCACTATATCATGTTTATCCTTTATGAGGTAAGGCAAGTCGTTGATATAGATTAGAAACAAAAAAGGACCCAGAATTGAGCCTTGAGGAACCCCCATTCTGACTACAGACCCGGGAGACCTTTTGCCGTTCACATCAACTCTCTGAATTCTATTACTCAAGTATGAAGTAAGAAGATCCAGAGAGGCGCCCCGGACTCCCGTAGTAGTGCAGCTTCCTGATCAATGTATCATGGAGAACGCAATCGAAAGCTTTAGACAAATCACAAAAAATGCCCAACGCATCGCATTTATCTTCCCATGCATTATAAATGTGTCCCAAAAGTTCAACACCAGCATCAGTTGTTGAACGACCTTTTGTGAAACCAAACTGTTTGTTGTGTAATAATTTGTGTTTATTAAAATATCTTTGAATTTGATCTAAAATAATTTTCTCAAAAATTTTACTAAAAGTAATGTTTGAATATACCATACATCTTTTAAAAGAAGCTGTTCGACTTGTCCATCAACATCAGCATTGAGACGTATAGTTCCATTGCCAGTAGCATTAATTGTCTGTCCAGATGCTGTAGTGACAGTGTGATTATTTTGGAAATTTAAAAAACTTTCAAATAAGTCAGACCTATTCGTAACATGACTAGTTGCGCCATTGTCTACGTACCAACTATTTTTATCTGCTTCTGTTTTATCTTCAACTTACAGAACTTTTAAATTCATATTGTTCACACTACTGGTCGAATACTTTGCTGGTCTCCCGTCGGAATTCCATTTATGACATTTCATGAGAATGTGACCGACCTGTCCGCAATATTTGCATTTTAACTCCTTTTTCTTAAAGTTGTTCTTACTCTTCTCAGATTTTACTACAAGAGTTTTCACATTAGTACTACACTCTGCTTTATTTGTCAACGCTCTTTCCTATACTATTTATATATACGTACTAGCATATATTATGATCACTAATAAAACATAAAATAAATATGCACATAACTGTATTGTCAACTTGACTTAAATGCAAAAAAAACTGTTCCGGAAGTGTATCCACTATCTTGCAAATTACTAGGATTACTGGTAAATCGTTTCCTTCTAATACTGTATTCAGGTCGTAGAACATATATTTTATTGCAGATATTTGTGAGGTCATATCATGCTCAGGATCCTTTTTGTAGCTGAAGAACTTCATGCATATGTCGTAGCTCTTATCTTCTGTAGCTCCGTTGTATAGCCTGACAAGTTCATCCCACATGTCCTTTGCTGTGCTGAATCTCATCACCTTGTGTAGCATATCCTCAGTCATATTTGCTGAAAGTACTAATTTTGCAGTGTTGTCTAATATTTCAAAAATTGACTCTTTTTTTATATTTTTCCAATATTTCAGGTGTGGCCAATGCTGCTGAATGACTAGGCATTTTCATTGTACCCTTTATAACATCCGTCGTACCTGGACAACTTCTGTGTAATCAGGTAATCATAAATTTCCACGTTTGCCAGTTCTGTCCATCCAATTTGTTTATTTCGATCATTGCCCCAGCTACAGACTGCATGATGACGATCGTAAATTTTGTAAATTATAGTAGATACAGTTTGACTTTTACTTTTATTTTGCTATCCACCCATTTCATTTAGCCTCAGGAAACTCAACGCTCTGCTACCATGTTAAAGAAACGAACAATCGGGAGGCATAAATATAGCCATATTAGTTTAATTATATGTTAAAGAATTTTTTATTAAAACAACTGGGAACAATATATATTTTAGAAATGACACGTCCCGTATTATTATTATACTCTTTGAATGACACCATTATTTTTAAATGATTATTCCAATATGGAGGTTTCATGTCTTCCCCTTCAAAGAGTTTTGTTATACAAACTCTAACAGACGACATTATTTGTTGCCAAATGCTGAGAAAAACATTAGAATGTGTTACATCTGCATTATAATAGAAAAAAAAGTGAAAATACACTACGTAAGACCAGGCAATATGGTCAAAAGACTATAGCCTTTCTATCGGGGTAAATAAATAATAAAAAAAAACAAACTATGGTCATCTCAGCTCATGTCGGTATTTCGGTAATCTGTAGCTTGCTACTATTATAGTCACACTGTGATGTCATGTCGGATCGGATGTCGTTTCGTTTGAACTCTCTGACATTTGATTGTTTGTTCGTGGTGCTTTTTTATTTTGGATTTTCCTTGGTTCTCTGTCTATGAAATAGTATAGTAATCTATATCATTGACCCTCGGTTGTCCATAGGACTTAGTGTGTGCTCGCTTACTTACGGACCACTCGCTACTCGACACGGACTTGCAATCAATAAAATTCATCATGCGATGCCTTAACTGCCTTATAGCCACGCGAAGACGGAGGTGGCATTTCATCTCTTCATTGCCTGCTGTTTTACTGAGTATCTTAGAACGATGGTTGAAAATTGAGGTAAGACATCTATAGCTAAATCATTCTTGAACTAATAAATAAAAGAAACATCGAACAAATGTGACTTCAAGTTTTTTTGCAGTGTTTCTCAAAATACATAACTCAATGGATCAGAAAGACTCATCTCGTCTTGTAATTGTCACGACTACAACAGAATGGTCGCCTAAAGCGCAATACACACCATGGCCGCCGACACAACCCGGCTGCCTAAAGCCTAGAATATATATGCTACTAAAAAAGCACGCTTCTTTGCTACTAGGTAGGTAGTATGCTCATTAGTAGCATGCTCTCCGAGTGTGTACATTTGCTCATGTAAGCACAGACCTCAGTAGCATATTTATTAAGAGCATACTCCTTTGTAGAGATACACATACTCATTATTTAACATTCAAAATGGATGTTTCTTTGCAGAATGGATTAAATTTAGTAATATTATTACTTTCAACACATTTAATTAATATACATTCTCTAAACATTCATAATTTCTATAAAAAAATATAAAATTTAAAATTTTGTCATTGAACCATTGTGACTATGCAAACAAATCAACTAGCATGCTTGCATAGAACGCATTCAGACATGCTTTGGAGCCACCCGAACCTCACTGTGTGCTAGTAAGCAAAAAATAGACCGGCTCGCGATTATGTGGTGTGCTCATTCACAAGCATGCTGTTTTCGAATACACGTGGTAATTGTTTGCTACTACATAGCATTTGCTCGAAACTAGCATGCTTATGTGCTACTACTTAGCATGTGTATTCCAGTCTTAAAAATAAGGGTTTTTTAGGCCGCCGGGTTGTGTCAGCGGGTTGGCAGCTTTGGTGTGTATTGTGCTTTAGATGTCACAATATTCAAATGAGTATGTATTTTAGTTAATTGACGTGGGTACTAAGGTAATTGAGTTTGTTTTAGGTTCCACGGGATGCCAAAATTTGTCATCGTTGTTATGTAATACTGGAGTCAGAAGCAAACAACAACATACAATGGTGTCCATTTGATGAATATTGATGGAAGAAAAGTTCTGGAATGGTGACCGCGTACCGGAAGGCGCAGTGTTGGAAGGCCTCCCACAAGGTGGACCGATGACCTGGTGAGGGTCGCAGGTAGCCGATGGATGCGAGACTCGCAGGACCGATCATTATGGTGACACTTTGGGGAGGCTGATGATGATGATGGAAAGACCGTGGACAGCGGAAAAACACAGGAGAACAATATTTAGATTTCATTATTTTTTATCTTTAATTAATTAAATAAAACTGCAAATTGAAATAACTTAAATATTATCTAATAACTAACTATTTATAACCTGACTACATTTTTATTTATTTATTTATATAGCTTGTTTTTTCCCCACATTACACTTTTTTTTTTTTTACATTGGTTTATTTATTACCTTGCTTAGCAATGTGTGGTCCCCCTCGGGTATAAGCCTCCTCCATCTTTTTCCATTGTATTCTGTCCGTGGCAACAGCCATCCAATCTTTTCCTGCTGCCTCCACAATATTATCCACCCATCTTTTCCTCTGCCTTCCTACACGTCTTTTGCCTGTCGGGCCCAGCCATTTAGTGGTGAGGTAGGTCCATCTTCTGTCTTGGTATCTTGCTAAGTGTCCTGCCCATTCCCACTTCTGCCTGAGGCTGAACTGGAGGGCATCTACTACCCTGGTTCTTTTGCGGATGTCTATGTTTTTAGTTTTTTGAATTCTTCTATGTTTCAAGATACTTCTCTCCATTGCATGTTGGCACGACAATATTTCATTTTTTACCTTTTCGGTGTAAACCTATGTCTGGCTTGCATAGGCAAGGCATGGCAGGATGCAGGAATCCATTGTTACCTTTTTCGTTTTTAGGCTATAATTACCTTTTAGAATTTCTTTCTGTGCCCAAAATTTCCTCCATGTTATGTCCCTTCTCCTATCAACCTCGATTTAATTACTGTTTGCATGGAATGAAATTAACTTGCCCAGGTACACATACTCATCCACATAGTCAATCGACTTTCCTTCTATTTTGATACCCTTCTGTAATTTATCTATAATATTTATGTATTTAGAAATATTTATGTATGTTTATCAGTTGTCTAGTACCCATAACACAAGCTCTGCTTAGCTTGGGACTAGATGGCGTTGTGTGATAGTTGTGGAATATTATTATTATTATTTCTTGTGGCTGGACCTGACTGCATAATAATAATATATACAAAAACAGAATATACTTAGGCATCGAAGTAATCCTCCACATCACTTTCATCTGGGCAAGCCGGAAATGTGCCCAGAAGACTAGCAGCATTGCCACGTTGAATGGCAATTCTAATTCATTGGGTGAAGAACGAGCCAGCCTTCTGGTCCTGCAAAGTGTCAAATTGTCAGTGAGAAATATCTTTAAAAAGACGATGAGCACTCTGACCCCGTGACCCAAGCATTTCAACCCCAATCGGCTCAAAACTGTAATTACTAATAAGGTTACAGTATTTGCACCGCTTGAGGATCTCAGCAGCCACAGTGATTGTGTTGGCACAGCCCTCCGTACTTAGAATATGAGATTGCGCAATGGTGTCGACTCAGGTTGTGTCCAATATTTTTATAATTAGGTAACGCAGAGATGTGCCACGTGTCCTTCACCATATAGTCCTCACTGTTGAAAACTTCATGAAAATCAATTTTGAGTACGAAAAAAATAGTCAGTAAATAGTAACCAAGGTTAAAAAAATAGTCACATGATGATTCCGAAGTTATAGCTATATGTTGGTGAGGATTGTGGGGTGAAGGTCTCCACACAATCCTCACCTCAGTGCAAGCAAACGGCTGGGAGTACCGACTTTGTTTTAATTCCAAAAAGTAGTCGTAAGGGACTACGCACACTTATTCAGCTCTATTCAGCTTATGTCCATAGAAAACAACGATTTTGTATGGAGACGCGTACGCATCCATTCAGCCGCGGAAAGCTGAATGGATGCGTACGCGTCTCCATACAAAATCGTTGTTTTCTATGGACATAAGCTGAATAGAGCTGAATAAGTGTGCGTAGTCCCTAACGCTATGCCAATTCTCTAAAATAGTCAGTAAGGGATTTCAGAGATATAAAGGTGTCTTGGTGAGGATTACGTGGTGAGCCTTTCTCGCCACAATCCTCACCTGATTACCGCGGAACGCTTACGTTTTTGGATTTGAATTTGGTGTTAAAAAATAGCCAAGAAATAGTTGTCTACAACGATGCTAATTTCGACCTGGTTTACTATGTAGAAGTATTTTAAACTTCCATGTAAACTTCTACATACATTATCTTTTGGTACAGTCGCAAACACTAAGTTTGCAAAACTATTTTATTTAATAATATTGTTGTCTAATATTTAAAAATGGTAATAAAATATTATAGTTACTTACATTATGTTTCTGACTTTGGCGGAACTGAATAACCCACAGATGACTATAATAGTAGCAAGCTAGAATAACCTTCCATAAGTTTTTTTTTTTTTTAATAATAAGTAATGTTTTTATTGTAACTCAAAATCCTAACCTCATAATACAATTTGATTTTTCATCCGATTCAACCATCATGCGACATAAAACATGTTATGAATCGAATATTTTTCTCACATCGCTTTTATGACGTCACCGAGTCTCACTACACCTCGTTTTCATGTTCATAAATATCAAAATATTTTTTTTTTGCATTACTAAAATATACTCCAGATCAGAAGGTTGCGTGTTCAAATCACGTCGGGGTCACCATTATGGAGGTATGCGGAACAGAGTGTAAAGTCCCACAACCTCCATTGAAAAGGGAGGATCCTCCGACCAGACGGGTGTTGTGTCTGGTCCGGGCAACTGCCCGATAGTTGATTTCGGGCTGTTGTATAATATGTTCAAATCGCGCGGAGAACTCTGCTTGCGCGATGTAGGAATTTTGCTGTTCTAGTTCGTATGTAGCGTCATAGATGTCGCTACACGTCTTTAGTAAACATGATAGTGAGACAACCGTAGTTTTTTTTTTTTTCGGTCGGTTGGGAAATCATCCAATGATTGCTCCCGCTCTGGGTGGAGCGAGAGGGCGTGTCAGACTCTTACTGACTAAAACACACCCCTGTTCCTTCCCTGCCTGAGTGCCCAGGGGTGCGGTAACTAATTTTCAGAATTTATCCGCTACCCCTAGGCATGAGACAACCGTAGGGTGCAAGTCATGTTTAAACCAAACTTGACATGTTGATAATTTCTTAATCCGAATTAGTGGTTTTTTTAAAAAAACTATAAGTATACTTATTTAAAATTTTATATTTCCTATACCTATTGGTTTTAAGTTTAGTTTTATTTTAACAACCTATTATTTTATTGAGATTATTTCAAAATTTTTTTGATTGTAGTTATTTTATCTATATAAAATTTAACAATTGTTTTATTTCATGGATTCAAGCATAATTCCATATGAATATAGATATCGTTAAAAACAAATGGATGGTACGAACTTCTCTTTCCGCGCGAGCGGCTTTTATTTGACAGATTGTTTTGTTCGGAATTTTGCGCTTATGGCTTCTCCAGTGTCATAATTATACTCGTATTCAATCCTTACTTACTTTCAAACACATTTGCTCAAAAAATGCATTTACGAAACCTGTATAGGTACATTGTTCGAAAGTAAAATTACGCACCATACAATAGAACGTCCGGTAAAATAGGTACTTACTCTCACCTAAGTACCTATTTTACTGCACACTACGTTGTATAGCGCCGTGCGTATCGTTAACAGTTTTTTTTAGTTATATAAAATGTAAAAGAATTCCACTAAGGAGTTTCACATTACGAGAATAAATAAGCTGAATGATCGAACCTCCTTGAAAGCGCTTTTGCTCAATACGTTTGTCTCACTTGAAAACTAAATAGAAAATGAGACGAAAGATGTAGTTCTAATTTTCACCACGCGGACGTGGCGCCATTTGCAAGTTCACGCCATTTTCATACTCTTTGATTTTCATATTAGAAACGTCAAAGATTGTGGCGACATAATATTACTATCTGTGATTTATATAAAAACATATTACCGGACTTCTGTACCGAATTTTGGTAGGTTCTAATTAGTATTTTAGAGAATATTTGCAATTATTTTTAAATTTTGGCTTATAGAAATCTTTCAAAATGTTTATGTTTGTTAATTATTGTTGTTAATTATTATCAGAAATCAACTGTGTAATTATTGTGATAAAACTTGTAGATTAAATTTTATTTTGTTCCTTCTTAAATTGTATTTTTCTGATCACAGCCTACACTCCAAAACATTAATTAATTAATTTTGTGTAGGTACCTATTTGGTAAGTATTCATTCTTAGATAAAGAAAGAAAACCATTTGCCCGACACCCTAGCACGCACCGCAGTGGCAATGAGGAGATCAAAAGGCCGAACATTCAGTCCCCGAATATTCAGCGCATATTCGACTAAATCATTATTCATGGCATTACTTATTATTGAAGATATTAAGTTACCTACTCTTTGAAGTACCTACTACTAGCTAAGGAACAGCTGTGCCTGAAACAGGTTTTTTTTTTTTTTTTTTAAAAGAAATAGAACGAATTTTTTTTTATTTGACTTAGACAGCAACGTGGACATAATGATGATAATTTTTTTTTGGGGGGTTGGGTAATCATCCAATGACTTCTCCCGCACTGGGTGGAGCGGGAGGGCGTGTCAGACTCTTACTAACTAAAACCCACCCCTGTTCCTTCCCTGTCTGAGTGCCCAGGGGTGCGGTAACTCATTTTCAGAATTTATCCGCTACCCCTAGGCATGCAGGCACCGGCCACGATGGGCCCCGTCAGTGGTGGCTGACTACATCTCTTTGAGGCGCGCGTGCTGATCGGGCGGCGAGCTACCCACTGCTCGCCGTTCGCAGGCCCGGGTCTACGGTGGCCGGAAATCGTCTCGCGACGTCCTACGCCTAGTATGCCCAGTACCTCTCCTGCGGTGGTAGCGGCCGGGGCCGCGAGGGCCACTCCGTTGAGCTTCCCTCACGCGTCCCGCCTCCGTCTTCACGAGCATTACTGCTTCGCAGAAGGCGGAGACTGCCTCCCATTCCCTCTCGCTCCGTACCATGGCCTGAACCAGGGCCGGGCGCGAGAGGTCGCCGCCACCTATCGCATCCACGAGGACACGGCGGTGTTCCGCCCAAGCGGGGCAGACCTCCACACCGTGTCCTCTGGGCGATCCGCGCAGTGGTAACACCCGGGCGTATCCTCCCGCCCAATATGATGCAGGAACCTCCCGAAACAACCGTGTCCAGTGAGGACCTGCGTCAGGCGGAAGGTGAGGACGCCGTGACGCCTCTCCAGCCACTCCTCAAAGAGGGGCACTACCGCCGCAATGGTGGCGTGCCCAGGTTTTATTTAGCTTAAGACTTTGTTTTATAATATGTCATTATTATGATATCATATAAAACATACTGAAAATGGCACGGATTCTCTTGTTCAATATCTAAACTAAAATTAGAGAATTGCTATCTTTTACTAAAAGGCAGTGCGAGAAAAGGACGGCTATAGCTATGCACTAAGTTAGAGATGTCAAACTAGTTTACGCCTTGCGCTTCGCCGTGTTTTTAGACGACATGTTTTTACGTGTACCCTTAATTTGTATGGAAATATTAGTTCAAACTAAATTTGACAGCTCTAATTTACGTCCGTCTCTTTCTTGTTTTATTAGAGAGAAAAAGATAGCAATAGCCTAAATTAAGTTTAGTTTGTGCATAACAGAATCAACACCAATACCTACCTAAAATAGTCATCTATACTAACAATACACTTTTTTAATACAACCATAAAATAAGGTGACCATTAAAATACATAGGCCTAATAATTTTGTGCTCGACTCTACCAACTCGAAAATGTTTACATGGAAGTTTAACCATACTTCTACATAGTAAACCAGGTCGAAATTATCATGGTTGGATACGACTATTTTTTATGTCCGCGACTACCGCTGGTCCACCAACGCCAATCGATTCCATATTTGGCAAATAATTAGTACTCTAAGATTTCTCTATTAAAAATCCGTGATTTTTTCCTGTGATGTGACTTTTTAGTCGGGTACCTACCGACCTACGTCATTAACAAAGGTATCACAGGACGTGGGTATTTTTTTTCTTAAAATGTACATAGGTAGGTACACAGTTTGTATAAAAACTATAGATATTGAACTGATTGTTGTTACTATTTCGACATCTATAAATTTATGTGCACGAGTGTACAATCATCTACTAAGCAGTTCAAAACCATTGGAAACTTAATTTGGTCGGGTTATACGCGGAGATTTAGTATGGAAAAGTAATGTAAGCTAATTTCTCTTAAAATACAACACTTAGGAATCTGAATTTTTGTACTAATATATTTTATATAAATTAGGGAAAAAATCACGGAGTTTTTAATAGAGAAATCTTGAAATGAAAATTTAAAACCGTGACTACCCCCACCCCATCAATGGCATGGTATATCTCGATAACTACTGGAGTACTAATTTTGAATTTTGGGTACTAATTTTATCTTGAAGTGTACTAATTTTCTATGTAGGTTTGAAGAAAGCGACAAGCTCCTCAAATTTTTAATCAACTTTGAAGGTGTGGTCCTGCTGAACGAGCGCGCGTAAGTAATCATCGTCGATTTCTCGGTAAATACAAATGTTTCAGTTCTGATTTTTTTACGATATGAATCACATAAAAGGGTACTAATTATTTGTATACTTAGAATAGCTGTGGCGTGCCCCCTTTTTCGGCGCTCACGGTGGTCCTGCTGAACGGAGCGTGACTACCGCCGGACCACCTTGTCGGTTTTCTCGAAAACTACTAAGATAGCAGTTCTGTTGTTCGAGTACTAATTATTTACCAAATATGAAAGCGATTGGCGTTGGTGGTCCTGCGGTTGTCACGTCCATCCGTTTTTTTTTTTTTTAATTTTTTTTTTTTTTTATTTGGTGGGAAATCATCCTATGACTTCTTCCGCTCTAGGGCGGAGCGGAAGGGCGTGTCAGACTCTTACTGACTAAAACCCACCCCTGTTCCTCCCTGCCTCGAGTGCCCAGGGGCGAGGTAACTCTTTCGAATTTATCCTCCACCCCCGGGCAGTCACGTCCATCCGTGACTACCGCATTACCACCAACGTCAACCTTACGTAAGTATAAAAAGATTACATTACTAATAGGTACCTATACACATACATTTTTAATCCCTCAAGAATACTGAAGATAAGGTTAGATAACGATTAGGATAGATAATAATAAAGAAGCTTGTAAGTACCTACATTGCGCTCCAGGAATGTTAGTATAGAGCGCCTGCTACACGGTCGCCAATCGCGTCCCTACAGAAGTGACCTTGGCGATTTACAACCGTGTACTTAATTAATGAACCAACTCACCTTAAAGTTCGTCCATTTCTTACGAGGGAGGCGCCTACGTGCTTCATTCATGAGCAAAAAAAAACATACTAACAAACACAAAAAAATAACTTATGTTTTTGATAACTTTACGATAACAACCTAAATTCGCGACCAACTGCACATCCATTTGCGATGAACGTAAACACGGAACTAACAAAAATTCGTCGTCGGCGAGATGCTAAAGAAATAAAATTTTATTTATTAGCGTAGGTACGCTTTTGAATGTGCCGACATAGTCATAGACCGCATAGATCAATAAAATTGATAGACTGTACAACCGTATTAACTTGTACCTACTACCAACTCACTTAGTAATTATTGTGATGTAGGTATACGAAATGTAGGAATGTGGTTTTAACGAAATGAGTAAGAACGTTGTTGTATTGTATTACTTAACTTTGTTGATAACAAAAATGTATCTAAGAATTATGTCGTTATCAGTAAACGGTAACACATTTTTTTTTAGATCTTCTTCACTTGTTTCAAAGAAGATTTATAAAAATAACCTTCCCTCAAAATAAGTTCAAATAAAAACGACCGACTTCCAAAAAAAAATACACTAAAAATTTATAAATAACTTTAATTTCGGAAGTCGGTGTTTATATTTTTACTTCTTCGTTATTTGACACCGACTTCCGAAATTAAAGTTATTTATAAATTTTTAGTGTATTTTTTTTTGGAAGTCGGTTGTTTTTTTTGTAAAAAAGTTTTTTATTTTTCACTTTTTAGTTGTTATACCCCAGAACTAAAAACCCCAATATAATGGAACGTGGAATTTAAACATTTGGAGAACACCAAAACGTCATCGAGGTACACGTATTTTCCGTTTTTCTTCAGTTTCTCAAAAAGCGTTGAAGCAATTTCGATAAAATTTATATGGGACCACCTCGGGAGTATATTCTTTCAGATGAAAAAAGAATTTTGAAAATTGGTTCACAACTGACGGAGAAATCGGGTAACATACATACAAAAAAAAAAAAAAAACATACAGAGGAATTGAGAACCTCCTCTTTTTGGAAGTCGGTTAAAAAGTAGTCAATGAGATATCAATTTTTGTAGACACTTAAAATGCCTAACGTGTCGCGTCTGTTAGATTTATAGGTCTGTATGAGCATTTGCCGACAAAGGAACGTCGGCGGTCTTTGGCCGATGTTGCGTGCTTACTTACTGGGCCCGCGATGACCTCCGGTGAACTTAGGAAATCAGCTGAGCTTCTTGTAATTTTATTTACATTGCGTTTTTTTGCGAAAAAAACTAACTAATTATTTTTTAATTAAAAATGTCATTGAGGTAGATAGGTATAACGATTTTATAGTTTTTTTTTTCAAAAATAAGGAAAATACCGACGAAAAATTCCAACGCTAGGGGGTCCAGAATCATGTACTGAATCACTGGTACACGTATGTGCGTTTATGTACCTTACACCCTGTATATTTGAATAATATTCATTGCAAAGGGCACATCAAACATAGCTTAGGATATACAGAGTGGTGATGACGATACGACATTAAATTAAACCTCGCATACCTCAAGACGTTCTCAGTCTACATACAAAAAATCATTTGAATATATCCAGTAGTTTAGTCACAGGAAATTATTTTTCATTTTTAACATTTGCTGCATGATGTATCTGATAATAGGGAAACACTGTCAGGTTAACGACCCACATCGGTATAAACATCAAAACATTAAAGTCACGTTGCCAACTCGCTACTTATACACTTTCGCCAAATTAGTATTTTCATCTGATTTAGTGAAAATTATACCTTAACTCTGAGTAATAAGAGTCATAAAGCGTGTCATCAGAGTTGGGTAAGAAAGTAACGAATGCGGAAATTGCAATGCACTCATAATGTTAATAGAAAATTTAGTGTGTGCGAAAGAGATAAATCTAGTTTCGTTTGTTAGTTCGCTTTCTTGAAGAAATTTGCTACAACAAATTTATGTTAGTGTGTCGCCGCGGTCCTGTGACGAGTCACGCGTCTAGGTACTTCCCCGCCGCTCGTGTTTTTTGTAAATTCATTTACGACGGTATTAGTGCGAAATTGGACGCTTTATTTTGGTGACAGGACACGTAACGTTTTAATAGGTATTTAGTTAAACAGTGAGTGAATTGTGCGAAATTAGACGCTTAGTTTTTATTGTTTTCGTGTTTTTTTTAACGCAACCCAACGTGTAGTTCAGGTGTTGACCATACAACTATTCTTAAATTTTAAAACGCGACAAACGGAAGCCGTATAAATACAAGAAATTGCATGCATTGTTACCTAGAGACAAACCAGTTAGGTAAAACTTCTGTCGCTGGATTGAAAATAAACATTTCGAGAATCCGGATTTCTTGTACAATGTGATGTGGACTGATGAAAGTACATTTACAAGGAACGGTTTATGGAACAGACAGAATATTCGTTACTGGAGCCGCGTGAATCCGCGTCTAGGACGGGAGACTTCGCACCAGTACAGATTTGGTGCCAATGTTTGGGGTGGCATTCATAGCTGTGATTCTGTGCTAAATAATCTGTGATTCAGTGTAATTTTACTGAGCGTTAATCCATAATTAAAAGCCAAAAAATCAAGTCGCTACAGGACCGCGCGTTGTTGCCGCTCTTACGACAGGTTAGTGAACTCATATTTATAAGTGGTGTTCTATTTCGTTTCTAGTTTTATGCCATTTAGTTTGTTTGAAATTTTTATTTTTTTATTTTCGATGTTAGGACATTTTTGATAGCTTAAACTTATTCTTATAAACTAGTATTGTCCGTGTTTTCATTTATTGTCGTATTGTCTTCTCCACGCTGTATATATGTGTTCTCATATCAATGTGTAATACCTATTATGTTCGACAAGCACATAATATACTTAAAATAACTAAATCAACTTAAAATAGGTAACTTTAACATTGCAATATTGCTATAACTTTCGATTGCTAATTAGCCATAAAAAGAAACTCATTTAAAACAAATATAACTTACTCAGGAAATAATTATTGGTTTCTCCGTTTTCTGAAACCTTTAAATATTGAGACATGTGACCTTTCTGAAATTGCATAACCATTTATTTGTGTCTAAAAAAAGTCTTGAAACAATAAACGAATAAAAAAAGAACTCAACGTACCGCGACACGCTTCGCGAACACTATTTCGTTCGGTAAATAACCTGCGCGCCATGCCACAAAAAAAAGTTTTGAACCATAGACGAGATAAAATGAGATTCAAATACGGTTTTTTTGGCGGGATTTTGTCGAGTGAAGTTCAGTGGCTGTTTTAATTATTCGTTTATTGATCCTAGTGGATATCCTAGTGGATATTCCGATGTAAAATTGGTGTAGTTTTGTGTCTTATGAGTCAACGCAAATGGACAATATGTGGAATCATTGAAACAGGCGCGATCTCGGGCAAATAAATAAATAAATAAAAATAAAAATGTTTATTTCAGTTGCATAAAGATTTAGCATAGGTACATGTTTCGGAGATCACCTTTTAAGCAAGAAGATGCTTGTGTTAGGTGACTCCGCTCTTCCACTTAACATTGTACAGAGTATGCAATTGGAAACAGAATAATAAAAGAATAGAAAATACAAAAAGAAGCGCACTTGTGCGATGTATGCGAGTGGCTTTGGAGTGTAAATGAGTGAGTACGTCAAGTACGTGTAATAGTGTGAGTGTGCGTGAGAGTGTATAATAGTGTGAGTGTATATTGTGTATGAGTTAAATTCGTTTACCTGCATATAGATATAACTTCAGGATTCAGTTAGGTTTAGGTCTAGGTTTAGGTTTAGGTTAGCCCTGCGACAATGTCTTGGGATCGGAGGAAGCCAGGAACAGCTACCTCCACTAACGATTTCATTACTGCGGTCCTATTGATCACCAGACAGATTATGGAAGCGATGTTACCATGTCCTCAATGTCGTCGTAGGTTTTAGTCATAAGCCATTCAGTCACAACTAATTTACAGTCACGGAGTTTCAGAGGATAGATGTATAATTCTTTATTCAATAGGTTTTATAAATGGGAAGATTGCCTTGCATACTGCCTCTTAGCAAAAACAGATCTAACTGGAACAGTTGGAGCGACTAAGTAGCGTCTTCTGCTACTCGTACTCGGCGTTACGGGATCATACGGGAGAGATTTGTGTTTTTTCAGGATAAGATGGAGTAAATAAAGTTTTCTTACGGACAGAAGGTCAGATGTTAGGTAAAGGCTATGGGTTGGGAACCTATAGGGTTTGAAGAGCATAACCTTAATCAGAGATCGCTGCGCCCTCACAAGTTCTAAAAATTTAATTTTTGTTGTCCCATCCCAGCATGGCAAACTACGTAAGAATCGATTGGGCCAGTGAAACGTAGACATTCTGCAGAAGATTCTTTGAAGCAATGTGTCGCAATGTTTTAAAAGTCCATATCAATTTTCTAACCCTTTTCATGATCAGTTCAGTATGCATAATTATGCCAGGACAGGCGCTGGCCAATCATGATAACCAGGTATTTAGTAAACTGTAACCTGTCAATTTTTGTACAAGAGCAGTCAGGAATTGGGGGGCTGGCACAGCAGTGGATCTTTATTTGGAATTCGAGTGGTGGTTGAGTGCGTGCATACTTGGTGAAGCATATGTAGTTGGACTTGGAGGCGTTTAGTGTGAGGAGGTTACGATTAAGCCATTCTGAAATCTTTGACAGGCCGGATTCGGCTGACCTTCTAACTTTTGTCCAAGTCTTATCAGCAAAGACTATGGAAGTATCATCCGCGTAAGAGATAATGTGACTCCCGTCAATACTCATATTGCATAGATTATTAATATAAATAAGGAACAATGTCGGACCAAGGACACTCCCCTGCCCGACGCCATACGAAATTGTTTCTTCTGAGCTAGTAAACTCCCCTATTTTTACTGTTTGTTTGCGTTTATTCAGGTAGGATTTGAATAGCTCGAGAGGGGTCCCTCTTATGCCGATGCTTTCGAGCCTACGTAGAAGTATGGGGACAGACTGTGTCGAAGGCCTTTTTGAGGTCAAGGAAAACTGCCAGGCATTTGTTACCCTTATCCACTTTGTCAACTATAGTGACAATACCGCATCCTCAGTAGACCTTCCCTGCCTGAACCCAAACTGAGAAGGGGACAGAATGGTATCTCTAGAAAGGTATTTAATTAAGCGTGAATTTAAGAGTCTTTCTATGATTTTCATTATAGAAGGCAGAACAGAAATTGGCCTATAGTTTGACGGGTCTGAGCTATCTCCAGACTTGTACACAGGTGTTATTAGGGCTAATTTCAAGGCATCCGGGAAATGTCCCTGCTCAAAGCATAGGTTTGTCAAATAACTTAAGATTGGGACAATTTGATCGTGTGCAGCTTTAAGGAATTTAACTGGAATGTTGCCCCAAACAGGGGCACTGTCTAGTTTTAAGCTCATTAGTGTAGCATGAACTTCGCAAGGGTCTGTGTCGAGTAGAGCAAAAGATGAGGACGATGTATATGATGAGCTAAGACCGTTATTATTTACTGAAGAAGACGGAGGTGGTGGGATTTTATCCGCAGGAAGCTTTCCTATGTTAGAGAAAAAGCTATTCACTTTGTTAATGGAGTTCTGTGGGGTATTGGATAGTTCCAAGAGGTCCAAGCTAAAATGGAGCTGAGAATTTTATTGTAGTATTGACTACCTCAGCGAAGTTTGCCGAGAAGGCTGACTCGACACATTTGTTGCCAAATACTCCAAAAAACATTAGAATGTGTTACATCTGCATTCTAATGGAAAAAAATAAATAAATACACTACGTAAGACTAGGCAATATGGCCAAAAGACTTTAGCCTTTCCTTCGGGGATAATAATAAAAAAAGAGATTCAAAATTATCTGAATTAGCTATCTAATCTGTGACACAGATTAGATAGCTAATCTGTGATCTGAATCTGTCAGATATGTAGTTTTGTTTGTTGTTTTATCTGAATAGAACTTAAAATGAGCCCTGTATTACGAAGATACATAATTAGTTTGTGTTAATTATAACATAAAGCCAGTTGATCTCCGTTTGAACACGTCTTGAGTTGCGGTTTTTGACTAAAATTTATGTATACTATACTAATAGTATCTAACCGCCTACCGGTTTTCAATAGCAATGTTTCATCGATTCAGCTGTTTGCTCTTTTGTATTACAACAGGCGCATTGTAAGAGTATGTTCCAGTGCTTTTAGCATTTATTCTATATTTAGTATTTTTTCTTGCCTACTTGCTTTCTTTACCTTCCTATTTAGCCATGGCTGAAGAAATGAAGATAAAAGAACTTATAAAAAAGCGGGCCTCAGTAAAATCGCAGCTTACTCAATTTACAAACTTTCAATCACCCACCAAGTCTTGCGAACAGCTTAGTAAGGAACAACTTGTCGAGCTGGAAATAAGAATTGAGAAAATGGTTACCTTATATGGTTACCAACTGTATTCGCAGTTCTACATTGCGCTTATGCAGCTATGTGTCCCCACATATGTAATGGTTCTAATTCAGCAGAAGATCCCTTTGATTTGCCATTTACTTTGGAAGAATTGAATGTGGTACTTCGACATGTCCGGGACTCAGCCCCTGGTATTGACGGTGTGCCATATTCATTTATTTCTCATGCTAGCGACAAGGCTAAAACCTACTTCTTAAATATAATTAACTTTTGTTAAAGTCATGGTTGGGTTCCAGATCAATGGAAGCTTCAGATTATAATTCCCTTATTGAAACCTGGCAAACATGTGGGTGATCCGAATGGTCTTCGGCCAATTGCTTTGTCCTCAGTTTTGGCCAAACTACTGGAACATTTAATTAAAAATCGTCTTGAGTGGATAGTTGAGTCGAGAGACTTACTGCCGAATTTCCAATTTGGTTTCAGAAAAGGATTTAGTACAATGGACAGTATCGGTGTCCTAGTTACGGATATTCGCCTAGCCTTCTCGAAAAACCAATCCGTTGTTGCCGCTTTCCTTGACATCTCCTCCGCATATGACAACGTTATACTTCCCGTACTCAGGCAGAAATTGCAATAGCTGAGTCTCCCGGCTAAGATGATCCAATGCATATGTGGACTCCTTATGTCACGGTCAGTGGTTCTGAGAGTTCAGGGAGAGGAATTTGATGAGAGGCAGACCTGGAAGGAACTCCCTCAGGGATCGGACCTTAGTCCCCTTTTATATAATTTGTATACAGCTGACATTGGGTCATGCCTAAATAATAATTGTCAAATTCTTCAATACGCCGATGACATTGCTTTGTATGTGACAGATAATTCAATTGTTGACGCTGCTTCATCTCTATGCCTCTCTTTGGATTCTTTGAACCAGTGGCTTTTAAGCCATGGCCTTTCCCTTTCCGCACCTAAAAGCGCGGCAGTAATTTTCTCCCGCAAAAGACAGATTCCTCAGGTTTTACTAAATATTTCTGGTCATGATATTCCTGTAGTTGATAAAGCTAAATTTTTAGGCGTCTTTTTGGATCCAAAACTAACAGGTAAGCATCACGTAAATTTTCTTATTAAAAAATGCGAAAGAACAATTTCAATTTTAAAAGTTTTAGCTGGTGTTTGGTGGGGTGCACACCCTTACACTATGAAACTGGTGTACAACGCCTTAGTTCGCAACGTTTTGGATTATGGTACATTTCACTTGATTCCTTGCAACAAAGGTGCTCTGGGAGAGCTAGATCGGATCCAGTCCAAATGCCTTCGGATCATCTCAGGTTGTATGAAGTCCTCTCCCATTAACGCTTTGCAGGTCGAATGCGCTGAACCTCCCCTTGCCCTGAGATGGTCTCAATATCTAGCCTCTCGATTTCTGTCTAGGGTAATCTCTAGATCGTCCCATCCTCTTTTTAACCGACGAAAAAAAAGGAGGAGGTTCTCAATTCGACCGTATATATATATATATATTTTTTTTTGTGTATGTTCAGCCCTCATTCCGTCATTTATGAACCGATTTTGATTATTCTTTTTTTGTTAGATAGGGTACACCTCAAGGGTGGTCCCATGTCAAGGAAATCAGGATCTGACAGTGGAATCCTGATAAAATTGAGAGAAAACCTCGAAAATTGTGGGCACGTTTAGCGTTTCTGTATGTATGTTCAGCCCTCACTCCAACATTTATGAACCGATTTTGATTATTCTTTTTTTGTTAGATAGGGTATACCTCAAGGGTGGTCCCATGTCAAGGAAATTAGGATCTGACAATGGAATCCTGATAAAATTGAGAGAAAACCTCGAAAATTGTAGGCACGTTTAGCGTTTCTGTATGTATGTTCGGCTCTCACTCCGTTATTTATGATCCGATTTTGATGATTCTTTTTTTCTTAGATAGGGTATACCTCAAGGATGGTCCCATGTGAAGGATATCAGGATCTGATCATGGGATCCTGAAAAAATTGAGAGAGAACCTCGAAAATCGGGCACGAATATTGTTTCTGTTTACTTTTCATAACTGAATCAGGTATTTGCATTTAGGAACCATCACATCATGAAACTGAGCTGATGATGGAAACCATACCTTTCCTAAACAATAGAAGTCAGATATAAAAACTGGTTTTAGTGACAAATACCACTTAATATGCTTTGACGAAAAGACGTCTTTACAATATTGGAGGTAATCTCAACTGGTCAATATCCTGGGAACTTCATGGAAGGATTGTTATATCATCAGCTCAGTGGCAAGAGGAATGATGAAGAATTTGAAATTAGCCTCAGAGTGTTAAAAGATGATGCGAGCCACAAAAAAAATCATAAAATAAAAAACTTTTTAACAAAAAAATTAACCGACGAAAAAGAACTAAAAAGCAAAAAATAAATAAACCTTTTAAGTCTTGAGTGATGAGCTTATTTACCTACATAAAATATCAAATTTTATATAAACTAATTTTGAGTCGGCGCCAATTAATAAAATGATTAATTACCTACTTACAGCCTTCTTCATTTGTAAGTACTTATAAAATTTAGATATTTAATAATCAGATTGTTGTTTGGCGCCGACTCAAAATTAGTGGTGGCGCCTAACACCAATAAGTGGGCGGAAAAATAAAATTGTTTGCGTTTATCCCAGACGCGGGGAGCTGGTTTGATAGAATAGTGGACTGTATTATGCGAGGGTTGAAAAAAGTACGTAGGTAGGTAACCTTGCAAGTGCGACACGAATTAGGACGACGAACCTGTGAATATGGACAAAGGAATTTTGCAGGAAAACATGCAGCACCACTGACCTGTAGATTCGCCGTCTTCAATATCCGCGTCGGCCGGCAGAGGGTTCACGTCCTTGCTGGATTCAGGGCAGCGCACGAGGGGGGCGTGCTCAAACGTCTTTCAGCACATAAACACGCACTTTTCGTAGTGTTTTAGACAATAGTTCGTAAATGCACTTGCGGCAGTTCGCAACCGTAAATTATTAATAAATTAACAAGGGGACATGTTCTTATTAACGCTCCTCTCGATGTTGTGACCGAGGGTCTTTACACCGTCAACGTAGGCGGTGACAAGAACAGCAATAGTCCAGGTGTGCATGTGGGAAAAGGATGGGACATGATAGGATAGTGACGCATTTTGCAAGTCATTTTTACTTCTACCCTGCAATGAAAATTATGATAGAATACGAAATCCAACATCCTCCCAGCTTTTGAAGAAACCCTTCAAAAAGGTTAGAAAAGTAAGAGAATCGCTATATTCAGCAACCTCAAGTAGTGAATATTTAGTAATTAGAGCGGATTAATATAGTGAAATTTCTAAACTAAACTTATCTAACGTAAACTAATTAATACTTACGAGTATGAGCGAAAATATGTATAAGTATATAAATATATTGACTATTGAGTCGGAAGCGGGCATAACCGCACTACTGGTCGTTTATAAGTACCGGTCATAGTTTTTACTTCCGCTACGCGAACAACACCATCCTTACCAGGGTATACATTGGTAACAATTCCCAATGGCCACTGCAAGGGTGGAGCGTTGTCTATATTTAATAACACTACGGTACCGACTGTGATCGGGTTACACGGAGTATTCCATTTCTCGCGTTGTTGTAAATTATGTAAATATTCCGACTTAAATCGTTTCCAATATGATTGAACTATCGAATCCATTAAGGAGAAACGAGACAACAGATGTGTTCGTTCTTCGGATAAGTCGGCCGCGGGTAAACATTCTAGCGGAGAAGTAGATAGAAAATGCGCGGGAGTAAGTGCTAATGGCTCTGATGGGTCAGGGCAGGGCTCAAAATATAAAGAGGACGGCTATTTTTTTTTTTTTTTAGCACTGCCTCAATTTGAATAAGAATGGTCGACATCTCCTCAAAGGTGAGAACTTGATTGCCGATTGTACGAAATAAAAGCGACTTGGTGCTCTTAACGTTCGCTTCCCATATCCCTCCGAAGTGACTTGCGGTAGGAGGGTTCATTCGCCATGTGATACGGTTCTTCGCGAGTTCATGACTAAAACTTTGATAGTAATCAGCGGTTTGTAAAAACTCATGAAGTTCATTAAAATATTTTTTAGAAGCGACAAAATTAGTCCCGTTATCGCTATATAAGAAATTACAAGGACCTCTTCGCGATATGAATCGTTTAAATGCGTCGATAAACGAAGCAGAAGTTAAGTTAGATACTAATTCGATATGCACCGCTTTAGTTACGAGACAAATAAAAATACAAATATAAGCTTTTACAATTCGTACGCCCCGTTTGCGGTAAGGAGTAATATAAAGCGGCCCTGCGTAATCGACGCCCGTATGTAAGAACGCTTTGCATTGCTTTAATCTACATTTAGGCAAATCGGCCATAGGCGGAAATGTAGGCTTAGGATTAACTCGAAAACAATCATTGCATTTGTGTATGTACTGTCGAACCACACGCCTAGCGGAAATAATCCAATATTTGGATCGTAATATCGAAATTAGTAACTGCGGCCCGGCGTGACAATTGTCGCGGTGATAAAATTCAATTAATAATTTAACAAGATGTCCTTGCCCGGGAAGTAAAATCGGATGTTTAGAAGAATATTCTAGTGTTGAATTCGATAAGCGACCTCCGACACGTAAAAGTCCGTTACATAAAAATGGAAACAATTTCCGTAACTTGGCCGAACACGGTTGACTTTTAGAAATATTCTTAATGTCTTCAGAAAAGTATTTAGACTGGATCGTGCGAATTATTTCCAATTCAGCTGTGTTTAAATCTTCAGCGGTGATGGTATCGTTTTGCGGCAATTTTTTTATAAAACGGAGCGAAAAAACAGTAGCTTCCAGCAGCTTTTCCTAAGTGGAACACTCTGAAGCTAATTTTAAAAGCGGGTTATCGTTATCTGTGACTTTAGTTACGTGTGAAACGGTTTTTTCTTCCGGTAATGAAGGCCGGTTGGATAAAAATCGCTGTATAGGCCAGTCTTGTCTAGGCAAAGAAAGCCAGGATGGACCCTTAAACCATAGCTCATGCTGAATGAGCTGCGAAGGCGTGAGCCCACGAGATACACAGTCTGCGGGGTTATGTAAGCCAGCGATATGATATAAGTTTTCAGGTGAAATGTTTTCCTGAATTTGAGAAATGCGGTTGGCAATATAAGTTTTGAATCTGTGTGGCGAAGCAACATACCAACAGAGTGCTACTTCAGAGTCCGAGAAAGCATAAATATCTTCGATTTTATGTCGCTTAGATAAAGTGTCATAAACGGTTTTAAGAAGTCGCGACATTAAAAGTATTCCGTTTAATTCCAAGCGTGCGAGAGTGATTTTAGGTTTAGCGGATGCCACACGCGATTTGGAGCACACGAGTGAAATAATAGGCGATTGATCGCCATTTACGACGTGCAAATAAATGACACAGCCGTATGCGGATTCACTTGCATCTGAAAATGCGACTAAGGAAACCATAGAACCGGTTTCTATACCTAGATGGCGTGGAAATGATAAATTAGATATGTGCGGTAATTCTGTTAAGTATTGTTGCCATATTTTAACAATGCGAGAAGGGGGTACATCGTCCCAATCGAGATTTAAAAGCCAGAGTTCTTTAATGATTAATTTAGCGAAAAGAATTATAGGGCCGACGAGTCCTAAGACGTCGTACAACCGAGCGGTAGCGGACAAAATGGCGCGTTTAGTACAAACTGGTGGGGGACTTGATATTTCGAAAATAAAGGTATCCTGAGCGGGTAACCAACGCAAACCTAATATCTTAAATGTATTTCCATCGTCGAAGGAAATGCATTCAGATTGTCGGTGCGACTCGGGTATATGTTCGAGCAATTCCAGCGAGTTTGACGTCCATTTAACTAAATCAAACTCGCCAGTTTTGAAGATCTGGATCAGATCGGTAGCTGTCTTGACTGCTTCCTCGAGGGAGGAAGCAGATGAAGCTACGTCATCCATATAAATGTCCCTCTCTAATACGGCTGCCGCAGTTGGCCAGTTATGCCGTTCATCGCTAGCGAGTTGACGTAGCGTGCGGAGCGCCAAAAATGGTGAAGAACGAAGCCCAAATGTGACTCGAGTGAACTCAAAAACCTCGAGTGGGTCGGTTTCTGAAAACCTATATAAGATTCGTTGATATTTGCGGTGCGGAGTATTCGTATAAATGCATAAATACATTTGTTTCACATCTGCACAAAAGGCAATGTAATAAACACGAACATTCAGAAGTATTTGAAATATATCAGCCTGTAGATTGCAACCCGTATAAAGGACATCATTTAGTGATAAGCCTGTATCGGTCTTGGCGCTGCCATCTAGCACAGGACGAACCTTGGTTGTCGCCTTGTCGTTGCGAACTACAGGATGGTGCGGTAGATAAAACCCTGGAGCGGCTAATGCCTCAGGTGCGGTGCGGGACAGTATACCCTTATTTAGGTAATCACGAATAACCTCGTCATATTTTAATTTTAAACTTGGATCCTTAGAAAATTTCTTTTCTAAAAGTAGAAAGCGTTTTTTAGCAGTAGTATAAGAATTACCTAGATTATTTGGGTCTTCTTTAAAAGGAAGGTCAACTGAATAACTGCCGTCGGAGTTACGAACAGTGGTTGAAGTATAAATGTTTTCACACTGCTGATCGTCGGGACTTAAAAATGACTGCGAAGGTAATTCCTCGACTGCCCAAAATCTTTCGACAATCTGGTGTAGCGAATCAGAAGTAAAAGCACACAATGTGCGGGTAGCGGTTTGCGGGGAAATAATAGGAGCGTCACCTAAAATTAGGTAACCTAAAGTCGTTTCAAGGGCAGAGGGCATACCATCATGTGAGGTTTTAATTTGTCCAGAAAGTAAAATTTCACAATAAAGTTTAACACCTAAAAGTATATCTATAGATCCCGGTTGCGAAAACTCGTCATCAGCGAGCGGTAAGTTACGAATAAATCCAATAGACGCGGTATCAACACAGGTGTCCGGCAACTGTGACGTAATCTGTTCTACTACCATCGGCCTTATAGAATATTCGCACTTATTATCAAAGCGAGACGTGAATTTAACTGAAGTAACACCGAGAATCTTTTGTGAAGCTCCTCCAATGCCTTGAACTTCCGAATAGCGGGTTTGAGTATAAATAGGAAGCGATAGTCGCTTACAACAAGATGCGGAAATATAATCACTTTGAGAGCCAGGATCCACTAGACATCTCAAAAAGTGAGTGCGGTTTAAAGAATCAACAAACTTTACTTTTGCGGTCCCTAACAACGTAGTCGTTTGATAACGAGCTGCTCGATCGTACGAAACTGTACAGACCGATGCATTATTTACAATAGTTGTAGGGTCATTAGAAGCGGCGAGCGAATGAGTCATAGCGGACTCTGCATGACTGCTGGCCGGGGTAGGGCGCGGCGCGTCATGAGCGGTAGCGGGAATATGGTTAGCGGTGTTGGAAACCACGGAGCCAACGTTACAATTTGTTTTATCATTTTTAGTTGGATTGAAATGTAACAAGGTGTGGTGTCGCTTTGAACAATGAGAGCAAGTATGTTTCGAAGTACATAAAAAAGTCTTGTGTTTTATACTTAAACAATTGTTACAGAAATTATTAAGTTTTATAAAATTATATCTTTCTCGTGGGGTTAATTTATTAAACGATGAACAAGAATATAAATGTTCATGTTGTTTGTCATTGCATAAAGCGCATTTATCGCTTACACTTGGACCACACCCTATGTCTGTATTCACGAAAGACTTGGACGGTTTAGGGATGTGCTTAGTTTGACGCTGCTGTTTAGACTGGGAATGATTATAACCTATCGATTTGCTAAGGTTCGTAGAACGAGACAAAACTTTACTTTGTTCTTTTATGAATTCAATTAAATTATGGTAAGAAGGTATTTTATCTTTACGAAAGGTAATTTCAAATAATTTAATTGTGTCTGCGTCTAACTTTTGCAGAGCCAAATGCAAGAAAATAAATTCGGTTAAATCATTAAGCTTTAATTGCTTAAGCGCTGCTACAGATGAATCAAAATTATTTATAAATGAATCTAACCCATCAGAACTAGCCATGGATAGCGGTTTAAACTGTAACAATTGGTTTAAATAAGCGGATGCGAGTGAGCGAGGATCGTCATACTTTTGCACGAGTGCCTCCCAAATAATAATATAATTTTCTGCGGTTGGAGCCAACCCTGCGCAAACACACGACGCCTGCCCAGTTAATTTACCTACCAAGTAAAATACTTTTTCACTATTAGTAAGCGATGCGTTATCGTGTATCATGCTTTTAAATTGTTGATAAAACAATGGCCATTTCTTGACATTACCGTCAAATGACATCAAATCAATGGGCGGAAGGCGAGAATTAGATTTTTGTAATGAAGGTTGAGGTTCAGGTTCAGGACACTCGGTTTTGTTATCGAGCAAAACCTGTTTTATAAAACAAAACATTTCTTCAAACGATAACCAGGAATCATATTCGACCTCCGAATCGGGGTTCAACTGTAAATTTAATATATTATAGGAATCTAAAGCTTGTTGATAATCATTACGCAATGTATCAATATTTGAAGCACTAGAACAAAACGACTTAAAATATTGTCGATCATTATTTGTTTTGTGTGCAAGTTCAAAAATATTTTCTACACGTTTGTAAATAACATCACGTTTGACTAAGTATAATGATAACTGGTTTTTATTAGTACTCGTAGTGTTGAAGAACATGTCCGCATCACTACTCTTCCTCTTAGGCCTAACCATTGTGAATAACTGTAAATAGTATAGCGGCGATAAGTACGTAACACGAATATGTAAATAAAGTAGATATTTAGAAGCGGTTATTAACGTAAAAACGATTGATTTTTGTAGCGAAAATAAAATAAAATTATTGCGGGTGAGTGAAAAATATCTCAAAAAAAAATAAAATTATTGCGGGTGAGTGACAAATATCTCAAAGAACTTGGTATGCGAACGAGCGCTAACGAAGCGAACCGAAGTTTACCGAACAATAACGAACAAGTTATCTAAAACACGATCATATAGGAAACGATATAAAATGGCGGACCACAAAAATGGAATGAATTTGGAAAGAAATAACTTTTACATTGTGTTGTACTATGCAATGCGGGTGCGGAAATAAAAACAAATAGTTGTCGGTGCGGGAAAATACAAAGAATTTTAAACGACAATCTATTTGATTACGTAATACAGTGACTGTTTAGTTATAACTGACCATGCGGTTTGAATTTAGAATGCGGCCAAAACGACCAAAGTTCATTCGGTTCGAAGTGACCAAAATTAATGGTGGCGCCTAACACCAATAAGTGGGCGGAAAAATAAAATTGTTTGCGTTTATCCCAGACGCGGGGAGCTGGTTTGATAGAATGGTGGACTGTATTATGCGAGGGTTGAAAAAAGTACGTAGGTAGGTAATCTTGCAAGTGCGACACGAATTAGGACGACGAACCTGTGAATATGGACAAAGGAATTTTGCAGGAAAACATGCAGCACCACTGACCTGTAGATTCGCCGTCTTCAATATCCGCGTCGGCCGGCAGAGGGTTCACGTCCTTGCTGGATTCAGGGCAGCGCACGAGGGGGGCGTGCTCAAACGTCTTTCAGCACATAAACACGCACTTTTCGTAGTGTTTTAGACAATAGTTCGTAAATGCACTTGCGGCAGTTCGCAACCGTAAATTATTAATAAATTAACAAGGGGACATGTTCTTATTAACGCTCCTCTCGATGTTGTGACCGAGGGTCTTTACTATAGATGCTGGCGGGAAAAATTCCGAATCATTCCCGTCGAATACTTCGGAAGTATTCCGAAACATTCCGAAACTTTGGGAATATTTCAACTGTCAAAAAAACAGGAAAATCGACCTTACTACCTATTTTTATTTCAACATTTTTTTTATGTCACATATACATATAGTGAATAATAATACTGTTCTGAAAACTGCATCAAAATCGGTTCAGCCAAACGCGAGATGATCGCGGACAAACATGACGGCGGAAATACATACGGTTCAAACTCATAACCTCCTTTTTTTTAAATCGGTTAATATACCAAAACCTGCTCCTAAGTATAACAAATACTTTTCTGAAAACCGCATCAAAACGTGTTTGCTTGCAAGGTTTGCCTTTGTTTGTTTTTATTGACTGGGCTTTAAGTAGGTAGGTAATGATTAATACCTACCTATGCGACTCGCGAATACTCGCGATGCGTACAGACAGAGCTACATACAAACGAACCAAAAACATAGGTAACCCTTTTTCAAAAAACAAATCAAATATGCTAGGCTTGGTTTTTTATTCCACAACTGACATTTATAAAAATAGCATTCGATTTCGAAATAAGTAGGTACCTACCTAAAAACAAAAGAATAAAAATCCTGTTAATCGCAGGCTAACATATCCACCTATAAAAATATCAACATAAGTACATATAATTCCCATTGAATTATTCGGGCGAAATATTCGGCGGAAACATTCGATTGCGGGGTACGAATCTTTCTCGCGGGGGGGAAAACTTCTCCGGGGAGCATCTCCGCTCTTACCGCACCCCGCACCGTCATCGCCTGCACGCACGACTCGTGGAAGTCAGGCGCGCGCGGCGCGGCGCCAGCGCGGCGGCAGCGGCCGGCGCACAAAGGGGCAGCGGCGGCGGCGATCGACGATCGATGCAAAATACGATTTTTCAGCAAAAAAATTAAAAATCTTAATTAAATTCATTTTGAATAATTCTGATTTAAAGAAACTTTCCCAGAAGTATTCCGGAATTATTCAGAATGTTTCAGAAGTTTTGCAACTATAGTCTTTACACCGTCAACGTAGGCGGTGACAAGAACAGCAATAGTCCAGGTGTGCATGTGGGAAAAGGATGGGACATGATAGGATAGTGACGCATTTTGCAAGTCATTTTTATTTCTACCCTGCAATGAAAATTATGATAGAATACGAAATCCAACAATTAGTTTATATAAAATTTGATATTTTATGTAGGTAAATAAGCTCATTACTCAAGACTTAAAAGGTTTATTTATTTTTTGCTTTTTAGTTCTTTTTCGTCGGTTAATTTTTTTGTTAAAAAGTTTTTTTAGCCAGATTGAATGAGCTAAATGCCATATGCAGAAGCTCAAGTTTTTGGAAAAACAAAGAATTTCCCTTAGTTCTTAAAGCCTTCCGTACTTTGCAAAATTTAGCGTGTCCGATTTCCCAGTATCCTAGACTCTCCTTTTTCAACTTCGCATACGAAGTTTTATATTTTACCCCCAAAATTTTCTATGATATTGGCATTTCTAAAAATTCCCCATCGGCGAATTCGGCCTTCAATGCGGTGGTGGGCGAGCGATGGGATGGGTTTCAATTATTTTTTACTGATGCTTCAAAATTAAATGATTTCGAAAATACTGGTGCCGCCATTTTCTACCAAAGCTCTAGAATTATTTTGCAATTTAAATGCCCTAAAGAGGCTTCTGTATTCACCGGTGAGTGTGTGGCTATATTGGAAGCTTGTCTTTTTATAGAGTCACACACTAACATTGAGAAAGCCGTAATTTTTACAGATTCTCTTAGTTGTTTGCAGGCCTTAGCACAAAGTCCGTTTAAAAGCAAATTACATAGTCCTTTGATTTTAAAAATTAAAAAGTCTTTATCGGCGTGTGCTATTGGTCAAAGGGATGTTCAGTTAGTTTGGATACCTAGTCATTGTGGCATTAAGGGTAATGAATGTGTTGATTATTGGCTAAAGATGCCTGTTCATCTGTAACAGCTGATCTCTCACATAATACTCACCTGAGTTATGACTTATTGTCCCTTCCAAAATTGAATCTCCAGAGTTTATGGCAGGAGCATTGGGATATTTCTAGTAGGAAGAAAGGCAAATTTTTCCATGCTGTCCAACCGGTCATAAATCCAAAACCAAGGTTCTTTGGTTTTAGAAAGGTTTCCAAAACCGCTATTTCCGTCATCTGTAGAATCCGTTTAGGTTTCTGCTGTACCCCCGTCTTTCTTCATAAAATCCGTGTACGCGACTCCTCTCTCTGCGAGGCGAGGGTACCTTGGATCACATTTTTTTGAATGTACAAATAATGTACCCTCACTTGATTTATACCGCCGTCTCCTTAAATTTAATATCCCTCTCCCAATAAATTTCCCCTCTCTTTTGACTTTTTCCTCTCCAGTACTCCTTGTGGCGCTAATGATTTTCATTCGTCACAATAATATAAAATTATGAGTCTTCAAACTACCGTCTATCTGTATGTGGCATGCAAAGTATCTTTTATGTGTTAACAATTATATTATATAGGTATTTTTTTATTCTTGTTGTTTATTTCAGTCCCGTACTAACCCACCAAGTGACAACTGTAATCGAAGAATTTAGTTGTTGTCTAAAGTTCCAGTTTTGTAAATTACATAACATACTTGCTCTTCCATTTAACTTTAGACATTGGCAGAATAGTCGACATCGGCTTTGCTTGCCATATAAAAATATAAAATAAAATAGAATAGCCTACGTGTCAAACGCATGTTAGTGTGTGTAATGTTTTTTTTTATTCAATATTTTATTTCTAATGCATATTATATAAAAAATATTAGCTTTCTACACTCCTTCTCCATATAAACTATAACTGTGCCAAATTCGTACTCCTCCATCCGCATGATTTTCGCAAAAAGGATGCAAAGTTTTTGCTTCACGAATTAATAGTATACAGGGTGTAACAGAAAGGTGTGTGGGCATCTGCCCATAGATATGAACTAATAAAGAAAAATACCCAGTAACTGGGTTGTGGAGGTCAGATAGGCAGCCGCTCCATGTAAAACACTGGTATTCAGCTGCATCAGGTTAGACTGGAAGCCGACCCCAATAGTTGGGAAAACGTAAGGCAGATGGTAATATATGTATACTTATGTTGTAGCTGTATCAATAAAAACATGTCTGATTATGTTTTTACTCAACCACTGAATAAGTACTTTTAGAATATACACTTCTGGACACATCTATTGGCCCACCTTAGAGTTTAGGTTTCGATGGCCCCTACCGAAATATGATTGCTAGATTGAACAAAAACTGTTGATGCAGTTTTAAACCTGATACATTTTACCATCTTTTTCGATCGTATTGTTTTAAATTTGAATTCAGAATACCATACGACATGGAGCTACGCCTAACAAGTCGGATATGCGCCTTGTTAAAGGCAATTGATTTTTGAATAAAAAACATGTTTTATCAAATAAAGGTTTAATTTAATAACGCGTGTTGCCTCCCTGGGCATCTACCACAGCTCTCATACGATTAGGCATAGAGTTTATCAACCGCTCTATGAAATTTTGAGGGATCATCTCCCATTCCTCTTCTATGGCAGTTTTCAACTCCTGCATCGTCTGGGCAACTGGCTGACGAGCCCTAACACGTCTTTTTAGCTCGTCCCACATGTGCTCAATGGGGTTCATGTCTGGGCTTCTGGCTGGCCAGTCCATAACTGTGATGTTCACATCCCGAAGATATTCCCTGACGATGCCGGCCGCATGGGCTCTTGCATTATCATGCATAAAAAGGAAATTTGGGCCCACATAGTCCGCGTATGGTATCACGTGAGGTTCTAAGCACTCACGAATGTACCTTTCAGCATTTAATGTTGGCAGCCGTGGTCCTGTAACAACCTCAAGTTGAGTTTTGCCGCTCGCGGATATGCCGCCCCAGACAGTCCATGAGCCACCGCCATAAGCAACCCTCTCTTCAAAGCAGCATTGTGCGAAACGCTCTCCCTTACGTCGGTAGACCTTCTTCCTTCCATCACTGCCATGTAACACAATTTTAGACTCATCAGAAAAGAGTACACGGCTCCAATCTTGCTGTGTCCAATTTAAATGACTGCGTGCGAAATGAAGGCGCGCTGTTCGGTGGGCTCGCGTTAGTTTGGGCCCGTTAGCTGGCTTGTGTGGTACCATATCGCGTTCTTTTAACCTTCTCCGAACAGTTCGAGCGCTCACAGATACTCCGTGGCAGTCGCGAAGTTCGTTTTGTATCTCAATGGAGGTAAGGTGACAATTTCTCAAGCTGGTCGTCACAATGAATCGATCCTGCCTTTCAGTTGTGACCCGAGATCGTGGCCTTCCTTGGCGACGAACAAAGCCGCCAGTCTCTAGGTACCTCCGATAAACATTTCGGACCGCAGATCGACTTAAATTAAGTTGAGCACTCACGTTTCTTTGGCTGTGTCCGGCCTGAATAAGTGCCACAGCTTGGGCGGCGACTTCAGGTGAAGTATCCATAGATTATTGATAGAACCTCACCTTAATCAAATATTGCAAACTATTTGAATTTCTTTAGCACACACCAACAAACAAACACACAAAACACCAAATTTTTCGTCAAAAATAATTCTTATGTACCGAAGAATAAATCACCTCTACTATGTCATTTCTCAGTAATTGATAAATTAAAAATCAGAACAAAATTCTTTGACCAATTTGTAAATATTAAAAATTCGATAACTTGATGGACTTAACTAAAAATATTGACAGAATAATGGTTTCAAAAGCTCTTACATGTGACTTAGATAATTGTCACAGATTACTCTTACCGGAAAATAACAGGCTCACGGTTCTGACACAAAACATTCGTAGTATTCATTGCAATCTGCTGGGATTAGAAACTATGTTACAAAGACTAAAAGTGGAATGTGACGTACTGGTGCTCACAGAGTGCTGGTTAAAAAAGGATAATTCTGTACCCACACTTCAGGGCTATCGATCCTATGCAACAACAGGGAACCTCAAACAGAATGATGGTGTCGTAGTTTACTGTAGAGATCATCTAAACTTTAGTGTTGAGGAGCCGGACTTCTTGGAAGGAAACTGTTTGATACTTCAAAATGATGTTATAGCAATTGTTTCAATATATCGTTCTCCATCCTATAAAAACCTAGATAACTTTCTAGCTTCCCTAAACAGAACTTTATCGAGGTTATCTCATTGCAATAACTTAGTTGTTATTGGTGATATTAACATTGCAATTAATGATGGTAAAATTGAACTGTCTGGAGAAAACTATCTTACGTTAGCTGCTTCTCATGGGCTTTTACCGGCTCACACTGAAATTACTCGTGCTACAAGTGGTACTTGTATTGATCACGTTTTACTTAAAACACAAAACTTGTGCACAACTCTTATACCCCAAACTACCTTGACTGATCACCATCCTGTTCTCTTCTGTATGGATCTCAAACATACACGTAGCTACCCAACAACTACTTTTAAAAAAGTTGATTTTGAGAACCTAGGAAAGGATATTCTTAGCATAGACCTAAATCCCATATTACTAACACGCGACCCCAACGTTGCCACAGACTATCTTATAAATAAAATACAGTTGTCATTACAAAATAATTCAAAATTAATTACACAGTCAAGGCGTAAAAGAACAATAAAGCCGTGGGTCACACCGGGATTATTGCGATGCATGAGGAACCGTGACCGCTTACATGCAAATTATAGGAAGTCCCCCGAAAACGAAATTCTAAAAACTACGTATATCCGTTACAGAAATTTCTGTAACCAAACTTTAAAAAAGGTCAAGAGATCCTATGATAAAAATCAAGTAGAAATGGCTGGCAAGGACCCTAAAAAGTTGTGGAATGCCATTAAAGGCATCACAAATAGTAAAAAGGGCAACAGTTGTCCTTCAGAACTATTAAAAATTTGTTCTACTCCACAATTAACAGTCAATGAAATGAACAGCTATTTCATAAACGTGGGCAAGTCTTTGGCTGAAGATATTATGCAGACGCATAATAGCAGAAATAATCTCTCTTTGGCTGATTCTGCAAATTTATCTCCACTGTCCTCTTTCTTTTTGAAAGATATCAGTGAAGAGGAGGTTGCCCAACATATAGACTGTTTAAAAACTGAATGTTCGGTAGGCTGGGATGGTATTTCTAATGGAGTACTAAAACAATTTAAAGAATTCCTAGTCCCTCCTTTAACTGTGATCTTTAATCTTTGTCTCGAAACTGGCACCTTCCCTATGGCATTAAAAAAGTCCGTGGTATCTCCAATAGATAAGGGTGGAGATAGAAATTGTTTTAGTAATTACAGGCCAATCTCGATCTTGCCCTCTCTGTCCAAGATTCTTGAAAGAATTATTAACACCAGATTAGTTAGTTATCTGGAACAACATAAACTTTTCTCTGAAAATCAATTCGGTTTTCGTGCAGGAAAATCAACTGATGATGCAGTGCATAAATTAACTGGTTACATCACAACTAAATTGGATAAAGGTAAGAAGTGTCTTTCGGTCTTTCTCGATCTCGCGAAGGCCTTTGACACTATTTCTGTGCCTATTTTAATACAAAAATTAGAGAAGCTTGGCATAAGGGGTAAGCAGCTTGAGCTATTTGAGAGTTACCTAACTGGACGTTACCAGTGTGTGAGGGTGGGTGGCCACTACAGTGGGGAGCTCTCAGTATCATACGGCGTCCCACAGGGCAGCATCCTAGGGCCCACCCTATTTCTTGTGTATATCAATGATCTTACTGACCTATGTTTACCAAAAGGCGAAATAATCTCTTACGCGGATGATACTGCTCTCCTCTTCTCCGCCGATAATTGGAAGGAGGTCTTTGATGCTGCTCAAGTGGGTTTCAATATGGTTCAAGAGTGGTTGCATAACAATATTCTGACCCTTAACCTTGACAAAACCAAATACATAGCGTTCTCTATCCACCAGAATGCTAGAGTTCTTGGCAGGCATTGTATTGTCCCACACACATGTACCCTCAAAACAAACTGCAGCTGTAAACCATTAGTGTGCGTTGATAATTTAAAATACTTGGGCATTGTGTTGGATAGTAGTTTCAGCTTTAAGGAACACATTAGGTTAGTGTCTGCTAGAGTGCGTAAGCTGATATTTGTCTTTAAAAATCTTAGGCATGTAGTCGAAGCGTCGCTACTAAAGGGAATTTATTTTGCTCTGTGTCAGTCTGTTGTTGGATACTGCATATTGTCTTGGGGTGGTGCTGCTAAGACCACCATTAGGGGTTTAGAGGTTGCCCAGCGCGCGATATTGAAAGTGAGCAATTTCAAGTCCATTTTGTTCCCAACAAGAACGCTATATCAGCTTTGCCAAGTTTCTACTGTGAGGCAACTGTTCATAGAAAGAGTTGTGTTAAAGAAGCACAGTGAACTCATTTATGACCCGTCCATGGCCAGTGGACGTCGAAAACATGAGGTATGTACAAGATCATTTCAGCCTAAAACGTCGTTTTCGAGAAGGTTCTACACATTTTTGGCCCCTTTTCTTTACAACAGAATCAACAAAGAAGTGGATATATATGTGTTGAACAAATCTCTGTGTAGGAGAAGGGTCCATAAATATCTACTTGCATTGTCTTACGAGGAAACAGAGAACCTGCTGCTCGTTCAGAAATGAAAATAAGATTGTTTAACTGGCTACAGGAATGGGGCATGGATGATTTATTGTATTTTATACATTTTTAGTTTTTCGGTACTAAGTCTTCACACTACCCAATCACCCCTACACCTTCACTACTCTACATACACACAAATACACACGCAGATACACATACACATTTTTCTTTTTATAATTTTAATAATTACGAATATGAAATGTACTATTTTAAATAATTTAATTTTTAAATATTTGTTAATTAATTATAATTCTTAATTCTTAATTTTTATAACTGTTGCTTTAATATATTTTTTTTTTATTTGTTTTTTAAACTTTAATTTTTACTACAATTATTCAGTTTCTATTTGTATTTTTAATCATAATTTTTTATTTTATGAATGACATTTGTATTTATTAATTTTTAGTTTTCAATTGTTAAATTTGGTTTATAATTCTTGACATTTTATCTAAAATCTTTTAGTTTTGTATTTAAGTATAATTTTTGACCTTTAATTTTGATTATTAACTTTTAAGACTAAATTGTTAACTTTATTAGAAGCATCTCTTAGCATATATTTTGGGCTACATATATTGTCTATTCTCGGTGGTATGGCGCTGTATGCCGAGATACAGGATCCGTCCTAGTTCGGCTACAGATGCTCCTATGTAACGTAACCTTTAGAACTTATAGCCTTTAATTAAGAATGCTGTAATCTGTTGTTGTTTTTGGTGAAATAAAATATTATTATTATTATTATTATTCCATTTATTCAATTTTATATACATACAATTTTAAATTTTTAAATATTTAGGTACTTAGAAAAACATAAATAAATACAAAAACATTTAAAAATATAAAAAGTAGTTGCCCACCGGTATCGGGAATAGGGTCCAAGCTACCGGTGGTCAGGGCTCCTGAGAAAGGAATCTCCTAACAATACGCGCCGTGTCCAGGAGTACTGCTTTCTGGATCAAGCCCTTGATCCAACTGCCCAACGAGAGCCTCCTGAGATGTTGGTCGAGGCTCTTGGCTATTAAGCCATTGGCCGTCACGACTATCGGCACAATGACTGCTGTATCCACCTCCCACATGTCGACAACCTCGCGAGCCAGATCAAGATACTTTGTTTTTTTATCTTTCTCAGCCTTCACGAGGTTCTCGTCATGAGGAACAGCTATATCAACAATCATTGTGCGACGCTCTTGTCGATCTATCACCACTATGTCAGGCTTATTGGCAACAATAGTCCTATCAGTGATGATAGATCGATCCCAATACAACGTGATATTGCTATTTTCGAGAACTGGGTCGGGCTCATACCTATAGTACGGTACTTCAGATTCCACAAGATTGTATTTAAGAGCAAGTTGCTGGTGGATAATCCTGGCTACAAGGTTGTGTCTGTGCAAATAGTCTCCGTTAGCTAGACGAGAACAACCAGAAATAATGTGTCGGATTGATTCCCCGGGCCGGTGGCATGCCCGACAGATGTCAACCGTACCGTCCTTCACAATATATTTCCGGTAGTTATTCGTCATCATAACTTCGTCCATAATCGCACAGACAAAACCTTCGGTTTCCCCGAATAGGTCACCAAAGCGCAGCCAGGATACGGACGCTAAGAAATCTACATCGGGTCCATGTAGGACCCGGTAAAAGCGTCCGTGAAGCTCCTTGCTCTGCCATACTTCCCTGCGGTCATTAGTATCCAGTACTTTAAGTTTGCGCCAGTTCTCGTTTGCCAAGGAGAGCGGGGTGAGGCCCTTGTCCACAGCGACCACATCTCGATGCATACCCACGTCGGTTTCTAGGAAATATTCCCTAAGGCTGCATACCTCGCGGTTGTGTAGGGTCTTAGCATTTAAGAAACCACGACCCCCACATTTCCGCGGGATATACAGCCTCATCACCGATGATCGTGGGTGATGCATCCGATTTGCGGTCAGCAGTGTGCGGACCCTCCTATCCAGGGCGTCAAGTTCCGTCTGAGTCCATTTGAGTATGCCGAAAGAGTACATCAATACCGGCATGACCCAAATTATTATTATTATTATTATTATTATATAATGTTAAGAATAAGTAATGTTTGTTGCAAAACCAAAGATATCAATCACTTCTTCAAGAATTAAATCCAAGTAAACCAATAAAACCAAGTTTTCTTAGTATTCGATTGTTTGATATCAACAAACAGGCTCCAAATTGTCTTTTGTTTCTTTAAATTCTGTGTTCGAAATTCAAAAAAAGACTATTGAATGAAAATGTGAATGTGCCAGGTTCAAAACTGCATAAAAACTTTTTGCTCAACCTAATATAAAATTTTAGCTAGGACCAAACGAAACTGAAAATACAAGGTGGGCCAATAGATGTGTCCAGAAGTGTATTATAATAAAATTATTTTCTTGTAAATATGCAAACACATTTTACTATACAGATATATCAAGCTTACCTACTTCTTAGGGTTCCGTAGTCCTATCAAATACAAGAAACCCTTAGGGTGTTATTACACCAATCGATCGATCGTCGGTCGATTGTTGTCGACCGGTATTCGTCGATCAACCAAAGCTATAACACGAATCGATGCCGTCGATCGATTGGAGTAATATCACCCTTATAGTTTCGGTCTGTGCATCTGTCCGATTGTCAAGACCCTTTTTTCCACGCGTGGAGGTATCGACCTGAAATTTAACATCAAATACTCATGTCTGTAATCCCTTGAAGCAGTGAAAAAATCAAACTTCTTACTCAATACCATCAACAGATACGGCCATTTATGCTTAGTTTATGCCGCATATTTTGACACACTCAAGGGAATCAAAACCTATAGGGTACTTCCCGTTGACCTAGAGTCATGAAATTTGGCAAGGAGCATTAGCATAGAGCACAAGTAAAGGAAAAAACCCAAAAACCGTATTTTTTTGTGATTGCTAACTTAATTGCAGTTGGTAAATTAACCCCGACCAATGTCGATGTACATATGGGGACAACAGTTTCCCAACGGCAAAGATAAGTTTTTTCGAGATACGATTACCATGATGAACGATGACGAACTAAATACGAGTACATACCTTCATGTTTGTACGGAAACCGAGGGTTCCTGAGGGAGAGAGGGGGCGAGTACGACTTATACTTAACCGGTTTTTAATTTAAACTTCCGATAAACTATGAACTCAATTAATATGTTCATAGTAATAAACATAAAGTCCCCTTCTAAGTCCGCATGTTATAACGAGCGACTACGGAACCCTACACTGCGCGTGGCCCAACACGCACTTGTTTACCGTAAATAAACGTATTTTCTTTCTTTCTTTCTTTCACTTGGCCGGTTTATTTTAGGCTTAGACAGACTGAAATCAATCATGATATTCGTAATTATTAAAATACACATTTTCAACATAAGTTGTAGCTAAGCATTAATAAGTTGTAGCTAAGCATTAATAAAAACATGTCTGATTAGGTTTTTACTCAGCCACTGCATCTTTTTAGGTTTCCATAGTCCTAACAATGGACAATGCGAGGAATTATTGTTTCGGTCTGTCCATCCGAGGCATAGCTTAGAGACTGTTAGACTGTGAGATGGTAACCCTTTCGGTATGAGCACGCTCAGCACAATTTTATTGTATTTTTAACCGACGAAAAAAAAGGAGGAGGTTCTCAATTCGACCGTATATATGTTTTTTTTTTTTTGTGTATGTTCAGCCCTCACTCCGTCATTTATGAACCGATTTTGATTATTCTTTTTTTGTTAGATAGGGTATACCTCAAGGGTGGTCCCATGTCAAGGAAATCAGGATCTGACAATGGAATCCTGACAAAATTGAGAGAAAACCTCAAAAATTGTGGGCACGTTTAGCGTTTCTGTATGTATGTTCGGCCCTCACTCCGTTATTTATGAACCGATTTTGATGATTCTTTTTTCTTAGATAGGGTATACCTCAAGGATTGTCCCATGTCAAGGATATCAGGATTTGCTTATGGGATCCTGAAAAAATTGAGAGAGAACCTCGAAAATTGGGCACGAATATTGTTTCTGTTTACTTTTCATAACTGAATCAGGTATTTGCATTTAGAAACCATCACATCATGAAACTGAGCTGATGATGGAAACCATGCCTTTCCTAAACAATAGAAGTCAGATATAAAAACTGGTTTTAGTGACAAATACCACTTAATATGCTGTGACGAAAAGACGTCTTTACAATATTGGAGGTAACCTCAACTGGTCAATATCCTGGGAACTTCATGGAAGGATTGTTATATCATCAGCTCAGTGGCAAGAGGAATGATGAAAAATTAGAAATTAGCCTCAGAGTGTTAAAAGATGATGCGAGCCACAAAAAATCATGAAATAAAAAACTTTTTAACAAAAAAATTAACCGACGAAAAAGAACTAAAAAGCAAAAAATAAATAAACCTTTTAAGTCTTGAGTAATGAGCTTATTTACCTACATAAAATATCAAATTTTATATAAACTAATTTTGAGTCGGCGCTAATTAATAAAATGATTAATTACCTACTTACAGCCCTCTTCACTTATAAAATTTAGATATTTAATAATCAGATTGTTGTTTGGCGCCGACTCAAAATTAGTTTATATAAAATTTGATATTTTATGTAGGTAAATAAGCTCATTATTTGACTGGCCTGTTGGTCTAGTGGTTAGTGACCCTGACTGCTATGCCGGAGGTCGTGGGTTCGATTCCCACCCAGGACAAATGTTTGTGTAATGAGCACGATCATTTGTTCTGTGTCTGGGTGTAATTTATCTATAATATGTATGTATTTAGAAGTATATAAGTATGTTTATCAGTTGTCTAGTACCCATAACACAAGCTCTGCTTAGCTTGGGACTAGATGGCGTTGTGTGATAGTTGTGGAATATTATTATATTATTATTATCCTGTAGTGGCGGGTATCGCTGCATAGGTCGTTCAAAATCATTACGAGGTTAGGTTATTTTAGTTTATTGGACTATTTTTTCGATTCAGCGATTCGCTTGCGAAATATTAAACTTCAAAGTGATATTGTTTGTTCGAGTCGAGCGTCCAACCCACTAAAAGCTAAACATGTATGCTAAACAATGTATTTACACTAATACTGATTCGCTAATGATCACTACTATCTTTGTAATCGCTTGCGTTCGCATCCGTAGATTTATACTGTCATAAAGGTCTTCAGAACATTGTCGAACTAGCCTATAGTGGAATGTTCTAGAAATATCTTTGAACTTCTACGCAGTACCATAATGGAGTGCTAAGTGCTCAAACGTCGTGGAATCGTCTGGAAACTTCGACCACATTCTCGAATGATCTCGTAATACGGTCGACGATAACGAACTTTGAAAGAAAACTATCAGGACTATGTTAACTCTGTTAGTTTAAGAATAATAGTCGCCCAACTTACAAAACACAAAATCCTTACTTAACACCATTCGTGTTGTAACGGGCGTTTACGGCACCTTACACTGTGCGTGGCTCGACATGCACTTGGCTGGTTTTTTAGAATGTATTTTTTTGGAAATATGCGTAAGCACAGGCAAATCAAGAGTACCTGTTTCTACAAAAAAAAAACTTTTTACCAAGAAATTCAACTGACGAAAAAGAACTAAAAAGCAAAAAATAAATAAACCTTTTAAGTCTTGAGTATTGAGCTTATTTACCTACATCAAATATCAAATTTTATATAAACTAATTTTGAGTCGGCGCCAAACAACAATCTGATTATTAAATATCAAAATTTTATATGTACGTAGAAATGAAGAACGCTAAGATGTAAGTAATTAATATTTTTATTGTTTGGTGCCAACTCAAAATTAGTTTATCTATAATATATAGGTAAATAAGCTCAATACTCAAGACTTAAAAGGTTTATTTTTTTTTTGCTTTTTAGTTCTTTTTTAGTCGGTTGAATTTTTTGTTAATAAGTTTTTTATTTTATGATTTTTCGTGACTCGCATCATCTTTTATAATACTCTGAGGCTAATTCCTAATCCTTCATCATTCCTCTTGGCACTGAGCTGATGATGTAACCATCGTTCCATGAGGTTCCTAGGATATTGACCAGTTGAGGTTACCTCCAATATTCTAAAGACGTCTTTTCTTCAAAGCATATTAAGTGGTATCTGTCACTAAAACCAGTTTTTTTTATATCTAACTTCTATTATTTAGGAATGGTATGGTTTCCATCATCAGCTCAGTTTCATGATGTGATGATCCCTAAATGCAAATACCTGATTAAGTTATGAAAAGTAAACAGAAACAATATTCGTGCCCAATTTTCGAGGTTTTCTCTCAATTTTATAAGGATTTCATGATCAGATCCTGATGTTTTTGACATGGGACCACGCTTGAGGTATAATATCTTAGAAAAAAAGAATCATCAAAATCGGTTCATAAACAACGGAGTGAGGGCCGAACATACGTACAGAATCGTGCCCACAATTTTCGAGGTTTTCTCTCAATTTTATCAGGATTCCATTATCATATCCTGATTTCCTTGACACGGGACCACGGGACTCTTGAGGTATACCCTATCTTACAAAAAAATAATCATCAAGATCGGTTCTTAAATGACGGAGTGAGGGCTGAACATAAACAAAAAAAAAAAAAAAAACATATATAAGTACGGTCGAATTGAGAACCTCCTCCTTTTTTTTTCGTAGGTATAAAATAATAGATTTTCTTGATATACTCGTATGTACAGACACTGCTTAAATTTTAATTAATAAATTTTACCGCTTGTAACAATTAAATTAAATTGTCAAAATATTAAAGGACATAAAAATTTGCTTTCTTGCAACATTATTTTTTTAGCGAACGAATTTGGTCGTTACGCGATCGTTAACTATGTCGAGACTGCAGGGCCTGGTCGGCACATACCCACTGAAGAAATCGAGCCTCCTCTATATTATTATCAGCAACCAGGTGGCTCATCTGCAATTTTGTGACCTCATTCTACTTCAAGTCGTAGCAGGATAAAGTCCTCTCCCAGTTTGTGCCACAACACCCGGTTATTTGTATTTTTAAGTTTATTGGTTCACGTAATGCCTTTTAACGTCTGATTTCTTGGTTGAAAAAAATAAATAAATCAAAAGTCATTTATTCAAACTAGGCTGAGAACCAGCACTTTTTGAACGTCAAAGTTCTACATAAAGACAGTCCCCCAAAAAACGCCCGCTCGTCACCACTTCCTAGTGTTTTAGCTGTGAAGAAGAAGTGGCCAACAAACTCCCCAGCAACACATCTGTCTGTTTAGTTTTAAGAACTTGAATCTATATAATTCTAAGCAACAATCTTAACATTATGTAAAACAGAAAAATAAATATATGTCGTCTAAAATATAATCATAAAATTAAATAATCCGCCACTTGCCAGCTAGCACACTCAATCATGCCATTAAAAACAAACTCAAGCATAAACACTAAACCAAATTAAAGAAGCCTCCATACATAACTGGTGTGCCTGCTTACAAGAACAAAGATAGAAACTATCAAAGGGCTGTGATTCGAAGCCACAAGTGATGAACTAGGGCCATCACACTAAATTTGGTAGACAATTATTATATGAACTCATATAATCTGTCATGACCATAAGCTAAATATGGAGAAAGAACATCAAGTGTAACATTGTCTTGCGTTCAACACAGCGACCAACTATTATTATCTTCTAAGTAGTCGTTGATGGAGTTGTATGCCTTAGAACAGAGACTAGATTTAACTTTAGTTTTAAATGCATTAAAAGGCAAGTCAAGAAAAGAACGGGGTAGCTTATTGTAAAATTCGATACCGAGACCCTCAAACGAACCATGAACCCTACGAACACGGTGGGAAGGAACATGAAGTTTATACTTATTTCTGGTGTTAAAATTGTGGATATCACTGGTCTTTTTGTATAAATGTATATTTTGTCTAATGTATAATATGTTTGCAAAAATGAATTGAGATGCCACCGTGAGAATTCCAATCTCTTTGAAAATTTCTCGTAAAGAAACTCTTGACCCTAACCTGTACATTGCTCGTACAGCACGTTTTTGTAAAACAAATATATTTTGCATGTCCGCAGCTTTACCCCACAAAAGAATACCATAAGACATAACACTATGGAAATAACTAAAATAGACTAACCGTGCTGTGTCAACGTCAGTATATTGTCTAACTTTTCTGACGGCGTAGGCGGCAGAGCTGAGCCTTCCTGATAGGCCTGATATATGTGCGCCCCATTGAAGTTTGGAATCAACAGTTATACCCAAAAAAACTGCCAAGTCCACAGTTTCAAGCACTTCTTTATTTAAGATGACATTAGGTCCTAGATTTATAACATTAGGTAAGGCAAACTTTATACATTTAATTTTCTTAGCATTAAGAACTAAGTTATTTGTGGTAAACGAATCCGTAACCATTGAGAGAGCGCTATCTACGTTATCAAAATCATTTCTATTCCTATCTACTTTAAAGATAAGAGAGGTATCATCTGCAAACAGTACTACGTCACAGATACCCTTTAAAAAATATGGTAAATAATTAATATACACCAAAAACAAGAATGGTCCCAATATCGAGCCTTGAGGCACACCTAAATGAACTGGTAGCCCGGAAGACTTAACACCATTGATATCTACACATTGGAACCTATTACATAAATATGAATCAATTACATCTATAGCTTCGTTTTGGAGACCATAATGACGCAGCTTACGCATAAGCGTGTCATGGTGTACGCAATCAAAAGCTTTGTAGAGGTCACAGAAAACTCCGATTGCATTTTGCGAGTTCTCCCATGCGTTGAATATGTGTTTTAGGAGAGCAACACCCGCATCTGTAGTCGATCGACCTTTTGTAAAGCCATATTGATCATTATGAAGGAGGCTATTTACATTAAAATATGTTAGCAACTGCTTCAGTATTAACTTTTCAAAAATTTTGCTAAATGCAGGCAGGATGGAAATAGGCCTGAAGTTGCCTATATCATTTTTATTGCCTGATTTAAATAGAGGTATGACTTTGCTACACTTCATGAGATCAGGAAAAGTTCCTGAGTCCACGCATTTATTAAAAGTTACAGCAAGATAAGGCGCTACGATGCCTATTATATCACTCAAAAGTTTGATTGAGATGCCCCAGTAATCACCTGTGTTTTTTGATTTTAGAGAGTTAAATACGTTAACTACGTCAAGTGGTGTTACATGCTCAAAACTAAATGATTGATTGCACTTAGGTACACTACCGTTCAAAAGACTTTCAGCTTTAGACGGGGATGAATTTAAGAAGCGAGTTGTAGTTATAGGTATGTGGGCAAAAAACTCATTAAATGCCTGAGCTACGTCAGCTGGTTTACTAACTAATTTGTTTTCGAATAGAATCTCTAGCTGATTTATTTTTTTAACCGACTTGCCCATTTCATTATTTATTATTTTCCAAGTGGCTTTTACTTTATTATCAGAATTTTTAATTGTCTCGCTTAAGAATTTTGATTTAGCAGCAACACAAATCTTCTTAAACAATTTAGAATATTTTTTAACATACTCTAGAAAAGGAGTATCGAACCTATATCTTTTTAAACCGTATAACTCGTATAGTCTCGCTCTACTTTTATATATACCAGCAGTGGCCCATTGGTCAATGCCAATGCCAATGGAGGTACCCGTTTTTTTTTTTTTTTGTTTTTTTTTTTTGGGGGGGTGGGAAATGGAGGTACCCGTAACGTCTATAGTTTTAGACTTAAAAATGGCTTGGTACTCTTTTTGCACAACATCAAAAAGGGCTCTATAGATTTCATTAGGATTATCATTTTCTACTAAAGATGGTTTAAGTTTATTTGCTATATTATTTTTAAACTTATTACAACGGCTTACCGTATAAGGCCTGCATTCTATTTTAAGCGGCTTTTTATTTTGTGGCATAGGAAAGCTAACTAATAGTCCACAGTGGTCAGACGTTAAGTCACTTAACACTAATTTTTTTTCTGAATTACAATTACTAAAGAAGTTATCAAGGCAAGTCGATGAGGATGCCGTAATCCTAGTAGGTTCATAAAACAGGTTGTTTAAATTATAAGACCTAAACAGATTGATTAACCTGACACTTAATGAAGTATCATCTAAAATATTAACATTAAAATCTCCACATATCACTATACTTTTATTACTTGATTTTATTTTATTAATTAAATCCTCCATTACCGATTCGATAAGGCCAAAATCACCAGAAGGGGGTCGATAAACGCAAATTATAACGTATCGCTCAAGTTCAACACAAGACAACTCAACAATGTGCTCGATGGAAAGATTAACTAAATCTAAACGTTGTTTGCATTTCAAGTTATTTGAAACAAGGATTAATGATCCACCGCGAATTATATTTTTTCTTACAAATGCACTTTGTACAGTAAAATAATCATCATTAATAAAAACTACTTCATGTTCTTTCAACCAATGTTCAGTTAAACATAAAACCTGAACGTCATAGTTCTCTATAAATAAACATAACTCTAGTTCTTTGCCGGACAGACCTTGCATATTTTGATGTACAACATTCAACATATGAGGCTTACCCGTTGTCGCATCTAATAGTTTAAAGAACTAGGGGTATCAATTGAAATTTTAGAATTATTACTAACTGTAATCATTGGTACACAACATGTACCTGTGTCACGCTGTATATTGTATGCTAAAAGATTAGCAATTTGTCTCCTACTACTAGGTGATAAATACACTGACTACAGTTGACTGGTTGGAGATAGCCTGAGGTATTGAATACTCCTATGTAGCGTACATTCAATCTCTAAGCAATAAAATTCAATTGATTAATTTACTTTTAATCAATAACTATATAGATCTAAATACAAACTGATAATAATACTCGTACCTAACATGTACAAATGCGTATGAAAACAACTTATTGGGCATCAAAAAATTCATCCACATCGCTGTCAATGGAAAGAGTGAATAGCCACGTTGAATAGCAATGCTGATTCGTTGGCCAAAGAAAAGCCCAGCCCTCTGATCACGTGAAGAGTCGACAAACAGCTTGCTGATATGCCGAAAAACTCGATGAGCACTCGGACCCCATGGCCCTAGTGTTTCAACCCCAAAAGGCTTAAATATGTAACTCCCAATAAGGTTGATACATTAGCGCCGTTTGAGGTTTTCTGCAAATTCAATTCAATTATCTCAATGGATTAATTAACACAGTCTAGTTTTTAGCCGATCTCGAAGCGATCATAAATCTTTCAAAAATTTTCCCTCTAGTTGGAAAGGAAACTAAAAACCCAACTGCACTGAAATAATTATAGCAGCGTCAGCGGGGATAACCCAGGACGTGTTAACTATATAGTGCAAGGGTTCTGCTATGACTTCTTCAATTCATCATGTTCCAGTGTAAGAGATAGACGGAGCTATACAGGACAAATAGCACTAGGTATATCTTTCTCACAACAGAACCATGATGGCACTTGACTTGACACTTCGTAGTTTAAGCTGAATAAAGTCCTTGCACTGAACGTTGAGACGCACTCTCAGTGAGTCGTGCGATGTTCTCTATATAAAACTGGCCGCAAGTCACTCGTGCTCATTTATTCAGAACTTATCAAGCGGATAGCCAGCGGTGGTTAAATATAACCACGGTTGTCACTAATCTCGTAATAATCGTTATCTGTGAGAGCTTTCCTCAGAAATAATTTTGTTGAAAAGTGCAGTGTATTTGACAGCGGTTTATTGACATTAATTGACAGTGATGGTCATAATGTGGGTGGTTTTGACAGCGATGGTGGTGGCCGTCGCTGGCTTTGAAATTAATGGTAAGGTCAAAAAATATATTTTAGAATAGAATAGAATAGAATAAAAATTTATTCGACACAGACACAACACAACAGCAACAAACAAAAGGTAAAGAAAATAATAGTAGGTACACAAAGATACAATAAAATTGTGCTGAGCGTGCCCATCCCGAAAGGGACATCTCAGCATTTGCTGGGCGTTGGACACCTAGCGCTGGTTTTCAGTTGGCACCCCGCAGTGACGCACGGACGAGGGTAAATAAAATAATAACTGTATTAAATATCAATATTTATGTATGGAATAGGTAATATTATAATTAAAATACGTAAATAAATAGTGTAAAGTAATAAGAAAATATTAAATAATATATATGTGCCACGCTGGTTACAAATTATAATTTTCTACTCTATCCACAATAATAAAATAAAATAACGCGAAATCACAGATGACTATAATAGTAGCAAGCGAAAACATTGCTCATCAGTCAACGCGACATTCGACGCAAATGACGCATAATCGCGTCAGATACCGGCTTTGCAATCAGCCGTCAGCCGTCACTAAGAGAAATAAGTAAATACAACAATACACAATAAAGCTAGTGCATAAAAAAGTTGCCTTCCAGAAAATATTTCCAAGTGCCAAACTATCTATATTCCCACAGTTATTGCTTTAAATCGAAGTATTGTTAATTGCAATTAGAAAGAAGTCGTACGGAAGGTGAAAGTGAAATATATTGGTTCATAATTTATTGGTAAGTTTTTTTATTATTTATGTCATTTAGATAGGTGGTAAAATTGCATGATTAAAATGAATTAGGTGTATGATTACATTAAACTGAAATAGATAAATATATTATTGAATTATCTATACGATTTGTCCTCGTTCGATCACATCATTAAGTTCGATTTGTGAACTCAAAATAAATTTCTTAAGTCTAGCCTTAAAACTACTAATATTTTTTAGGTCCCTAATCGGTGGGGGAATATTATTCCAACATTTGGAGGCCGCGTACCGAAAACTTCCTCGGAAGGCTGCACCATGGTGATGCTGCGTAGCCAGCTGCTGAGCACAACGCCTGGCCCTACGCTGCCGGTTACTATTTATCCACGCAAGCTTCGAGTACAATAATGGCAGACATTTATTCTTGATGATGCCAAAAAGAAGACAGGCCAAGTGCAATTTCCGTCGTGACTTCATTTTTAAAATGTTATGCTTGTTTAGAAATGGTGTAATGTGGCTCCTTGGTGGTACGTTAAAGCAAAAACGAGCGCAAGCATTTTGAACCCTTTGAATAAGTCTCTTGGTACGTGCTAAAAGTCGAGGTCCCACAACGGTTTCGGCATAATTTAACTTAGATAGAACCAGACTTTCAACTAAGAAACCAGATTATGCCTCCGGGAGAATGTTATTTTGCTCAAGGTATGTCGTTAGTTGGGCATTCACCACTTTCTCCAGCACCTTTGACAAGAAAGGTAAAATGCTTATGGGAGTACTTGGGTTCGCGACTTTAGGAATAGGACGCACAATTGCAATTTTCCATAGGTCAGGAAAGGTCGACGTAGAAATAGAAGAGTTAATAATAGAAGTCAGCACATCCAAGGTTTGTGGGTGAGTCAGAAAAAACATGTCAAGCGTAATGTGGTCAAAACCCTCTGCATTAGATTTAAATTTTGATAAAATTTTGATTATGTCAGATTGGTCTACAGCATTAATAGAAAAATCACCCTGATTAAATCTTTAAGACTCATAGAAAGCCAGACATGATGCTGGTGCCATACCATCACCTGGAACATTCAAGAAGTGGGAATTAATCTCATCAGAATCTTTGAAATGAGAGGGCAATTCCGACACACTTTTAAATGATAATGATTTCAATTTTTCCACAGAATTTTGGGACGATGTATCTCTATTAATGTTGTGTTTGAAATAGGCCACTTTTTCGTAATATAAAGACTTGTTAACTAGACCTTTGAGCGCCTTGTAATATAATATTTTACTCTCTGAAACTGAATTTCTACATCGTAAGTGGGCCTGATTGCGCAGGCGCATCATGAGCTTAATGTTATATGTTATCCATGGGTACGACCTCTCCTTAATAATCTGAGTCTTACGTGGAGCATATTTGTTAAAAAGCGTGGCAATATCACAGTTAAATTTAGCCACCAGAGCGTCTACGTCACTTGACACAACTGTCGCAAGCCAATCCACTGATAATATGTCCTCGTTAAACTTTTCTAACGGTATATTTCTTAGATTTCGTCGAGTTATAACGACATGTGGTATTTTCTCCTTTTTCAAATAAAAAACAGCAGTAATAAAAGCATGCGCACTAAGCGCACTAATCCTGTCCACCTCAATGCAACGTACCCTTGCATCTGCGCACACTAGGTCTATTAAAGTCTCGCTAGTGGAAGTAAAATGAGTGGGAGATGTCACTAGTTGACTCAAGTCAAAAGTTAGAAGAAATTTTTTTAATTGATTCGTTTTGGAGTCTGTTTGATTTAAGCAATTGATGTTAAAGTCACCCAAAATAATGGTGTGTTTGCAAGACGCTAAGGAATTTACTGAGCAAGTTAGTGCATCCAAAAACAAATCCACATCCATCCATTGTGGTCTGTACGCAGTGCCGATAGCGATTTTTACACCATTTGTGCTCAAAACTAGCCACATTTGTTCAACTGACTCATGAAGAGGGTCTACCGGGTGGACGTGGGTGCGCACTTTTACCCCGCGCTTGATGTAAAACCCAACGCCCCCGCCGTGGCCGCCGCGCACGCTCACCGGTCGCGGGACGTGTCGTAACCGGTACCCGGGAACGACGGGCGTATGCCCCTCCTCGCCGGCCCTAAGCCAAGTCTCATTTATTGCCATTATACTGACATTATGATGCTCCAATGCAGCGATAAACTCATCATGGTGAGTGCTTAATGAGCCAGGGTTCAGCAATCCAAATTTAAAATACTTTGCACTCATTACAGTCAATCAGTATTGCTAACTAACTGAAAGCAACATTGGAAACATTTACTGGCAAAGAAGAGGCAACTTTTTAATGGCTTTTTGAAATAATAACGACCTAATTTGATTGCAAAATCAAGATAAATACTTAACACTGTTAACATAGGTACACGTGCTACTAAAATTACATTAAATATTATTGTGTCGACTTGTTGTGCAATTTTGTACACATAATACATATAAATATATAATAACAACTTGTTACAATGGGGGACAGGCACCAACAAACCTGCACCACTACGGAAAATACCAACCAAAACAATGCACCCCTTCGGCTGGACTAGCTGCGGCCAGAAAAACACGGAATAAACAATAAAAAGACAAAACAGACAACACTACACACAGACAAATAACAAACATAGCGTGCGAAACAACGAACGTGTAACTTAAAAAGTACTCTTAAAACTAATAAAATTCCACTCAAACTAAACAAATGCCAAAAATTCGGTCTATATCAAGATTAGAACGAATGCGCTTTGGAGGCACACCATTTTCTCTCTTCACATAGATGCGGCCGTCTTTAGTCCACACGCACTTATAATTATGCCTCTGCCCAGCCTCACGCGCTTTAAAAAACAACTTGCCGTTAATCGGAGTCAATCGCTCGTTTAAATAAAACCTTTTTGGAGGCCCGCGCAGCTCGAGGTCCGTCGTGGTGAGGCCGCGTCGCACGCGCGCCGCTCGCAACAGCTGATCGCGGGCAGCGCGGCGCGACAGTCGCACAGCAAGCGCGCGCGGCCGCGGCGGCCGCACCGTGTCTCCACTGCCGGGCACGGTGAAGTTGCGGCGCACCATGCCAATTCGCTCGGCGTTGACAATATCGCGCTCGTCGGCTTCAAATACACCAACTTTATTAGGTGTAGAGGACTCTCATCTTTTGTTTCCGGTATACCAGAAATTATGACGTCATTTAGGAGAAGATCAGGATCAGGATTTAGGGGATGATTTGGTTTCTTTAAAGCGGTGTGTTTTTGTTTTTGTGCTCACACCACAAAATTATTATAGTTCTATAGTGAGGATTTGTAATTGGCTTTCTGGTGACTATGATTTCCTTTTTTATTTGCTTTTATTAGCTGTAAGTCTTCCATGTACTAAATAAATAAATAAATAAGATCTTGATCACGTTCATTTAGCTGCGACTTCAGCTCCGAAATAGTCTCCTCAAAGTGCATCTCAGACGATGGCTCCTTCTCCTCAAAGCGTTTCTCGAGGTTGGACACCTTTCCCTCAATTACCTCCATACGCTCCCCATACAACCCGATATCAGCCTTTAAACTCGCCATTTCGTCCCGGAACAGTCGCAACTCCACCCTCATAGCGCTTAGTTCCTCACGAAAACAGCGAATCTCATGAGCTACGTTGAGTCGCGAGTCTCTGTAGTAACTGGGGAGAGGGGCTCAAGTTCAACATGTTGGCTGGGTGCTGATTTTACAGTTGTTTGCGTGGTCACAGCACTCTGGCTTACCGCTGCAGGTTGAGTTTTCGGAAAAGACCGGATTGTATTTGGCTTGTTGTTCTCCGTGATACCATCAGATGGGCCTTTGACAGGTGTAGCTGAGTTGTCCCTTCTTGGAATCTTCACTTTACAGTCTGGGCACAACCAATTGGGCGACACCTTTGTTGATGTAACACCGATGCAAGTGGGATGATACGACCCAGGACACTTAATGCAGCGAATACACTCAGCCCTGGTTATTGTTTTTATATTTTTAGCTTTAAGTTTTGTATTTGTGAAAATTTTCGGGTTGGCGGTTTGCACTGAATGTATTTAGATTTAAGTTTTCTAGTTATAATTCATGTTTCACTGAGCACTGACACTGCACTACAAACAATCTTATCTAGTACAAGCACTTTATCAATAAAGATTTTTATTTAAACACTTTGTTTATATTTAAAACGCGTAAACAAGCAAGCCAGTCAGCTCTTACCGGCCATAATGGGCCCCTTCAGTGGTGGCTTACAATCATCTCTTTGAGGCGCGCGTGGAACATTACGCGCCGTCGACTCACGGGCCTGGTGCTGATCGGACGGTTAGCTACCCATTACTCGCCGTCCGCAGGCCCGGGAGAAGCTTAAGAATTAACAAAATGTACCTATTGTTATTGTCTAGACATAAATCTTCCAAGTTCCTACTGATAGATTCCTTACTTATGTAATGGAAAACCAAATAAAATTTTGTCTTTTTTAATTATTGATAAGCACGCGTTTGACCACTATCTCACCTGATGGTAAGCGATGATGTGGTCAAAGATGGAGCACGTTTGCATAGAAGTAACCTATTCACGCTTGACTTAGGTTGTAATTATCAGGAACACAGACATAATTCCACTCCTTACCTTACCCACAAGGAATGTGTTCCCAAAACGTTTTATGTGTGGATGGGATGTCCACCATGTGGTGGGATGTCTTGTTCACTAACTAGATACCATACAGTCATAATACAATATTATAATAATATTGTAATGTATGGATTTCTTTTTTCTCTTTTTTTTAAAAACGTTGCCCCACTCTAGGAATTACTCCTGTATCGTGGGTGAGTCACAAACATGTAAACTCACATACACAAGACACCCAGACCCGGCGCAACTATCTGTAGGTCATAAAAATCTGTGTAACGTGCGGGAATCGATCCCGCGACACGCAGCGCAGCAGCCGAACGCTCAATCAATGCGCCAACCGTGTCGTCGACGACATAACAACATCACGCCTTTATTTCTCAATGGGCTTAGGCAGAGAGGTATACATATATCCTATTTATAGTAAGTGCAACTATAATTTGCCAGATATAATATACCATAACTGGCAAAATGTGGGGACACTATGAGGGCGAGTCTATTGTCATCAACTTCTCATAAATCCACAATCCGAGCTGCTATAGAGATATTCCAGATTGACAAACCCATTAACTCTTGTCGCCAGCTGGGAATCGAACTCCACATGTTCAAAAGTAGCGCTTCATACCACTAGACCAACGACAAAGCCTAACTAATACCCAACTACTAATTACCTATGCAAAGATACCTCCATCACTCTTAATGACTGACCAATTAGTCCACTGATTATGTCATCAGTATCAGAACCCACCCACTAAGGCGGCTGACTCACTGGCCCCCACAGCGGTACTGTACGGAACCACTCGCTAACTGCCGACCAACGTCTTATAGCTGTGAAATTACTCGAGTTACGACTTATCGTAACGATGCATTGATATTGGGACTATTGTCACGGTGACCCCGAATTTATAGGCAGGAGATTTTAATTAAAATTGTGGCGATAGTAAATGGCATTTTAGTGGTTTAATATTTGTAATTTCCTGATTCTTATTCATTTTGAGTTTTGTAAACTTTCATACCACCAGTAAATATGAAAATACTGGCAAAACAAGCCTAAAATCGGGAAAAATATCAACGGCGCATTTATTTGTGTGCATAACTCGTTAAAATGTACTGAACTGCTGATTTTTAGGACTCCGTACCCGAAGGGTCCAAACGGAGCCTCATTGCTGTCACTCACGTGCCCGTCTGTCCGTCTTGAAATTTGGTGATGAATGTGATAATGTTTATTATTTTTCTAAAAAATACCAAAATATTGTTTTCCCTCATATGGTACGGAACCCTATATGTGCGAAGTCCGACTCGCACTTGGCCAGTTGTTTTATTGTGTTTTCATTTAATGTTGCCTTGTCGTCTCCACACTCCACATTGTATTTTGGTCTCACGGGATGAAAATCACATTGTCATTGTATTCATTAGGTCCTCAAAAGTGTATTTGATCCCCAAATACACTTGAGTATCTCTTCTTTCTTTTACTTTTTGTTTCCTGATTATCTTGTAACACTTAAAAATTGAATAAATTTAATTCGTGGAATGGAGCGTTATTTTGCAAGTTGACAGATTGACAGATTGTCGTTTAACGTTTTTTTTCCAACTTGATCTGGAGCGAGTCTGCCTCTTAAACTTTATTATATTGGAAAAAAACTTCTTAAAAGCACTTAATGATGTCTCGAAGGGCAGCTGGAACCAGAGTTAAGTTCAAAAGTGTTAAGCATTGGGATGTAGGACGCTGTAAGTAATCTTTTTGGGATTTTTCTGTATTGATGCCAAATCTTAAGCATGGCATTTATGATTCTCACCGAAATGTTCTCTTGTTGGCAGGGTTCCTACTTTACATTTAATTACATAAGAAAAAACAATATAAAAATGGTCGGATCATAAACTTCACTTTATTTTTGGAAGAACAATGTGGTCTTAGCAAAAGGTTCCGAACACGGACGTCCGCGTGTCCAGAGATGACCAGGGTTAGATGACCACGGCTTAGATACTGCTTGTGGATCTCCTCACTGGACCTTTAATCTTCGATCTTCGAACGATAGGGTAAAAGTGATTCATCATAAATTTTAAGTTCAACATACAATTTTCTGTATACTGATTATTCTCTAGTGTGATGCAGTGTTGACAATAAATGTGAAAAGTGAAGGCCAAATCTAAAGACTCTCATTTACTACAGACATACCTCATGCAATAAACCCGAAGATTGGTAACTAGGGTCTCATGCCATAAATTATCTTTGACGCTAGCCGGTGGAAGAATAATTTCTTTACAATCTATTATATATATTGATATTTATTTAGTGTTATATCTACTAAAGGAACCAAAGCCTGACATCAGGCCATCAAAGACTTGTTTAGTACGGGAATCGAACCTGCGGCTAGCGTGGCGTTAGTCAATCGCTAAACCACTGCAGCAACGAAGCAGAGATATTGAATGTTCGTTGTAGCTTTAGTACGTAGTGGGCGCCGCGCTTATGTAAGGAGTCTCTGAGGTGCGGGTTTTGGGGGTTGCTGTCACTCCTGAACTGTCGTTTCGTGATCATATTACAAGGATTTGTAAGAGAGCCGGGGAGCTCGTGTGGGGAATGGACAAGGGTTGTCGCACCAGGACGGGTGGGTGCGACGTAAGACACAAGCTCGGAGAGTTAGAGAATTAAGATTGAGATGTGCAAGCTGGAATGTAGGTACTATGACTGGAAAAGGAAGAGAGTTAGCAGATGTTTTAAAAAGGCGACGGATAAATAAAGCGTGTTTGCAAGAAACGAAATGGAAGGGTGCAAAAGCAAGAGAATTAGGGGAAGGATATAAGTTTTATTACTGTGGAAGTGATGGCAAACGGAATGGTGTGGGCATAGTTTTGGATAGTGAGTTAAAAAAAATGTGTGGTGGATATTAAAAGTGTAAGTGATAGAGTGATAGCTATTAAAGTGGTTGTGGAGAGTATGATAGTAAATTTTATTAGTGCGTATGCACCCCAATCAGGATGTGAGGACTATCCTCAAAGTAAAAGAGAAGTTTTGGAAGGACTTCGATTGTGTGATGATGAATGTACAGGAGAGTGAAGAGTTGTTCGTGGGGGGGCATTTTAATGGCCATGTAGGAAGTCTGAAGTATGGTTATGAGAGAGTGCATGGTGGTTGGGGGTACGGAGACCGTAATACTGATGGCGAGACATTGCTGCAAGCTGCTTCGGGTTTTGACCTGGCAATAACTAATACCTGGTTCAAAAAGAAAGACGAACACCTGATCACTTACAAAAGTGGCCAGCACGCGACCCAAATTGACTTTTTCTTGGTGAGACGAAACAGTTTCAAAACAGTCAAAAACTGTAAAGTGTTGCCAGGCGAAGGCTTAGTCTCTCAAAACAGGCTCATAATGATGGACGTAACAGTCAGTGTCTCGTCCAGTAGGAACAAAGAACGGCCCCCACCCAAAATCAGATGGCGTATGATAGAAAATGAGGAGTGTGCAAGTATGTTTAAGAGTCAAGTGGTAGATAAAAAGTTAGAAATGAAGGATATGGAAGGAGAATCTGTGAATTAATGTTGAAAAGAGATGGTAGATTGTATAAGGCGAGTAGCAAAAAATCTGTTTGGAGAATCGCAAGGTTAAGGCATGATAGAAAAGGATACATGGTGGTGGAATGAAGATGTGCAAAAGATGCTAAAAGAAAAGAAAATTTCGTTTAAAGTATGGCAGAATGTAGAAACCGAAAATGATAATTTGAAAGAAGAGAAAAATAAAATTTATAAAGAATGGAAGAGAAAGGCAAAAAAGGCGGTTGCAGTTTCCAGGGCTAAGGCGCAGGAAAAGTTATATGATTTACTGGACAGCCATAGAGGCCAGAAGGAGCTCTACCGGATTACAAAAGTAAGAGAAAGAAGAACGAGGGATATAATGCATATAAAATGTATGAAAGATGAAATCGGTAAAGTCTTGTCGAAAGATGACGAAATAAAAGAGCGATGGAAGGTTTATTATGAAAAGTTGATGAACGAAGAGAATGAATGGAATGGTGTGCTCAAAGAGGTACAAGTAAATATGGGTTCGGTGAGAGAAATTAACATGGATGAAGTAAGAAAGGCAGTTCAATCTATGAAAAATGGAAAGGCCATGGGCCCTGAAGACATACCAGTAGAAGTATGGTTTAAAAGAGGATGGATGTATGTGGCTGACTTTATTCTTCAATAAGTTGTTGTATGAACAAATGATCCCACAAGAATGGTGCAATAGTTCGTTAGTGCCCATCTTCAAGAATAAAGGGGATGTACAGGACTGCAACAACTATCGAGGGATAAAGCTCATGTCACATGCTATGAAAGTATGGGAGAAAGTCATAGAGAAAAGATTGCGAGAGGAGAGTGAGATTACCCCGAACCAGTTTGGGTTTATGCCAGGTTGAGGGACAATGGACGCCACCTTCGCTCTCCGTCAATTGTGCGAAAAGTACAGACGTGTACACAAGAACTTGCACATGGCGTTCATTGATCTTGAGAAAGCGTATGATAGGGTACCTCGGGATGTGTTGTGGTTGGCCTTGAAAGAGAAAGGTTTGCCTTTGAAGTATGTTGAGTTGATTCGTGCTGTGTACAGGAAATCTAGTACCTACGTCCGGTCGGCTGCTGGCAACAGCGATGAGTTCAGTGTGGCTGTGGGCTTACATCAAGGGTCGGCTTTAAGTCCTTACCTCTTCCTGTTGATTATGGACGCTCTTACGTCGGAAATACAGGAGGAGGCACCCTGGTGCATGCTGTTTGCCGACGACATTGTTCTGGTCAGTGAAAATGGACCTGAGATCCAGAGCAGATTGGAGAAATGGCAACAGAAGCTGGAGAAAGTTGGCTTGAAAATCAGCAGAATCAAAACTGAATACATGTTCTGCGATTTCGGCGGTCTCTCCAGTTTTGAAGCTATAGTGCTAGATGGCGCGCTTCTCCCAGTCTGCTCCGATTTTCGGTATCTCGGTTCACTCGTGCAAAGCGATGGCGCAATAGATCGGACTGTTAAACACAGAATTAACACTGGATGGATGAAATGGCGGTAGGTCACCGGGACTATCTATGACTCCCGCATTCCCCTTAAACTTAAGGGCAAGATTTTTAAAACAATGGTCAGACCTGCTGTCTTGTATGGTTCAGAATGTTGGGCCAAAACAGGGATGAATGAAAAGCAATTGCATGTGGCTGAGATGAGAATGCTAAGAGCGATGTGTGGTGTTACGCGCATGGATAGAATTAGGAATGAGTATATAAGAGGAAGTCTGAAAGTGGCACCGCTGACTGAAAAGTTGTGTGGAAATCGGTTGTCGTGGTATGGGCAAGTGATGCGAAGGAATGGAGAAAATGTCGTGAGGAAAGTCTTGTGTATGGATGTGGATGGCTATAAGAGTAGGGGAAGGCCAAAGAAACGATGGTTGGACTGTGTGAAAGAGGATATGGGTAAAAAGGGGGTGACTACAGAGATGACGACTAATAGTATGGTCTAAGTACTAAGTTTCCTCCATACTTAGTATGGAAGAAAAAGACATGTTGCGCCGACCCCAAATAAATTGGGATAAGGGCAGGAGAATGATGATGTAAGAGGGCGTTTAAAAACTTGGCATTTATTCTGAGGGTCCTGTATGACGCACATGACAGAAGTCATCTGGAACATAGTGCTGTCATATGAACTCCGTATGAGACCAAGTACTCGATACTGCTGGAACGCGTACAGAATAAGTTCACGCGCCACTTGTACAAGAAACTATATGGGGTATATCCGTTTTACCCGTTGACGTTCGTACCCGACCATACCGAGCACAAACAGAGTGGGGTACTCTGTTTATGCTCGGTATGGTCGGGTACAATCAACTAAGGGTACGACGGGAATTCACGCTTGTTTCGTATCTGGTTAGGTTACTTCGTGGCATTGAGCATAACCCAGTAGTGCTGCAGTGCCTGAGTTTGTGTGCACTGGACTGCTATGTGTGGCAGCGGCGCCACCCGCCGCTGCTGGCCGTGCCGACAGCCAGAACAAATCTTCTCGTCAAAACACCATTGATCCGCACAATTCGGGTTATTAACGATCTTCACGTCAAGATCGATGTATTTACATGCCATTTGAGTGAATTCTTAGAGTAGGCTTTATGTTGTTGTTTTTATTTTTTTTTATTTTAAATATTGTGATTTTATATTTAGGGAACTTAGTAAAGAAGTTATTATTATTAGATGTACCAGTGTTAGTTAGTGTGTACCAGTTTTTTTTACGATTTTCTTAGTTTTTTATTGTAATTAATTTAATTTTAAGACCGCGCTATCGCATTAGGTATAAACCTGTGATGAATATTGTAAGGGAGATTTTAATAAATAAATACTGTTTCTGTCCATTGAAATGAACAATTTTCTTTAAGAAAATAATATTCAATTACGAAAATTTTCACAGAATGTGTATTTGTATTGTTGCTATATCAGCAAATACTTACCTAATAAAAATAAATTCAAAATTAAAGGGGCTTCCCCTACTAGAAACGTGTTTTTTTTTGCCTTTAATTACTTGATCTTAATAATGGCAACAAGTAGACGCGTATAATCTTGTACGATCGTACGGAATCCTTCATGCGCGAGTCTAACTCGCACTTGGCCGGATATTTTTTTTTGGGACTAAAGAAAAAAAGAAAGTATTTCATTTCCATGGGCAGAAGCGGTCTCTTAATATATCTATGCATTTCCGCTCCTCCCTGTATATTACGTGTTTATTACGATCAATCAAGGATTATGAGGATTTTTTATATTTCTTGGTGCTATTAATACCTTACGGAATCTTACAGTGACTTGACCCCAGTTTCATTGAAAGGCGTTCGGTAGAGTCATGCTGATAGTTTTATTAATAGCTTTTTCCCACGAGTTTGCTCTCGTGGCATATTACAAGAACCATGTGTTTTTTTCTGAGATATCAAGTAGTCTATGGCATTCAAGGATAGTAAAGCTTCCTACCATTATACAAATATTCAGCAGCTGATAATAACTTTGTATGGAAAGCTCTTTTTTTTGGGGATTTTCTAATTTTCCTTAGAGAAAGTTGTTCATTACCATGGGCGGAACGGATCTTGAAATGTGACCACATCTTTTTGACACCTTAAATATTATATTAGTATCCGACGAAGACTTTCGTAGAAAAACAATGGAACTTTTCAATAACTAACCGTAAATGACTCGCGATTGCTGCCTCGTATGTCTATGCATTGCTTACACCATTTCATAACAGAACATCACACCGGTACACTCTGAAGGGGTATGCAGACGTGTACAGTTCACACTGGTACGCTCTCATTTCACAAGCAGCACCAATGTGTAGAATTGTAGAGTTGAGTCGACCATACCGTAAATCTTTTTCATGTCCATAAAAATGTATAATAAGTTACCCGAAATAATAAAGATTTTAAATAAATACAACATTTTTATAAATCAATTAAAGCTTTACTATAGTGTAAGCGAATACTTAAATGATAAATTATAGGTATAACTTCTTATCTATCTATTTCTATGTACAAATACTCACTAACAGATACGTCTACCTACTCATAATACGAAATTTTTTTTTTCGTATTATGAGTATTTTTTTTTTATTAGTTTTTTTTTATATATTGAAGTACTTATATTTTAATAAATATGGAGCGTCCAATAAATAACTCACCTTATTGATAATAAATATTTAATAATGAATATTTAATAATAAATAAAAATAATAATAAGTTAATAATATTTATATAATAATTAATTGATATGTATATACGAACGAATAATCAAAGTGAATAAAACTATAATATAATAATGATTTTCACAATGTTAGGTACTAACTTATTAGTACATAATTAAAAGATAATAAGGTGAGATAGTGGTCAAACGCGAGCCTATCAAACATAAAAAAAAAAAAAAAATTAATAAAAAACAATATACCTAATTGTTAAATTCAATTCTGTATTAATAAAACAGTAGTTGTCTTCCTCCTCTCTCCTACTTGATCTATGCTGTGCCCGACAGGGTCCATAATTGTGACTAATATAATAATTTCCCTACCAACTATAAACATTATGGTACGCAATACAGAATTGAGAATTAAGAATTGAGAATCTTGCTGGCCGTTTAGTTTTAATCGTGGGGAAGCACAACTAATAAAAAGAGAGAAAAAAATGACATTAAATACTAAAAAAAGAAAATTCAAAATAACTAATTACGGAATTTGGTGTCAAAAAACGAAAAAACAAAACCAGAACCACCGAGTTCCGTATTTAAAGTTTGTTAAAGTGCAAACTTTAAATACGGAACTCGGTGTTTCTGGTTTAGTCGTTTCTATTTTTGTAAAAAAGTTTTAAATCAGAAAAATTAACATAGACTCGTGTAGATCAAGGCGAAGCAGCGGAGCGGTGCTCGTTTAATTTTAATTTATTTTCTAATATGTCTTGTTTATATCTTTTTAAAGTTCAAATTCAATAATGTCAAATTTAAATAACTTGAATTTCATTATTCAATTCAAGTTCTTTATTTGTCACTTTTGAATGTCTATATATAAATGTCTATAAATACATTTATTATTTTTGAATAATATTGTTTCTGGTTTATCATTCCGAATGGAAAAGATTGTACAAGAAAGTCGTTTCATTGACAGTCATTTCCTCTATTGGCATTCAGTGGTTTTTTTTTTCGTTGTCAAGGCGACTGAGCCGATTGGAGTCGAGGAATTTTTCTTCAAAAGGACGTAGATTTTTTATGCCGTCAGTTTCTTTATGAACCAGTGCCCTTGTTTGTACAGGTGAGGAGTACCATGAGATGCCGACGCTGTTCCAGCTGGACGACTGGGAGGAGTGCCACGCGCGGAGAGGAGTGTTCTGCATGGGTACCTTCGACCTGTTGCCGCACAGAAACGACCGTCTTCTCAGCGCCATAGAGGTATTGCTACCTCCTTTTCGTCTTGATTCAAGACCTATGTTAGGAATTGATAATTGCGTTTTGATAGTCATCTCAGTGTACTCGCTTCACCTCTCCTCGCGCATGAGGTTAAAATCTGGGCCAGTATCAAGCCAGTATCTACTAATGTGACTTGTATTGTAAAGTATCTTAATTTACCATAAGTACCTATCACTGACATCGATAAACCGTGAAGGAAAACATTATGAGGGAACCTAGTGGAGCAAAACCTCTGTTTGATCGTATGTTAACTCTTCACACGTTGATTGCACACCAAGTGTGCAGATAACAATTAAAATCTATTGTGTCTGCTAGTTGGGCGTGCGACGGGTTACGATCATACTGATGATTTGCTAACCATGGTAACCCGCCAGGGACCGCGCGTTACCGGTCGATAACGCGACAATAAGTTTTTAATTGTGTCTGTTAAACCGGTACCTGACGTGAAGTTTGTGATATGATTTGTGGATAATTAATTATATCTATAAGAATTTAAGAACCCACCTTGCCAACAACCGATCAATGCTCATGCCTTCTCTGTAGGAGAGTCTTTGCTGTGCAGTGGCTCAGTTCTGGTATTAGTTAAGACTTTTTTTTTATCTTTCTGTGTCCTACTGGACGGACACTCTTTCGCAAGCCCGCACGTCCGCAGTGTTCCGAAACCTCCTTCATGGCCGGCTACGACCACAACTAGTTAATACTAACCATTCAGCCTTTCCTTGCAGCATTTCTCAGCCAACCGTTACCACTTCAACCACACTCTGATTCACCGAGGCCTGTGCCTGTCCACCTCATGCAGCCATATCAGTGACTCATCTCCCAGAGCTCGCTTCAATCACTGCGTGAACAACCTGACTAGGTCCCGCTTCGGGCTAGAAGCCAACCTCACGGCGCTGAAGTATTGCAGGACAAGAGGTGACAGGAGGCCGGTGGATGGCTGGGACCTGGCCCTCGCGTGCGTGGCCGCCTTCATCGTAGGAGTCAATGTGCTGGGCACGGCGTACGATGTGCTCAGGAATAAGGACGCGAAACGTTAGTCGATGTTCTTTTGTTTAGTGTATTTGTATGTGAAGAATCTAAGTATTAGGTTATGGTTATGAAATCAGCGTTTTGTATGGTGAATTTTAAAGAAGTTGAATTTTTCATACTAAATTTTTCTTAATTTATTTAACAACTATGAACACTAATGTTTTAAACTTTTATGCACTAATGTTTTAAAACTAAGATAACGTATGCCACTTAGATTAAGCAACAAAAATAAGTTTTGGCTAAGTTATAGGTATTAAAAATTGCCAAAAACAGCGTCAGTTATTCGACTCGAACCTCTGCGATAGTTGAGATGAGAAACAAGCGAGCGGATTAAAATCACTAGGATCATCTCCTGAATCATCATTCGCTGTTCAATCGAGTCAGTTAAGACCCTCCTGATGGCAACTAGAGCTGTCTGACGTTCACTACACCCCCCCGCAGGGGGGGTGTGGTGGGCGTTATCAGGGCTTGGCCCTCTTGAACGCGGTATCAAGTGCCGCCCGTGAAAACGGGCGCTTCGTGGGGGGACCTATCATGGTGTGGATACCTTGGGTGACTGCTATAAGAGCCTACTAGGCAGGCGATGGAACTACACCTGCCGATGCTCTCACAGCAATCGCCCATGTGTGATACTGCAGGCTCGAGACGTGTGTTCACGGCAGCTAGGCGGTCAGCCACTGCCGGGTGAGACCCACAGTTCCCTGTGGGAGGCCCAGCGGATGACGACCAGCTCACGGCCGCCGGCTTACAGTGAGCCTACATTATTTAGTGAGTGGCCCCCGTCCGCCCGGTTTCCAGAGCTAGCCGGTTGCCGTCCGGACCGCAGGGCCGAAGGTGTATGTGTGGGCGGCATTGTATGTGTAACGCCGCCCATGTATGCGCTGTATGTACATACAGCGCGTGAGTACACAATGTGTGTGGAGTCATGTATGTCTGGCTTGCGATACGCGACGTGCCTATATTAACTTAGAACACGTCGCGCACAGTGTATGTACTGTGTGTAAAGTGTTCCTGTTTGAGCAGGCCGCGTGTAGGTGTAGCGACCTACTCGGTGTCAGTTGCTGCTGGCTGGCTGCTGGCGGTGGTCCCGCCCTGGTAGAGGGCCAGGATGGCCACCATGCCCTCCAGCACGGTGATAAGCGGGTCTTGGCCCCTCCTGATGGCCTTAATCAGGTCCAGCAGGAGGCCAGTGGCCCGCTTATGGAGCTCCGGCTGCGTGATGGCGGCCACAGTGGCGCCTAGTGGCGCGTGGTGTGGACGCATGGCAGCGTTGTCACGGCGAACGGCAGCGGTGGCGCCCTCTGGCACCTGTTGTTGCTTGCGGGGGCACATGGTGCGAACCTTTACCGTGGGGACGACCTCTGTTACAGAGGCCGCCCCGGGCAGATTCACACCATGTGAGGAATGTCGGGGTTGCTGTTGGGGTTGGGGTTGCTGAGTGTTGGTATCGGTGGGGGGAGGGGGCTTCCTCCCACGTCTCCGCCCCTTCTTCCTGCGTCCTGGCAGGAGGCAGCTGCTCCACTCGGCTCGTTCGCGGCCGCCATCAAAGAGGCGCCGCTGGCCTCGTGGTCTTCCATATTGGAGGCCCGGACCGCTGCTGCGGCCGGGCGAGGTGCGGTGCTTGTCAGCGCCACCGTGCCCGCTCGCCTGTTGGCGGTCTCGCGGCGGAAGATGGGGCACTCGCGGTGCGACGCGGGGTGCGGTCCGCCACAATTGGCGCACGTTGCCGGCTCCTCTCGGGGCCGGGGACAATCTCGGGCGACATGCCCACCTCCGCATCGCACACAGGCGAGCGGGCGGTGGCACTGGTGGCTTGAGTGCCGGAAGTGCTGGCAGCGGTGGCACTGGGCGGGCCCCCTTTTGCCTCGCCATCCCTCCACCCTGACGCCACCCATCAACAGGATGGTGGTGACATCATATATGCGTTGGACGTCCGGCTGGCACTTAAGGACTACATGGTATATGCAGCCCGGACGTCCTTCGCGAGCCTTAATGACCCGCACATACTCGGGCTCAAAACCGAGCTCGCGCAGGTCCTCTTCGATCGCGGCCGGCTCGGTGTCAACCGGCAGGCCGCGTATGGCTACCTTAAAGCCACGCTCCGCCGGCAGGGTGTAGGAGAACCATACCAGACCGGCATCCCTCTCCAGGTCGGTCGCGCCGGCGGAGGGCTCGGTGACGCAACCTCTATGCACAGGGGCGTAGCGGTGCGTGGGCGCGGCATAGGCGCAGTCGCGCTCGGCACGGGGGCCGAGCCACGCTGCACTGGCACGGTAGGGCCCACGGTCCGCGCAGCGAGGCGCGGGTCCCGCGGCCCTATATTAGGGCAGGATATGGCTGCCGGTGGTGCGCCGGGCGACGCACCCCCTCTTGCAGAGGGCGGCGGCGTCCGGCCCGTCACCGGACGGTCGCCGGCGGTGAGGGAGACGGCCCGGTACCGTGCTCCTGAGAGCGACGGGCACCGGACCTTCCCTTCGGCGGCATGTTTTAGACGGAGAAACAAGAATAAAATTGCCTCCGCGACCGCGACAGTGGGTTACCCCACTGGGCAGCGACGGGGCAGCTACCCCTGCGCACTTCCGCAAGCGCCGGCCGCGACCAGCACCTACGACAGCACACAGGGAGAACCGGAAATGTGAGCGGGCCGAACGGAGGAGCAGGGTGCGAAGTTGCGAACACGACTGCTCTCAAAGGCAACTGGCTGATCCTTGCAACTAGAGCTACTTCGCTGACGTTCACTACACCCCCCCGAAGGGGGGGTGTGGTGGGCGTTACCAGGGCTTGGCCCTCTAAAACGCGGTGGCTGTTGCTACCCGCAAAAACGGGTGCTTCAAGGGGGTACCTATCGGTGTGGATGCCTTGGGTGACTGCCATAAGAGCCTACTAGGCAGGCGATGGAACTACACCTGCCGATGCTCTCACAGCAATCGCCCATGTGTGGTACTGCAGGCTCGAAACATGTTTTCACGGCAGCTAGGCGGTCTGTCACCGCCGGGTGAGACCCACAGTTCCCTGTGGGAGGCCCCGCGGATGACGACCAGCTCACGGCCGCCGGCTTACAGTGAGCATACAGTATTTAGTGAGTGGCCCCCGTCCGCCCGGTCTCCAGGTCTAGCCGGTTACCGTCCGGACCGCAGGGCCGAAGGTGTATGTGTGGGCGGCATTGTATGTGTAACGCCGTCCATGTATGCGCTGTATATGCGGGCTAGCCGCACATACAACGCGTGAGTACACTATGTGTGTGGAGTCATGTGTGTCTGGCTGCGATACGCGACGTGCCTATATTAACTTAGAACACGTCGCGCACAGTGCATGTACTGTATGTGGAGTATTCTTGTTTGGGTAAGCCACGTGTAGGTGTAAGCGACTTACTCGGCGTCAGTTGCTGCTGGCAGGCTGCTGGCGGCGGTCCCGCCCTGATATAGGGCCAGGATGGCCACTATGCCCTCCAGCACGGTGATGAGCGGGTCCTGGCCCCTCCTGATGGCCTTAATCAAGTCCAGCAGGAGGCCAGTGGCCCGCTTATGGAGCTCCGACTGCGACATGGCGGCCACAGTGGCGCCTAATGGCGCGTGGTGTGGACGCATGGCGGCCACGTTCTGTTGAACGGCAGCGGTGGCGCCCTCTGGCATCTGTTGTAGTGACTGCTCGCGGGGGCACATGGTGCGAACCTTTACCGTAGGGACGACCTCCGTTACGGAGGCCGCCCCTGGCAGATTCGCACCCTGTGCGGAGTGTAGGGGTTGGGGAGGCTGGTTGTCGGTGTCGGTGGGGGCAAGGGGCTTCCTCCCACGTCTCCTTCTCTTCTTCCTGCGTCCAGGCAGGGGGGCAGCTGCTCCACTCGGCCCGTTTGCGGCCGCCATCAAAGAGGCGCCGCAGGCCTCGTGGTCCTCTACGTTCGTGGCCCGGGCCGCTGTTGCGGCCGGGCGGGGTGCTGTACTCGTCAGCGCCACCGTGCCCGCTCGCCTGTTGGCGGTCTCCCGGCGGAAGACAGGGCACTCGCGGTGCGACGCGGGGTGCGGTCCGCCACAATTGGCGCACGTTACCGGCTCCTCTCGGGGCCGGGGACATTCTCGGGCGCCGTGCCCACCTCCGCATCGCACACAGGCGAGCGGGCGGTGGCACTGATGGCTCGAGTGACGGAAGCGCTGGCAGCGGTGGGCTGGCCCCCTCTTGCCACGCCACCCCTCCACCCTTACGCCTTCCATCAGCAGCAGCTGCGTGGTGTCGTAGATACGACGGACGTCCGGCTGGGGCTTCAGGACTGCATAATAAATGCAGCCCGGACGCCCGTCGCGAGCCTTGATGGCTCGCACGTACTCGGGCTCGAAACCGAGCCCGCGCAGGTCTTCTTCGATGGCGGCCGGCTCGGTATCCACCGGCAGGCCGCGTATGGCCACTTTGAAGACACGCTCCGCCGGCAGGGAGTATGAGAACCATACCAGACCAGCATCCCTCTCCAGGTCGCACAGATAGCGCTGGATCACCCTAAATTCCTTCTCGTCTCCGGGAAGGAACCGAATGCCGCCCTGGTAAGGACGGGCACTCGGAGGGCGACCCAGCATATCGCGCAAGACCCTGAAGTGGGTCTGCCAGTCCGGCAGCCTCTCCACTACTAGCGGCGGGTAGCGTGACTTCTTCGTAGTAGCACCCCTGGCACTTCCGCCCTGGGCGGTGGCAGCCGAAGGGTGGGACCTCTGCTGTTGTGGTGGGGAGCGGCTCGTGCCGCTCGTGACGCCTGTGACGGAGGCGAAGGACGGCGCGTCAGCCCCGCTGCGCCTGCGCGGTGTGCGCTCATGCGCTGCAGCTGGCGCCGCTTCGCCTCCTCTGCATCCTCTTCCTCGTCGGGGCTCCTCGGCCTCCGCTGCGGGCGAGCTACGGGCGGGGGCACGTGCTGTAGCCCCAGCGGAAGCGGCAGCGGGAATCGTGATCGTGAGCGGGCCTCCTCCGCGTCGGACTCGCCCGACGATGCCGACATGTCCGACCACTCGCTCTCGCGAGGGGAAAAACACGCCGACACCGCCGGGGAATCCTAGGCGGCGAGGGTGATAAGGCGCCGCTACTCACCGCAATGACGTGTGGCGTCAGCGGCGGCGGGGGCGGGGCTCGTGGCGGCGTCGGTGATGGCGCCGGCGAGGGGAGTGGCGACGCTACCTCCATAGCCAGGGGCGTAGCGGTGTGTGGGCGCGACATGGGCGCAGTCGCACTCGGCACGGGGGCCGAGCCACGCTGCACTGGCGCGGTAGGGCCCGCGGTCCGCGCAGCGAGGCGCGGGTCCCGCGGCCCTATGTTAGGGCAGGATATGGCTGCTCGGGGCTCCGTGCGGGCGGGCCTAGCAGGCGGTACCGCAGCGCGCGCGGTCGGCGCGGCGGCGCGCGCCCCCGACGCTCGGGCGGGGGGCGGGGGGGGGGGCCGTGTCACGCCCGGGGCGCGCGGCCGACTCGCCAACGCGGCAGGCAGCGGCGCCTGCGTAGGCACGGGACGAAAGGCCGGAGGACGGACCGGGACGGCCGGCTGCCGGCTCGACGACGGCACCGGCGAAACGCGCGCAGTCGCTGATGACGTCGGCGGGCCGGTGGCGGCCGTTCTTGCGGTGGAAGGTGGAGCGGCGGATTGTGCGCCGGGCGACGCACCCCCTCTTGCGGGGCGGCCGCGTCCAGCCCGTCACCGGACGGTCCGGCGGTGAGGGAGACGGCCCGGTACCGTGCTCCTGAGAGCGGCGGGCACCGGACCTCCCCTTCGGCGGCATGTTTAAATTAGGTCGCAGTTTAACTAGTTGCCTCCGCGACCGCTACGGTGGGTTTCCCCACCGAGTGGGAACGGGGCGGCTACCCCTGCGCACCCTCGCAAGCACTGGCCGGGACCAGCACCTACGGCAGCACACAGGGAGAACCGATGTAGGTGAGCGGGCCGAGCGGAGGAGCAGCGTGCAGGCACGACTGCTCTTGATGGCAACTGGCTGATAATCTAATAATACTCACAACTAGAGCAGTTTTTTTTTTTTTTTTTTTTTTGATGGACATCTTGCAGGTCAGCCTAGGAGGCTGTCGTCTGCTTAACCGAGCTTGCCTGTGAAGGCTCTAAATTATTAAAGCCTCCAGCCAGGACTTATTATTTCTTATAAACTAAGTGACTACGCTAAGGGCACTCCCTGCGGAGTACGGGCCTCGGCTTAGGGCGTCACTGGGGGAGGGACAGCAAGGGAAGGCTGGATCAAGTTTCCATTCATTGGGGAACAACTAGAGCAGCGCGCGCCCGCGGTAGATATGTTTCCGCGGTAACGAAACCATAGCGCGATCTAACTCGATCCCAACGCCATCTATCGAGCACGGGGTCAGTTTTTGTCGACATTTATATTAATTAAGTGATAAAAGTAATTGTTCTTCGGTAATTAATATGGACGATTAAAGTAGTGTAGCTATAAAAAAATATTTTAACATGAGAGATGTATTAACTAATTGAACAAACACCTGAATATAGCGATTTTCTTGGTCGTTTGCAGCAATCAAACAGTTGGTGGCCTGGTCCTTGCTGGCAAACTGGCGAAGATTGACAGCAGACCATAGTGATGGAGACCCGAGGCTATCAGCCCTTAAACCTGTGCAAGGAATGAAGTAAGGACCATCACATCTTGGCACCTCACAAATATTAGAAATCTATTTAGGTGTTAAGTTAAGGCCCCTCTCGCGGCCCAGTGGCGCCCTCATTGAATAAAAAATCGTAGCATAGCACAGAAAATAAATATTAAAAAATCCAACTTGACGTTTGTTACAAAGAGGATAAAGAATTTTTATGTCCTTAAAACAGGTCTCAAAATGTTTCGTATCCAAAGTAGTAGGCAAAAGTGTCAGAAACGGCCGTTTTTGGCACTTTTGCCTACTACTTTGGATACGAAACATTTTGAGACCTGTTTTAACAACGTAAAAATTCTTTATCCTCTTTGTAACAAACGTCAAGTTGGATTTTTTAATATTTATTTTCTGTGCTATGCTACGATTTTTTATTCAATGAGGGCGCCACTGGACCGCGAGAGGGGCCTTAAATGTAACTGTTTGTTTCAGAGCCATAACGTTGCTGTTAGTGATGATGGCTCACTCGGTGCAGGCTTACCACCTCTCTTACATCTACAACCCACAGTTCTTCGAGAAAGTAAGTTACTTTCATTTCTCTAGTTAATTTCTACCGTATTAGGTATATCCTTACTTTAACACAAAATGCCCGGCCGTAGTCAAAGTTGAAAGTCAGAAGCGTGGCAATATGCCCGACGTGGATTTTTTCCCGACTGTCCGAGAAGGAGGGTAATGTTTTTCGAGAGTATGTATGTATGTATATATGTGTGTATGTCTATTTCTTTGGCACGCGCTGTAGCATGACGGCTTGATGGATTTTATTATATGAGGTATTATTAGATTGGTCTTGACCCCCGAAGTGACATAATATGCTAAATGAATTTTGAAAAAAAAAAAAACAAAATGGTGACCGCCATTAGGTAAGTGTAGTCGTATTTTTTAACCGACTTCAAAAAAAGGAGGAGGTTCTCAATTCGACTGTATTTTTTTTTATTTTTTTTTTATTTTTTCCTCATAACTTTTTATTACTACATGAACCGATTTTGAAGATTTTTTTTTTAAATTTGAAAGCTATTGCTTTACATGTGGTCCCATTTTAATTTGGTGAAGGTCTGATGAAGAACTTCGGAGATACACAATGGAACTCTTCAATAAATTATAGCAAACCTTCCAGAATTGCTGCAATCGCATGTCTGTATATTGTTTTTACCACTTCACAACATTACATCACGCTAATATGCTCAGAAGGGGTATACAGATTTGTACAGTTCACCCTGATACACCCTAATTTCACCAACTATGTTCAAATTCCCTATTTTTGGGGCTATCAATTCGGCCATAACTTTACTACGAGTATTAATTTAGGTTTAGAATGGGGTACAACAACTATAAATTGAAAAATAAAAAACTTTTTACAATAAAATATAACCGACTTGCATAAATAATACTAAAAAATGCAAAATAACTTTAATTTCGGCAGTCGGTGTCAAATAACGAAGAAAGCAAACTAGAAACACCGACTTCCGAAATTAAAGTTATTTTGCATTTTTTAGTATTATTTATGGAAGTCGGTTGTATTTTTTTTGTAAAAAGTTTTTTATTTGTGACCTGGTTATGTGGGGTATCAAAATAAAGAGCTCGATATAACTCACTAAAATTTAGGAAACAAAAAAAATAAAATATCGAAAAAAAAACCGACTAAAGAAGAAAAAGCTAAAAGAATCCTCCTTCATCATACACACTATTCTCTCAGAGCAGTCTACACATCCTGTCCGCATTCATGCAGAACGGCACCTCCATCGTGCAGATCTTCATCATAGCGTCCAGCTTCCTGCTGGCCTACAACCTGCTCATCCACGTCGCCGACCATCCCAATAAGCAGCTCAGCATCAAGATGCTGCCTCAGTGTCTGATGCACAGGATCGCTAGGTAACATTTTGAGACAATCCAATATAATCCGAATCCGTCTAATTTACGAACACCAATTTTTAGGGTTCCGTAAGAACAAGGAAACCTTATAGTTTCGAAAGCTGCAATTGTGCATGGATAATTTCAGCTTTATTAATCACACCAAGAAAACAAAACATTAAAATTTTAAAAAAGATTTTGTTTTATGGTAGCTCAGATCAGTGACAGAATGTTCGTCATCTGATCAGTGACAGAATGTTCGTCATCTGATCAGCGCTTCCAGAGATTACCTTTTACGGAGCAAACACTTTTACGTCTTTGAAAACATTAGTTTAGATTCAGTCAACCAGTCAAATTTAGGGCCAGGAAAGCAGACGTCTTATGCATTTATTTTATTTATGTTCCCAGGATATCTCCCCTGTACCTGTTCGTCCTGGGCCTGGCGACGACCTGGTGGGCGCATGCTGGCGAGGGTCCCCTGTGGGGACCCATGGTAGAGGACGAGGCCGACCTCTGCAGGGGCAAGTGGTGGACGCAAGCGCTGTACGTGAATAACTTCGTGCAGCCTGACGATAAGTGTCTCATTCATACTTGGTGAGTTTGAGACGGAGGTTTTCTTATTTTTATTTTTTTATGTGGAATGCATTAGGAGTCGTTACTCTATGGGAGTCAGCAGATGGGTGGCATCGCCAAGTGAGGCCTAGCAAAAGCTGGCGAGATGACTTAGAGTTTTCCAAAATAAGTGGACGAAGAAGGCAACCCTCGGTAGGTACTTGAAAAGTTGAAAGATATGGAGGAGACTTTTGCACAGCTGTGGGATAGAAATATTGAAAAAAAAAAATTGTTTTAGCCTAGATATTTACAAAATAAAACTGTTTTCTAGATGTTGTGGGATACAGGTTCTCAAAGATGAGGCCTGTGCCCCAGCACGCGTAGTATGACCACCATAAAAACAGGTTTTGTCGACGGAAGAATAGACAAAATAACAGATTGTAGAAAGGTTTCTACCGTCCTAAGCATATGGCGATGTTAAAACTGAAGAGAAGAAATGTTTCTATTCTTCAGTCGACAAAGTCTATAATGTAAAGCAAGATGCTCTGGAAGAAAGATTTCAAGTTAGATATAAAGGGCTTTGTCTAATCTTGGAAGAATAGAGATAGAATTGGTCATGCTACACCTGCAGCAATGGAAACATTATTATTATGCTGTTGCAACTATCCGCTTATCAGATCCTTCTTTTTAGAAAAGTAAAGCCTCGTATTCATGGTAAACATTTGTTTAGCAACAGTTGATCAACGTTGTTGATGAACGGCGAGAATGCTGCTGGAAACTTTGTTTAAATCAATATGGGTTGTCTACACACGCCAGTCTGCATTAAAATGTTGCCCGAGGAAGTAGTGTTGTTGTATTCTCTGTATCTGATGTGATGACACTACTACCATGTTTATAACAGTTGCAAACACATCCAAACACGCCGGGCGTCAACTCTGCAACATGGCGTGATCAACTCCGCAACACAAGTGTTACCCGCAATATGTTGAAAGCAACTCGGCAACATGTTTATGCAGCCATGTTGCTAAACAAATGTTTACCATGAATACGAGACTTTATTCATAGCCAGGCTCAGCTTATAGCAACTTGTAAAAACTGAAACTGCTTGCACAAAATTCATCTTAGCTTATTCTACTACATTAAACAAACTCAATAAAATTATAGTACTTCTATCCTAGTCTATACGAGTATATCAGTTTAATCAAGTTATTAACCCACAGATTTGCTTTCGGAAAATATGTAGCGTTTCACAGAACCGTACTTGTGTACTGTGTATACAGGGTGTAAGGTACATGAACGCACATACGTGTACTAGTGATTCAGTACATGATTCTGGACCCCCTAGCGTTGGAATTTTTCGTCGGCTTTTTCCTAATTTTTGAAAAAAAAAATCTGCGTTTTTTTTTACATTAAACTGTATAAAATCGTTATAGGTACCTATCTACCTCAATGAAATTTTTAATTAAAAAATAATTAGTTCGCTTTTTTCGAAAAAAAAACGCAATGTAAATAAAATTAAAAGAAGCTCAGCTGAATTCCTAAGATCACCGGAGGTCATCGTGGGCCCAGTAGGTACCTACGCACGCAATATCGGCCAAAGACCGCCGCCGACGTTCCTTTGTCGGCAAATGCTCACACAGACCTATGAATCTAACAGACGCGACACGTTAGGCATTTTAAGTGTCTACAAAAATTGATACCCCATTGACTACTTTTATTTGAACTTATTTTGAGGGAAGGTTATTTTTATAAACCTTCATTGAAACAAGTGAAGAAGATCTAAAAATAAATGTGTTACAGTTTACTGATAACGACTTATTTCTTAGATACATTTTTGTTATCAACAAAGTTAAGTGAAGTAATACAATACAACAACGTTACTTACTCATTTCGATAAAACCACATTCTTACATTTCGTATACCTACATCAAAATAATTACTGAGTGAGTAGGTAGGTAGTAGGTATAACTTAATGCGATTGTACAGTCTATGCGGTCTGTGAGTGTCGTCATATTCAAAAGCGTACCTACACTAATAAATAAAATTTTATTTCTTTAGCATTTCGCCGACGACGAATTTTTGTTTTTTGTTAGTTCTGTAGTTTACGTTCATCGCAAACGGATGTGCAGGTAGTGAATTTAGCTTGTTATCGTAAAGTTATCAAAAACAAGTTATTTTATGTGTTTGCATGTGTGTTTTTTGTTTTGCTTGTTGAGTGTGTGCTTGTTGTGTGCGAGAGTGTTTTTAAACAACACCTCAGTGCCCAGGAAAATGCTCATGCATGAAGCATGTAGGAGCCTCCCTCGTAAGAAATGAACGAACTTTTAGGTGAGTTTGTTTATTAGTTAAGTACACGGTTAATAACCGCATCCCTGACAGAGGTGTTCGTGGTTGGCGAGCGGCAGAGCTGTAGGTACCTACGAAATTTCAAAATTCAAAATCACCAAGGTCACTTCTGTAGGGACGCGATTGGCGACCGCAGGCGCTTTATACTACATTCCTGAAGCACAATGTAGGTACTTACAAGCTTCTTTTTTATTATCTATCCTAATCTTTATCTAACCTTATCTTCAGTATTCTTGAGTGATTAAAAATGTATATGATATCTATGTTGTCGTCATTAGAATAAACAGATAAAGGTGCCACGGAACATTATACATACGTATTTGTCGTTTTAAACGTTTAACGCACGTATGCGCTTATGTCTATTAAGTATCTGATCTAGTTGTTTATCACATCGATCGGAAACATCGGAAACATCGACATAAATGTATTTTTTTATCACAAAGTAGATAGTCTATCTAGGTACAAGCGCGTAGCGGCGCGACCGGGCGGTCGCGCCGCAACGGTTATACACACAGGCACAGGTGTGTCTGTGTGTATAAGACGTGGTAGGTAACTACGTACTACGCGCCTACTTCATTGCGAAGCGTTGAGATCGCATTGTTCACGATACATTGCGTGCTTGAAAATGTCAATTTCTGTAATCGATCATTACCGAGATTAATGACTATAATAATTTTGATACTGACATTAGGTGAAACCTTTTCGCGAAGTTTGCGGTATCTTGTTCCTTACAGCCTGTATAGTGTATGTACTTAAGTACTACCGTTTTTAATGGAGCGACCTTAGAATACCATGGGTGCGTAAAGGTAAGTTAGCAAAATCATATTGTTGTGTATGACGTTAATTTGTGGCAAATAAATTCTTTTTATTTCTTTCTTCTTTAACATAATTCACAGTAAAGGTGATAACATTATGAAACTGTTTTGTGGTTAACGCGCTCTTTCTAGATATAGGTATCCCTAATAAATATTATAAGATGAATGCCACCGCAAATGACCATCGCACAGTAAAAAATATGCCAATTTTGTTATACTCGTACATTATTAACAATTTTGTTTGGCAAAACATTTCACGAATGACGAATGTCAAGATTTGTCATTGATGTTTTGGGAAAGTTTAGAATCCATACACACAAGGAAAATTAATAATTAATGCATTGATACGAGTATATTTAAAAAAATGATGTTTTTTTTAACAATGATAGGCTTGCCCACTATCTCACCAGGGGGCGTATACAAAGTCACGTTTATATTAAATGTCACGTGATCAATCACGTGACATTTGGAAAGCTTATGCAATTTTCATACATTTCGGACTTATCTAATTTTGTTATCGATTCGCTTGTAAATGTGACTTTGTCTAGGCCCCCTTTATTTTGGGGGGGGGGGGGGAAATCATTCAATGACTTCTCCCGCTCTAGGGTGGAGCGGAAGGGCGTGTCAGACTCTTAGTGACTAAAACCCACCCCTGTTCCTTCCCTGCCCTAAATGCCCAGGGGCGAGGTAACTCTTTCGAATTTATCCTCAACCCCTAGGCAGGCATCGGCCATGACGGGCCCCGTCATGTATGCTGACAACTCTTTGAGGCGTGCGTGGAACACTACGCGCCGTCGACTCTCGGGCCTGATGCTGATCGGACGGCGAGCTACCCATTACTCGCCGTCCGCAGGCCCGGGTTTGTCTAGGCCCCCTGAATGATGTATATCTGTTCATCTTTTATGATTGCAACCTTATAAAAAAACTTTTTCCAAAAAAATAGAACCGACTTCCAAAAAAAGTGCAAAATAACTTTAATTTCGGAAGTCGGTGTTCCTGTTTTGTGTCTTTGTTTTTTGACACCGACTTCCGAAATTAAAGTTATTTTGCACTTTTTTTGGAAGTCGGTTCTATTTTTTTGGAAAAAAGTTTTTTATTTTTCACTTTTTAGTGTTGGTTCCCCATTAAACTGTGTTAACAATTCATAGACATACGATAGCAGCAATCGCGGCTGATTTGCTGTCAATTTTTGAAGAGTTCCGTTGTCTGTCTCCGAAACCCATCATCAGATCTTTTTGAAATTTAAATGGGACCATTTCGGAATAAACCCCTTTCGAACAAAAAAAGAATTTTGCAAATCCGTCAATATATGACGGAGTTATGCCCGAACATACATAAAAAAAAAAAAAAAAAAAATACAAACATCCGAATTGATAACCTCCTCCTTTTTCGAAGTCGGTTAAAAAGAGATTAAAATGATTACTGTTGATCGATTCAGCGCTGTTCACGGCATATTTTCTTTTGTTTCTGTTTATTACTGCATTGTCCTGTCCCTTCAAGTTGATTCATTTTATTGTTACTTTCATTTCGTATCTCGCGTCATTCTGCACTTCCCAATTTATGCTGTTTACTTACTTAGGTTGAATTAAACACTTTGTAAACACACTATTGATGGTGGTACCTTGAAATCTCTTTTGACATAGTGTATTTAACCTCTCACTTTTATGCCTTTAAAGGAGGCAAGAAGCAAACGGTCTCGTGTTGTTTTGTATTAGAATTATTATTTATCTTTTCTTCGAGAACAATGACAAAGTTCTAATCAATACTTTCTTTTTCTTTGAAAGTTATTTATGAAAGAGCCTAAGACAGACCCCTGACTAATCTCATACCTTTCCTTATTATAAGTGAGTGTTTTACTGTTCATCTCCAGGTTTCTGGCCGTCGACATGCAGCTATACATCGTCTGTGCGATCCTGACTCTACTGCTGGGCAGGTGGCCCCGGACCGCAGTCAAGGTCTTAGGAGTCATGATCCTGGGCTCTATGGTGGTGAACTTCGCGATCATATACAACTGGCAGCTTAAGCCTATGGTGCAGGTTATGATTCCTGAGTAAGTGCTACATCATTTGATAATATATCATCACGCTTGCATATGTGGGAATTAACGACATTGTGTAGATCTTTACGTCCACCTACGTATCAAGCTTTGATGTCAAGATGTTTACTAGATATTTACTGTGTATATTCCTATGAATCTGGTATGTAGGGAAAGGGTTTATCAAGAAGAAAAACACAGAAAGACAAGACTAGGTATTTATTTCAAATAGGCTTGTCAATAATCGAAAATCTAGTTGCCCGTTCGTAAAACTAGGTCTTCATGGAGAAGAACGGCAAGAAACTCCATGGGAACTCTCATATAATATTTTATTGCCATATGGGAGAGAAATCATCAATATAATAAAAGCAATGCATAAATTAGATCAGTTACTGACCAAAGCGGCTTAATAACCATGAATAACTTTAGTAAAAATTAGCAATATAATATTATTGCATCTTACAACAGTACATCAACAGTGAAAATCATCAGTATTAAAGTAATAAAAGATGATCACATTTTATCATAATAACAATTCATAACAATGAAGCATACCAAACCATTCAGAAGCGTCTTGCTGAGTCCAAAGTCAAACGATTTCTGCCTGGTCGAGCGTCTTGTGCCCTCTTTTATAGTGTGGCTTGCTTGTCAGTGGCAGGGAGCGAATAGTCGTACTATATAATTTAATTGTTAAACTGAGGGTACTACAAAAAAATACACTACTTTCTTTAAATAATACTAGAAAATAGACATTTCTCCCACATATATTATTGGGCATTCTACTCCACCGAGAGTGACGAGGCGAACGGAGTGAGCCGATGGAACGGAAGGTGGGGTAGAATGCCCAATAATATCCTACTCACCGACTTCTGAAATCGAGGTTATTTTAACACCGACTTCTGAAATCAAAGTTATTTTAACACCGACTTCTAAAATCAAAGTTATTTTAACACCGACTTCTGAAATCAAAGTTATATTGACACCGACTTCTGAAATCAAATTTATTTTGACAACGACTTCTGAAATCAAAGTAATTTTGAAATTTTTTGTGTTTTGTAATGATAAAACATTTAGGTACCTACGTAGAAAATTGATAAGCTCCTTTTTAGGGTTCCGTAACCGAAGAGTCCAAACGGAACCCTATTGCTGTCACTCACGTGTCCGTCTGTCCGTCTTTCTGTCTGTCCGTCTGTCTGTCTGTCCGTCTGTCTGTCTGTCCGTCGTCTGTCACACAGGTTTTACAGCCAAATGGTTGGAGCTACAGCATTCAAATTTTCACAGTGTGAGCATCTTGTTAACCCAAAGCCGTGCAAGTAGTCAAAAATACATTTGGTACGGAACCCTAAATGTGCGAAGTCCGACACGCACTTGGCCGTATTAAGTCGGTTAAAAGTGGAAATAACTTATTCTCTTTCTCCAGATTGATGAGGACCCAGTTCTCCGGAGAGCGTTCCTTCACGTGGTTGTACTCCGCCCCCTGGGACAGTCTACCTTCAGCGCTCATCGGTCTGCTGGTAGCCTTCGTATACCGCTCGCATCAGGTGGATGGCTACAGCCCTGCTCAGAGCACGGTAAGTTAAGATCTTGAAGATAAGCTAGACCTAAGTCAAACTTATCCGATACTTATCCGTCAAAATACAGATCTATAGAAAACTCGGACCGAACTCGGATCGGTAGTGCGTAACCTACCATACTAAATGTTCTACGACCACGCCGGACCATCTTTTCACGGATAAGCATCGGATAAGTATCGGACGTATCGCGCAACCTGTTAAAACTCTACTGTTGTTATTGCGATTGTTCAAAACCAATCGTTGAACATAAACACAAAAAGAGTTCTACCGGGTATTTCGATTTCGTGCATATATTAAAGCCTTACAAATGTTTTGAAGAGCAAAATCAAAACAAACCAATCAAACAAACTGAGATTCAGCGCTTTTTGAACGTCAATGTTCTACATAAAGACAGTCTCCAAAAGTCCCGTCACCTCTTCCTTGTTGTGTTTTAGCTGTGAAGAAGAAGTGGCCGACAAATTCACCAGGAACACATACGAGTATGTCTGTCAATTATGAAAAACTTGAATTTATACACTTGTATGGAGCAATTAAACCTAATTAAATAAGCCTCCAGGCATAAAAAGTGTGCCCGTTTACACGTGCATCGGTAGAATTTAATGATAGGACTATGATTCGAAGCCACAAGTGATAGCTGTAAAAGTATTAATTTTTAGAACAGTAGACCGGCTCGTCAGTATTGCCAGGTATACCTGTTCATATAGGAATTCTATTAAAACTATGTACTACGCAAGGCCAGCTTAAAACAACATTTTGTCACTGACAACGTCAGGTTGACTGTACCTACACTAGGAGGAAGAGACCATTTAAACTGGAATCCATCAGCTTTTAATTACATTTCTCCTACTCCAGTGCATGCGAGTCCTATACCGGCTGTCAGTGCCGAGCAATTTCCTGTGGGTGGTCGGGGGCTACTGGATGAAGGGCGTCACGCACCCTGTGCTGGTCACCCTCTACGCTACCCTGGACCGGCCTGTCTTCATAACGCTCGCCGCCTTCGCTATGTACGGGTTCTTCAATAAGATTGATAGTGAGTATCCAAGTTCTGCATATTCTTTAATGGTGTGTTAGTTGGTAGTATCTGTTTATTGCGATACATATAAAATGGTGCAATTCTAAGCTTATAAAAATTAAAAGTAAATAACATTTTGTATACAAGCTTTTAAATTCATAAACAAAGCTTCGTGTCTGTGCTGTTGACCGTTGAAGAGTTCCTCTATCTGGAACTAACCCTGGATGTCGATTCAAGTCATAGTTACCATAAAAATGCATGGTCATTAGAACTGAACCAACATGTAAAAATCCGTTGGATGAGAGGAAGTGGTATAATTCGGCTTGCAAGATTTGACCTGAATAAACAAAAATTTCAAGTTAAATAAAAACTTGTAAAAAAAGAGTGCCACAAGGCAATATCTTTGGTCCGGTTGCACTTTTGTTGTTATAGGGAACGTGCACGGGGCGTACTCTGTGCCATCTAGTGGAGTAAATTCAAAACTTTTCCTCTTTAAAAATTTGTCATTGAAATTTCCGTGCCATAGACACATATGCAACACGCATAACGTCACGCATAACGTACAAATTTGACGGCACGGTTGGCGCAGTGGTTGAGCGTTCGGCTGCTGCGCTGCGTGTCGCGGGTTCGATCCCCGCACGCAACAAATATTTGTATGACCTGCAGATAGTTGTTCCGGGTCTGGGTGTCTTGTGTATGTGAATTTACATGTTTGTGAACGCACCCACGATACAGGAATATTCCTAGTGTGGGGCAACGTTTTTTTTTTAAAAAAAAAAAAGAACGTGGACTGGCATCTAGTGAGTGAAATCCGCAACTTTTTCTGTATAAATACTAACATTGACATTTATGTGCCACGTATGTATACACACACGCATCATCCACACATGCAGCACGCATAACGTAGACTGGCATCTAGTACTCGGGCCTGCGGACGGCGAGCAGTGGGTTGCTCGCCGTTCGATCAGCACCAGGCCCGAGAGTCGACGGCGCGTGGTGTTCCACGTGCGCCTCAAAGAGATGAGTGTCAGCCACCACTGATGGGGCCCATCGTGGCCGGTGCCTGCATGCCTAGGGGTAGTGGATAAATTCTGAAAATGAGTTACCGCACCCCTGGGCACTCAGGCAGGGAAGGAACAGGGGTGGGTTTTAGTCAGTAAGAGTCTGACACGCCCTCTCCCTCCACCTAGAGCGAGAGAAGTCATTGGATGATTTCCCAAAAAAAAAAGACTGGCATCTAGTGAGTGAAAGCCGCAACTTTTACTGTATTAATACTTACTCGTAACATTGACATTTATGTGCCGCCATCTTTAGTTCCTGCACGCTCCCTATACCATTACATTTTACTGCACTTACTTACCATCTTTCAGTAGTTGCGGAGGATAATCGCCTACATATTTATTTTGGGGAGAAAAGCAAATCTAAAATATGGGCGTCCAAGCAGGGCATCGACGGCATTTAGTTTCCGAGATAGACGCAGTTTTGTAAAGTTGGGTTAAAAATTGCATTTCTCAATTATCTACAAGTTCATAAAGCAAATGACTTTATATGATATTTCTAAGTACCAGAAAACATTTTTTCGCTTGCTTTTTATGCTTTTCGTCAAATTAAGCTTTTTCATAGTTTCAACTTCAAGTGTCTGTTTAAAAAAGATGTGCTTTTTTTAATAATAATTTTTTACTCCTTATTATCAATGGACTATAGATATCGAAACTAGTCTTAACCCAATACCCCACTACTGGACCCTTTTTGATTGGACGCCCACAAATGGGTTCTTAGTTGACCTGGTCCCTTCGCTATGTACAAAGCTTCGATTTTCCCCAGGTGTCTGGTGGAAGTTCTTGTCGTGGCGCGGCTGGGAGGTGCTGGGCCGCATGTCGCTGTCCATTTACGTCATCCACTGGATGTTCTCCCTCACGCTGCTGGCTCAGCGCACCAACGCTAACAGGGCTGCTGTTTTTGATATTGTAAGTATAATTTTTTTAATTAAGTTAAATAAGTTTAATATTTTTTTTTATAAAGGAAAAATATCGCTCCTCACTAGAAATTATTCCTGTATCATGGCTGCGTTTATAAACATATACACTCATATACACAAACGGCCAGACATGGAAAAACTATCTATAGGTAAGTATAACCAATCGCTCAGCCACTGCCCACTGCACCAACCGTATCGTCAAAACAAAACTAACTAGAGTTAAGCTGTAGTACATATACATATTATCTGTACCACTCGCTACTAATCGCTTGCAAGTTAAATTTATTTACTTACAGTCCTACCAATATTTTCTCAAACATTGAGGAATTGTTTTATATTATTAGTACGCTAATATTATATTATCTGTGGTATTAGGTAGGTACACTTCATGTTGCATTGTAACAAATTAATTGTTATACCTACTATACAATTTTTTACAAGTTTGGTTTATACAAAGGTGAATGGGAATTTCAAACATTGCGCTATGCACGCTTTACTTGTCTTAGAAATAAAATAAATAAATAAACGTATAATTCATTATCACTTCCATATTTGGTAGTAACAGTGTAAACTTACGAGCGGTTACTCACTACGTCCGATACTTATCCGATACTTATCCGTGAAAATACAGATCTAGAAAACTCGGACCGAATTCGGATATTGTTTTACACACTACCTCCGATTCCAAACCGTGATTCAGACGTCATTTTACGCAGAGCCACAGCAGAGCGTTCACGTCGTTGATCATGAGTCCTTTCAATCGACGTCAACTTTTAGCACTGCTATTGTACGTACGAAGACCTAGAAAGGCTTAAAAATATTTACCCCTAAAGTTAAAGTCATCAACCCCTAAAATCACCACATTTATTTGGAAATCCCCCCCAAAAAAAATCACTTTTAGGTTATGTAATAATAAAATTCTTAGGTATTTAAAATTTAGTTTTCTTCTGGTTTTGTCTTTTTAACCGTCTTCGAAAAAGGAGGAGGTTCTACATATGTTCGACTTTTTTTTTATGGGACAAGCCCGCCACACTATTCCCAAACCACTGTTACTTCTGTAAGCCAGAATCAACAGTGGCGACCACCAGAAAAAACGTCGAGGCAATGAAGCTCGACGAGTCCCAGAGAAACGATTAAACTGTCTTGGGTCCGGTAAGAAAAACATAATTTCCACTTCCCTCCTAATCAAACGGGAGACAGAAAAAAACTAGGCCATTAGGCACAAAGGAGATTTTTACAACTGGGGTAAGCCCAGTTGCCAAGCACCACTGGTTAAAAACACTAATATTAATGGGTCCTAAAATTGTGAGCTGTTACATTTGATTCCAATAACAGGTATGGCAAAAACGCTTGAACGCACGGAAATTCGTTCTAGTTTCCACAAGGTCCGTGTAATAGACAACTCCAGACGTAGGCTGAATACTATCCAACATAATATTGCGCTCAGCCTGCCAAAGAGTACACTCCCACAGGATATGATGTGCGGATTGTTCGTATTCGCAATTAGGAGTAGAACATTGACATAAAGGTGAGGCAATAAGCTTGAAGGAAAATAATTTACTCTTAAAGTTGCCATGACCTGTGAGAAATTGGGCAACACAGTGATTCACCTCCAGCCATGTCCTATCCAGCTGTGCGCGAACCGATGGGAAGAACTGGTGGAGGTGTCTGCCTTTGATGGAACTTTCCCACCTACATTGCCATTCGGATAAAAGGTCCTCCCAAACTTCAGTTTGAGGTTTAAGTAATCTAGAAATCTTGGCACGATCACGTTGAGGTAAAAAGTCTGGGTCCGTAGTCTTTCGTGCAGAATAGTACATTGCAGCACGTCGCTGCACCTCAAGATCGACTGGAAGTACACCTGCAAGTACCGGTAACGCTTCAGTGCTAACCGTCCTATACGCTTTACATAGGAAAATCAAAGCTAAACGTTGACTTTGTAGCAATTTACGTCGTACCGCCCCAATGGTGGCCCTATCAGCCCAAACAGGTGCCCCGTAGCACATACAACCCAGGTAAGTAGCCCCATAGATTGTTTTTAACGTTAGGAATGATAGGCCCCAAGTAGCCTTGGAAATCCTCGTCAACGCATAGAAGTTTTTTTTACCTTTTTCACCTACTGTTTTTACATGCTCAATAAATGGAAAATTATTTTCTAATACCATACCGAGGTAGCATACAGACTGTTTTTTTTTAACGGGAACGTTATTAAACCTTATACGAGTACTAGGTCAAGACTTAAGGTTATCATATACGCAAGCTCGACTGATCTATTGGCCTTGAACTCATGATATAAAGGAGACCACGGACCCTCCTTATATAGTTTTTCGACAATTTTCCGCAATAGGTTACCCTTAGATTTTTCCACCGATGCTCTGTAGCGTGACTTGGCAACTCTAAACGTATTTAAAGCATGAGTAAGCTGGTGGGTGAACGTTTTTTCAGCTTATTAAGATGTCTGCGCGCTTTGCGATAACTTTTGCGTTGTTCAACTAGGCAGTCACTCCACCAATCACACCTACGAATATTGGTCATAGATGTGCGACCAATGGCAATGTCAGCACAGTAAGTGAAGGTTTCTGACATAATCTCAGCACTTTCTTCAGTTGACAGCCCGTCGCGAGTGAAGTCTTTGGCATGACACGCAAAAAGTGAGCTAAAGAATTCCCAATTCGCACCTTTACATTTATATCTAAAATTACCATCTATGTGTGTCGGACCGTGAGTAAACATAGAAACGAATTCGTACACAATCAGGCGATGATCACTACAAGACGCGTCAGGCATGACACGCCACTTATCTAAGCGTACGTCTGCACTAGAAAGTGTGACGTCAATAAAAGATTCGCCCATTTGGCTGCAAAAAGTAGGTGGTGCGTCAGGGGTATTATGAATTGATAGGTTCATTTCAGCAATGAAGTCTTCAACAGCGCAACGTCGTTCGGAGTCCGTAAACCGAACCTTGCCATACCACAGGGAAGAAGATGCGTTAACGTCCGCACCGACTGTAATTTTGCAGCCCGCGAGCGACTGCAAGACATGACGAAGGTTATGTATATGAGGTCCTACAGGCTCTGAATATTGAAAGTAGCAGCTCACAACATAGATCTTAAAGTTAGCCGATGAGACCTCCGCAACGGCACAGTGGGGCGTCATGAGGTTACATAAAGACGTAACAGTAAAGTTCGAAGAACGTGTTACATAAATCTCGGCACGCGAGCTGCGATCAAGCTGAACAATTCTATGACGCAAGTGCGAGTTTGGTATTGTTCTTGAACAAGTACTATATCTAAATTATAATCGATAATTAATTTATCCAGCTCAGATGTGGCTATCCTATCATTATGGAGATTTAATTGTCCTATGATTAAACTATCCATTATTAATTTAATAGTTGGTGTTCAGAATAAGTTGTTCGAGTTTAAGTTTATATGCGGTACACTCATGAGATCCGCAGCGATGATTAAACGGTTTTTTAAAACGTTTACACGTCCCGCACGTCGGTGTAAAATTCAAGTCGTCCTTGTGCAGACAATCTTTTGTTTCATGTGCCTCAGCACAATTAGCACAGGTAGGAGTTTTATTAACGCAGTGTTTCTTAACGTGACCGAACTGTTGGCAATGTAAGCAGCGAACCACTTCAACATCATCAATAAAACGGCAAGTGGCCCAATCAATAAATAATCTATGTTCGACTGTATTTTTTTTATGTATGTCCACCGATTTCTCTGTCAGTTGTGGACTGATTTTCAAAATTCTTTTTTTATCCGAAATAATATACTCCCGAGGTGGTCCCATATAAATTTTATCGAAATTGGTTCAGCGCTTTTTGAAAAACTGAACAAAAACGAAAAATATGTATACATAGATGACGTCTTTGTTTCCTCCAATTACGAGTATGTTAAAATTCCACGTTCCATGTTATTGAGGTTTTTAGTTCTAGGGTATAACAATTAAAAAGTGAAAAATAAAATTAGTTTTTCACAAAAAAAAAAACAACCGACTTCCAAAAAAGAAAATACACTAAAAATAACTTTAATTTCGAAAGTCGGTGTCAATTAACGAAGAAATATAATACAAACACCGACTTCCAAAATTAAAGTTGTTTTTAAATTTTTTGTGTATTTTCTTTTTTGGAAGACATCCAAAAACAGTAAAAAGAAAACAAGAACAGTAAAAATACAGATACTATTTCCGGAAACTAGTCTCAAAAGACGACATGGCGATGTAAAAATGAATGACGGACAAAGACCGGGCGGGCGAAGGTGTCTGTCAGACTCTTACTGACTAAAAAACCACCCCGGTGTTCCGTCCCACACTTGGACCGGGGATCGTGAGAGCTAATATGACTTCCATGATCCCCGGCTAGTGCCGGCCCGCCTATGCGGGCCACCTCAGGCCCGCGGGGAGAGTGAGGTGTCCTCCCCCCGCGACTTCTAAAAAGGAGCGCGCGTGGAACACTACGCGCCGCCGCCTCGGGTCTTGCTGGATGGGGGGCGGCGGACGACCGCGAGTCCGCCGTCCCTCCGGACCTGTTTATGGGGGTTGGAAGAGAGCGTTATCCGCACTCCGCCGACGCCCGGTACGCCTGCTGCGGATCGGGAGAGTGGCCACGGCCTCCCTCTCCCTTTCCGCAGCCTTCTTTTGTGAAATTACGGCTTTACAGAAGGAGATCACCGCATCCCACGACTCGGCGCTCCCGACCACCAACGAGCGACGGCCGGCAGCGACAGGTCGGGGCCCACTTCGGATACGAGGGCACGACGCTGCTCCTCCCATGCGGCACACTCTGCCAGTGTGTGCTGCGCCGTGTCCTCCAAACAGTCGGTGCAGTGATGGCACCGAGCGTCCGGCTCCCTGTTTATGCGACACAGGTACTTCCCGAAGCAGCCATGCCCCGAGAGCACCTGCGTCGTTCGAAACGACAGGGAGCCGTGCTTCCTCCCGAGCCATTCGTCGAGCACTGGTCGGATCGCGTCGACGGTAGCAAGGTGGGGCGCGAAAGCCTATTCCGCCATTCCGCCACCATGACCTCGCGGAGCTGTGACCGACGCAACTCGATCTCGCGCTGCATTGTTTCACCGCCCCGCGTCCGCACCTCCTCGCCCCACCGGTACAGTGAGGCGAGGACTCAAGTCCCAGGGCGGAGCTCCGGCCAGTGCACAACCCGCCTCGTAGGAGATCGTGCGATATCCCCTGATAGCCCTGACGGCCATCGCCCTCTGCGGTCTTCGCAGTATCGCGATGCTGCCGGCCGTCAGGTCAGAAGCCCACACCGGGGGCCCTGTACGGGGCACAGGGCCATGGATCGCACGATCCCCAAGTACAACCGCCTACAGGCGGTGCTCGGGCCCCCCAAATTGGGAAGCAGCGTTGTTAGCGCACCCGCGGCGCCCATCAACCTGGGCGTCAGCCGTCGAAAGTGGGGGCCAAAATCCCACCGGCTGTCGAGCACCAATCCTAGGTACTTCATGGTGGACTCGACAGCGATTTGGACTCCCCCGACCACGATGTGTGACCCCGGCGGCGGCGCCCGTCGGGGGCCGTGAAAAACCATGGCCTCCGACTTGTTGAGGGCCACCTCCAGTCCCAGGCGTCGTATGCGACCCACCACCTGTGAGACCGCAGCCGTCGCCAGCAACGCTGCCTCCCTGTACGAGCTCCCCCGGGCCGTGACCAGTGTGTCGTCCGCATAACACGTCAGGTCCACTCCCTGTGGGAGAGCCGCCGGGACCTACGCCAACCGTGAGTCTAGTGATTCCGGCCGCTGCAGTTGCGTCGAGCTCGAGCGACGAATACACCTCTCCGCCGACGACACCACCACCTGCGCGTCGATGAAGAGGCCGACCACCAGCTAGCTTGGAACCTCGAGGCCCGCCGGCCTCTATCAGAGGCCCGCTGCCGGTGGAAGTGTGCAGCGCATGCGATGGACGCAAACCATTAACGAAAACGTCATGCGCTCATACTTTGGGGCTACAGAGGGAGGAAGTAACCTGAGTGCGTACCGTGGTCGGATGCTCTCTCTGTTTCAGGTGCTTGAGCCAGCTGTCAACGTTTCGGCCCAACGACTGTCGGATCAGGTGCGGGTCATCCAGCGTAACCGTATGCTGAATAACGCCGTACTTGATAGACTACGCCTCGAATCACGGAGTAGCCGTGCCCCACCGCGACCCGACCATGTTGGTGAAGATGATGATGACGTGGCTGTATCCGTGAGTACCCAATGTAACGAACAATTGAGGAGCGCTTTGGAAGATGCGTTCCGAGAGCACCGCTCCACACCGCCGGGGCTTAGACCTCGACTACCTCGTTTGCCCATGCATAAAAATAAGGCGCTGGTGTGTGCTCTAGACTCGCAGCTATCAAATTGTTTTGATAGCAGCAAAGACCTTGCCGATACCCACTCAATCTTGTACTGCGCCGTCGTGCTGTCGTGTAGCTCATGTCATGTTCCCCAACAGTGACAGAGCTACACGACCAGCTGTACCAGCTTTGCAGTGCAGGATCGAGCGTCGTATCGGTGAGGCTAGAGCACTCATCGGTAAGCTCATCTACTTCAGGGCGGGCAACACTCGCCCTAGGGTGATACGCTTTGTGAGGCGGGCGTTCTCGGGGACTGATATTAGTTCTCGAGATTATCTGACCCGCGTCACAGAGCGTATCGACTTCCATAAGCAGAAGATCTATGCATGGGCAAACCGTATACGTCGGTACAAGCGGCGAGTGGAGCGGTTCACTCAGAATCGCACTTTCCAAAGCAACGAAAGGTTATATAGGGCTTGGGAGCGACCGGACCAAGGTGTGTCTAATTCGCACCTACCTGATGATGACGCCATGAGTTCATTCTGGCGCAGCATCTGGTCGGTGCCGGTCAGGCACACCGAGGATGATTGGACTCGAGAGGTCGAGCGCGCTTGCGATCTTATACCAGAAATATCGTCTATTCTAGGAAAACTTAGCTTGTTAAAATATAAATTGCCCTTTAAAACTCTCAGAATGCTATACATGGCCCTAGCGGACTCAGTCATCGGCTACGGCCTCAGTAGTTACGGAAGAACTTACCATACATATTTGACAGAAATATATAAGTTACAATTACGAATATTAAAAGTAATAAGCTCCTAAACATATAAAAAAGAAATTTAAAAACAACGATGACGATCTCTTCAAGTATTGTAAGGTTATGAATGTGTTTAATAAGGTGGAATTTTCCACCCTACTGGAAATAAATAGGCCTGAGCTGCTTACAGAGACAAGAAGACCTGACTTCTTGAGAACTCTATCATTTAAAGAGAAATACATTCTGCCTAAATTTAACAATGTGTATGGGACGAGGGTTGCTGCATATTTAGTACCTTACCTCCTTAACAAGCTTCCAGACGATTTGCAGAATTTATACAAAACAGGTTCGAAAAGTTGCAAGTTCAAATTTAAGCGTTTTTATAGTCATAAGGTGTTTTAGTTTTTGTCTAACAATATTCATTGAAAGTAACTCAACTAAAGTAGTATGTATTTGAGGATATAGGACTGACTCGCCAGCACACGGATAAGCCCTGAGAGGTTTGCGTGTATGGCAATACCATTGTAAAATTAGAATTAAGTGTTTTGGAAATAAAAAAAAAAATAAATAAAAATAAAAATGGGGGCTATTGCCATCAGCACCCAAGACGTAGCACGTGCAGTTCGTCCGTTGCCTAACTGGAAATCTCCAGGGCCGGACGGGCTGCACAATTTCTGGATAAAATGGTTTCAAAGATCGCACGCTTGCTTGGCAGCTCAGTTCCAGTCTGCCCTAGAGTCAGGGTCGCTGCCCCAGTTCCTTACGACAGGAGTAACCCACCTCCATAAGTCAGGTAGTACTGCGGAACCGAAAAATTATAGTCCGACCACGTGTTTACCGACGGTCCATCCTGAGAGCCAAAATTAACAATCATATTGACACAAATTGTATTTTGTCTGCCTCTCAGAATAGATGTAGGAACGGGTCCCGCGGTACTAAGGAGCTGCTCCTCATTGATGTTGCCATTAGCAAACAGGTTCGTCGTTCTCGAAGAGATCTGTCGAAATGTTGGATAGATTATAAGAAGGCCTATGACACAGTGCCATATACATGGCTCATGAGGGTGCTGGAGCTGTACAAAGTGGATGCAACTTTGCGCACCTTTCTGATGTCGTGTATGGAGCAGTGGAGGATGGTCCTTCACATCCAGAATGTCGACAGATCCAGGAGAACAGCGAACCGATAAGGATCGAGCGTGGAATATTCCAGGGTGATAGTTTGAGTCCGCTTTGGTTTTGCCTAGGTTTGAATCCTCTAAGCACACTGCTGGAGAATTCAGGGCTAGTCCACTGTGGTTTTGTCTGGCCCTTAACCCTCTTAGTACTCTACTGGAGGGTTCGGGCCAAGGCTACCGGTTGAGAAGAGGTGGTCAGGTCATATCACACCTCCTTTACATGGATGATCTGTAACTCTTTGCCGCCAACAACTTGCAACTAATGAAGCTACTGAAGGTAACAGAAACCTTCAGTAGCGCCATCAGGATGGATTTTGGTGTGGACAAATGTGCAGTCATGCATGTAAAGCGAGGGGAGATTGTGGAATCCGTGGGAACTCAACTCTTGGATTCCATACACCTTAGATCCCTCTGCTCAACCGAAACCTACAAGTATTTGGGTATGTCCGAAGCGTTAGGCATCAACACTGCTGACGTGAAACAGTCGTTGAAGGAGCGCTTCTTTGGCCGCCTGAATAAAGTACTGAATAGTCTTTTATCAGGCAGGAACAAGGTGCGCGCCTTCAACGGTTGGGTCATGCCGGTGTTGATGTACTCTTTCGGCATACTCAGACGGAACTTGACGCCTTGGATAGGAGGGTCCGCACACTGCTGACCGCAAATCAGATGCATCACCCACGATCATCGGTGATGAGGCTGTATATCCCGCGGAAATGTGGGGGTCGTGGCTTCCTAAACGCTAAGACCCTACACAACCGCGAGGTATGCAGCCTAGGGAATACTTCCTCAAAGCCGACGTATGCATCGAGATGTGGTCACTGTGGACAAGGGCCTCACCCCGCTCTTCTTGGCAAACGAGAACTGGCGCAAACCTATGATACTGGATACTAATGACCGCAAGGAACTATGGCAGAGCAAGGAGCTTCACGGACGCTTTTACCGGGTCCTACCTGGCTGCGTTTTGGTGACCTCTTCGGAGAAACCGAAGGTTTTGTCTGTGCGATTATGGACGAAGTTATGATGACGAATAACTACCGGAAATACATTCTGAAGGACGGTACGGTTGACATCTGTCGGGCATGCCACCGGCCCGGGGAATCAATCCGACACATTATTTCTGGTTTTTCTCGTCTAGCTAACGGAGACTATTTGCTATTTTACACAACCTTGTAGCCAGGACTATTCACCAGCAACTTGCTCTTAAATACAATCTTGTGGAATCTGAAGTACCGTACTATAGGTATGAGCCCGACCCAATTTTCGAAAATGGCAATATCACGTTATATTGGGATCGATCTATCATGGAAGGACTATTGTTGCCATAGTGGTGATAGACCGACTAGAGCGTCGCACAATGAATGTTGATATAGCGGTCCCTCATGACGAGAACCTCGTGAAAGCTGAGAAAGATAAACAAACAAAATATCTTGATCTGGCTCGCGAGGTTGTCGACATGTGGGAGGTGGATACTGCAGTCATTCTGCCGATAGTCGTGACGACCAATGGCTTAATAGCCAAGAGCCTCGACGAACACCTAAGGAGGCTCTCGTTGCTATGTACAGAAGAAGTTCAGTTTGTTCATCGGTAAGTTTCTTCTTGCATTGCATTTTTGTTAACGGGTATATATCAAGGATTCTGTTTAGCCTATTGTAAATTAATATCTAAAAAAATTAATGTCTCCACCACTGGCACAGTCTATGAGAACAAATGAATGCGGACTACTGGTAGCTGTGGCTGTACTTATTTGTCTGATGTTTATAGTATGCGTGTTGTGGTGGTGTATTTTGTTTGCTAGTGAACTTCCTACGTTTATAAAGTAACTGTTTACTTCATTTAGTGAATTTTCAGGAGAGGTTGATAGCGTTAGCAGTTCTTTCGGATGATTTATTACTTTTGGTGTATTTGTGATCTCTTTTATCGCTTTCCACAATTTTTTATTATCTTGTTGTGCATTTTAAAGTTGATTTTATTCATACTCTATTTTAACTTTTCTTAGCAACGCATTGCAGAAGTTTCTGTATCGCGTGTATGTCACTTTTAGAATGAAATTTTCAGGTGCAAGCTTTGATTTCAAATGCAACTTATCCCTATTTCTTGTGCATCGTAACAACCCTTGTGCCATCCATGGTTTTATGATTTTGTGACGTTTAGATAGAGTAATATGTTTAGTATTATTTATAATTGCGTGTTGATGATAAGTTGTAAAGTAATTCAAAGATAAGTTTGGGTTTGTTAAGTGGTTAATTTTAAACCTAATGTCAGTAACTAAATTATGATAGTCATTAATCTCGGTAATGATCGATTACAGAAATTGACATTTTCAAGCACGCAATATATTGTGAACAATGCGATCTCAACGCTTCGCAATGACGTAGGCGCGCGCGAGCGCGTAGTACATAGTTACCTACCACGTCTTATACACAGACACACCTGTTCCTGTGTGTATAAGCGTTGCGGCGCGACCAGCGCTTGTACCTAGATAGACTACCTATCTACTTTGTGATAAAAATACATTTACGTCGATGTTTCCGATGTTTCCGATCGATGTGATAAACAACTAGATCAGATACTTATAAGACATAAGGGCATACGTGCGTTAAACGTTTAAAACGACAAATGCGTATAATGTTCCGTGGCACCTTTAACTGTTTATTCTTATGACGACAACTGTTCGGTCTAAGCAACCGAACACTTGCTAACGCAGCAATTTACTACAATTGTACTTTAACATCAGTGCATTACGAGACACCAAACGGACCGGGTGCATTCATCTAACATTAACTTTTTAACATAACATTTTAACGTAACATTTAACATTTGAAGAACTTTTAATAAACTATCCAAAACCAATCAGTGCTTTTATATCATATACGACCTCGCACCCCGCACATATTGGTCCTTTGAGCCGGATCGCGCGAGTTCCGAAAAGTAATCGCGAGTGTTGCGTGTATATCAGTGTGGTGTATGTGGACTAAAGTGGTATTCTGGACTGGTAGGCGACTGGATTACGCTCCTGATCCAAGGAGAACATCAACGGTGGTATAGCAGCAGACCACAAGTAAGATCTTTCCATTATTTTCTACACTTTGGGAGATTTTACGTCCTTAAACAACTTGCGAAATGGCTGAGCTTTACGAAGTCCAATTGGCGCTTGCCATCAACATCGAAAAGATCGGGGTCAATTTAAAGAAGACCAGTGTCCAACGACGAACCGTCGAATACTTGAAAAAGTGTTTGAGTTCTTTAGAAGAATACTGGAAGGAGTACCAATTTAACCACGATCGCCTGACAACAGAAGTAAGTAAGACGCATGTCTACTTTACGAAACAGGAGTACGAGAAAACAAGCAAGTCGTACCAAGCTGTCAAAACACTGATCAACCAGATGCATCACCAACTGCTGGAAGCTCCATCTGGGAGTGATGATCAAGGACTGCAAGAAGGTACGTTTTCTGGTAAAGAATTCGAGACTGAACAGGAGTGTAAAGAGGAACAGCAGCCAGGAGAAGATGATCAACCTTCGGAGTTAGGTCAAAGAGCTCGTCGTGCTTGGATGGTAAATCAGGGTACAAACAGTAGACTGGATGACATGCTTCGCAAGCAGGCAGCTAATTTTAAGGCTTTTCGACGAACGGTAACTAACATCAACTTAGAATTTATTTCTGACAAATGGGAATTCGAAGACGTCCTCAAAACACTCCAATCCAGGTGGATAGCAATCGATACTCTGCATTGGGAAATTGATTCAGAATTATGCGAAGAAAATGGAAAGTATGAAACAACTTTCTTGAGTCACGAAAAACAGTACAACAGTCTGAAGAAAGCAATTAACACTAAAATGTGGTCCGTGGCTCACAGAGAAAAAACAACACCGACACTAGATATACCTGTATTTAGTGGTAACTATAACCAGTGGACGTGTTTCAAGGATTTGTTCCAAGAAGCAATACATAACAATCCGTCGCTTTCAAGTGCTCAAAAAATGCAGTTTTTAAAAGGGAAAGTTAAAGGGGAAGCTGAACGGCTCATCCAACATTTACCAATCAGCGCAGATAACTATTCCGTATGCTGGGATATTCTGCAACACCGATACAACAACAAAAGAGCTATATTCTCTTCTCTCATGAATATTCTTCTAGGACTGCCCAACATGCAACAGCAGTCCTTACAACAAATCAAAAAACTGCATGACACAACAATAGAATGTCTGAATGCTGTCCGCAATTTAGATGTTGACACTTCATCTTGGGATCCTATGGTGGTATACATCTTATCCCAAAAACTAGACTCTGACACGTATACCAATTACATTGAGTCATTAAAAGATTCGCGAGAGCTACCAGTGCTTCAAGAATTTTTGGACTTTTTGAAGACCAAATTCATCAGTTTGGAGTCAGCTCGTCGCAAGCAAGATAACCCTCAACAAAAAGGGTCTAACAACCAACATTCCTCAACAGGTTTCAAGAAATATAACAACAGTGGGAATAACGGAACCTTGAACAAGACCCTACACGTGTCGAAGTTCAAATGTCCACATTGCAGTGGCGAACATGGCCTCTACAATTGCAAAACTTTCTTGGAACTGCCCACTGAACAAAAGCTTGCAATTACGCAAAAACTGCAGGTGTGCATCAATTGCTTATTTAGCCATAATGGCCACAAGTGTACTTCTACAAAACGATGCCGCAAATGTACAGCTAATCATAGTACGATATTACATGACGCCTTTGTCAAGCCGACGGGGTCTCAAGTGTCTAAACATACCGAACCAACGGTCAAGGTCTCTAACGCGTCACAAGACGGTAATGCTGAGATTTTGCTTACAACTGCTCTCGTAAAGGTTATGGCAGCCAACGGGACTTATCACAACATGCGTGTCCTTATCGACCAGGGGTCTCAGATATCTCTGATAACCGAAAAAGCCGCTCAGTTGTTGAAAATAAAACGCCAAAAATGCAATGGCGTTGTACTAGGAGTAGGTGCAAAGGAGAACAACTGCAAAGGGTTGCTTCACATAAAGTGCAAGTCTCTACATAGTGACTACTCTTTTACGACAGAAGCCATGATCATGAACAATCTACTTAAAAATCTCCCCAATCAAACATTTTCGAAGCCCTCATGGTCATTTACAGAAAATATTAACCTGGCTGATCCGGAGTACTACATTAGTCGACCAGTTGACTTGTTACTCGGAGCCGAAGTTTACGCGAACATTATCATGGAGGGAGTTATCAAGGGGACTAACACAACACAGCCTATAGCTCAGCAAACCCACTTGGGGTGGATACTGTGTGGAGGTTCAACAAAAACATTCCAATGTAATGTAGTTCTGCACAACTTAGAAGACATACATAAATTCTGGGAAATAGAAGAAATAACAGAACAGTCCAATCTATCGGTCGAAGATCAAGAATGCATTACGATTTATTTAAATACCACAACTAGGAAACAAAACGGGCACTACGAGGTCAGGCTACCTTTAAAGGACAACATAGAAAACAAATTAGGTTCCTCAAAACAAATGGCTTTAGCTCAATTCCGAAATTTGGAGCGCAAGTTTCAGAAACACGAAACACTAGCCGTACAATACAAAACGATCATGGACGAATATTTACAATTAAAACATATGAAATTAGCTTTGCAAAGTAACTTGATACTGGAATGCTACTTACCGCATCACGGTGTGCTACGAGAGGAATCTACTACTACAAAATACAGGGTTGTTTTTAACGCATCAGCGAGAACATCTTCAGGATTTAGCCTCAACGATTTCATGCACAAAGGACCCAACCTTCACCAAGATCTGCAAATATTATTGCTAAAGTGGAGACAATACCAATACGCTTATACAGCGGACATCGAGAAGATGTATAGGCAGATAAAAGTACATGAATCGGATCAACCTCCTCACAAAAAATAATTTGGCGTAACGATGCTCAATGTCCTATACAATCTTATCAACTCACAACAGTAACATACGGAACTAAAGCGGCTCCATTTTTAGCTCTAATGACGCTGAAGAAATTAGCAGCTGACGAACAGAAAAATTATCCTGACGCGGCTCAGTTGTTAGACAAAGAATTTTACATGGATGACCTTGTTCATGGATGTCATTCTATTGAACAGGGGAAGAAACTCATATCAGATTTGATGACCTTACTACATTCAGGAGGTTTTAACTTGCGGAAGTGGGCCTCCAACGAACCAACATTAATTGAAGAAAGAAGACATACCGAATCATCAAAATCGAGACACAAACATTGTGTTTAATTCGAAATCGGAGTCAACATCATCAAAAACTTTAGGTCTGTGTTGGAACACAAATACCGATAACGTTTTCTTTCGCTGCGATTTTTCTAAACAAAATTCAAGGCCAACAAAACGCAACTTACTATCGGAAATATCGAAATTGTTCGATCCGTTAGGCTGGTTAACGCCATTATCCACTCAACTAAAATTACTGTTCCAAAAACTATGGGAAAACAATTTACAGTGGGATGAACAAGTGTCCGATGACATCTTCAACGATTGGACCAAAATAAAAGCGGATCTAGACAACATACACAGCTGTGAGGTACCAAGGTGGTTGAAGAACAACAGTGATGACGTCATCGAAATTCATGGGTTTTGTGACGCATCCATGAAGGCTTATGCATGCGTAGTTTATGCGCGCATAAATTATCAATCGGACGTAACATTCATTGCCGCAAAAGCTAAGCTCGTGCCGCATAAGAAAGCCCTTACGTTGCCAAAACTGGAACTTAGTGGCGCATATCTACTCTCTAAACTTATAAATAAAATTCAACAATCCTTAACAAATAGACTAGAAATATTTGGATGGACGGATTCGAAGGTAGCACTCGGTTGGATACAGGGTGAGCCTAATCGTTGGAAGGCGTTCGTCGCAAATAGGGTCGTCAAACTCACAGAAACAATGCCTCCTCACTGCTGGCGTTACGTAAAATCAACAGACAATCCAGCGGACTGTGCCAGCCGTGGAATGTTAGCGTCGCAGTTGATACAACATACATTGTGGTGGCAAGGCCCGCAATGGCTAAAAACATGGACTCCGGAAGATGAAACTGAAAAACAAATATACATCATCAACGAGGAAATCAAAAAAATCAAAGAACAAGCTAACATCGTACAAAAATGCCCAAATATCATTGACCATTTCCTAGAAAAATACAACAGTACAAAGAAAATAGCACATATATTAGCATGGGTATATCGAGCGATCACACCTGCACGTTGCCGTAAACATTTGCCGAGCTATATCACATTACAAGAGTTACACAAAACTAAAACAATTATTATAAAACATGTGTGCAAAATAAGGAATTTGTAACGGAAATAAAAAAATTGCGCAAACACGGTAGCGTTGGCTCAAAAAGTCAGTTATTGAATTTAGATCCCTTTATTGATCAAAACGGATTGCTACGTGTTGGTGGACGATTGAAGAACGCAAACATAAGTGAGGAGATGCGGCACCCTATAATCATACCACATAAGTGTCGGTTGGCGGAGATTCTCATTGACGAAGCACATCAACTAACATTTCATGGCGGACCACGTGTGACCCTCGCCAAACTACGACAATACTATTGGATAATGAGTGGGAACAATGCTACCAAGAAACAGATTCGAAAATGCGTGATTTCCCGAAAACAAGAATCGGGAAGACAGTATCAACTAATGGGCAATCTTTCCGAGGAGCGATGTAACCCCGCTCCACCCTTTTATCACACAGGCGTCGATTACACGGGGTTTGTAGAAATCAAAACAAATAAAGGACGTGGAGTTAAAACAACCAAAGGATACGTAGCGGTTTTCATTTGCATGGTCACTAAAGCCGTGCACTTGGAGCTAGTCTCGGACTTAACAAGCTCTGCCTTCTTGGCTGCGTTGAAAAGGATGGCAGCTAGGCGAGGAGCTCCACGACATCTTTACAGCGACCAAGGAACCAATTTCGTTGGCGCTAGCAACATTTTAGAAAGCGAATACCAACTATTCCAACAAATTTTCAACGATAGCTTCTTGGCAGAAGTGACCGAGATGAAGATCGAATGGCACTTCAACGCACCATCGTGGCCGAGTGCCGGAGGCTTGTGGGAGAGAGCAGTAAGAAGCCTTAAGTTCCACCTTAAACGCGTAATTGGTGAACAGAAGCTCACATTTGAGGAATACTCGACTATTCTTGCTCAGTGCGCAGTGTTGATTGCTTCTTGACTTGCTTGTCAATCGCAATCAACACTGCGCACGGCATGATGTACAACATTTCAAAATTAAGGAATAATATGTCTTTATATTTCGATCCTGCGGCCAAAATGAATCTCATACGAGATAAATGGACCTTAGTCGTCTATTACGACATGTCGCCCTACTGGGAGGGCACAACAGCGCTAGAAAAACTATTAACTCATTTAAATAACACATGTACTAATATAAACAGCGGCGTTTGTAACATGATAGTGCCGCAACTAGAGCACGAGTTCCTCGAACTAAAATACTACAACACGCTCTTGATGACACAACAATTCATCGCGCACTCCAGACAGCGTCGTGGCCTTATCAATGGGTTAGGTTACGTAGCAAATTATCTTTTCGGCGTATTGGATGAGCGTTTCGCTGAACAATACACTAAAGACATTGAACTCATAAAGCGAAATCAAAATCATTTGGCAAAATTATGGAAAAACCAAACGTCTGTTGTAGAATCGGAATACAACATCTTAAAACGAACTGAAAAGATTATCCATAAGCAACACAAAACTATAAATCATCATTTAGATACATTGGACAAATTAACAAATGGAGTACAACAAGTTATGACTAACATGAGTGCAGTACAAGGACAAATCATAACTGCATTGACTGCAAATACTTTGCTTCAAACATTAAGGGGTAATCAAGACACTTTGCTGGACACGTTGACGGAAATTCGCCATGGTCAGTTTAACATACATCTATTAACTCCTAAACAACTACAACAAGAACTCAATGTCATTGCTGGACAACTTACGGATGATTTAATGCTACCTATTGATCAAAGTGATGTGAGAAAGCTGTATCATCTATTGCAAATAAAAGCACGGACTACAGAAAAATATTTTATATTCCAAATTACATTCCCATTAATCAGCAGAGATCGATACAAATTATACAGAGTGATACCGATTCCCAAACAATTCGGTAAGAATATGACAAGCATTGTGCCAAAATCAGAATACATTGCAGTGAATCTGCAAAAGGACAAGTACATACCAACAAACAACAATGAGCTTTCAACATGTCTCACACAAGAAGAGACGTATATGTGCTTGCTAAAGAAGCCTGTGTACCATCTAGGCAGTGACAACAAAAATTACTGCAATCTCAATCATGAGACTAACCAATGTAGAGTTGAACAAACTTTATGTTCAAACATGTGGGTACCATTGAACGATCCTTCTGTGTATTTATACCACTGCTGTAACAATTATTCTATTAAAATAATTTGTGGAGAGTATGTCACAGTCGAACAACTCAACCAAGCAGGAGTAATATACCTCGGCCTGGGTTGTGTTATCAAAGAGCAAGATTTTACCTTGCATGCAAACACAAAATTTGACAATAACATGACGGTTCAGTCAAATATTTACGTACCCAAGATTGACCAACTTAACAACATTATCAATGTGAGCTTACCGATCGAGAAGGCTCACGATAATCAAACTGAGGAGGACGAATTAGATGACGACTTGCTCAAAATCTACAAACAAATCAAACAGCTAAGAAACAGCGACGTAGATCTAGATGAGATGTCACCACATGACATCCATCAATACGTGGTAAGCTACACCCTCGTGCTGGCGACGGCTGTGGGCACGGCCATGCTCCTGTGGCGGTGGCGACGACGCCGCATGCGACGCGTGCTGATCTCCCCAGACATCGAGCTACGAAGTGTTAACGACGCGAGTGCTAGTGCTTGTGCGCGACAATGTAACGAGGCTGACCGTCAGCTCAGTGCTCAAAGTGCAGTGCAAGTGTGCGTGGTTAAAAAACTAAATAAAGGATGTTCACCAATCATAAACAAAAACTAGAGACATTAAGATTATCTATTAGCTTTTCTAAATGCTATAGTTTTGTATTATCTTATGAATCACCACTAACATTAGGTTACTATTACCTTAACTAACATGATTGTATTGTCACCATCTCATCTTAACTGCATCTTTGCCGCCCCGGAATATGTTCGGTCTAAGCAACCGAACACTTGCTAACGCAGCAATTTACTACAATTGTACTTTAACATCAGTGCATTACGAGACACCAAACGGACCGGGTGCATTCATCTAACATTAACTTTTTAACATAACATTTTAACGTAACATTTAACATTTGAAGAACTTTTAATAAACTATCCAAAACCAATCAGTGCTTTTACCTATATCATATACGACCTCGCACCCCGCACAACAACATTGATATCACATACATTTTTAATCCCTCAAAAATACTGAAGATAAGGTTAGATAAAGATTAGGATAGATAATAATAAAGAAGCTTGTAAATACCTACATTGCGCTCCAGGAATGTAGTATAAAGCGCCTGCGGTCGCCAATCGCGTCCCTACAGAAGTGACCTTGGTGATTTTGAATTTTGAAATTTCGTAGGTACCTACAGCCTACAGCTTTGCCGCTCACCAACCACGAACACCTCTGTCAGGGACGCGGTTATTAACCGTGTACTTAACTAATGAACAAACTCACCTTAAAGTTAGTTCATTTCTTACGATCCCGAGGCTCCTACATGCATCATGCATGAGCATTTTCCTGGGCACTGAGGTGTTGTTTAAAAACACTCTCGCACACAACAAGCAAAACAAAAAACACACATACTAACAAACACATAAAATAACTTTTTTTTGATAACTTTACGATAACAATCTAAATTCGCTAGCAACTGCACATCCGTTTGCGATGAACGTAAACACGGAACTAACAAAAAACAAAAATTCATCGTCGGCGAAATGCTAAAGAAATAAAATTTTATTTATTAGTGTAGGTACGCTTTTGAACGTGCCACCTGCTCATAGATCAATAAAATTGATAGACTGTACAATCGCATTCAGTTGTACCTACTACCTACTCACTCAGTAATTATTTTGAAGTAGGTATACGAAATGTAGGAATGTGGTTTTAACGAAATGAGTAAGTAACGTTGTTGTATTGTATTACTTAACTTAACTTTGTTGATAACAAAAATGTATCTAAGAAATAAGTCGTTACATTACATTTTTTTTAGATCTTCTTTACTTATTTCGATGAAGGTTTATAAAAATAACCTCCACTCAAAATAAGTTCAAATAAATGTAGTCAATGGGATATCAATTTTTGTAGACACTTAAAATGCCTAACGTGTCGCGTCTGTTAGATTCATAGGTCTGTGTGAGCATTTGCCGAAATGCCGACAAAGAATCGTCGGCGGCGGTCTTTGGCCGATATTGCGTGCGTAGGTACCTACTGGGCCCGCGATGACCTACGGTGAACTTAAGAAATCAGCTGAGCAGGGAGCTTCTATTAATTTTATTTACATTGCGTTTTTTTTCGAAAAAAGCGAACTAATTATTTTTTAACTAAAAATTTCATTGAGGTAGATAGGTTGAACGATTTTATACAGTTTAATGTAAAAAAAAACGCAGATATTTTTTTCAAAAATTAGGAAAAAGCCGACGAAACATGCCAACGCTAGGGGGTCCAGAATCATGTACTGAATCACTGGAACACGTATGTGCGTTCATGTACCTTACACCCTGTATACTCCTGATTTGTGTGGTTTCATTACCTGTGACTGCCACAATTAGATTAAACACTGATTAGCATGGTTTTAATTCAATTTTATTTTTTTATGGAGAATTTTATTATGTGTATGCGATTATTTGTCTAACTTATTTATTTTCTGTCTTGCAGGGTGGACACTGGCTATCCACAATATCGCTGACCTACAGCGCAGCGCTACCTCTGCATTTACTCATAGAAGTACCGGCAATGAGGTTCCTTCAGTCATTAACCGCGTAGGATGCTCACATACCAGTCATTGAAATCTATTAAGTTTTTTACAACAGCACTGCGCCAGCGACTAACGTGGCTTTCTATTGGTGAAGGAATTTTCAAAATCGTTTCAGTAGATCCAGAGATTATACCCCCTACAACCTCACAAACTTTACCTCTTTATAATATTAGTATAGATAAATCACAATGTTATTTTACGCAACGCAAATAATATTTTGTCCTCAATGGGCGTTTAATAGAACTCAAGTTGTTTTTTTGTTAAAATTAGAATAAGGTCTTCTTGTCTGTGTTGTACTGTAATTAATTTAAGAGAAATTATAAAAATGAATCAAACATTTATATGAAAGCTGTGTGTTTTTACTCTTATATCAGCATTACTAAACAAAATAGCGACAATTATTTTTTTTGCATGTTCACTTATCTCTTATAAATAAATAATAATATAAATAAATCTCATAAGCGCTTTCATGTTACTTCTTCTTAGCGTGTCGATGTCAAATTAAATAACTAGATATTGTTTGACCCTGTATTCAGCGACGGCAATTGCATTCGCTGATGCAGCCATAAGGTCCTCACATGTACAGGTGACATGGTGCATGCGGAGCAAATTGAGAGATGGGCCATTGTCTGCGGAGAAACGCCGTAAATCGGAGCCATCCGAGAACCCCCACCTGTGGAGGTTGTCTTTACTGCGGCCAGCCTGAGTACGGAGTTTATTTAAAGTTTTCCAGGTTGGCCACGACAACACGTGCCCAGGCGGAAGCCTCTCCGATGGCATGATGAAATATTCAGGCGGACCGAAGATCTCTTGCAGATATTCAAAAGAATACATGCTTAGCCGGCAATGTGCTGAGGACCGTCTTATGTAAGAACTTAAGTCCTAATCCGTCCGTGTTGGGGTGCCCTAATTTTTTCGGATTATAATAAAATAATCTAGCTGACCAAATAATACTTTTCTGCTTATGTACCAAATAAGAATTTTCTGATGACCAAATAATAAAAAAATCCACTTAATAAGTTTCCGATTCGAATTCGAGCAAGTACCATCCAATCATCCATTGTGACTTTTTCAATTCACGTAAACCACGAGTACTTTAGTTTCTGCATGATAGTCATCACTGACATTGATAGCGGAAAACAGTGAGGAAAGGGGTTTTAAAATTAATACAAGTCTGATTACATTATCCCACCTTTAGTAAATAAGGTGAGTAATGCTCGTACATTCACTGTGTGAGGAGAAGCCTTATTGCCAGCCGGGACCTATTGCTTAAATGTGCTTTCTGAGGCACGGAAGAGTCTCGGTATGTAAAGATGGTCACCCATCCATGGACCAACCCCGGCAAGCGTAGCTTAACCTGATGGATCGTCCCGTGCGGCTGTTATTACTTTAGCCACGAGCTCCTCTAAAAAGATGCTTAATTCATTAACATGGCTGCACTTAGCCTGTTGAAAGAACGTTACTAGTTTGATGTACGAGTATACGTTAGGCAGTACGAATGGTTCCAAATCGTTTAATTGCGACTCGACTATTTTAGCGAAATGGTAATTATTTCTCTTGGTGTCACTTTTATTTAAAGCACAAGCTTCACAAGTATTGCTTGTCCCCGTCATCAATGCTGGTGTCTGACTGGGTTTTTCCACCACAGCACTTCCACCGGTTCTTTGTTTTATTGACGGCCTTGCTAAAATGGATTGGAACATAACGTCCCAATCATTTTCGTCGTGGTCGGATAGAAGGCTCGGGGAGTCAGTGCGTAACTGTTTACCATCTGGAAAAAAGAAATACAATATTTATTATAGTATTTTTTCATTCATAAGTACATAATATACAAAAAAAATTGTCCACGCCCCCCGCTCCCCCCCCAAATTTCATCCCTTTGTAGGGACACATGTACAAGCTTACTCAGCGCAATATTAGTTGTGACGCACGGCTGCGCCCGTGATACTTACAGAGAGGTTTTTAGTCGCTAATAAACTACAGTCGTAAATGGTCGTTTCTATTAAACCTGCACCCCAACAATAAATAAGTAGAACACGTAGACTGGATATTACCCAACTGTAATATCCCTTAAAGTGGTGACCCCTGTGAACATTACGAGTATTATTATATTTTGGTGAGGTGCGTGGATAGACTGAAACGGAATGAGTCTTCAACAAAGTGTTCCGTCGCGTGCACAAGATGCGAAGGGCATGTCTGGAGCTGACGCCGAGAAAGAGCTGGCCAGTGTAACGGTCTCTTCGCGTATTCCCGAGTTTTGGGCAGACCAAACGCGGCTCTGGTTCGTCCAATTCGAGGCCGCGATAGAAAATCAAAAACTGAGTGATGCAGCCAAACAAAATCTGGTTGTTACGAAGTTGAGCAAGGCTGCTATACAGCAGGTGAGCGATTTGTTGCTTGCTCCGCCGGAGTCTCGGAAGTATCAGACGCTGAAGGAAAGGCTACTGGAGGTGTTCGAGGAGTCGGAGGCAAGGAAGTTGCAGAAGCTGATTGGTGAAATGGAGTTAGGAGATCAGCGCCCATCACATTTACTGCGACGAATGCGTGAGTTGGCCAGGGAGAAAGTACCTGACGATACCCTAAGGTTGATGTGGCAATCACACCTGCCGACATCGGTGCGGGCTGTACTGGCAGTAGCTGACTCGAAGAATTTGGATGTGCTCGCTACTATAGCAGACAAAGTGTTAGAAAGCACGGGAGAAGGCTCGTCAACGCTAGCCGAGGTCAAAGCAGTAGAGGTTCAGAGCAAGACTACAGGGAAGAGGCGTGATGTATCATCGGATATCGGCCAAATCCTGTGGGAACTGGCGAGGATCAACCTGCGTCTCGCAGGTCTGGAGCGTGGCAGAGGCAGAGAGCGTTGGGATAACGGCAACCGAAGATCGAGATCGGCATCGAAGCATGGTGATACGGTTGGCGAGAGAAAGGGTGCTAATTGGTTGTGTTTTTACCACTATCGTTACAGGGAGAAAGCAACAAAGTGTGTGAAACCCTGTAATGGGAGCAATGGCCAGGAGAAGTCAGCGGGAAACTAGACTTGGTGCAGCCGGCGGCGGGACGTTGCACAATATACAACCGCCTAGTAATATGTGATAAGAAAACAGGTATGAGATTTTTAATTGATACGGGAGCTAATGTGTCCGTAATACCCGTGAAGAGAAATAGTTCGCGTAGTTATTATAATAGTAATAAGTCTAACTTTACATTGTATGCCGCTAACGGCACAATAATTAAAACTTATGGTATTCAGACATTAACTCTAAATTTGGGATTAAGACGTCCGTATACTTGGCATTTTATTGTAGCAGACGTAAATCAGCCTATTATAGGCGCAGATTTTTTGTTAAAATATAAGTTGTTAGTAGATTTAAGCGGCCGACGTCTCTTAGATCAAGTAACTAGTTTAAGTGCACTAGGTTCAATTGTAGCGTGGAAGGGGCCATCCTTAACTACAATCGATAACACTTGCATTTATTCGGATATACTAGCGGAATTTCCCGAGATCACTAAACCTGTGTCTTTTAGGGAGGAACCCCCACATGCCGTGTTTCATTACATTGAGACACACGGACCGCCTGTATTTGCTCGAGCTAGACCATTAGCCCCAGAGAAATATGTCAGAGTTAAGGAAGAGTTTCGGCGCATGCAGGAAATGGGAATATGCAGGCCGTCGAAAAGTCCTTGGGCCAGTCCGCTGCATGTGGTACCCAAAAAGGATGGGCAGATACGTCCTTGCGGTGATTATAGGGCCTTGAACGCTATTACAATACCTGATAGGTATCCCATCCCGCGGATAAATGATTTTACGTATATTTTAGGAAATAAGTACATATTCTCGCGTTTAGATTTAAATAGGGCGTACCACAATATTTTGATTGCACCGGAAGACATAGAAAAAACTGCTATAACTACTCCTTTCGGTTTGTATGAGTTTACGCGGATGACTTTTGGTTTACGGAACGCTGCGCAAACTTTTCAGCGATATATGAATAACGTGGTATTACAAGGCTTAGATGCACAATTCCAGATAGGTTCAGAAGGTCAATCAGAGTCTAATTTCTACTTCTGTTACATAGATGACATCGTCGTGGCTAGCGAGACGCCCGAGCTCCATAAGTTACACTTAAAGGCGATATTTGAGCGATTAAATCGATTCGGTATAACTATCAATATGGCGAAATGTAGTTTCGGAAAAGAAAAGCTAGAATTTTTAGGTTACGAGGTCATGGCATCAGGAATCAGACCATTACCAGATAAAGTTCAGGCAATAATCGATTTCCCAAAACCCAAAACGGTAGATCAGTTACGGCGTTTCTTGGGAATGGTAAATTTTTATAGGTCAAGCCTACCTAGGGCAGCGGAATATCAATCTATGTTGAATAAGTATTTACAGAATGTTAAAAAAAAAGATAAGTCTATAATTGATTGGTCGCAAGAGGCAGACATTGCGTTTGCGAAATGCAAAACTAGCCTACAGAATGCAACTGTGTTATCGTATCCGGTGATGAACGCTGAGCTTGCTATATGGGCGGACGCGTCGAACGACTGTGTTGGTGGCGTGTTGCAAGTCAAGGTTGACTCACACTGGTGCCCGTTAGGTTATTTTTCTAGGAAACTCAGTGATGTGCAACTAAAATATAGCACATATGACAGGGAGCTTTTAGCTATCTATTTAGCGGTACAGCATTTTCGTTATATGGTAGAAGGCAGATCATTTACAATTTATACGGATCATAAGCCATTAGTTTATGCGTTCACACAAAAACCCAGTGATAAAGAGACAACTAGACGCGTTAGACAACTTATGTTTATCAGTGAGTTTACAACAGATATTCAGCACATCAGCGGTAATGACAATACTGTAGCGGATGCACTGTCTCGGGTTGACACTATCACATGCCCGACAGCGCTCGATTTCAGCGAATTAGCATTAGCGCAACGGACTGACGACGAGCTGACGTTGTTCTTATCGGCAGAACACAAATTGATGCAATTTAAGTGAATTATTTTACCCGACTGTCAAAGTGAGGTAATGTGCGAAGTATCTACTAGGGTTGCAAGGCCATATCTACACTGGTAGATATGGCCTTGCAACCCTAGTAGGACAAACTACGCACAGCCTGAAATGCCCTTTTCCTAAAAGCTACTGAGCTTTTAGGAAAAGGGCATTTCAGGCTGTGCATAGTTTGTCCCACCCAGGAATTCGTACTACTCGGAAATTAGTGACGTCTAAGTATTTTTGGCCGAACATGAACACAGACGTAGGAAAGTGGGCCAAAACCTGTGTTCAATGCCAAAAGTCGAAGGTAATACGTCATACTGTATCGGGACTAGGACAATACGAAAACAGTGGACGATTTGAGCACATACATGTTGATCTAGTAGGACCATTGCCTACGTCACCTGATGATTATAGGTATTGCCTTACGGTGGTTGATAGGGCGACAGGCTGGCCGGAAGCTTTTGCAATTAAGGACATTCACGCTAGCACGGTAGCCAAGACGTTGTACGAAGGCTGGATTACGAGGTACGGTTGCCCGGTAAGGGTTACTACAGACCAGGGCAGGCAATTTGAGAGTAGCTTGTTTAATGAGTTGATGAAATGTTTAGGAATAAATAAATTAAGAACTACAGCGTATCACCCGCAAGCGAACGGCACTGTAGAAAGGTTTCATCGGGTGTTAAAGGCAGCACTGATGGCCAGAAGGGACAGTGGCACGTGGGTTGAAGAGTTGCAGACAGTTCTGTTTGGGTTACGCGCGACACCGCGGAGAGACACTGGTGTCAGTGCCGCGGAATTAGCATTTGGAAAGACATGCGGTTACCCGGCGATTTTTACGGTGACAATAGCATGAGCGTCAGCGATTCAAACGAATATGTTAGCAAAATTAGGAATATTATCGAAAACCTTAGGCCAAGACCGACGAAACAGAGAGATGCGAGGACTATTTTTGTGCATTCAGATTTACAGACTTGTTCACATGTTTTTGTGAGAGTAGATCTGGTTAAAAGATCCTTACAACCTCCTTATGACGGCCCATATCTGGTTTTAGAGTGGAAGGAAAAATATTTCTTGTTACAAATAGCAGATAAGCGTGTAAAAATATCAATAGATAGATTAAAACCATACGTAGTTAACGAAGGAACCCTTCCACTAAAACAGCAGGAAAAAGATAGTGTTGTAATTAATCCTAATAATAAATTGTTTAGTGATAAGACTAGTAGCTCTAAGCGTGTAACTTATACCACACACAGTGGTAGAACGGTTAGGCAGCCGATAAGATTTGTAAAATAAAACTATGTTGTAACTTAGGTACAGTGAGCCATAATGTTACGAATAAGTGGGTTCGATTCCTACCTAGAAAAAAAAGATTGTATTTAAGCAATTTGATAAATTAATAATATACGAGTAAGTTTTAAGTGTACGATTTCAAACAACAAGTACCAATGTAATACTCTAATTGTTTTGCAAATTGACAATTTGGAAGCATGTTGTAATAAACAATGAAATAATGTAATTCTTGCATGTTAATGTACCTATGTTTTTCTAGGTCAACGTAATGTATAAGTTTCATAAAGAATTACTGACTAAGATAAATTATAATTATTATAGAATGATCTTAATCTATAGAAATAGTATTTTAGCATTAAACGTAATTTATTCATTGTATGAATAAGACCTACAATTATTAAGAATAAAATATCTCTGTAATTAAAATGGGTTGGGGCCAAAGTAAACCACAGCAGAGCAACGTAGCTTTAGCGCAAACGGTGTCTAACGAGACGATTGGACAAAGAGTTGGATCTTTGGAAATTATTGTGATTGTGTGCGCTGTTCTCATGGGATTTTTGATACTGTATTTGATCAGAAGCCAGTGTAAGAAACGGGTACGAGGCTGGTTTCAGAAGGAAGCGGTCGTGGCCGGTTGGAGCCCACCCGTAGTAAAGGTGCAAACAGTGCCGCCACCGACTGTACCCCGTAACCCAGATGTGTATTAGTGTTGAGTGTTTAAAAACATAGTATTGTGTGGTGTCGTATGTGCGTCGTGTTATTTTTCATAAATACGTATCATGTTCTTCATCAACATAAAATAGGATTGTGTAATATTATAATAATAGTGTTTGGATTAAATAAAACAATGTAATTAGACATACATTTATATAATAATATATTGTTGTTGAAAAATAGATATACATTAGCGTAAATACTTCTTTTAAGAAGGGGGCTACTGTAGGGACACATGTACAAGCTTACTCAGCGCAATATTAGTTGTGACGCACGGCTGCGCCCGTGATACTTACAGAGAGGATTTTAGTCGCTAATAAACTACAGTCGTAAATGGTCGTTTCTATTAAACCTGCACCCCAACAATAAATAAGTAGAACACGTAGACTGGATATTACCCAACTGTAATATCCCTTAAACCTTAATTCTACGGCAGATTATCTAAAGTCGTACCAAATCTACCTCCACATATGGAGGCACACACAAATTTTGCCGTGAGACAATTGCGGTCCAAAGAAGGACGAGCCCTTGCAAATCGCAAGTAGGAACAATGAGCAGATATATTAAATCCGAAGGCGTAGCCAGAACACCTAAAGATTGGTCGAACGTAAGTTTTCAAGTTGATATTATCTATTCTTTAAAAATACCAACATGCCAATAATAACAATAATTTTCTATACATTTCAGTTTTGGAATGATTACAAATTTGTAGGGTGTGGACCAAACTAGCCGAAATAAACCGTAGCGGTACTGGGGTGGGCCTAGCAGGACAGTACAGTTAAGTCCTCTCGAGGACAGAGTTGCTGCCCTTAAAGGAAGAGATACCAGACCACTTACTGGAGACCGTCCAGATCCAGAGTTTGAAATTGAGGTTATTAGATATTTATCACTCATGTAATAGTTACCTATTCCAAAAATGCAATTGTGTGTTTTTACCCTTAGGCCAAGAGGGCCATGGCCTGGGGCGGCAGACTGCCAGGGGCGGGGAATGCTACCCACTGCCGTTTTTTCAAGTTGGATTAGCACTACTATTTCTACTTTTCTTGCCACCCCTTAACTTCCTGTCTATCACAAGGAAATCTTACCTATCCGAATCGTGTAGCTCAAATTCTAAATAAGCAATAGCAAAAAAGAATATTCCCTTTTTTGTTAACTATGGGGCAGCATAAATATTTGGCCCGCGGCGCCAAATCTTTGAAAACGTCACTGTGAAGAGATGAAAGTGGAACAGGATGTTCAAATATAGTGTTTTAAAGTCATATTTTGTTAAAATAATGAGTAATTCATAGAATTATCACGAGTTTTTGATGCTCTTATAAATTATGTAATTATTATTCTATACATAACATCACGCCTGTAAAAAAGGGTTGGGCAGATGTGTATCTACACCCACATTTTGCCAGTTATGTTTAGTTTAAGTCCCATGTAATATGGGGCGAGCCTATTCTAATTTATTAATATTTACACTTCATGCAACAAAAGTACAAAGGCGGACTTAATGCCTTAGGCATTCTCTAGCAGTCAACCATCAACTAGGCAAAAATGTTATTCTATAGTATGTATTTATTATTATTGTAAATAATTTAGGCAGTCAGGTTCCATTTTTTTATGTCTTTGCTATAAGATTTTATAATAATGGAAGTATTCTGTTTGTTTCAGGCTGATGGTGATGACTGATTGTTCTATCTATTACTTTGACCCTGACTTTGAGCCACCGGACATTAATCATTGTGTGTAATGTGTTTCATCAGGTTTATAATGAGACATGATTGAATATTATTAACTCTATAAATATAAATCCTTTGTTCTTAATAAATAATTTAATTTTTAATATAAATTATGTTTTATTTATACATAAAATAAAAAAGCATTAACATAATAAAAGTATAAACAAACCCTGTTCAGGTTAAATTCTAGGGTCCACCTTTTATAGCAGAACTTTTGATGTCATAATATTATTTTGCATAACAGCGGATAGCATAATAATAATAATTATATATCTATAATAATATAATAATAATATTCCACAACTATCACACAACGCCATCTAGTCCCAAGCTAAGCAGAGCTTGTGTTATGGGTACTAGACAACTGATAAACATACTTATATATTTCTAAATACATAAATATTATAGATAAATTACACCCAGACACAGAACAAATGATCGTGCTCATTACACAAACATTTCCTGGGTGGGAATCGAACCCACGACCTCCGGCATAGCAGTCAGGGTCACTAACCACTAGACCAACAGGCCTGTCAAAGCATAAACATCATTTCGCAGAAAATCGTTTGGCAGACACTCATTTAGCATACATTCAAAACTCATAATTTTGTAAAGCAGAATCATCTTTAGGCATAAATTTCATATCCATAATAATTAAAAAGTAGAACCACAGAAAGTTCACAGTTAGAATCGTCTTTTGGCATACATTTCCTATCTATAGTAAAAGGCAGAATTATCATATCCATAACAATTACAAGACTCATCTATCACATTAGAGTAATTTTGTATTTCTTACCACACTAACAAAATTGATTTAATTTACGTAAATTGTCTATGTATTTTGTTTAATTAATTATTTAATTATTTTTCTGCATGTATTATTATCACTAAATAAAACAGTTACAACCGAAGCATACAAACAAGCATAGACCATGCATGCAGTAAGCATGCAGCATGCAAATAAGTAAACAAGCATACACCATGCATGCAGCAATTATGAAATATGCAAACAAGCATATACATGCAGCAAGCATGCAGCAGGCATGCAGCAAGCACGCAGCAAGCATGCAGTAAGCATGCAGCAAGCAGGCAGCAAGCAACCAGCATACATGCAGCAATCATGTATCAAGTATGCAACATGCAGCAGGCATGGTTTCTGTCACGGCTCCGGCGCTGCGGCGCTCTGGCGGTCCCAAGCGAGCTTATCGTCGCAGATGGTTGCAGGCCGCCTGGCCCCTACGCGCCTACGTGGGCTTAAATTACACTCTAGGGGTAGGGCAGACAAGACTACGTGGAGTCGGTTTTGCAGCGATTCGTTTCTGTAGTAAAATTATACTAAATGAAATTCTGCCATCTTCATAGTATGCCAAGTGAAATTGTGCCAAATAATTGTCGCTCTAAATAAACGTTATGCTTAACAAAATTATGCGGAACTTTAACTTTGCCAAAGGTTGTTATGCCAAATATGTAAAATTCTGCCATCTTAAAAGTATGCCATTGTAAATTCGGACATATACACTTTCGGCCAGACAATAATTATATTTAATAATTTTTATGCCTCAAAAATATTCGTTTAAAGAAGATTATGCTAAGTGTGTTATGCCAATCAAATTTCGGAGCAATAAGATTCTGCCAGAGAGAGTTCCCTCTCTCTGGCAGGTCTCTCCCTAAATTCTATTTAAAAGGATTAAGTAATATTCCCACACCAATCACTACCTAAAAGGACTATGTAACACATTGATCTGTATTTCAAAGGTTTCAACTTAATATCTCCGATCTCTTTGTCAACATTTTCATCAGAAACTTTGGGAATAGACCATAGTACAAACTCACATTAATAACAAAAGAAAAAAATAAAGCTAAATTATACAATACTGATATGATATTTAAATTCTAATACAATTAGAAAAAATCAATTAATTTATTGCCTTGAAGTCCGTTGCACTAAAGCTGCTTGGTAATTACGCCCTTGCTCTAAAAGATAATTCGGACGCTGCCATGACCGATTTTTAGAAATTCTGGCTGAATCATCTCTTTCCTCACGCTCCTGTTCTATTATTTCTAGGTCCTCACTGTCCAACTCCAAGTCCTCCAGTCTTAATTGTAGCGAGTTGTTGTGCAGTACACAAAAGGCATATTTTGTTATCTTTGTTGCAAATTCTGGCTTATATAATCTGTGAAAATAATGTACAGACGTGTTAAGTAAAATACATGAATATTACAATTGTAATTATTGCAGTATTATATACAATATTATTATTTTATAATCAAATAAGAGAAACAATAAAATGCATACCTGAATCATGCTTTTAAAATTCCAATACAACATTTCTTGTACTCATGCTTCTCAGTGTAATAAGCCTCAGGAGTGTTTGGAGCAGCATTAAGAACGCGATCGAGCCCTAACTCGGTGGGTTTATGTTGTTTCATCACAGAGATGCCGTGGCCACCTTCCAGCTTCATTATCAGACCCTAGATATTGTAGGACCCCAAGGCACCAGTACGGCCTGCAGGGATCCTGGGACGTTCTTAGAAGCTCGGGGACTCGCTTGCTTACTGCGAGAATACTGTACGAAAGGATAACTCGCTACGGGCGGATAAGGAAAAGAGCTGAGGGCGTTTCAAATAATATTATATTGGGTTTTATAAGAAAATCACATAAGTGCCCACTTCGGCCGGGCCAGCAGAACTGATCCCTAAAACAAATGTGTTGCCTACACCTTCTAAATTCAAACGGCTCTTCAATACTCTTACCAGCCAGTTATAGGCCGGTACAGACCCGCTTAGATTAGGCTGTGACTACAATCGTCACATGAGCTACGCCCCTACGAATAGAAGCGCAAACGCTAGTAAGTCTTCTATTCAAGTGAACCCTTGAAGAGCTACCTAATTGAAACCTACCTAACCCTCACCAGAAGGCCCTACCTATGGGAGGTAAACAAAGAAGCAGAAGCCCATCTATGGATAGCCCAAAATGAACCCTGAGTAGTGTGGTTTTTTTTTAATATTATTAGCTAGTGCCATTCGGCGCACCACATGTCCCGGCAATGTACTTGGCTTCAATGAGGCAAAAACTTCCTAAAAAGCCACACTGGTCTGTTAATTTTCTACCCTAAGATGCCCTAGTTAGCATCTACCCGGGGCCTCCGCCAATTTGTAGGACCCCAAGGCACCAGTACGGCATGCAGGGATCCTGGGACGTTCTCTGAAGCTCGGGGACTCGCTTGCTTACTGCGAGAGTACTGTACGAAAGGATAACTCGCTACGGGCGAATAAGGAAAAGAGCTGAGAGCGTTTTAAATAATATTATATTGGGTTTTATAAGAAAATCACATAAGTGCCCACTTCGGCCGGACCAGCAGATCTGATCCCTAAAACAAATGTGTTGCCTACACCTTCTAAATTCAAACGGCTCTCCAATACTCTTACCAGCCACTTGAAGGCCGGTGCTGCTCAAGACGAATCAAGCGAACTCAAACTCGGTGGGGTTCTGTTGTTTTATCACAGAGATGCCGTGGCCACTTTCCAGCTTCATCATCAGACCCTAGATATTGTCTAGGTGTAAAGTGCTCCTCAAGACGAATCAACCGAGCCCAAACTCGAGGGGTTCTGTTTTTTTTATCACAGAGATGCCCTGGCCACCTTCCAGCTTCGTCATCAGATCCTGGATCATCTAGGTCTAAAGAAGACAAATCAATCGAGAATAGACTCGATGGGTTTATCTTGTTTAGTTCAGAAGTTCCTTTGGCCATCTGCCGTCTCCATCATCAGACCAGCTCCATGGTACTGTTATATTTACTTGGTTTCTGCAACACTTTTTGTGAATCCTTAAATTGTTGATTCCTGGTTTTCTATCGATATAATAGTAGGTACAGGTACTAAGTACAAAAAATGTAGCGTACAACTCCAAACTTTGTTGAATTAAATATGACGCAACCATACTCGGATTCGGCATTAAATCTGCCTGATAATATTGAAGAACAGGTAAATGTCACAAGAAGATACAAAAGAAGACTTGATGACGAACATGCGGAATGTCTCGAGAACTTCACGTCACAAATGAAGTTAATGTTTACATCGTTTCAAGATCAACAAAACCAGAAATTTGACATTCTTAATCAGTCATTAAACGTAATCAAAGAATTGCACTCTGAATTAAAGAAGTCTGTTGAATTTGTGACCAAGAAATACGATGAATCACTATCGAAAATTGAACAACTGCAGCAAGAGAACAAAAGCTCCCAAAAACGAATCTCTTTCCTAGAACAAAAAATTGGAATATTATGAAAAAGCCACTAAAGCCTCGACCCTCGAAATACTCAATATTCCTAAAACTGAACCGGAGACAAAGCAACAACTCATAGGAATGGTTATGGAATTGGGATCGGCGATTCAACTAAATGTAAACACTTTGGAAATACGCGACATTTACAGAACAAAATCTAAAACTGAAGCCGTTGTAGTTGATTTTACAACTGTCGCTAGAAAAACTGAAATTATTGGTTCAGTGATCAGAAATCACAGAAAGTGAAAAAAGGACTGCCATTAAACACCAACGACATTAAGATTAGAGGAGCTCCTCGGAATATTTATGTATCTGATTCTCTAACAGTAAAGACACAACAACTATTCTACTTGTGTAGACAACTTGCTAAGAGAAGAGGTTTTCATGGATGCTGGATTTCTTTTGGAAAAATATATATACGTAAGAATGAGGGTGACTCACCCATTCACATCAAAAATACTGATGATTTAGATAATGTCATATGACTTTCCATGATTTCAGTTAAACCGTTTGTTATTGTTTTTAAAATATGTCTAAGAACTTATGTTAATACACTTTACATCATACATACCACCTCTTTTTTCCTATTCTCACTAATTAAAATTAAGTATACAAATGTAAACAAACAACACACACACACACACCTTTTCTTACATAAAATCATGTTTTGGTTCCGTGGAGATAGACAAGTATTACAAATGGGCACCTGCTATGTTCCCTGTACACCAGTTAGGCCGAATCTTTGTTCATGTTTACTAAATAGGTGCACTAGTTCCGAGCTCTGTACAACTTACATCTTAGTCTTAATAATATACAAAATGGAAAATAGTCTTAAAGTTTCTTTTTCCGTCTCAAATTGTCCTGCGAGATTTTTATATGACAACATTCGCTATGGTAAATGATTTATTTCTCTTTTAATCATTTAGATCAATTTGATGCTTCTGTCTCTTTAAGTTGTAACCCAGAAAGTTGCTCCAAATACATACCAACTGGTACCAACTACCTAAAAATTTTACAACAAAATATACGTAGTATTGCAATTTCAATGAACTTTCAGTGCTTTTGTCTAGATTAAGCTTCAAATGCGACGTTATAGTGTTGTCCGAGTGCTGGCTCCGTCAGGTATCAGATCTTCCTATTGTAAATGGATTAACTCGTATAAAACGAACCGAAACTTTAATTAAAATGATGGAGTTGTAGTCATGGTTAGTAACGAACATTATTATACAGTAGAAGAACCAATTCTTTATGAATGTAACTGTTTGTTAATTTAATTTGGGACTAACATAGTTATTGTGGCAATCTATAGGTCACCGTCATTTAAAAATTTAGATACCTTTCTGCAATCACTCCACAACATTCTTGAACAGTTGCAATCCTTCCAAAGTATAATAATTGTGGGTGACATTAATATAAATATATTTAATGTTGATTCTAATGTTTCGTCATACCTAGATATTACTTCATTTCACGGTTTAGCGCACATAACCTACCTACTAGAGGAAATAGCTGCCTGGATCATGTTTTAGTGAAGAGCAAGTTACAAGCCTATACATTAAACCTTCACAGCTCAATAACTGATCATGATGCTATTCTGTTTTGTCTCAAGCACGGGGGTTCAAAAAAAACCCTTAAATAGTAGAGAAATCAGGAAGCAGAACTGGACCGAAATCATCTCTGACTGTTCAAAGTTGGATTTTACTTAAGTTTATTCTGAAAGCGACTTAAATCTGGCAACTAGTAAGTTTATCGAATTATTGTCTAATCTTACAATAAAACATATGTCGATCGTTAGAATGTCACGAAACAAAACTACCTTAAAACCCTGGATAACGCCAGGACTTCTAAGATGCATTAAAAATAGAGACAGTATGCATATTAAAACTAAAAAAGAACCAAGTAATGAAATATTAAGTTTAACATATAAACGATACAGGAACTTTTGCAATGATCTTATTAAACAAATAAAACGACAATATGAACAAAATCTACTAAATATGGCTAAAGGTAACTCTAAATTATTATGGGACTCTATTAAAACTATAATAAATTATAATTAAAATCATGAATCTCCTGAAGAACTACTACATACATATCAAAGCCCTCAATCATCGATTAATAATGTCAATACCTTCTTTTCTACAATTGGAAAATTACTAGCTCAACACATACCCTCGAATGTTCCATCTTTCAATAAGACCCCTGTAATCAGGGACACTTCCCCTAGCAACTCATTCGTACTACTCAAAGTGGATATTATGGAAGTTAAAACCGCTATCCTAAATTTTAGAGTGAATGCTCACCTGGGTACATCATATCATCTAAACTATTGCAAAGTGTTGTGGATGTGGTGGCTCCCATTATCAGTGATCTCATAAATCGTTGTTTCGATACAGGTGTCTTTCCTAAAGCACTAAAAAAATCTATTGTAATCCCCATATATAAGGCAGGGGATACAGGCTGTGTCAACAACTATAGGCCCATCTCTATCCTTTCTTCACTATCGAAAGTGTTCGAGCGTACTATTAATTATAGGCTAATAAAATTCTTAGAGTCAAATAAAATTTTTGCTGACACACAATATAGATTTCGAGCACGTAAATCCACTGATGAGGCTATTCACACTTTTTCTGATTTTGTGGTATGAAACATAGATGAAAACAAGAAATGCCTAACCATTTTTTATAATAAATTGTGCAGAGAGCTTAGTGGCACCTATCTGTTTTTTGTTTGATTGGTCGTTGAGACGTGGTGTCGTGCCTAATATATGGAAGTCTGCCTTTGTCACACCCATCTTAAAAAAAGGAGACAAATCTGACATACAAAACTAACGGCCTATATCTAAATTATGTCTTTTTTCAAAAGTTTTAGAGAGACTACTGTATACAGAAATTTACTCGGCTATGGAAAGTCACTTTAGCAATGAGCAGCATGGATTCCTCAGAAAACGGTCTACTACCACCAACTTAGTATTGTCCAACGACATCATAACAGGTGGAATGGACAGTGGTCATCAGGTAGACGTGATTTACACCGACTATAGTAAATGTTTTGACAGTATTGATCATCGTGTACTTAAACAGAAGTTATTGTCTGTAGGAATACACGGATATTTATTTCGATGGTTTTCGTCATGCATAGAAAATAGATCACAGGCTGTCGTGTTACGAGGATATACGTCTCGATGGAATTCTATCCCATCTGGAGTTCCTCAAGGTTCGATCTTGGGTCCATTATTATTTATTATATTTATTTCTGACATTAAAACCTGTTTTAGAAACACACATATCCTTTTATACGCAGACGATATGAAGATCCTTAAATTGGTACGTACATTATCTGATGCGGAGCAACTCCAGTCCGATCTGGATAGGTTTGTGGTATATTGTAGGTATAATAATCTGCAGCTTAATGTGTCTAAATGCTTTCATGTACCGTTTACACGGCAAAGATGTTTAATTGATTCTGCGTATAAATTAGATGGTCACTACATAAATAAACTGCATAGTGTTAGAGATCTTGGCGTGATACATGACAGGAAACTAATTTTTGACGAACATATAGAATCCATCATAAAGAAAGCGTCAAAAGCTATGGGATTCATAATGCGAACTTGTTCGAACTTTAATTCTTTAAAACCAGTTAAGGTACTATACTGTTCTTACGTGCGCAGTACCCTTGAGTACGCTTCTCAAGTATGGAACCCCCAGTATTAGACGTATAAATCTCGTATTGAATTGGTTCAGAGGAAATTTATGAGATACTTAGATTTTAAAACACAGCAGTTTTCAGACGGCTACGCACACCGGTGTAAGCGTTATCACTTTCTGCCATTAGAATTAAGGCGTAATATTAATGGCATCTGCTTTCTTGTCAACATTGCAAATGGATCAATCGATTGTTCCGATTTACTTAGTAAAATTTATCTTCGCACTAATCAAATTAACCTAAGATTACGACCATTATTACAATTACCGTCTACAAATGCAAATTATAGGCGTAACGCTTTTTGTATACGCAGTGCAATGTTGTTTAACAGCCTGCCATTGAATATGGAAATCGATTTATTTTGCACGAGTGCGTTAAGAATCAGAAAAACTTTGAGTAAAGAATACTTCAATGGGTAAATGTTTTTTTTTTTATGGTGTTCTTTTTTATATCATTGTAATATAAATATGAAAGCTTGTAATTAGCAATTGTCAGTTGATATTATTTCGTTACCATTTACTTGTATTAGTCTGTAAGCTTTCTTAAAATTGTAAAAATAAAATAAAATAAAATAAATAAATAAATAACCATCTTTCTCAATCTTGCCAAAGCTTTTGACACAATCTCTATCCACGCCCTAATAAAAAAAATTAAGTAATATGGGAATACGGGGTAATGAACTGATATTAAAAGCTGACTATTTAACCGATCGTACGCAGCGTGTAGGGATCGGGGACCACTTGAGTGATGAACTTCCTATCGAGCGCGGAGTTCCTCAGGGAAGTGTTCTTGGCCCCACTTTGTTTCTGTGTTATATAAATAAATAATGAACTATGTCAACTTGATCTTGAGAACTTTAAAATAATATCTTACGCAGATGACACAACTCTTACTTTCAAGGGCGATTCTTGGGAAGAAGTATATTCCTTAGCTCAATCAGGTCTGAACAAGGTCTGCCACTGGCTAGCTGCAAACTCGCTTATTCTTAACGCAGATAAAACAAAATACATTCCTTTTGCAATCAGGAGCGTAGAAACCTTCTTACAAATTAAGCCTCCCATATTTGTTCATCAGTGTTCATTTCCCCCTTTGAATCAATGTAGCTGCTCAACAATACAACCAACACAAAGTATTCGATATTTAGGTGTAACCATTGATAAAAGATTGTCATTTGATGCACACATTCACAACTTATGTAAAAGAGTACGGAAACTGACTTATATTTTTAAACAGCTTAGACAGGTAGCTAATGGTAAAACGCTTAAAATGGTATATTTTGCCCTTGTTCAATCTATACTAACATATTGTGTAACAACTTGGGGAGGTGCCGATAGAACTAAAATGTTAGAAATAGAAAGAGCCCAAAGGTTGATTTTAAAAGTTGGCCTTTCAATACCACGACTCTATCCCACTGACGCACTGTATCAGGAAGCCGAGGTGTTAACTGTTAGGCAAATTTACATCCTTTTTACTATTCTGCGGCAACATTCAGATCCGTCTTCTTTCGATCTTTCTAAATTAACAACGAGGAGACATTATGCAATATGTAGCACCATCAAGTTTAAAACAGGTTTTGCCCAAAAATTTTATACTTTCCGGGGGCCTGAACTCTACAATAAGTTTAATAAAGAATTAGGTATTTTTAATTATAATAAATCTAAATGTAAACTTATATTGACTAACTGGCTACAAAAATTGAACTACACGAAAACAGAAGAGCTACTGGTCATAAACACGTAAGACCCATTCGTCTAGTTAGACATGAACCCACTCACATATCCTCTCACACTATACACTACACACAAAAACACACACAGTCAAACACAAAATACATCATACTCTCACTCATATCTCACATACACCTTGAACTCCACTACACTTTTTAGAAGTTTAAGATTTATTTTTATAATTGTTATTATTTTTTCTTTTCTAACAAATAGTTTGCCCTTATAACATATAAATGTAACGGCATTCTCTATTATTTTTAATTTATTTATATAATATTTTATCCTATAGGTGGGAGTCCCTGGTGTCCTGAAATACAAGTCTCGGCTTAGTTTAGGCACCAGTCTCCCACAAATGAACATATCCTACATAATTATACATTTTTCTATTTTTAAGTTTTAGTCATTAAGTGTTATTTGTGGAAGAAAATAAACATTTTTATTATTATTATTATTATATCCCGGCTATGTTAGACCCTTAAGGCTAGCTCAGCAGGGGGCTGAGCTAGCCATGCTTAAATCATCAGTAAATAGTTTGCCTATCGCGTCCAAGAGTTGCGGGCGCCAGTCCATTCCCGACCTCAGTTACAAGCGGTTGCCAAAAGATCCTTATTTTCACGTGTTTATAAAGTTTTAAATAATAAACTTTCAGTTTATTTAAATTGCCTTTTTTTTAACCGACTTTTGAAAAAGGAGGAGATTCTATGGTAGACTGTTTTTTTTTTATGTATGTCCGCCGATTTCTCCGTCAGTTGTGGACCGATTTACTATTCTTTTTTTATCCGAAAGAATATACTCCACCACCGAGGTGGTCTCATATAAATTTTATCGAAATTGCTTCAGCGCTTTTTGAGAAACTGAACAAAAACAAAAAATATGTATACCTAGATGACGTTTTTGTTTTCTCCAATTACGAGTATGTTTAAATTCCACGTTCCATGTTATTACGGTTTTTAGTTCTGGGGTATAATAACTAAAAAGTGAAAAATAAAAAACTTAAAAAAAAAAAACAAACGACTTTGGTGGCAGCGGTGGGATCCGAAAATCTCCAGTGCCCGGCAACCGCTACGGTCCACGTAGCGGTTGCCGGACACCGGATCCTATAAATCAACAAACTTTTACTCCAAATCCTGAAAAACTTTGTGAACCTCTATTCAGTGTACTAAGTGCTATTCTGAAACCAAAGTGCTAAGTCCTTAACGAAATCCTGTGATCATAGTGAAGTGCAACCATACCTGAAAGAGAAGTGTCGCATCCCTCACCGTAATCACTCACTTTTCTTCTTTTCCGTCGTCACGAGAGTGCCGAAACCTGTGGGAAGATTTTTACAAAACTTACCACTCACCTTACCTCGTGGCTTCTCGTCGTGTCAGCCTGCATCCTGTACAAGAGCCAAAGGGCCAGTTCCTAAAAGCATCCAAGGTCGTCCAAGATTTGAATGAAATCTTATTTCGTCGCCTAACGGTGCACAGTCGCACCACCTTATCAATCGGAACGTTCCTGCTCGCCGTTATCGCCGTCGCCTACGCGTCATTACTGTGAGTCTTTGGTCATTGTTTAGTCTAAGTTTTAAATACCAGTGATTCTCAACCTCTTATTTTAAAACATAATATTGTATCTATTGACAGTTTGCTAGTGAAAATGTATGTTATATTGTGTCTTCCGTGGCTTTAAAACTAGTTTTAAAACGTTTTATTATGAAAAAAAACACTGAAGGCAGAAGACAGTAAATTAACTTTAAATATCCCAGAACCTGAAAAGATACTAAGTGATAGCGAAATCGTGAAGTCACCCGTTACTTCTCCTCGTGTAACTTGGCAAACCAAAGCGAACCTCACAATGTCAGAACTCGATCTAAATATAATTCAAATTCGTAAAATCTTATGACGGTAAACCCTAAATTCCTTTCTAGTGAATTGTGACAATGCCTACGAACTTGCTTTAGAACCTCAGAAGCAAATTCTCTTCAAATTCATTCTCAGCCAATTAAATGGCAAAGCAGAAACTGCCTGCTCAATCAAAGAGTTCACCATTTGGGAGCAACTTGAAGACTTTTTAAAAACGCAATTTAGTGAGCGTAAACATTATTCTCATCTCCTGACTGACCTTCAAGAAAGTAAGCAAGACCAGTCAGAAAATTTAAGCCAATACGCATTACGCTTGGAAACCTATCTCTCACAACTTCTAACCGAGATATCCTTATCTAATAATAACGCCAAGGAACTTACTTGGTCGTACAGCAGCCATGGAGGATCTCGCCCTCCATCATTTCCTCATGGGATTACATCCCAGAGCTTCAAACATTGTGAGATGTAGGTCACCTAAAAATCTAAATGAAGCCATTAATCTAGCCTTAGCTGAAGAACGGATACAACAAACTGTGACTAACTAAATGACCCCAGGCTGATAAAAATCGTTTTTCCTAATATCATAGATTCTGTGTTGAAGTTCGGTTTTCCTTTGTGGGAAAAGGTAGTGCCCCTCCAGTGCTAAGTTTATTACTTAGTTTATTACCGCACATACCTTGTGCCATTCGCCCCTGACTGGTCATGGCTCCAACCAATGATAATTCGTCCACAGCCTTGTTGTTGAAACAAGGAAGGGCCCGAAAGAAATGATTTGTGAGACTTAGAAATTCAAGTTGTGAAACACATAAGAAGTGGTTTAGAAACATATCATATAACTAAGGGATGCTAAGTAAATCTTTAATTAACGATAGTTCGTGTGAATAACCCTTACGCTAGCGTAATAGGTAGTTGGTCAACATCTACTCATACGATACCTCACATCTACACTCATAATACTTCAGATTAACACTCCTTTAGTGACGCAATCGGCTTTTCAGCGTCAATACGTCGTAATCATGCTTATAAGAAGCATGTCCCCTAGCAGCTTTCTCAAGCTGTAAAGCGTGACGGTGCGGCTTTTCAGCAGCAGAACTTCGTCATCATGCTCTTGAGAGACATGGACCCTGACAGTCCTTGGACTGCATATATGATAATTATAGATATGGTCAGCCCGACCCCCCAGGAAGTGTATCATTCGTACAACAAGTACATCCTTAAAGTACGGTGCTCGTATCTGACCGAAACAAAGGTCATAGATAGAGAATATAAACTCAGGTATTAATACAAATACTAACTGATAATATAGTTGAGTCTTCACTCAAGAAGTAAATAGAGTTGAACATTCCAACTCCCTTGAAATCCTACACAGACAGTTCAATAGCGCCAACAACACGCTTCTGTCTGTTAAGTTCTAAGAACTTTAGCCAACTAGCTCTCCCCGCGGCTCCACTCGCATGTCTGTTTAAATTATTACTTAAACACAATACTTCTTCTAGTTCTTATTTCTTTTTACTTTTTTCTCAATAGCTTGAATGATATATGGCGGGTCTTTTATTGGCATGGAGCGTTCAAGGCGGGAAGCAATTAGCTCAGGAAGCAGACAATGCAAATAAAATTTAGACAATGGGCCTACCATTTTGTCCTGCCAGAACGTAGGGTCTCTTTTTATACATTCGACTTTCATCAAGTAATGATCTCCAGTCCATACGGTAAATAAGCACATATCCATCTCCGTAATGTTTAATTGGCCCTGAATTTGGCAATTCAGCTTGCATATTTTTTGCAGAAAATGGGCATTTCACTTCTACTAGTCCTGTTTTCCAAAATTCAAATTCAAATTCATTTATTGTTTGTCACAGGTGGAAAAGCAGTAAAGTTCTTATCTTAATAATATATAGATCGCTGCAACATACCCATAGGGCGTACAATATGCAATCAATATTCCATCTTTGTCTTTATCGCCATCGGGACTGGCTCCTAAATATTGGAGTGTCTTATGAATATAAAGACTGCAGCGGGCAATTGTGATGTTTTCCTGCAGAGATAACTGGGTTAATGCTGTTTGTTCATTATCTCTACCATATGTGAGCGATGCGACATTTGACAGGTTTTGCGGTATCACAATAGCTTTCACTAAAGGAGCGCAGCTAATGTTTTCTTTGCGTTTACATTGAAGAGGTCTGTAAGCAGCAGCTGTAACTATCCCGGAATTTCACCAGGTACTGTAGGGTAAGATGCCAAGCGATGCAAGCGATAATGAGCGTTATGTTTATAGACGGAAAGGTGATTATACTGTGCACTACTTAAGAAAGGCGGCAACAAAAATGATGTGATTTATTTACTACTAGCTTCCGCCCGCGGCTTCGCCCGCGTGAAAAGTATGATTATAAATTTGAGTGGTATTTATAGAGAGTATCAAGTTAAAAAAACACTGTAGGAATCAAATCCAAAGTCAGTTATTCAAATTAGGCTGCAAACCAGAACTTTTTGAACGTCTAAGTTCTACATAAAGACAGTCCCAAAACGCCTGCCCTTCACTTTACCTTTTTAGTATCTTGCCCGTGACTCCGTTTGCGTAGACATCTGGATTAGGTCCAAACATTTGTGAAAGATTAAATGTTAGTACGGGCTAGGATCATGATAAATTAGAAATTCATACATTCGCAGGGCTTACCAAAGTTGAACAGCGATTTTTTGCGTTAGGCCGAACATATCTGTCTCTCATCTCTTTTCTATGGACTGCCTGCGTTTGTATCTACGTTTGACGACGAAGTTTTGTTGTTTATGTTAAATTAACTTTTTCATGATTTTGGCACCCTGGTAGCTTCCCTGCGGCTTCATCCGCGTGCAGGTCTGAAATTTCTCTTCTTCATGATTCTGTTTTCCTGGTAGTTTAAGAATCTATACCGCTCAGGATTCCAGCCCCGAAAATACTTATTCAAGATGTTACCTCTTATGATCCCAGCCTCGGAATACTTTATGTGATTCTGATCGCCTGGTAGTGCGAGAATTTATACCGCTCGGAAATTTCACTTCTTCACGATTCTGTTCTCCTGGTAATTTGTAAATCTTTCTCTACCTCTTACGATTCCTGCTCCAGAATACTTTTTGTGTTTCTGGTCTCCTGGTAGTTTGTGAGTAGTCTTTATCGCTCATGATTTCAGTCCTCGAAATTTTTCTCCTCATGTTTCTGGTCTCCTGGTAATTTGTAAATCTCTACCTCTCCTAATACCAGCCCCTGAATAGTTTTTGTGATTCTGATCTTGTGGAAGTTTGTTAATCTATACCGCTCAGGATTCCACCCCGGAATTCTAATTCCGTATTCTAATTCTAATCAGGATCATTCATATTTCTACGGAATTTTTTTCGACATGATCATTTGTAAACTTTTCTTTTCGCTTTTTGTGCCTCATATATATTTGTGTATTTGCCAGTAGGTTTATTAAATACGCATTTATGAATAGCGTTTATTGGGTGCTTGGTATTAAAGGAAATAAGTGAAGCGGAACACCTTTCCTGGTATGAATTTTTATGTGTGTAATTTATTCGTTTCCACCCACATATTTGGCAATCACTGAATTGAATGTCTCAGCAAGATTGCTATCAACGTCGTAAATAAGACTTTTAGCGTTTGCAGCTAAAAACAAGACAATTTGACTCATTTTCCTCCACAAAATTGTGTTAGCTACATCAAGTGCCGTATTTAGGTCGGTTTTGTCAGTTGCTGGGCATATAGCGTCATCGCAATCAGAGTGACTACCAAAAGAATGGTTTAATGCATTCAAAATATCTGCACGAAGTTTAACCATTTTTTGACTGTCAGTCAGGTCTTCGTGTTTCCTTAGCTTTACAGCCCGCACTGTGTATCTGCGTAACTTCATGATTTTGAAGTCTTTTAAAAGTTTCCTTTATTGGATAGGAATATGAGTATCTTTAGTAAGTGCTCTCAGTTTGTTGCACAGATTTATCAGCAGGTGGTTTCTGCACTCGGTTTTCTGAACCTTGCAGGTTTTATATGGATTGCTTTCTAATATTTTTTTATGAGTACTTGAATCACCATCTGATATCAGTCTAGCATATACTTTATTAGACCGTGAGTTTCAAGAGAGCTACTAAAACCTTCAACAAGCGACGTTGACTCCATACTGGAAGTGCTACCAGAATAGTTCTTATAGCATATGTGATTTGCAGGTTCAATTTTTTTATTATCTGCTTTTGCACAAACTATGCAGTATTTATTTTTTACACAAAGGTATAAAATTTTACCCGTGTATGCGCCAATTATTGCTACTGCACCTGATGATGCTGAATAGTTATTTCGGAAAGATCTTTTGGACCAACACCCGTCAGCTATTACATCAATCATTGGTGTACCTTCACAGTCGACACTGCCAATTTCTTTAGCATGTTCTGCCTCTTCGATGCCTGCCTTGGTCATTTCTTCTACTGCCGTCTTATGAAACCATTCGTAAACTTTTTTACTTGTTTGAGCATATAATTTTTTTGACATACCAGGTATATCAGTATTACCTGCTAATTCATTTAAATTTCCCAACCCACAGCCAATACTAATAATACCTGCAACTATACCGTGATTTACATCACAAGTGTTAGACGGATCTTCAGTATTTATGTCAAATTCGGAATTCCAGACTTCACACTTGAAACGCAGTTTTGAAATAAAACCTTTACGTCGCTCACTTTCTGCGCTCATTTCAAATTTGTATACCTGCATCCAAAAGATTTTTCGTTATGATCAGCAATCTTCCCCAAATTTTTCTAAAAAAATATCTGATCGATACGATTCTGCGTCCTTCTAGGCAAAACAGTTCGTCATCATTGGTAGTTTCTGTTACATTTTCAATTTGTAACGGTTGGTCATCGCTAGTAATTACAGGATGTTGACGTTTCCTTACGAGAATTCGGCGAAATGGAAAAGCCTCCTCAAATGTTTAAAAACGTTTCCGGTTAATTTTTTTATTTGACAATATTTTCATTCATCACTGGTACTTCCGTAGTAGAAGAGATAGGCTTAAAATTTTGAGCTTCTGACAGATTGCTAACATCTGACAATGGTTGACGAAAGCCAGCAGCAGTCCAGTGAAATTAATTAAATTAAATAAGTCATATTTTGAACAGTTTTAGAAGTATTACTAAAAATCGTCTTAATACTAATATTATTAGCAGAACCCTGCGATTTCTTCCGCTGCAAAAAGTAGCCAATGTGTAATCCAAGTTTTAGGCTATCTTCATACAAAATTTTATCTGTATTAATACAGCCGTAACGGAGTTTAGAGGAAACAAACATACACACGCGCAAATCGCATTTAGAACATTAAACACTAAACACACACACACCCTCACCCAACACTTCCCCACACACACTCACACGCACCCCCCCCTCCCCTCACACACACACACCTTCTGACATCATGCATAAACACACTAGAACACATAATATCGATAGGAAGTGAGGAGCTGAGGACCAAAAACTCACATATCCACGTTTGACACTTTCGTTTTTAGGGTTCCGTGACCGAAGGGGACCCTAGTACTAAGCCTTCGCTGTCCGTCCGTCCGTCCGTCTGTCTGTCAGCAGGCTGTATCTCATGATCCGTAATAGGTAGACAGTTAAAATTTTCACAGAATGTGTATTTCTGTTGACGATAACAAATAATAAAAAAATAATAAAAAAAATAACGGGGCTCCTACTACAAACCTCTTCGAGCTCTCTCTACTCAGCCGGTTTTTTAGTTCTTATTCGACTCCGATCTCGATTTGGAGTCGAGTAAGATAAAAAAATGAAAGTGTCAAAAGTGAACATGTGAGATTTTGGTCCTCACCTCCTCAAGTGGAATTACGAACACTATCGATAATACTCAATACCCATCACGTCGAGTCGCTCGCGCGCATACGAAGCGTGCGCTCGTGTACCATATTATCGGTGTCCTTATACGTCACGCGATTAGTGCTACCTTGCGTTAGCTAAATAATAGTTTATAGTTTATATTATCAAAAACCAACATCAATCTGTCGCGTTCCGAAGCTGACATAAACAAACTCTGTGAAGATGAACTAATTAACGATCTGAGTTCATCATATGTTACACAAAGACCTAAAAGCTTCAGGTCTTCGAGTGCTGAAAAACCAGTCGAAAAATGTAATTTTAAAACCGAACTGAGAGAAATGATGAAACAATTTATTGCAACACAAAATGCCCGGCTTGAAACCCTTGAAGCTCATATATTGGACCTCAAGCTACATTTCACTAAGATCGAGACCTCAAATACTGCTATGGCGAGCTCGTTAAACTACTTATCACACCAAATGTCTTCCTTGGAAACCAAGATAACAGGTCTCGAAAAAGATCGCGCTGACATGTGTAGCCATTTATCGACTCTTGATGAAAATATCGACACTCTAGAGCGTAACTTGATTAAAACATGCGTAGAAATCAGAAATGTTCCACTACGTCAAAAAGAGTCTAAGCAGGAATTATATGACTCTGTCCATGTACTCTCTGATGTCCTCGGCATTGATGTTAAATCAGACATTAGAGACATTTCTAGGTATCGAGTCAAAGAGTATAATAATAATACGTATCGAGTTGACAAACAAAATAACTCCTTAGCGTTGTTTATGGAATTTACTAACACACTCACTAAAAGCAGGTTTCTGGACTCAGTGAAAAGCTACAACAAGCGATTTCCCAATCAAAAGCTCAATTCAGCAAACCTAGGATTCACAGCAAAAGCGGTTCCCATATCCCATATAGCAGAGCAGCTGACAGCACAGTCCAGAAAACTGTTTTACTTGGCTAGAAACTTTGCAAAAGCGCATAAATACGAGTATTGTTGGATTTCAAATGGCCGTATTCTGATGAAAAAGGTTGAGGAATCACCATGAAGTTCAATTGCAACAATTATTCAAATCACCTGAAAAATGACTATTTGTACTAGCCTTAATTACATTAATTTTTGTTTTTTTGCTTGAACTATTTTGTAGATTAAGTCTGTGTAACTTACCGCTTAAAAATATCAATATTAATTTTGCATGTTAATCTTTACATTAAGATAAGAAAAAGCTTTACTCTACACTTCAGTTCACACGTACCTATACTAATCTATACACACAGCAACTCAAACAATATCCTATCACTTACCACTACATCTCGTAATAATAACAAATCACGCCATACTGTTAACCTTTATTACTGCTTCTCTTACCTGAAAACCAAGAATCACTTTCCGAACTGTCCCCTAAACCATTATTAACTTTTTTACTTTAACATTTGATCACATAAACTTGTTGAATGATAATCTGGACGAATTCTCTGTATCTAAAGTTTTTTTCAGCGCACACCAGAAGACTGTTTATCTACGATTAAACACCCGGATAACTACCTGAAAGTTCTTTCCCAAAATATAAGATAAATTAATCGAAACTTCCATGATTTTTTTGAAACACTTCTTTCCCGTCTTTCTCTTGAGTGTGAAGTAGCTGTTCTAACAGAATGTTGGCTACCTTGTCTAAGCAATACCACCCTACCCCAGCTCCAAGGTTACTCACCGATTCAAACTACTAAACACCGTAATCAGAGTGACGGGGTAGTCGTTTACATCAATTCAAATCTTGCTTTCAAAGTACATGAACCTGAATTTCATGACTCTACTTCTGGTTTAATCATTGAACTTGCGTCTAATGTTGCTATCCTCTGCGTTTATAGATCCCCCTCTAACGCTAGCACTGAAGTCTTTCTCAAATCTTTAAACGAAATACTATCTTCCTTGACTACTTTTCAAACTGTTGTGCAACATTCTCTCTGAAATCCACCACGCAACCCTTGACACCCTCTTGACATACTCTAAAAGCACACACCTGCCAAGCCAATTCGGCCTCTTGTAACTGTCCTACAACTTCTTCCACTGACACAACTAAATACCTCGGTATCATTCTAGATAAACACCTTAACTTCAAAGCGCATATCACCCACTTTACTGCTAGAGTTCGCAAACACATATATCGTTTTAAAACACTCAGACACATTGCCAATACAGATATAATACGCACCGTGTATCTTGCCATGTGTCAGTCAGTCATCTTGTACTGTATTACCAGTTGGGGTGGAGCTACAAATCTACACTCAAACCGCTGGCAGTAGCCCAGAGAGCCATTCTTAAGGTTGCTACTTTCCGGCCATTGCTCTATACATATAAGAATTGCAAAGTCCTCACGATCCGGCAAACACTCATTCTCAACATTTTATTATTACAACACCAAAAAACTCCTTTTATAAAAACTCAATCCTCACATTAGGCGAAAGAACGAAATTTGCAAACTACCATTCAAACGCTTTGCTTTTACTAAACGTTTCTTTTACTACCTTGGACCATTTTTGTATAACAGAGTTAACAAAACTATCCTTGTGCATCAATGCTCTTATGATATGTGTAAAAACAGATATCGTACTTTCTAAACACTTTAAACTACGACGACACTGAGTGTCTGCTTACTTCACAGTCGTAATGACTTTTCTATCACTCCGTTTCTAAAACCCCATCTCTATCTTTTCCGTTTACACACCCACGCCACACCTACATCACAAAACACATACACACCACACCTACCTGACAAAACACATGCACACCACACCTACTCCACAAAAAACACACATAGTATAAGTTATTATACGTTTATAAGCATTGTTTATTTAATTAAACCAATTATGCACCTTACGGTCCTAAGCAGTCTATATTTCAATTAAATGTACCCTTCTGTGGGAACCTGCAATTGACTAGCGAACCTTAATACAGGTTTCTATGGAACCTAGCTAGGACGCCAGATTTAATTCTGTATTGTTACTCTCTATATTTATCCCTAAATTGTAAAATTATATTTATTGTAACAGACTGTATCACACTTCTTTGCATTCAATAAATTAAAAAAAAAAACATTCTGCTGTAGGTTCTCGGCACTACGTTGAAGACGATTCCGTAGCTTAGCGCGAAATACGTGCTCCAAGTGCGCGTCACCGTATCTGGACTCTAACGCTTCCAGCAGCTGCTCGTAGGTCATATCCTTGCCAAGAGCCTCAAGTATGGTTAGGGCCTGGTCTCGGAGGCCTAAGGTGAGCGCGGTCCTATCTTGTTCTTTGGTCCACCCATTCGCCTTCATAACGGCCTCAAATTGTATTTTGTAGGACGACCATGAAGATGTTCCGTCGAATGGGGCACCTTAAATCCACGTGCCGAAGGTGCAGCGACCACTGAAGGCACAACCTCTTCTCCAGCCCTAAGATTACCTAAAGCCTTCTTCAGCGCAGCAATCTGAAATTCAGCTTCTGAGATACGATTCTCATGCTGGTGAACCTGCTCCTTCATCACCTGGAGCTCCTTGCAAGTGTTGAGTGAAGGTCTTCTCCTCTTTATCTTGTTGAAGCTTCTCTTCCATTCGACGGGCCTGTGCTTCTTGGCGGTGGGCCTGCTCTACGCCTGTTCTTCTTGGCGACGGGCCTGCTCCTCTTTTTCTTGTTGAAGCTTCTCTTACAACCGACGGGCCTTCTCCTCTTTACGGCGAGCCTGTTACTGCAATAGCACCATTAGCGCAGGCAAGTCTGGCAATGCTGGTGCTGAAGAAACTACATGGGCCAGCGACTGGCTCTATCGTAGGTTGAACACCACAACACCAGTCTGTATCGGGGAATCTCCAAACCGCCTCTGACTCCTTGTACGAATACCGTCCGTGTCGTCATTTGGTAAAATTAGCATAATTTATCCCTCACTTATGGCACCCATTTGTTACGAGCTGGGTATTGGATAAATTATTTTACACTCGTAACCAAATATCTTATAACTAACAACTTATTTACACAAACACTAATTCTCTAATGATCACTATTCTCTTCGTAATCGCTTGTATTGGCATCCGTAGTCGAAAACAGACTGACTCACTCGCCGCCCGCCCGGCCTATTTATAGTCATAGAAGTTTCCAGAACATTGTCGAACTATCCTATAGTGGAATATTCTAGAAACATCTATGAACTTCTACACAGTACCACAGTGGAATTTTCTCGAACGTTGTGGAAACTTCGACCACATTCTCGAACGTTCCAGTGTAATACGGTCGACGTAATATTATGTTAGTAGATAGATAATTATAGCTATGTTAGAAAAATTTAAAATACTATTTTGGACATGCATGAGCGACCAATGAACTTTATAGGAGTACAAATAAATTAAACTTTTACACCAGTGTTCGATAGATGGCGTTGTACGATTGCGTCATCTTTCTGAATCGCGCTATGGTTTCGTTACACGCGTTTAATAGGGTTCGCGCTGGCTCTTAGATTAAATTAGTGATTTGCTCTTTTTCACTGCACTTTAAATTTATGAAAAGAAACTCTGGAGTTTTTCAGATTCTTGTAAAAATAAACCCCGCCTAGGCATGGGCGTTTTCGGTTTTTTCCGCAAACGGTTATGTAACCGATACACAGTTTGCATATCGATATCGAAAACGGTTTTCAGATATCGATATCTTTAATACAGTTTGCAAACGTTAACATGATAGTTAGATGAGCAAACTAACAACGAACGCGAACTAACACGTTTACATTCAATACATCGATGCAGGTTCAAATCAAACAGTATGCAGGATCAAATTCAACCTTATTACTTAGAACTGTAGTTCTATTTTGTAGAGTAATTGTCTCACTAATATCGAGTAGTCGTAGCCGCTTATCGTAACTATACAATAGAAACTAAACCTTATTGCTAGTACAGTAAGATATACTATTACGAAACTATTAATCATGCAAACATGGCTAAAGTTACCTCATATTCGCTTAATCTCTTTTATACCAGTAAAAGAGTATATACTTAGAAAGAGAGGTGGCGCATATGGTTCATATCGTTTGTGAAGTTTGCGTTTTGTTCGTACGTTTTCATTGTTACTGTTTTTAGTTCTAGTTCGCTAGTCGAGGTTTCGGCTAGTTTTTTTGTGATATCGGTTATGTTGACATAGATATCGATATGGTATGATATCTAACATATTATATCCGATATAAGTTACGTTTTGATATATCCGACTCATGTCTAACCCCGCCATTTTTATTATTGTTTTCTTTTGCTATCGTATTTTCGAAAAACTGTTCATACAATATTATTATTACATTACAGGCTCTCAAAATCAACAAAAAATAAATAAAAAATAAAAATTGTTATAATAATCTACTCAAGGGACTGCATGGGAAAATTAAAAGAATTTCTAATAAAATATTTCATTTATTATTAAAAATTACATTTATAATACACAAAAATAGTACTTATCTACAGAAGCATCCGTATAGCACCTATATTACAGTTACGAAGCGCATATTACTGACTGTGCATGTGTTACGTAAAGCTGATGCCTGTGATGTCTTACACAAAATATATCTTATCTTCATTGCAATACAGCTCTCATTAAATCAATACAACATAATTTTAATCGCGATCTCAAATAATATCAATAATAACAGGGTAAGCGAATGACCCCGATTGTGGCGCCATCTATACAAATAAACTAATCTGTATTAATCTTGTTCGTCGAATCTTTTGAGCCTATAGTAAAACGACTCAGGTATTCTCCAGAATTAAAGTCCTGAATTCTTACCTACCTAAAGACTTTGTCATCGACAAAAAAAACTCTATTAACGCGGCCATCTTGAAAAAAATCGCGCCAAAAAGTTGAGATCGCAAACATATTTTCACAACTTATAACAACGTAAACTCCAAGCTTATTCTAGTACAGTATTATTCAACGTTTTGGTCCATTTATAAAATAACAAACACTGTGTGTGAGCGTTGCATAGCTTCCTAAGTGACTCGCGAGTATGACTTGTACAATAGGAACGATTTAAAGAAGCTTCTTCTACTATTAAAATGCTTTTACGTAAGTAATATCTACTTTGGCGACACTTATATGTCCAGTTCTCACACCAAAACACAGTTCTCGCACTTGAAACAGTCACCCGCACTTCAGTAGTAACACGTGGAAAAAGAAAATTCTCTTTACTACATACACTACATATAAAAGTCCCCCGCCGCGACTGTCTGTTCGCGATAAACTCAAAAACTACTGAACGGATTTTCATGCGGTTTTCGCAAATAGACGGAGCGATTCATGAGAAAGGTTTATGCATATAATTTGTACCCGTGCGAAGCTGGGGCGCGTCGCTAGTTACTAGATAATAGCGAAGTCTAAGACGATGTATGGACTGTATCAACTCTGTGAAACATGGCTACAAAGAGAGGTGACTATTTGACTACTGAAGTTAAAGAATGGAAAAGGATAATGTTAAGCCGAACCACGGGGTCTCATCCCGGACAAAGAATTTTAGTTCAAACAAACAAACAATAGATGGCGTAATATGCATCGATTTCTTAATGAAGTCTACGTAACATTAATATTTTGAAAAAGAAATAAGGTAAAAACTGTATTTTCTTATTTAATAAACTACTCTAAGCATAAAATTGTGGAATCCTGGGCTCCTAATTAAAATTTAGATGTTTATTGGAACCAATCATCAGGCATTTATATTTCTTGTACCAATAGATGGCGCTTTTTGAAGTTTTAGAGTTTCTCCATTCGGCTCTTTAAAATTTGTATAGTGAAACATTTTGAAACTGTAAAATTGTTATGAAGTGCCAAAAATACTTTATAGTAATTCCTCAATGTGTGAGAAAATATTGGTAAGACTATGTCAATTCATTCAACTTGCAAGCCATCGCTGCTAACACCATCTAGCGAGGTGTAGAGGACGGGCTCGAATGAAGAACAAAAGTTGCTTTTGCAAGTCGAAAACCCGTAATTACGGCGGTACCGTTTCTTTGTATGGGATGAGGCATCTGTACGCTAGTATTATCTGTGGCCGAACCAAATAAATTTGATAAGGTTTTGGGATAAGGAACCACACTGGGCCCGCGTCGTGGATTGCGGCCCATTCCCTCTCCTAGAGAGGCCTGAATCCCAGCCAAGGTAACATATTATAAAGTCTAATTATGCTTCAGGGCAAGAGACTACATACAGTACACTGAGACATTTTTAAAAATAGTATAGCTATGTATTTCACTTATTTAGTGAGCATACAACCACATTTTAATATTATTATGCCTTCGCTTAGACCGTATGTGACCTTATTTATAAAAAAAAGCTTACATGATTAGTTCCACCAATTATTAACAGGTTCTTAATTTAAATTTTACGATGGAGAATTTGAATTTAGAATCTGCTAATCAGTATTTAAACGAAGCGTTTGGTTCACTAGTTTTATTATAAACTAGCACTCCGCCCCCAATTTCGTCCGCGTGAATTTCAAAAATATTTATAGCCTATGAGACTCACAAATAACGTGGCTTTCTATTGGTGAAAGAATTTTCAAAATCGGTTCAGTAGATCCAGAGATTACCCCCTAGAACCTCACAAACTTTACCTCTTTATAATATTAGTATAGATAATGCTGATAGTTATAATTAACACGAATATTATAAGTAAAATAAAATATCTTTTTAAACAATTCATCGTTTACACCAGTTTTAATGAAATACATTTTTGTATTTTACAGGCACAGGCTTATGAGGTAAAGATTACTACAAATATTTGGATACCACTTTATTAGGTTTCAGTCCGTTTAAAAATCTAGCCGCAGTCACGCTGACAGACTTTTGTCAAAAAATACATCTGTAAAAGTTATTGAGTAAGTAATTTAATTATTAGTTATTTTTACAGCAACATTTTTTTTTTCAATGAAAATTATGTCAACAGAAACATTCAGATAAAATAAATAAATGGATTTTCTATTTCTATTATACTGAAAATAAAACAAATAAATTAGAAATAAATATTAAGTACAAGGAGAGTTATATCAGAAATATTTTTATACTACATTGGAAAGCTGTGAATTCGATGAGATTTATGTTGAAGCTAGAACTTGAAAAAAACAGAAAAAATCGCATTTACTTTGCTGTGTTCTATCTCAATATTTATTAAAGCTTGGATCTTTCCATCTCTTTCCTACATGTCTGCTAGTTATTGTGCAATTGGAGAGCGGAATTATTTGGTAAACATCATTCCAGTCCAGACGCCTTGGATCCAGCTCGAAGGACCAGACTTATTACAATCTCAGACCTGATAATATCACTAAATAATTTGATTCTAATATTATTAGTATGAATTATTAATAATTATTATTTTCTAGTGTCGATTGTCAAATGTTGTAAAGTTAACCATTCGAAACAAAAAGACCGGTATTCTACATATAAGGTAAAAAAATGGTTATTTTTTTGTTAGAGTTTCTCCTATTGTAAATATTGTGTTCTTATGTTCTAAAACATGAATATACCTTTCGGTAAAACATTGTGTTCTTATTGTAATAACAACATAAAGAAAATCTTTTAAAAATCCCATAAATGTCCTGAAATGCTTTCACAAAGAACTCCAACGTCCTATCCATGGTATTGTATGATGAAGAATACCATATTTACTAGTAAATTACATTACTAAGCTAAAAACACCTTTGTGTTTCGTGTCACATCTAATAAAATCATGTAAGAACCTTACTATTTTTTGCAATTGGCATAACGACATAGACAAAGCACAAAAAATATAGTTCACTGATATTTAATTATGGGAAATAAGGTTGAATATTTCACATGCATTACAGTTCATTGCTTTTTTTTATAGTTTTAGCTTCGCACGGTTTGTGCATTTAGCCAAGTTTAGAAAGTATTTTGTTTTTAGATACAGAATACAGTCACTATGTTTTCTATTAGAATGCAGATGTTAATGTTTTTGCAGTATTTGGCAGCAAATGTATCGAATTAGTGTTCTCGACAAGCTTCACTGATGTAATCAATACTTCAATAAAATTCTCAGCTTAAATTTATCGAGATCGCGTCTGTTTTAATGATTCCACATATTGTCCAGTTGCGACACTTGAGACACAAAACTACACCAATTTTACATCGCAATATCCACCAGAAGGATATTTGCGAACAATAAAAACAGCCACTGAACTTCACTCGAAGAAATCCCGCCAATAACTCCCCATAATATTTTACCAATAGATCTTGTATCTAGTCACAGAAAAACAAAGTGTCATCCTTTCAAAATAAGGCTACACCTGGGCAAAACACGCTGCATACAAAAAAGACTCAAAAGCCAATTATTCATTTAAAAAACAAAACATATTAATCTAGGGTACAATTAAATTAGTTACCGGACTCCGCAGCTGTATCTTCGATATCTGAAGACCACAAAATACAAAGACCCAATAGCCATCACGTCTTTGCCAGGGTCGTGGGAGTGATCGAAAGAATCACCTTGCCCTGCGGCGTCTCAGGCCCTTGCCTAGGTCGCTCAAGCTCCTGCTTAGGTCGCGGATAAATTTGAAAGAGTCACCTTGCCCAGGCATAGGCAACTGAAGGAACACGAGTGGGTTTTAGACAGTAAGAGTCTGACACGCCCTCCTGCTCCACCCAGAGCGGGAGAAGTTATTTGATGATTTTCCACCAAATAAAAAAGACCCAATACCCATCACGTCTGCAGCGTTTCGCTAACCAATTTAGTTTGACCTTGACCTTTTGGCCTTTGCAGACGTACGTGTAGCATCTCTTTAGGCCGAGGTGGCACAGAACAGTCTCTCTCAATCACTACACAATCCATTGCGCACCACTCAGCACTACACTCCAGGTACTCTCACATGAGACCTGCGATGTATCCCCGCTGGGCAGCGTTCACTAGCTGGACGAGTTGTTGTACTGCGGCCGGCCCGCCAGCTCGAGGAGATATCTGTCAGGGTGCTCGATCCAGTCCGCTGCTGACAGTTTCACCTGGAAAAAGAAAGATAGATTAAAACGAGAAATGAAAAAAAAAAACATGGACCGAATTGAAAACCGCCCCGTTTTTTTGAAGTCGGTTAAAAAGAGTGTGGTTATGAATCATCACCATAAACATCACTGCAAGTGATGCATGTCTCGAGTATTGTTGGAAAGTAAGTTTTACACGATACAAAAGGTTTTATACACTTATTTCTCTATCTTCGTACTAGTTCTGCCGCGGGGTGGGATGGAATAACAGCCAGAATGATAAAATCGAGCAGACAGTTCTTAGTGCCCTCTATCACACACCTATGTGAGCTCTGTATTTCCAGGGGAGTATTTCCAAGGTCCTTGAAGAAGGCGATAGTGCATCCTATCCACAAGGGCGGGGACAGAGACTGTGTCAATAATTACAGACCAATATCTGTCCTTCCGGCGCTGACAAAGATTTTGGAAAAAGTCCTTAATACTCGTTTGGTCAACTATATGAAAGGACATGGAATTCTATCAGAAAACCAATATGGTTTTCGTAGTAAAAAAACATGCGAGGATGCTGTTGCTGCCTTTGTTGACAGTGCTGTGAGGGTACTAGATGATGAATATAAATGCCTGGGTGTATTCCTTGACTTATCTAAGGCATTTGATACTGTCTCTGTCCCCATACTGCTTAATAAATTAGATACGAATACGAGTGAGAGGTCCTGCGCTGGCAGTCTTTAAGAGTTACCTATCTGAGCGAACACAATGCGTCAAAATTGGCTCAATCATTAGTGACGAACACTCATTATTATCATTTGGAGTTCCGCAGGGCTCGATTTTAGGCGCTACCCAATAGGGTGCTATTGACATAAATCAAGAATACTTGATTTATGTCAATAGCCTATGCAACTTATCCATCCCTCACTGTAGCATATTTACATACGCGGATGATACGGCTTTGCTCGTGCATAGTCAGGACTGGGGTGAGGTTCGTGAGCGAGCGGAGTTTGCGCTTGGCATTGTAATGTCTTGGTTAGGATGCAATATTCTCACACTGAACATAGAAAAAACGAAATACATCCCGTTCTCAATTAGATCTTCTACACGGCCGGATGACTCGTATGTCAAGGCTCATTCATGTAGTAACCAGGTAGATCAATGCCTCTGCCCTCCCCTAGTCAGGGCAAGTCAAGTAAGGTACCTCGGCATTATGATAGATAATCTGATGTTGGAAGGCGCAAATTGATGGTACGACTGGCAGAGTCAGGAAACTTATAGCAATTTTCAAGAATCTACGACATAGTGCTGACTTGTATACACTTCGGATGGTCTACTTCTCGATCTGTCAGTCGTTGCTTTCATTTGGGGTAACGGCTTGGGGTAGCGCACCAAAAACTACGACGATAGTTTATGACTTTTAAGCATTTCAGGTATAGCACCATACAATTATTTAAAGACTGCAAGGTTATGACCATCAGACAGCTCTTTGTGCTCAACGCTATCATGCGCAGACACGGTTCACTGGATTTTGCGGGTCATCTGGCTAATAGAAGATCTAAATATGTTTGTCCTGCTGTGCGGTGTAGAACAAGGCTTGCTGAGAGACACTTTCGAGTTATAATTGCGTCAACAAGCATTGTAATATTTATGGAACAAATAAATTCGAGTGTAAAAAGAGAGTGAGTCAATAGCTAACAACTCTCAGTTATCAGGAAGTCAAGCAGCTAATAGGAAAGCTTTTATGATTTTTTCAGACAACACAAACCTATAACACACACATACAAATACATTTATACAACGGCAGCCAACCTAAAGAGAGGATACATTTTTACTTTTTGGTAATTCGTGCACTATAATTTTATTTTATCTAATTTTATTGTTATTATCTTTAAAATCAAATTAATAATTAATTAACTAATAATTGAACTGAAAAACTGAATGATTATGTAACTGGATCATTTTTATAATTGAGCACTCGAACTTTAACGATTGAATAATAATTAATACTGAAACTGTTTACATAAGTTGTAATTTTGTAAATAAAATGTAATGGGTAAGCTCTGGCACCCTTAACACAAGTTAAATCTTAGTTTGGGTGCCAGAGGTCGTTAATATGTGTTAATGCAATTTTTAATAGAAACTATTTCTCAATATGTAATTTAATATTATACTGTAATACTCTTGTGAAAATTGTAAAATGGGAAGTAAATAAATTATAATTATTATTTGTTTTTGAGATAAACGTTGCCCCATACTAGGAATTACTTCTGTATCGTGGGTGGGTTCACAAACATGCATAATCACATGCACAAGACATTCAGACCCAGATCAACTATCTGTAGGCAATACAAATATTTGTTCCGTGCGGTAAAGAAAGGTGTTTGAAAAAATAATGATCAATTAAATAGTCAATCATTTTAACCCAATAAAATCTTACACGATCAACGTACGTATAGTTTCACTAAAGATCATTGTACAACAGAAGCTGGTGTCACTTTATGCCCCTCAAAGGCATTTGATTGCGTTAACCATGAACCCTTGCTCGCAAAACTAAAACATTACGGACTAGGTACATTTGCACTCAATTCAGTGAAGTCTTATTTAAATGACAGACGGCAGCAAGTTCAAATAAATGGTGTCAATTCACGGAGTTTAAAAGTTCAAATGGGAGTACCACAAGGCTCAATATTGGGTCCTTTCCTCTTTTTAGTATATATTAATGATCTACCTTATTTATAATAAATATAACATTTTCTATCCGGGGAGGTAGGTTAGATGTGGATGGTACACTAATCTTTTGAAGGAGGTTTTGTCATTTAACAGCTGAATTTACAATCCGCTAATCAGTATTTACTAAGCATATGATTAGCAAGTTTTATAAATATGAGTGTAAATCCCTTGTCTGACTCGAAAGGAAAACAAGTAATGTGCACTGACATGTCGTTGCCGCTCGGCCTCCTTGACCTGCCACTTCTTGATCTCCAGCTGCACCTCGCGCGACGCCTGGTCGCCGCAGCCCCATACCTGCAACACAACGAAACTACATGATATCACGTCCGTGACTTGGGAAATACATTGTTTCCCAAAAAAATTACATAATAAACCGGTAAAAATGTTATAGAAATATAGCCCATCAAAAAAAGTTATGTATTATAGAGGTAATAAATATCTGGCATTTGTAGCGACATCTATGCCGCCACATACGAACTAAATACACAAATCCTGCATCGCGCAAGCAGTCTGGTTCACGGGACTTGACACCCTGTTCCGCAATCCTCTAAACATTCACTGGCAGGCAGACTGTCCAGTCCAAACGCCTCCTGCCGTAGGTTCTACGCGGTTGTTGTTCGGTCCATGACCCTTTACGGGGCACCAGTGTGGGTCATGACCATCCGGCTGGTCCGGGGATACCGCACGGTCTCCGGTGAGGCGGCGAGCCTCCTTGCCGGACTGTCGCCGTGAGATCTGGAGGCCAAGGTCCTCGCGCTCCTCTGGGAGTGGCGCGAGGAGGCGAAACTCCGCGACACCTCGCGGCCCGGTGGACGGAGTTCCGGCAGGATCTCATGGCGACATGAAGAGAGCACCGACAGCAACCCAGCGCTGGGCCACGCCACCATAGCGGCGGTAGTATCCCTCTATGAAGAGAGACGCCACGGCGTCCTCACCTTCCGCCTGACGCAGGTCCTCACCGGACACGGTTGTTTCGGGAGGTTCCTGTGTCGGATAAGGCCGAGAGGAAACGCCCGAGTGTCACCATTGTGCGGATCGCCCAGAGGACACGGTGGAGCATACGGTGGAGATTTGCCCCGCGCGGGCGAAGCCCCGCCGTGTCCTCGTGAAGGCGATCGGCGGCAGCGACCTCTCGCGCCCGGCCCTGGTCCAGGCCATGGTACGGAGCGAGAGGGAATGGGAAGCAGTCTCCTCTTTCTGCGAAGCAGTAATGCTCGCGAATGAGGAGGCGGAATGGGTGACGGAGACTCAACGAGGTGCCCCTTACGCCACTAGCCGCAGCTGGGTGTCGGGAGTCCGGCCACAGTAGCCGCGGGCCTGCACACGGCTCACAGTGGGTAGCTCGCCGTCCGATCAGCAGCAGCCCGAGAGTCACGGCGCGTAGTGTTCCACGCAAGACGAACAAGAGTTGTCAGCAACAACTGACGGGGCCCGTCAGGACCATTGCCTGCCTGGGTCGTGGATAAATTCGAAAGAGAGTTACCGCGGCCCTGGCACTGATGGAACACGAATGGGTTTTAGTCAGAAATAGTCTGACACGCCCTTAGAGAAGTCATTGGACGATTTCCCACCACCCTAAAAAAAAAAGAAGGTGTCGCTACAGACAATATGTTCGTTGCCACATGCGATGCAGTAGGCCGATGTGTGAGACTGTTCACACTGATTGCAGCTTAATAAGTCTTTGGGTATTGGGAGTGTAACGGACATGGCATGCCATATTATAGATACTGCTCCTGCCCATAGAAATAGACAACTTTCTTCAAGGAAGTCTAAGTATATTCCCAAAAAAAATCAGTCTTTTCGTACAAAGTGATCATCAGCTGATCAAAATTAGTATAGGAGGACCAATTTTTTTTTGGCATTGTCTAATATTTCTATGTATTTTATATACACCCTGTAGTGATTTTTTTAAATTTTATTTTCATTATGTCACTTTAAGTGTACTAACTGAAGTATTTATGGAGGCCCCGCGCTGCCAGCTCTCACAGTCGTCCCGCGACTGTCTTACGCGCAATGCGTTATCTTGATTTGGAAAAATGGGTCGATATTACAGTAAAGTTATTCCAATTCCAATTTGGAGTACATCGCTTACTAGTATGGTAGCTAGAAGCCCGGACCTGACTTCGTTACTAGTATGGTAGCTAGAAGCCCGGACCTGACTTCGTTACTAGTATGGTAGCTAGAAGCCCGGACCTGACTTCGTTACTAGTATGGTAGCTAGAAGCCCGGACCTGACTTCGTTACTAGTATGGTAGCTAGAAGCCCGGACCTGACTTCGTTACTAGTATGGTAGCTAGAAGCCCGGACCTGACTTCGTTACTAGTATGGTAGCTAGAAGCCCGGACCTGACTTCGTTACTAGTATGGTAGCTAGAAGCCCGGACCTGACTTCGTTACTAGTATGGTAGCTAGAAGCCCGGACCTGACTTCGCTACTAGTATGGTAGCTAGAAGCCCGGACCTGACTTCGTTACTAGTATGGTAGCTAGAAGCCCGGACCTGACTTCGTTACTAGTATGGTAGCTAGAAGCCCGGACCTGACTTCGTTACTAGTATGGTAGCTAGAAGCCCGGACCTGACTTCGTTACTAGTATGGTAGCTAGAAGCCCGGACCTGACTTCGCTACTAGTATGGTAGCTAGAAGCCCGGACCTGACTTCGTTACTAGTATGGTAGCTAGAAGCCCGGACCTGACTTCGTTACTAGTATGGTAGCTAGAAGCCCGGACCTGACTTCGTTACTAGTATGGTAGCTAGAAGCCCGGACCTGACTTCGTTACTAGTATGGTAGCTAGAAGCCCGGACCTGACTTCGTTACTAGTATGGTAGCTAGAAGCCCGGACCTGACTTCGTTACTAGTATGGTAGCTAGAAGCCCGGACCTGACTTCGTTACTAGTATGGTAGCTAGAAGCCCGGACCTGACTTCGCGTGCCGCGTGGTGTATCGTGAAGAACACGCAACTTGCGACGCATTGATTACTGCGATAGTGAACGCTTTTAATATCGTAAGACGTGATAGAGACACTTTATTAAAATTGAAAGACAATCAATTAAAACGTGCTCGATTCTGTAATGATTATTGAACGTAGTGGCTTGCACTTCTAACAATTACACCTTTACTGGGAATTGTAAGTACCTAGTCGTACTTTGTAAAAGCGAACATTTAAAAGTAAGTAGTTCATTAAAATCATGGTAAAAATGAAAAAACAAAAAAAAATATTATAAAATTTCGTCATAAGATCACAAAACAAGAGACTTTAAGCTTCAAATTGCTTTTTTTACGACTCCTAAACGATCATTTTTAACAAACTAACGACCGATGTTTTGAAAAATCGCAAAAAAAAAAATTGAATCTTTTTGATCCCTTAATTTTTTACAGTTGTGTATTATGTAACCTTTGTAGTAGTCAGTACTGGCAGGTTATAAGAATTGTATTGTTTTGTGTTACGTCATACGTTAGTCACACTCCAGCCTACGTTTCATAAAATATTACACTAACAACATTTTTGTATATCTACACTGTGGACGTTAAACTCTGCAAATTAATGATTATTATTAATAATAGAAAGGTAAGTGTGCATACCTCAATAGTCTCAAGCGGGTACGGAACCCCGTTGAACTGGATGGAGTCGAAGTCCTGCGGGATGATGAGCAGCGGCTTGCGCGGGTCGCTGCCGGCGCGCAGCCCCTTGGGGTAGCCGCGGATGCTGGTGTTCAGGTACAGCATCTTGGGGCCCCTCTCGATTATCGAGAACCTGGACAGAGCGGGCAGATAGGTAAGTAATACGTTGAATTGACGGTGCGATGCAACAACTCGCCTCGTGTTAGATAGTGTTTCCTTAAGGGGGAAGCGCCAGGCTAACCCGCGTAATTCAAATTTTCTTACGTTTTTTGCAATTTGCAGGTCAGTATCAGGTTGTATGTTGATCAAAATACGATTCGCGGCCGTAGTAAGTACTTATTTATAGAACTGTAATCATTAAAATCATCAATACAATTGATGATTTTAATGATTCTCAGTTAGAATTGATGTCAAATGTAGTATTTTGAAGAAATCATGACATTAGACATCAATTCTCCCCACCGAGTGTTTCCACGTTGCCGTCGTGGTGGGGCTTGTAGGTCTCCGTGATCCTGGGGACTGCCGGCATGAGTGACTCACCTATGCCGGAGGGGTCCAGGAGAGATACCTGACCAAGAGGAACACACTGGGGGTCGCATCGATTGTCAGTCGATCATCGTCGATTGCCAGTGGATGCGACCGCCACCCAATCCTAAGCTTGGAGGCGTGGCTATGGGATGCGTACTGGAGGGATGTCCGGATGCTAGCGCCTCACAAGAGGGCCGCGCCGTTGGGAGACTTGAACATGTTGTTCGAGCCTCCTAAGGGCGTGGAACCTAGGAGGATCTTCGGCGCTGCTCTCTGGTACGCATCTGTTCATCAGATGTGACCGTGAGAGTGGCGATGAAACTCAGGGCCCGTAAGGGGAGAGTGAGTGAGAGAGAGGGAGATAGAGAGAGACGGGAGACAGGGACCATACCCTTAAAAAGGCAAATTTTACCCCAGGGAGGTACCAGCTGGAGAATCCGCCGCGCTTCCTTCGGGAGCGTCAAGCCCCTCGTATTCTGAGGGAGCCTAAGTAAAGTCGGCAAAGAGGCGGGGAGTGGTGCGGCGTCGGAGTCCGACGAAGCACCACTCCTCACCGCTCTGGGCTCTGGAGGCCCAGAGTGTGAGGAGGAGAGGGCTTCGGGAGGGCCCGAGAGTGGATGCTCTCGGTTCTACCTGTAGCGCTCCAAACCGGGGGATGGCAAGGGGTCGTCCTCCGATGGGCAGGTCATGGCCCCGCCTCTCAAGGTCACCACCAGCGTGTGGGGTAGGGGATCGGGGAGGCCGTCCAAGGCGACGAAGGCCGGCAGGCTCGCCTGCCCGCAGTAGGGTCCTGGGTCTCGCGCTCGGGGTCTTCGAGCGGAGAGCCGGGCGCCACTGTCAGCTCCAACTCGAAGCAAGCGACCAGGCTTGCGGGGGTCGTGGAAACCGCGATCAAGGATGTGGTCCAGAAGTGGCTGGTTTCGTCCAGGAGCAGGGCCACATCCGCGGCCACGGCCTCCATTGTGGCGGCGGCGGAGGCGATGAGTCTCAGCGGGCCTCCGTCTGCATTGGACGGAAATTGCGGGCGGAGGCCGCCCGTCTGACCGCCACTACGGAGCTTCTCGTGAAGGAGAACGAGAAGCTCCGGGCAGACCTGGCCGACCTCCGAGGAGCTGGCCCCCGGGGGAGAGCGCGGGAGAAGCGCCAGCACGGGCAAAGTCAGCCCCTGCCCGCAGAGAACCAGGTTCTCGACCTGATGCGGCAGGAGCTGGCTGCCTTTAATAGGCGGTTCTTCGTGCTGGAGGGCAATGTCCTGCGCAAAAGGGGGGCCTTTTGCATTTGCCGCCGCTGTGGCTGCTGCGCCCAAACCGGGCTCGGCGGGACAGGCCAACCGCGGGTCAAGCGTCTACGCAACTGGAAAATATGTGGAATCATTGAAACAGGCGTGAACTCGGTAAAATAAAGCTGAGAATTGTATTGTAGTATTGACTTCCTCAGCAAAGCTTGCCGAGAAGGCTGACTCGTGTCGAGATTTGCTGCCAAATACTGCAAAAACATTAGAATGAGAAACTAAAGACTTTCTAAACTTGACACTGACTAAATGCACAAACCGTGCGAAGTCAAAAGTAAAGAAAATAGCCAGCACACGACTAACTCAATGTCAAACACAATGAAGTTCAAATTCCATTAGAACCCATACTTTTAATAGTCTATATAATTTCAATTCAGCGTCACCTACTCAAATATCGACTTTAACGTTATGTGTTTTAAGTTGCTTTTTAAGTAGCGATTTATATTAAAATGGTTGTATTTAATATAAATCGTTACTTAAAAAGCAACTTAAAACACACAACGCTAAAGTCGATATTTGAGTAGGTGGCGCTGAATTGAAATTGCTGCGGATTCTCTTGTTCAATAACTAAACTAAAATTAGCGAATTGCTATCTTTTACTAAAAGGCAGTGCGAGAAAAGGACGGCTATAGCTATGCACTAAGTTAGAGATGTCAAACTAGTTTACGCCTTGCGCTTCGCCGTATTTTTAGACGACATGTTTTTACGTGTACCCTTAATTTGTATGGAAATATTAGTTCAAACTAAATTTGACAGCTCTAATTTACGTCAGTCTCTTTCCTGTTTTATTAGAGAGAAAAAGATAGCAATAGCCTAAATTAAGTATAGTTTGTGCACAACAGAATCAACACCATTATATCGAATTATTTTTACAAGTTGAATTTGACTTGTAAAAAAATCTAGTTCTATGTTTGCTAAAGTCAATGTGATAGTTGAAAAACTATGGGTTTTTGGTGGAAACGTGTAATTTTTGACAATTAGTGATTATTACTTAGCTGTATTTGAATAATATTCCAAACTAATAAAATAATTTGGTCCTCCTAGAAAAACAGAACCAAAAGACCAAAATGTCAAGAAAAAATATGTTTAATGGTTAAATAAAGACTCATTATGGAGATCATTGTCAAGGATGTGATAGTTACTCACGTGGGGTGTATCTGTAGCAGCGCGCACTCTGGCCCGCCCCAGTACTGGTGCGTCTCCTTCCATTCCTGGGACGAACATATCACCACCAAAAGTTCTTCAGCTTGGATCAGTACCAGTGTTGGACCTCTGCAAAGTTACGTGGATCACGTTATAGTACAACCTCAAGTTTAGACCGTTTACGGGTACGGTATTTTAACTTTCAAAGCCTAAATCTTGAAAACCGGGTGTGAGAATTTCAATCTCTTTGAAAATTTCTCTCAAGGAAGCTCTTGACCCTGGCCTGTATATTGCTCGTACAGCACGTTTTTGTAATACAAATATATTTTGGAAATCCGCAGCTTTACCCTACAATAGAATACCGTAAGACATAACGCTATGGAAATAACTAATATAGACTAACCGTGCTGTACTAACGTCAGTATATTGTCTAACTTTTCTGACGGTCTAGGCGGCAGAGCTGAACCTTCCCGATAGGCGTCATATAATATGTGGGCACACATTTTCAAGCACGTCTTTATATGTATGGTAAATCATTTATATACACCAAAAACAGGAATGGTCCCAATATATAGCCTTGAGGCACACCTAAATGAATTGATACCCCGAAAGAATTTACACCATTGACATCTAAGCATTGGAACCCATTACAAATATGAATTAATTACGTTAAGAGCTTTGTTTTAGATAAATGATGTTTATTCAGTAAATAGGTTACAAGGAACACTTTTACACGTCAATGTTTTTGTCAGTTTAAGCTAGATGAGGCCGGTGATTCCTAGCTGACTACTCTGAGAAGAAACACCGAAACAAACTCAGAGGTCAAAGTCTCTTTTAAAGTGTTTAAATCCATACAATGTGTACTGGTTAAATCATATGAGAACCATGTACGTTTATGCCTGGGATGAGCTTTTTGAAGAAAGCAACACACAAATTCGAGTGAACCTGTCCAGACAGTGCAAGCATTTGTCAGTCATCGTGAAGCTCAACTCAGAACTTTGAGGAGCTCAACGAATCGACGAACAATACCAAAGTAAGGACATTTGAGAGACCGTAATGACGTACTTTACGCAAAAGTATGTCATGGTTTTTTTTTTTTTTTTTTTATGTTTGATAGGCTCGCGTTTGACCACTATCTCACCTGATGTTAAGCGATGATGCGGTCGAAGATGGAGCACGCTTGCCTAGAAGTAACCTATTCACTCTTGACTTAAAGACTCCCAGGTTGTATCTTACAGGAAACACAGACTCCGGTAGAGAATTCCACTCTCTAGCTGTACGTGCAATGAATGTTTTCTCAAAACGCTTTGTGCGTATGGATGGGATGTCCACCATGAACCGGTGGCACTTCGCCGTACGTCTTGTGGTCCTTAGATGAAACGGGCTTGGCGGAATCAAATCATGCAATTCCGTCGCACACTCCCCAAAATGTAATCGATAGAAAACCGACAGGCCAGCAACTCGGCGTCTATGTTCAAGACTTTGGAGTTTTGACTCAACGAGTCTATCATTGCCGATGATCCTCTTGGCTCGTTTCTCAATTGACTCAAGGGCATCAAGCTGGCATCTTGCTGATCCGTCCCAAAGATGAGAGCAGTACTCCATACACGATCGGACTTGCGCTTGATAGAGTTGAAGCAGCTGTTCCGGCGTGAAGTATCGTCTCACCTTTGCGAGGACCCCCAACTTTTTGGCAGCCACTTGAGCCTTAGCCTCTATGAAGGGACCAAAATTGAGGGTAGATGTTAAAGTAACACCAAGAAGATCAAGTCGGTCGGTTATCGGCACGGTTACACCTCGGAAACATGGAGCCGGGTGAAATTGGCTCCTTTTAGCAGAAAAAAGACACGCCTGGGTCTTAGCAGCATTGAACTTAACCAGATTGGCATCGCCCCATTCTGAGACAGCCTGCAAGGACAAGTTCAAGCGCCCAACCATAGCCTCTCGGAGAGACCGGACCTGAGACCCACTAACTCGTGCGTCTGGCACGTATCTCTCGGCAACAGTGCTGTCGTCTGCATACCCAAAGGTACCGGGTTTTAGCAGATCGTTAATATGCAGCAAAAACAATGTTGCCGAGAGCACCGACCCCTGAGGAACACCGGCATTAATAGACAGCAGTCCGGACGAGCAGCCATCTATGACTACTCGGATAGACCGATCCCTCAGGAAATCAGCTATCCAATCACACAATCCAGCGGGCAGACCGAAGGAAGGAAGCTTGCCAATTAAGCTCTCGTGCCAGACCCGGTCGAAGGCCTTCGAGATATCAAGGGAGACCGCAAGGGCTTCCCCTTGTTTGTCGATGGCCTCACTCCAGATGTGAATGGCATACGCTAGAAGATCTCCTGTTGACCGATTTCGGCGGAAGCCGTATTGTCGGTCACTTAGGATATCGTTAGCTTCTAGGTATGCTAGGAGCTTACCATTCAGTATACGTTCCATACTCTTACAGAGAACGGAAGTTACCGAGATGGGCCTGTAATTTGCTGGGTCAGCTCGACTACCCTTCTTGGGTACGGGTTGCACGTTAGCTTGCTTCCAAGCCATCGGCACTTTTCCAGTCTCAAACGAAAGGCGATATAGGCGTGTCAAGATCGGAGACAACTCAGGCGCACAAGTCCTCAGTACAATTGCCGGTATCCCGTCGGGACCACTAGCCTTGTTCACGTCCAGGTTACGCAGTACCCTCCGGACATCCTTCTGATGAATGCGAATGTCTGACATAATCGACTCGCATCCACCAAGAGTACCAGGGGGCCTCGCGCCACCAGGATCTAGACGCGAAGATTCCGCAAACAGAGAGGCAAACAAGCTTGCTTTCTCCTCAGCGGAGTGGGCCAGCGACCCGTCGGGTTTCAGCAGTGGAGGTAGTGAGGGGCGGCAGAAGTTCGATTCAACCGACTTAGCCAGGGACCAAAACGCCTTACTACCAGCTGGGTAAGAAGCAAGTTTGTTCCCAATTCGGCCAATGTGGTCAAACCGAGCCTTCCGCAACACCTTCTTGCAGAACTTGGCAGCCCTGTTGAAGGCTCTCTTCTTCTGACTCACGTCACTCGCTTTACGCGTCCGAGCATCGACCCATGCTAGGTAGGCCGCGTGTTTAAGCGCATCAGCGCGATTGCACTCGGCACCAAACCATGGTCGAGCCCCGCCAGACATTGTTACGTCAGAGAATGGAATGTAGTACTCCATTCCCCGCCGCAACACATCCGTCACGGCGTCCGCGCACGACGAAACATCAGTCGAAGAAAAGCAAGTGGGCCGCCAAGGATAACATGCGAAGAAAGATCGCATGCCATCCCAATCTGCTGACCTGTATCGCCAAACCCGCCTGGTGCCTCTAGGGCTAGGATCGGGCGGGGAGTAGACGGATACAGATTTCACCAGACAGTGGTCGGAAGTACCTAACGGTGAAGAAATCGACACTGAGTAACGGTCTGGATCTGTTGTCAGCAGAAGGTCCAAGCAATTGGCTGTGTGCGAATCAACATCCGGCACCCTCGTTGCCCCCTGGACCAGCTGGGTAAGATTTAACGCCAGCGCTAGCTTATACGTCTCTTGTCCAGCATGGTCTGTGTACTGGTATGGGAAGAGCCACTCCTGATGGTGGGCGTTGAAGTCCCCCAGTAACACCAATTGGGCAGAAGGGTACCGTTGCTGAGCCACATCCGCCGCTTTACTCAGGTGTTGTGTGAGCCCAGTTGTCTCCAGATCACCGCTGTGCGATCGGTAGACACAGGCGTAGACAATTTTATCTAGGCCTGTGTCCACTAGGACCCAAAGAGTAGAGAACCTGGAGTCCTCAAGGTTACGGAGACGCCGATAGCAGATGTCGTCCCGGGCGTACATGCATATACCAGCGCGTGGCTTAAAATTGTGCTCCAGGGTAAACCCTGGGTAAGATAGGTACGCCACGTCAGACGGACATCCGATCTGCGTCTCCGAAAGGAATAAGAGAGCTGGTTTCTCAGTCTCTAGGTGGTGGTGGACTGCGGCGAGATTTGAGTGCAGACCTCGAATGTTAGAAAGGTGCACTTTGTGTGAGAGGGAGTGCTGCCGCTGTACAGCTTTTTTCTTTTTAGTTCCTTTTTTCATGAATAAAAGAGTGAAGGAAGGAGAGGAGAAGGAAGTGAAATGAGGTTCCATGCTGGCCACCTTCAGGCACGCACTGACAGGACGGTACCATTGGGGGACTGGTCTGGAGACTGCGGGGACGCCCGAGCCCCCCCCGGGAATGTCCATCGGGCCCTCTCGTCTGGTCGCCAACCAGCACGATGGTGCATTCCGGGATTTTTCGTCAGTTGGCGGGGCAGCCTTTCGTGTGTGGCTAGTACACTACTTGGGCCCCCAACTAACTGCGGTCGGCCAGCGGCGCACCGTGCCTCGGATCCCGCTACCCTCCGCGACCAGTCTCCCGATACATTCATATCAGCGCGAGCCCGGTTGGTCTGCCTGCAATGGAACAACTATTTCGACCCAACTCCTCTGGATTGGCTACACTGAGCATCGTACCGGAACACGGCCAGGCCGCTTGGCGGTACGTCTTTGCCCAGTGGGTGGTCGCAAGCCATCGGTCGAAACCTACCACCAGTTTGTTTGTCACCTGATTAGCACCACCCGGGGACCACGTGTAGGGACTCAATGGGTATACTCCTACGGACGCGGGTGACTCGGCCCCCACATGGTGTACGCAATCAAAAGCTTTGGAGAGATAACAGAAAACTCCGATTGCATTTTGCGAGCTCTCCCATGCCTTAAATATGTGTTTTAGCTTAGGAGAGCAACAACGCATCTGTAGTCGATCGACCTTTTGTAAAGCCATATAGTTCGTATGAAGGAGGCTATTTACATTAAAATATCTTAGCAAATGCTTGAGTCTTAACTTTTCAAATATTTTGCTAATTGCAGGTAGGATGGAAATAAGCCTGAAGTTGCCTATGTCATTTTTATTACCTGATGACTTTACTACTCTTCATGAAATCAGGAGAAGTTCCTGAATTCACGCATTTATTAAAATTAACTGCAAGATAGGGCGCTACGATTTCTATTATACTGGTCAAAAGTTTGATAGAGATGCCCCAGTAGTCACCTGTGTTTTTAGACTTTAGAGAGTTAAAAACGTTAATTACGTCACGTGTGAGGAGGGCATGGAGTCATGTACTGAATTCACGATAATAGCTAATAGGTTGTGTGTCGATGGGCCTTCCACCTTGAAAACCATACAGGAGAATCTATATTAAATTAATACTGAAAGCAGTCAACACAAGTAAGGCAAATGAACAAAGATAGTTACTTGTAGGCGAGCGTGTGGTGCAGGAAGCGGTTGGCGCCCATGCCGTGGTCGCGCGACGCGTACAGCGGCACCCAGTGCGACGGCACCGCGCACACCAGCCGCGCCAGCCACGCCGTGGACGCTAGGCCTCCGCCCCCTGACCACAACATACACTTCTGTTTTAATACCGTACAGAACCTTATTACACATTGCTAGCGACCAATCAAAAGTTAAAATCAGTGTTTCAATGTGTTTTTTTTAAATCATCGCAACTACGTAAACGCAACTATATTGCACCTACCACTTTTTGTCTCTGCATCGTCCACCACTGTAATTGTGTGCATGAAGAATTAAATAAATAAATTAGAGTATTTAAAATGCAGGAGTGAGCGAATCTAGCTTGAATATTTTTAATGTCAAGATAGAGAAATTAACCGCCGCGGAAAGGTTCGACTTTATTTTGGTTAATAAGGGAAAATGCTTGTGGTGTCGGTTACCGTGCGGCTGCGGCGGCGGCTGGCCCGGGCGCGAGTACAGCGGCGGCGCCGTGCCCGCCAGCAGCCACGCCACGGACACGGCCAGCAGGTGCGACGCCGCCTGCCACGCGCCGCGCTCCAGCACCGGCGTCGCCAGCTCCAGCCCCGCGCCCGAGCCGCTGCTCTCCACGCACGACGACATGTCGCGGTGTCGCGTGGCCAGCATGTGCACGCAGTAGCTGCGGGGGACGGACATTGTAGGAGCGAGCCGAACGGTCAGGGTCTACACGTCCTAGTTGATAACTTACCGATGAACAGGAAATATAAGCCTGTGACAGTGCTCCTCCAGCCAGCGCACCACGAAGCCGACGCTGTGCATGTCCTTCTTGTTGAAGCAGCCGTTCACTACCGTCGTCAGCGTCTTGTTGATCTGAAGACACACAGTATTGCATTCATTGAGTAATTGAGATTATGTTATGAATGCCTTTACGAAAGGGTCTGTGAACATCGGATGACCACCGCAAAGGACCACTTACAAATCCCTAAATAGTTGTCTTTAGCAGACTGACGCAAAAAAAAAAGAACTCGCGTGGAAGGTGTTCCATACAGATCACATCACTCGAGTGATCCTGTAACGGTTTCATTTTTTCTTTTCACTGAATATTTGTGGCTCAAACTTGCAAGAACATTTTTTTACGCCAAAACTGCGGTACAAATCTCCCTTATAACTCATTATTCTTTGCAGCGCCATTACTTCTCAGTAAACACTCACCATGAGACAGGTCTGTGGGCCCTCAGGGTAGTGGTCCATGGACAGCTTGTAGCTGGTGTAGAGCAGGCTGCGCAGACCCTCAGGAGTCACCATGTTATCGTCCGTCTCCGCGCCGAACATCCTGGAGAGAAGTAAGAGTACTAAGTTTTTGTTTATTGGGTTGTAAATCATCAAATTCTCCTGCTCTGGGTGGAGCGGAAGGGTGTGCATGTCAGACTCTTACTGACTTAAACCCATCTGAGTTCCTTCAGTTGCCTGTGCCAAGGGCTGCAGTGACTCTTTCAAACACAAGCGCGACCCTGGTAGTGGAGTATTAAACTGGCTTCCTGTCATCTAGCAATGTGGCCCGCGACCCTAGCTAAGTCGGTTGAATCGAACTTCTGCCGCCCCTCACTACCTCCACAGCTGAAACCGGACGGGTCGCTGGCCCACTCCGCTGAGGAGAAAACTAACTTGTTTGCCTCTCTGTTTGCGGAATATTCATGTCTGGATCCTGGTGGCGCGAGGCCCCCTGATTCTCTTGGTGGATGCGAGTCGATTATGTCGGCCATTCGAATTCATCAAAAGTATGTCCGTAGGGTACTACGTAACCTAGACGTGAACAAGGCTAGTGGCCCCGACGGGATACCGGCAATTCTACAGAGGACTTGTGCGCCTGAGTTGTCTCTGATCTTGACACGCCTATTTCGCCTTTCGTTTCAGTCTGGAAAAATGCCGATGGCTTGGAAGCAAGCTAACGTGCAACCCGTGCCCAAGAAGGCTAAAGCTGACCCAACGAATTATAGGCCCATCTCGGTAACTTCCATACACTGTAAGAGTATGGAACGCGTACTGAATGGTAAGCTCCTGGCATACCTAGAAGCTAACGATATCCTCAATGACCGACAATACGGCTACCGCCGAAATCGGTCAACTGGGAATCTTCTAGCGTATGCCATACACATCTGGAGTGAGGCCATCAAGAAACACGGGGAAGTCCTTGGGGGTCACCCTTGACATCTCGAAGGCCTTCAACAGGGCCTGGCACGATAGCCTTATTGGCAAGCTTCCTTCTTCGGTCTGCCCGCCGGATTGTGTGATTGGATTGCAGATTTCCTGAGGGATCGGTCTATCCGAGAGGTCATAGATGGCTGCTCGTCCGGACTCATCATCATCAGCCTTTTTAATGTCCCCACTGCTGGGGCACAGGCCTCCTCTCTGTGAGAGGGTGTGGGCCGTAATCCACCACGCGGGCCCAATACGGGTTGGTGGATGTCACAAGTCTTCGAATTTTTGGTTCCAGGACATGTCGGTTTCCTCACGATGTTTTCCTTAACCGTTTTGAGAGCAGTGGTAATGAAATAATTTACACAAAGTAAAGCGCTTGCCTGGGTTTGAACTCACGACCTACATCTTGTAAGTCGCGGCCAATACCACTGGGCCACCACTGCTCTACGTCTCGTCCGGACTGCTGGCTATAAGTGCCGGTGTTCCTCAGGGGTCGGTGCTCTCGGCAATATTGTTTTTGCTGCATATTAACGATCTGCGAAAACCCGGTACCTTTGGGTATGCAGACGACAGCACTGTTGCTGAGAGATACATGTCCGACGCATGAGCTAGTGGGTCTCAGAACCGGTCTCTCCGAGAGGCTATGGTTGGGCGCTTGAACTTGTCCTTACAGGCTGTCTCAGAATGGGGCGATGCCAATCTGGTCAAGTTCAATGCTGCTAAGTGTCTTTTTTCCGCTAAAAGGAGCCAATTTCCCCCGGCCTTTCCGAAGTGTAACCGTGTCGATAACCGACCAACTTGATCTTCTTGGTGTTACGTTAACATCTTATACCCTCAATTTTGGTCCCTTCATAGAGGCAAAGATTCAAGTGGCTGCCAAAAAGTTTGGGATCCTCGTAAAGGTGAGACGGTACTTCACGCCGGAGCAGCTGCTCAAACTTTATTAAGCTTAAGTTCGATCATGTATGGAGTACTGCTCTCATCTTTGGGACGGATCTGCCAGATACCAGATTGATGCCCTTGGGACAATTGCGAAACGAGCCAAGAGGATCATCGGCAATGATAGGCTCGTCGAGTCGAAGCTCCAAAGTCTTGAGCATAGACGCCGAGTTACTAGCCTGTCGGTTTTCTGTCGGTTAAATTTTGGGGAGTATGCGACGGAATTGCATAATTTGATTCCGCCAAGCCTGTTCCATCATCGGACCACTAGACGTACGGCGATGCGCCACCGATACATGGTGAAAATCCCATCCACACGCACAAAACGTTTTGAGAACACATTCATTGTGCGTACAGCTAGGGAGTGGAATTCCCTGCTGGAGTCTGTGTTTCCTGATAACTACAACCTGGGAGAGTGAATAGGTTACTTCTAGGCAAGCGTGCTCCATCTTCGACTACATCATCGCTTACCATCAGGTGAGATAGTGGTGAAATGCGTGCCTATCAATAATAATTTTAAAAAAATGTTGGGGTCGCTAAGTACCATTATTTTGCAATGGAGTGACTGCTTATTTGGCATCAGGGTGAGATGACACTATACCTTGGTACCTTGCCAATAAACGGCGTGTGATATCTCGAAGAGTTGACCCAGCGAGCCTACGCGTCTCCATGCGCGCTTTATTCCTAGTTGAGTCCTAACTCTTCTCATAGGGATGTAGACTCGACCTAGCATGGTAGGGCTCGAAGTTTATTACGATGATATTTTATTTTAATGATATATAATAAATTCAAAATGTTATAATCCAAAATGATAAATTAATTTAAATTCAATTTAATAACAATGAAAGTATAAATATTTAGGATATAACTACATTACTATTATTTTATTCCTTGCCAAGTGTGATAACTAACACCTAAGGTCAATGTTTTTTCTCGTATAAATTAGTAAAATAAAAACTTGCTAGATAAACAAAACGCTTTGTCTTGAAAAGCAAGCAACTAAAAAGATGACATTGGCCCCTTGCCATTTAGGTCATTCAAATATGGACCTTATTATTTGCATTGTACCATATAGGTAGTGTGAATACTGTGAATACACACATAAACAACATTTAAACTAAGCCGAATCTGAACTAGCGACCTTACAGTTATTTATATCTTATTGTCTTCATAATGAGTGGAGTCAGACAAACGACTGATATAATTGGCTCAAGTTAAACTGAAGGCAATTGTAGTAACGTGTTGAGTTTGACGGACATTGATTGACAAAAACTGCGTGCTAGCGGAACATTTTAGTTATAAATTGAACGCCAGAGTAATAGTGGATCTTAAATCTTGTATTCCTTAGATAAGCCTTTCCCAAACTTTTTGCCCTTAGGTTGATTAACGACCACCGTAACGGACCCCTTGAAAACAAATTCCAGAAATATTAAGATTTTAATATAAATGACAAAACATAGTTGCAATTATTTTTATTATAATTGTTTCTACCGCGGACCCCAAGAACATGATCGTGGACCCCAGACAGGTTGGGAAACCCTGCCTTAGATTATAATTGTTATGTGTTGATGAAGAAGCAATCTACCTGACGATCCCCTTGTTGGTACGGGGACACAGACGCTTATGGACGTCTGAAATAACAAAGCCATCGCAGGTGCATCCTAGATACAAAGCTGAATTATCCTATGTGCCGCTCTGACACCAACTCCAGGAGACTCTGGGCAATTGGCTTGCTAATTTAATCAGATGGCTGCGACAGATACATATTTGGTTTCATTGCAGCATCTCCTATTTTCGCCCGCTCCTTACCTGACGTAGGTCTCGATGATCATGGCGTCATCCAGCATGGCGAGGATCTTCTCACACTGTTGTCTGAAGATGGAAAGCGGGATGTGCTTGTTTTTACACTTGCCCACTCGCAGAATGTACTTGAAGAATTGCCGCGCCAGCTCAGGGTACATGGGGAACAGGTACTTCTGTGGATAAAAGTTGTGAAGTAATTTTTAAGTGCTTGTAGTGATGTCACTACAAGCACTTAAAAATTAGACCATAGATGTTCTATGGCGTTACATACGAACTACCTACAAAAAAGTCCTGCCGTCACACAAATACTACATCGCGCTATTAAAGTTCTCTGCGCGATTTGAACATACACAACAAATATCGGGCCCACCAGACACAACAACGGTCTGGTCGGAAGAACCTCCCTTTCCAATGGAGGTTGCGGACTCTACACGCCGCATGCTTTACGTCCGCCGGTAAAGGACGCTTAGCGCCTGTCATCTGGACGTAGACTTAAACTTACTGTGAATGATTTCTCGGTGACACCGTTGACTCCATCTTCTTTTTGTGACCTCTGGACCAGCAACTGTAACAAATACAATGATTTTAAGCTATTATGCTAACACTGGCATTCTGGAGGTTTCAGTAAAAAACTAAGCAAACGTGGTGATGAATATTCGTTCTGGGTATGGTAAGAGTTTTGCTATTCAGGAAACTATCCAGTAAAGGCTGATGATAGACTTAGTTTCTACTAGCGACCCGCCTCGGATCTGCACGGCTGCGAATTATAAATTCAAACCTTCCTCGTTTATCGCTTTATCTATTCTATAGTGAAAACCGTATCAAAATTCGTTGTGTGGAAGTTAGAAGAAGTAAGCTTAGAAACAGACATTACATAACTAAATGCATTGGTTCTGGCATGTCGTGAGTCAAATTCGGATGCTCTAATTAACTCTAATATGTAACACAAACGCAGCCATCTTTGTATACAAAATTGTTTGACATCTAATTTGATAATGCGTGAATAAACAATTTATATGGTTAATGCTATATAGGAGGACCTCTCTAAATCTGCAAAAAATATGAAACACCTGTTTTCGTTTCAGTGAGTCACAAACATTTTGCATCAGCTACCAGCCCAGGGTTTTATTTTGGACAGTCAGATAAATAAGCAAAGGTCGAAGAATGGTAGCTTTGCGGTTGTGGAAGGCGAGGCTGAAGGAGTAGAAGGGCTTATGGTCTGCTTACTGTAAAAACTTTACTGCAAAAAAGTTTTCAATGATTTAGGGCTCTGTCAGGGTAGCGAGTGTGTTTGATAGAGCATGGCCCTGGCACATGCAACTGAAGGAACACGGCCCAGATGATTGTCCCTTCAGTTGCTTGTGCCAGGGGATTTGGTCAGTAAGAGTCTGACACGCCCTCCTGCTTCACCCAGAGTGCGAGAACTTATTCGATGATTTCCCAACATAAAAAAACCGGCCAGGAGCGAGTCGGACTCGCCCGCAAAGGGTTCCGAACAGATCGTGTTTTTTTTCAGGTATTTTTTAACTGTATATTTCTTACTAGCTGTGCCCGCGGTTTCACCCGCGTTTATGTACTTATCTTTCGTAAAAAAAAAAAATCACAAAATGTATCCTATGTTACTTCTAATACCTTCAAGAATATGTGTACAAAGTTTCATGATGATCGGTTAAGTAGTTTTCGCGTGAAAGCGTAACAAACAAACTTATATTTACATTTATAATATTAGTATGATAGGTTTTCCTATAATCTTTAAGTAAAGAACTACCTTCTGTATTATTTCAAATTTATAGGCCCAGCAGTTTCGGAGATAAGGGGGAGGGGGGGAGAGTCAGTTTTCATCTATTTTCTGAAATAACTTAAAAATTATACCATTTTAAATTTTGAAAAAAAAAAAAATTAGGACTAAGGGTCCTAAATATTTTTTTTCAGTAAGCTCTTTCATTTGATATGTAGTACGGTACAGTTTGGAAAACTTTCTTTTTTTTAAGTTTCCGATTTGCACCCCAAAAGTGACCCCCATATTCCAAAGGTTTTTTCATTCGGACTTTCGGAACACTAAAAAGGGCTCAAAGATAAGGAACTACGCGCCTGAAAATCAATAATTCTGAGACGCCGCCAGAACAGCTAATAGAGCCATAAATAAACGTTTAATGCCTCTCCGCTTTACAGATAATACCATAATACCTAAATCTGTTTTTAGTCTCGGCGTATTAATAGCTTTACGGTGATCAGTGTCAAGTGTACGTTCGCGTAAAATTAGTTTACACGCGGTTTGCTCCAGATTATAGCGGTGACGTCACGCCAAACAATGGAAACTCGTTAATCAGCTGATTGCACCGTCATAGACTGTGGAAATGTTCGCCGGTTCAGCTGGGAAATGTATTGAATAAACACCAGCTTTCTGTAAGAAAGAAAGATAGAAAAAGTATTTATTTGCCACAAATTAACGACATACAAAACAATATGATTTTGCTGTTGCACCTACTCATTGTTTTACTTTGATACTTAGTTTTTTATTATGAAGACAGCTTATGATATGGTTCAGATGTCCTTGTCTATCTGTGTCTTTTACATAAAAAAAATAATAAACATATTACCCGTCAAGCCCCTCATTAGCAGACACAATTAAAAACCTATAGATGCCTGACGAGAGAGGCCTGACGGATTAAAAACCTAGTGTCGCGGAGACGCGAGGGGCCTGACGGATTAAGAATGACATCACTTAGCTAACCATGCATTGTCATCCAAACTAAACATGTATGCAAAATTTCAGCAATACACCAATCGATTGATCGTCGATCGATGCCATCGATCAATAGTAGAATTAATTAGTCGACCAACGAACGAGTCGATCAGCCAAAGCTATCACACCAATCGATCAACGTCGATCGATCGATGGTATCGATCGATTGGTGTAAAGGTGTTATTACACTAATCGATCGACCATCGATCGATTGTCAAACGACGAACGATCGATTGGTGTAATAACACCCTAATAACATCCTAAAACGGAAAATATTACACACATTAATAAATATTACACACATTAATACTCGTAAATACAATTACACAGGTGATATTTTACTAAAAAAAAAAATCGTTTTTGTAACACAATTGCATACGCAAAAACCATTCGTTATCAGTCATTAACAACGATTACAAGCCATCAATCATGAAAGTTTGTTGATAAATACAATAATCACAGTATTTTGTGCAGGTATGTACACACAAATAACTCATTGGCAGTTCAGTTTTAGATATTTTTAAAGCTGAAGCCAAAAATGCAAGACGTAGTATCTTGCGACTATGGGCTACTGGCCTGAAGCTCACGGGCGTCGCTAGTGGAATGGGGTGGGCTTGAGGACTATTCAGCTGATCTAAGCAGAACCAAGGCATGTTTGTAGCATCTTTATTTGAATAAGTGCTGCTGCCCTCCCATATAACACCACGTAGATAGAATACTGTTCCGTAAGTACGGCTTTTAGCAAAATTGATAATTTAGTCAACAAACTGGATAGGAATAAAACTACCAATTCTTTTGCCAATTCTCTTGACAGCATCCTGAGGTTCCCTGATCTTCATTTATTTCAAATAATTATGGCCTAGCCTAAGTGTCGCCACAACGACCAGTCCAGGGCGTCTCGCATCCATCGGCTACCCGCGACCCTCACCAGATCATCGGTTCACCTTGTGAAAGTCCTTCCGACGCTTTCTCAGGTACTGATAATAACTCATCCCAACGGAGATCTGTTCAATGTGGGAAGCACATGACCGAGCGCAGTGACGATGTGGTGTTGCATCTGTTTTTTATTTATTTCTACCTACCTATTTAACTTTTTTTTTCTTTCCTTTTTTTTTTGTTAAACTTGTTACTAACATAGAAATATAAGATCTACTAACACTATCGATAAGGGTTAAGACGATTGTTGTGTATGTCGTTAATTTGTGGCAAATAAATACTTTTTCTTTCTTTCTTTCGATGCTTGAGGAACGCCATGTCTAGCAGTGGACTCCTTACGGCTGAATGACGATGATGATGATGTATCAAAACTTACGCACTTTGCATGTAGGCGAAGCAGTCTTCTTCTTTTTAAGCCTGCTCACTTGGATGCCCACGACAGAAAACCTCATGGTCTTCACCTTTACCATGAATCCGTCCATTTTTACGCACTTTTTAACACTTACGCGCGTAAAACTGATTCACTGACCGTAAATAATGACAATTTAGTTGTAAAAAGGTTTAATGCATATTTTTTTTATCAGTCTTTGTTCTTTTGTATTGCCTTTTCGGTTATTTTAACTTGAAAACACCGTGGGATTGTGATTTAAAACCGACGTAATTGCAATAATATGTTTTCTATGATTTCCTCTTTATCACACTGTGATTCCTAGCTGTAGGTAGTTTGCGTAACTTATTTATATAAACACGTAAATATTTGTCGGCTGCCACTGGCAGTCAGGAGGGCATGGAATCACGGCGATCAATCAGAGGCCGTGATAAGATTGTCAGTGAACGAATTACTCGATATTAACAAACATTAAGATACTGTTTCATAGTGATGATAATGAACGACAATCCGATTATATCGATTTCCTATCCAGTTTGTTTTTGTTTAGTTAGGATTTAAGTTGTATTTTTAGAAAGGGCAGACGCTAGACCCACCCATTATTATTATGATATTGGAAGCATGGGTAATACAGGTACGCATTAAATATATACTTTTTTACGAAGGAAAGACATTTTTTTTTAGGGCGGCAATCATTAAATAGCTTCTCCCACTGAGCGGGGCGGGAAGGAGTGTCTGACTCTTACTGACTAAAACCCACCCGTGTTCCTTCTGTTACGTGTGCCAGTGGAAGGTGACTCTTTCAAACAATCCCGCAATGCCTGACATGGACGCCTGCATTCATTGAAACTTTCACGAAAGTCAGACCCTTGTGATTGCAATAATTATGTCTATTGGGTGCGTCTGGACATGGTTCCGTGAAGATAGTCTCCACAAGTGGTGGAGTATGCCAGGCACTCTACTATCTAGCAGTCAGAACCGCCAGCTGCCGTCTTGTTGGCTTTCTAATATTTTTATAACGGCATGTACAAAACTGCTTATCCTCCCCTCCTGCGTCTACCGGCCCAGTGAATGGGCTGCGTAAACAATTAAAAATGTTTTGTGTCTGCTAACTAGACCTGCGACTTGGCAAAGAATGTCTACTTTAGGTGGACCCAAAACTATTGTCGTTTATACCTTTCTCATTACCCGACTGCCCTAGAAGGAGGGTGATGTATTTTAAGATGCGTTGGTACGGAGGCAGAACGATAGCAATCTCATTCCTCTGTACGAGCTTCAGTCCTAGAATTCATCCCTTATATTTTCAGGTCCAAAATCTAGCACTAGGTACAGCTTGGTAGCTTGAGCGAGCGCTAGACGTATAATCATACGCCGGAGAAAAGTGATCCAGAACAACCGACTTCATTTCAAAGCCCAACAATCGATTATATTCTAAAATTCGATTATTTAATCAACATCGCTTCGTATCTCAACTCCAGGCAGCACACGCCAATTAGTGCATCTCTAGATTCATCGTCAATCAGGCGCTTCGCTCCTCATTACCTCATTAGGCACGCTGTATCAGCGTCATGTGATGGCGTCACATGATGGATACACTCGTGACAATGCGTGCTAACACGGGCGTGGACAGGTGAGGCTTCATTATATTTTTGATCTTTTATAGGAGATTTCCGTCTAGGAGGATTGATGACTTAGTGAAGGTCGAAGTAATTGTTTCGATGTAAATAGCGTGAGGCCGTTCGTTGCTTCGGAAGTTGGAAGAGTCTTACGACTAGCAGTGGTTGTCTTCCGACTTTGTTATGACACCATCTGTCTATTCGCATATAGATGTCAACTGTTGGATATAATAGAGCTAATTATGGAGGTAGTCATTTCCGTGACCAGCTTAGGCCAACGGATATTCAGTTTACTATAAGTGACCTTGTGGCTTGACAGCAAAACTAACTCCAGATTGGTGACATAAACTGGAGTTATTACAAGGTTTATACGTCAACTTGTTTAATTCTATTTGCCGTTACATTTTTCATATACAATATACGACGAGAGGGACATTTAAAAGAATAGTAAAGGGGTTCAATTTTAGGGTTCCGTACCCAAAGGGTTCAAACGGAGCCCTATTGCTAGCACTCACATGCCCGTCTGTCCGTCGTCTGTAACAAAATTTTATTCCGAAGAATTTTTTAACTTCCCATTGAGCTATGCACTTGTTTGGTGATAATTTTAATTATTACGTATATTTTACTAACAAATACCAATACATATATTGATAAATCAGATTTTTCTTTAAAAATCCCTCATTTAGTACGGAACCCTAAATGTGTGAAGTCCAACACACACTTAGCCGGGTTTTTCGTGATTTGCGAATGAAACCTGGTCTGTAACTCTCTTTGGGTCCCTTGTGCCGAATAAATAATAAAAATAAATTAAAAATGAAAGGGGGCTCCCTAGGGAACTCCCTTTCATTTTTATTTTATTATTTTTTGTTATAGTGGGAACTGAAATACACATTCTGTGAAAATTTCAACTATGTAGTTATTACGGATTGTGAGATACCGCCTGCTGACAGACAGACAGACAGACAGCAGAGTTTTTTTTTGGACTGTATGGGTGGTCGGAGGGTCTCCTAAGACTCCTCTTTCCGTGTAGCTGCAATGGTTAAGGTCCCCTTACTGCCCCGCTGAAAGTTTCCACCCTCTATAATAGGATAATAATATGAACATCAATTTATTACTAAAAAGGCAGATCAAAGAAGTTTACTTAGGCCTAACCTAGATATGTTTTACTTCCGTAGGTGTGCTACTTGTGCTAGTTGTAAAACTAGACCAAGGAATTATTACAGATTAGAATAAACTGCAGCATCCTGCATGTGCCCAACTTCATGATTCAATCTCTAGACAATTTAAATCTATTTGTTAATTTTTTATGCATCTATAAAAGTGAGTTTTTTCTGAGACACCCAGTAGTAACTCTTTTATAAATAAGGTACCGCCGTGACACCGGTGTCACGGTAACAATAGATTTTCTATTGTGTCTGTTTCTCCAGTGCTTGACACAATTAATTGATTTAGTAAAGCAGTGTTCATTTATACTTCTTAAGGTGAATGCTCCAGGGTAGCCCGCGAAATTCAAATTTTCTTACGTTTTTGCAATTTGCAGGTCAGTGTCAAGTTGTATCTTGGTCAAAATTTGATTCGCGGCCGTAGAAAGTATGTGTCTATAGAATTATAATCATTAAAATCATCAATACATCTCTCTGTTAGAATTGATGCCAAATGTCATGATTTCATGAAATACTAACTAAATAAAGGGTAACCAACGGAACCCTAATACTAACCTCCTGCTATCTGTGTGCCCGTCTATCTGTCAGCTGTTGTATCTTATGAACATTAATAGGTAGACAGTTGAAATTTTCACAGAGTTAAAGTTAAAACAACTGTCTACCTATCACTGTTCATAAGATACAACAGCTGATAGATAGACGGGCAGACAGAAAGCAGGGGGTTAGTATTAGGGTTCCATTGGTTACCCTTTGGGTATGGAACCTTAAAAACGTTTGTCTTTAAACTAACAATTTAAACACAACAAACCCAGGGCTGCTAGCTAGGAACAATGCAAAAAATTGAATTAATTTATGATTTCACACACTTTAGATTAATCATAATATGTACAGTGTAGACAACCTTGAGTGCTGAGGTCATTACAGAGACCTCTGGGAGGCCAATGACCAAGGTCAAGTTCAGCAAGAGTCTTTGATATAACAACAGTTTTTGATTAACAGACAGAAAAAAACTAAGCAAAATAGTGTATTGAGATATACCATTTTGCTTAGTTTTTTTTGTCTGTTATAGAAATTCATAGACAAGACTTTGTTTCTTTGTTTACTTCATATTTTATAGCCTTGTACTGTTGTCAAGCATGCCATTTTTTATACCCCTACTAAGATCATAATTCTTAATTGTTTGGTATAAAAAGCACTAGCTTAAGATAGCAAAGATAAAGAATATACAGCAGATTCCTTGTGAATCATCTTTATCTAGCACTCATAAATATCACTCGACTTCTAAGATACGGAGCGATTTTTAAAAACGCTCTTATTACAATCATGTATCTATTTACAAATCTTTTCCAACTCAGTTATTAGTCACACATTTTCTAAAAACCTTACATGATTCAATCATTCGCGACCCAATCCAAATCTGTCAAACGTCGGCGATTTACCGATACGATCGTTATCGAAGAGAATCAAAACAAACATCGAACAGGAAACGTCAATCTAACCCTGACGATGACCCTCGCTAATTAAATGGACATATAAGTCTATCCTCACCTTGTCGAGCTTCTCTACGGGCACCATCGACAGCGGGGGCTTCTCCTTAGACTCCGCCAAGCCTTGCAAGTCACCTCCAGAACCGGAACGAGAGCCAGCGCCTCGCTGGGACCCTCGCGGCGTGCTAGTACCACTGCCGGATTGCTCTCCCCCACCCTTCGAATCGCTGCTATGATGGTTACCCATTACTTCACCACACTCCTAACACCTTTTATTACGTAATTTTAGCAGGAGTGGATCCTGCAATCACAACAATTTGCGAGATATTGGCGTAGTAGCTGGTCTGGTGTTCACACGAACAAACGTCACTCGCGTGACAGACATGTCAGACTTCTGTCAGCAACTGTCAATGACAAGTGGGCGCGTTCGGATACACTCACAGTGAATTATTAGTGAACCGAGGGTGTTAGCGTTGAATGCACGAAAATAGAATAATAGTAAAAAGCTTCACGTACTCGATAAAAATATCCACAGAGCAGACAGCGTTTATGAGATAAGTGGTCATTTTTTATTTTTTTTTATTTTTATTTTATTTGGGAAACAAACAGATACAATGGTGCGGATTCTCTTGTTTAATAAGTAAACTAAAATTAGAGAATTGCTATCTTTTACTAAAAGGCAGTGCGAGAAAGGGACGGCTATAGCTATGAACTAAGTTAGAGATGTCAAACTAGTTTACACCTTGCGCTTCGCCGTGTTTTTAGACGACATGTTTTTACGTGTACCCTTAATTTGTATGGAAATATTAGTTCAAACTAAATTTGACAGCACTAATTTACGTCCGTCTCTTTCTTGTTTTATTAGAGAGAAAAAGATGGCAATAGCCTAAATTAAGTTTAATTTGTGCACAGCAGAATCAACACCAATATCATATGAAGTTAGTACAAAAAAAAAAAAACTTAATCCAAAACAGTTTCCACACATTATAACTACAATTTCATATTTCAATGTCATGAAAGATAAATATTGATTGTGGTGTTTGTGATTAGGTACCTACATGATAAATAGGTTTAAATAAATAAATAGGTCACGGGAGCGAAGCCGCAGGAAAAGTGCTAGTAATGAATATACTTTCAATATAAAAGACGACAGCTCTGTTGGTATTGGAAAAAAAAGGCCCACCGACTAACGAATAAACGACGCTGGCTAACTTCCGGGAGTGCTGACTTTCTATATAATGTACTCTGTGGTGCCGACAGAAGTGAAAACTTGAACAAAAATACCCAACGCGCTTAAGGTGGATGCTCCAGTGTCACTCTCTGGAGCAGGGGGCCGGGCCGTTTCCCTCACCACCGGATCGTCCGGTGACGGGCCGGACGCCGCCGCCCCCAGCAAGAGGGGACGCATCGCCCGGCGCATCATCGGCCGCAACATCCGCCGCACCACCATCCACCGCAAGAACGGCCGCCACCGGCCCGCCGACGACACCTGCACCGACGTACCGGTTCGCCCATCGGCCTTCCGCCCCGTTCCTATGCAGGCACCGGCGCCTGCCGCGTCGACGAGTCGGCCGCGCGCCCCGGGCGCGACACGCCCCCCCGCCGCCGCGTCGACTGCGCGCACCGCTGCGCTGCCAACTAGGCCGGTGCGTAAAGAGGAGCCCCGGATTGCCACGTCGTGCCTCGACGTGAGGACGCAGGCGCCGCGCATCGCTGCGCGGACTGCGAGCCCTACCGCGCCTGTACAGCGCGCCGTTGCCGCCGCCACGCCGAGCGCGCCCGCATCCCTGTATTTCGCAGGGAGCTCACAAACGGGCGTGCGGGCACGGTGGCGCTGACGTGCAGAGTTGCCCGGCCTGCCACTGCCGTGGCCACGGTCGTCGTCACAGCTAACGGGCCCACTACCCGAAATGCGGCCCTTCCGAGGAAGAGGAGGAGAAGGAGGAAGAATCGCGGAGGGAAGCCTCCTCCCCCAACCGACACCAAGCAACCCCAACCCTTGAGTCGGAATCCACCCGGGGCGGCCTCTGTAACAGAGGTCGTCCCTACGGTAAAGGTTCTGACCATATGCCGCCGCACGCAACAGCAACAACGGGTGCCAGAGGGCGCCACCGCTGCCGCCATGCACCGCCATCAAGCGCCACTGGGCGCCACTGTGACCACCATCTCGCAGCCGGAGCTCCATCAGCGGGTCACTGGCCTCCTGGCCAAGACCCGCTCATCACTGTGCTGGAGGGCATGGTGGCTATCCTGGCCCTGTACCAGAGGAGGACCGCCGCCAGCAGCCAGCCGCCAATCGACGCCAAGTAAGTTTTTCGTTTCACTTACACGCAAACTACTCGCACAGGAACACTTAACAACAGTACATACGCTGTGCGCGACGTGTTCTAAGTTAATATAGGCACGTCGCGTAACATAAGCCAGACACACATGACTCCACACACACGTGTACTCACGCATTGTATGCGTGGCTTGTTACGCGCATACAATGTATACATGGGAGGGGTTACGCACTCAATACCGTCCACACATACACCTACGGCTCCGCGATCCGGACGGCAACCGGCTAGCTCTGGAAACCGGGCGGACGGGGACCACTCACTGAATGCTGTGGGCTCACCGTAAGCCGGCGGCCTTGTGCTGGTCATCATCCGCTGTTCCTCCTCCAGGGAACTGGAGGTCTCACCTGGCGGTGACCGACCGCCTAACTGTCGTGAACATACGTTTCGAGCCTACAGCATTACACTTAGCAATACACATGGGTGATTGCTATGAGAACCTCGGCAGACGCAGTTCCATCGCCTGTCTGGTAGGTTCTTGTATGCAGTCACCCTACCCAGCCATACCTATATTGGGACCCCACCGAAGGACCCGTTTTTACGGGTGGCAGAAACACCCCACGGTAAAAGGCCATGACTAGCCGTCCGCCGCGCCCCCTGCGGTGTCGCAGCGATTGCCTCAGTCCAGTCTCAAGTTGCCTTCAGAAGGGTCTTAACTGACTCGAGTGAACAGCGAATGATGATTCACGAGATGATCCTATCCCAATTCCAGTTTGCTCTTGTTTATCGTGCACGTGATTATAATCCTCTCGCTTGTTTCGCAACTATTGCAGAGATTCGAGTCGATTAACTGACGCTGTTTTGGCCTATTTTAAAACCCTACTGAATGAAATGAAAGTAATCCGCCCGTTCCGCCCTTTTTAACCGACTTTCGAAAAAAGGAGGAGGTTCTATGTTCAACTGCATGTATGTTTTGTTTTTTTTTATGGATGTCCGCCGATTTCTCCGTCAGTTGTGGACCGATTTTCAAAATTCTTTATTTTTCTGAAAGAATATACTCCCGAGGTGGTCCCATATAAATTTTATCGAAATTGCTTTAGCGCTTTTTGAGAAACTGAACAAAAACGAAAAATAAAAATACGTAGATGACGTTTTGGTGTTCTCCAATTACGTTGGGGTTTTTATTAGTTCTGGGTATGACAACTAAAAAGTGAAAAATAAAAAAACTTTTTTACAAAAAAAAAACAACCGACTTCCAAAAAAAAATACACTAAAAATTAAAAAATAACTTTAATTTCGGAAGTCGGTGTCAAATAGCGAAGAAATAAAAAACATACACCGACTTTCGAAATTAAAGTAATTTTTAATGTATTTTGTTTTGGAAGTCGGTTGATTTTTTTGCAAAAAAGTTTTTTTTTGTTTTCTCCAATTACGAGTATGTTTAAATTCCACGTTCCATGTTACTGGGGTTTTTAGTTCTGGGGTATAACAACTAAAAAGTGAAAAATAAAAAAAAACTTTTTACAAAAAAAACAACCGGCTTTCAAAAAAGATAAGTAACTTTTAGTAAAAATTAAAAAATAACTTTAAATTCGGAAGTCGGTGTCAAATAACGAAGAAATAAAATACAAACACTGACTTCCGAAATTAAAGTATTTTTTAAATTTTTAGTGTAATAAAAGTACTTACCTTTTTTGGCAGTGAGTTGTTTTTTTTTTTTTGTAAACGTTTTTTAATTTCTCAAAAAGGTGTAATCAGAAAAAAATGAGAATAATGTCTCTTCGGTTCCGTTTCCGTACCCGAAGGGTCTAACCAGAGCCCTATTTGCTGCAACAATAATACTCATGGTGACTCACCACGTGTCCGTCGGTCCATCTGTCTGTCAGTCGTCTGGGTCTGTCACACAGGTTTTACAGACAAACAGTTGGAGGCACAGTGATACAGTCGTCAAATTTTGACAGTATATTAAACATCTTGTTAGAGGAGCTCGTGGCTAAAGTAATAACAGCCGCACGGGACGATCCATCAGGTTCAGCTACGCTTGCCGGGGTTGGTCCATGGATGGGTGACCATCTTTATATACTGAGACTCTTTCGTGCCTCGGAAAGCACATTAAGCCGTAGGTCCCGGCTGGCAATCATGGATCTTTGACAGTCGTTACGGGTCGTCAGAAGCCCGAAAGTCTGACATCCAGTCTTACCAAGGGGTATCGTATTACCCAGTAACTGGGCTGTGGAGGTCAGATAGGCAGTCGCTTCATGTAAAAAACTGGTATTCAGCTGCATCCGGTTAGACTGGAAGCCAACCCCATGCTACTCGTAGTTGGGAAAAGGCTAGGCAGATTGATTATGCATCTTGTTGACCGAAAGCCATACAAATAATCAAAAATACATTTGGTGCAGAACCCTGAATGTGTGAAGTCGGACACGCACTTGCTTGGTTTTTTTTTCTGGGAGCACAAATATTGATGGTTGAATGCAAAAGCAATAAAAAACTTTTTTACAAAAAAAAGAACCGACTTCCAAAAAAGAAAATACACTAAAAATTAAAAAATAACTTTAATTTCGAAAGTCGGTGTTTGCATTTTATTTCTTCGTTTTTGACCGACTGCCGAAATTAAAGTTATTTTTTAATTTTTAGTGTATTGGAACGAAGTTCCTTATCGCGCGTTGTGAAAGGGGGCTAGACGGAAAAAATTCTTACGAAAAAGTTGTCACGACACTTTTTTGCTATAGTAAAAAAAATAAAATTTTATTACAATTACTTTTGTTATAGTTGTTGTTATTGCTAAAGAGTTGAGTTGAGTTGAGTTGAGCTGAGCTGAGCTGAGCTGAGCTGAGCTGAGCTGTGAATATTATTTTTCACATTTTAGTTGTTATACCCCAGAATTAGAAACCCCAATAAAATGGAACGTGGAATTTAAACATACTCGTAATTGGAGAAAATCAAAACGTCATCGAGGTATACGTATTATTCGTTTTTGTTCAGTTTTTCAAAAAGCGCTGAAGCAATTTCGATAAAATTTGTATGGGACCACCTCGGGAATATACTCTCGGATAAAAAAAAAATTGAAAATCGGTCCACAACTGACGGCGAAATGGGTGGACATACATTAAAAAAATATATATACAGTCGAACATAGAACCTCCTCCTTTTTCGAAATCGGTTAAAAATGTCACGATTGTCTCATTACTAATTCAATTATTTTCTTGAATCTTTATAAGAATTGGTTGACGTTGACGTTTTTATTGTAAAAACTTTTTTACAAAAAAATAAAACCGACTTCCAAAAAAAGTGCAAAATAACTTTAATTTCGGAAGTCGGTGTTGCTGGTTTTGTGCCTTCGTTTTTTGCCGAAATTAAAGTTATTTTGCACTTTTTTTGGAAGTCGGTTTGGTTCTATTTTTTTGTAAAAAAAAGTTTTTTATTTTTCACTTTTTAGTTGTGGCTCCACATTAAACTGTGTTAACAATTGATACGATAACAGCAATCGCGGTTGATTTGCTGTCAATTTTTGAAGAGTTCCGTTGACTGTCTCCGAAACCCATCATCAGATCTATATGAAATTTAAATGGGACCATTTCGGAACAAACCCCTTTCGAACAAAAAATATAACTCCGTCAATATATGACGGAGTTATGCCACAACATACAAAAAAAAAAAACACAAACATCCGAATTGATAACTTCCTTCTTTTTGAAGTCGGTTAAAAACTTAACGATCATGTATGATGACGTACCAGATTGTGCGTCATGTATCTGTACCGGTTACTCAGCTGTAGTACCTACGGACTACTGATAGTAAGTTCGAGACCGTTCGGGCGTTAATACTACTCATTCATCTTTACAGTTGTTTACTTACGTATTTTTCCAACTTCCCAAGGTTTTTTAATTATAGAACTTGAACTTCGTTTACAGATCTCATGTGGAGTTTTATCACTGTCGCGACTCCCTAATTTAATTGTTCTAGAATTTTGCTAAATACTGGTCAACAAAAAAACACTCTTTGTGTATAACATGAAAAGTTAAAACTGATTATGTAAAGAATAAGGTTCATCATAGAAGTGATTTTAAAATAATTGTTCAGGTACGAACCGTTTTATTGTAATAGGTATGGTTTTGAAGTGAAGCTTTGAGATGGAAACTGGAGCTTTCAGGTAGTTACAGTATAGGCATAGGTACTACCACTGTGAAGGATCGGTATTTTACAGGGCTCGGCACCGTTATTTAAAATAACGTTTTTAAAACGGTTAGAACAGTTCTTTGTACAACATTTTCAATATTTTGTTCTGAACGAATACGAAATGAGAACTCTTTCAAAAACTGGTGTATTCCGCAGGGCGCAGCCGCGCTCAGCGTGCGGCGACAAATGAATGAAAATCGTAAATATCGTAGTATTTGCACCATTCGAAAAATTAAAAAAAAACGGTTAAGAACGTGTAATTAATCGAAAACGATTTAAATTATGTTCTTCTTCAAATACGTTTTTTATAATGTTCCGTTCGAACGTAACCGAAACAAATTGTGTATTTGTATTTTATTTCTTCGTTATTTGACACCATTTGAAAAAAAAAATTAAAAATCGGTCCACAACACTGAGAGAGAAATCGGTGGTCATACTTACATAAAAAAAACATACATACAGTCGAACATAGAACCTCCTCCTGTTTCGAAGTCGGTTAAAAAATACAGATTATAGTACATTTCACATTCATGATTTCCACAAAGTAGGTTTGTACTATTACATCTCCAATCAAGTGGATGAAGTGCTGTTCTCCTAGCCTGTATTAAAGAGTAACAGTCCCGAACCTCCTATTAATATTGTTACAACATAAACACTAAACAAAAGAGCATCGACTCACTCTTCTCGTCCCTATTCCTGAGCAGGAGCACATCGTACGCCGTGCCCAACACATTGACCCCCAAGATGAGGGCGGCCACACACGCGAAGGCCAGGTCCTAGTCATCCACCGGCCTCCTATCAACACCTGTCCTTAGTACTTCAGCGCCGTGAAGTTGCTGCCAGCCCGTAGCGGGGGCTAGTCAGGTTGTTCACGAATTGTTTGAAGCTCAATCTAGTATTTGAAGTGCCAGTTCAAGGCCCTACTCACGGCCCAGTGGCGCCCTCATTCAATAGAAAATCGTAGCATATCACAGAAAATAAATATTAAAATCCAACTTCACGTTTGTAACAAAGAGGATAAAGCATTAGGTCTCAAAATGTTTCGTATCCAAAGTAGTAGGCAAAAGTGTCAGAAACGGCCGTTTTTGGTCATCGCGCACAAGCATCAATTGCTTGTGGGGACGAGTCGCGGAGACGCGGATATAGCTGCACGAGATGAACAGGCACAGGCCTCGGTGGTTCAGGGTGTGGTTGAAGTGGTAACGGTTAGCTGAGAAATACTGCAAGGAAATGGTGACGTTAGTCTGTTACGAAGGAGAATGTGGAATGAACTGGATGGGTTCTGTGTGGCTGGAAGGAAGGTCGCGCGCGCTTGCGACATTTGATAGAAGAAGAGACACAGAAGGCTGATGAAAAGGAACATCTCAACTAATACCGTCTGACAGTCCCAGGGCAGTAAGGCTTCTCCTCACACAGTGAATGTACGAGCATTACTCACCTTGTTTGCTAAAGGTGGGTTAATGTAATCAGACTTGTAACTTTTAAAACTCCTTTCCTCTCTGTTTTCCGCCATCAATGTCAGTGATGACTGTCATGCAGAAACTAAAGTACCTACTCGTGGTTTACGTGAATTGAAAAAGTCACAATGGATGATTGGATGGTACTTGCTCGAATTCTAATCGGAAACTTATTAAGTGGTATTTTTTATTATTTGGTCAGCAGAAAATTCTTATTTGGTACCTAAGCAGAAAATTATTATTTGGTCAGCTAGATTATTTTATTATAATCCGAAAAAATTAGGGCACCCCAACACGGATGGATTAGGACTTCTTACATAAGACGGTCGTCAGCACATTGCCGGCTAAACATGTATTCTTTTGAATATCTACAAGAGAAGTTCGGTCCGCCTGGATATTTCATCGAGCCATCGGAGAGCCTTCTGCCTGGGCACGCGTTGGAAAACTTTAAATAAACTCCGTACTCAGGCTGGCCGCAGTAAAGACAACCTCCACAGGTGGGGGTTCTCGGATGGCTTCGATTTACGGTGTTTGTGCGGCGTTTCTCCGCAGACCATGGCCCACCTCTCAACTTACTCCACATGCCACCTCTACATGTGATTCACTCACAGGGTTCTTACAGTACCTTATGGCTGCATCAGCGAATGCAATTGCCGTCGTTGAATACTGGGCCAAACATAATATCTAGTTATTTAATTTGACATCGACACGCTAAGAAGAAGAAGTGATATGAAAGCGCTTATGAGATAAGTGAACATGCAAAATAAATATTTGTCGCTATTTTGTTTAGTAATGATGATATAAGAATAAAAACACACAGCTTTCATATAAATGTTTAATTCTTTTTTATAATTTCTCTTAAATTATTTACAGTACAAAATATCACAGACAAGAAGACATTATTCTATCTATATCTTAATTATTAAATTATTCTATATCTTAACAAAAAACAACTTTAGTTCTATTAAACGCCCATTAAGGACAAAATATAATTTGCGTTGCGTAAAATAACATTGTGATTTATCTATACTAAAATATTATAAAGAGGTAAAGTTTGTGAGGGTCTAGGGGGTAATCTCTGGATCTACTGAACCGATTTTGAAAATTCTTTCACCAATAGAAAGCCACGTTATTTGTGAGTGTCATAGGCTATAAATTTTTGAAATCCACGCGGACAAAGTCGCGGGCGAAGTGCTAGTGTAAAAAACTTAATAGATTTGAATGACTGGTATGTAAGCATCCTAAGCGGTTAATGACTGAAGGAACCTCATTGCCGGTACTTCTATGAGTAAATGCAGAGGTAGCGCTGCGCTGTAGGTCAGGAATATTGTGGTTAGCCAGTGTCCACCCTGCAAGACAGAAAATAAATAAGTTAGACAAATAATCGCATACACATAATATAATTATCCAAAAAAAAAAAATTGAATTAAAACCCTGCTAATCAGTGTATAATCTAATTTTGGCAGTCACAGGTAATGAAACCACACAAATTAGGAGTATATAGAGGACTGTATTTAGATAAATAAGCAGAAATTAGGAGTATATAGCGGACTGTATTTAGATAATTATGTACAAATTAGGAGTAGGTATATAGTGGACTGTATTTAGATAATTATACATAAATTAGGAGTATATAGCGGACTGTATTTAGATAATTATGCACAAACTAAGAGTATTTAGCGGACTGTATTTAGATAATTATATATAAATTAGGAGTATATAGTGGACTGTCTTTAGATAATTATGCACAAGCTAAGAGTATATAGCGGACTGTATTTAGATAATTATGCACAAATTAGTAGTATGTAGCGGACTGTATTTAGATAATTATGCACAAATTAGGAGTATATAGCGGACTGTATTTAGATAATTATGCACAAATTAGGACTATATAGCGGACTGTATTTAGATAATTATACACAAATTAGGAGTAGGTATATAGTGGACTGTATTTAGATAATTATACATAAATTAGGAGTATATAGCGGACTGTATTTAGATAATTATGCACAAATAAGAATATATAGCGGACTGTATTTAGATAATTATGCACAAACTAAGAGTATATAGCGGACTGTATTTAGATAATTATACATAAATTAGGAGTATATAGTGGACTGTATTTAGATAATTATGCACAAGCTAAGAGTACATAGCGGACTGTATTTAGATAATTATGCACAAATTAGTAGTATGTAGCGGACTGTATTTAGATAATTATGCACAAATTAGGAGTATATAGCGGACTGTATTTAGATAATTATACACAAAGGTACAACAATAGAAATAGATGTGTATTACATAGGCTACTCTTTGACACACTGAACTAGGTTCGTTCACTTGAACGGAATGAATGACATTACTTGTATTCTTCATACACTAATCACATGTTTAATGTTTTTTTTTATAAATAAGGCCATAAAATTATATGTTCTAAATTAATAAACTCCTTTGAGCACAAAATTATGGAATAATGGGCTCCTAATTCCAATTTAAGAAGATCATTAGAATCCTTTAACATCTAATATTTTTTGAACAAATTGATTTAATTAATTTATTTAAATTAGTACAGCCACATCAAGTAGGTACATTGTAGATTTTAGTTATAAGCTTAATAACAAAACAGTACGGTTTGGTACAGTAACAGTAAGTTTACACTGTTACTACCAAATATGGAAGTGATTCTGAATTATACGTTTATTTATTTATTTTATTTTTAAGACAAGTAAAGCGTACCTACATAGCGCAATGTTTGAAGTTTAGAGGTTCCCATTCACCTTTGTATAAACCAAACTTGTACATAACTGTATAGAAAGAGCGGTTTCCCACTACGTCCGATACTTATCCGTGATATATGAGTTTATATGTTTATAAAAGCAGCCATGATACATTAATAATTTCTAGTGAGGAGCGAAATTTGTCCTTTATAAAAAAAAATAAAATAAAATTATACTTACAATATCAAAAACGGCAGCCCTATTAGCGTTGGTGCGCTGAGCCAGCAGCGTGAGGGAGAACAGCCAGTGGATGAGGTAGATGGACAGCGACATGCGGCCCAGCACCTCCCAGCCGCGCCACGACAGGAACTCCCACCAGACACCTGGGGAAAATCAAAGCTTTGTACATAGCGTAGGGACCAGGGGGGTTACACAAAATACTTTTCTGTTAACGTTAACGCTAACGCTTCGTGCATAATGTATGGCAACGACATTTTGCACGAACAGAGAACTGTCACGTGACTCACACCCAGTAATGTCTTTGCCATACATTTTGCACGAAGTTTTAGCGTTAACGTTAACAGAAAAGTATTTTGTCTAAAGGCTCAGGTCAACTAAGAACCCATTTGTGGGCGTCCAAGCAAAATGGGTCCAGTAGTGGGGTATTGAGTTAAGACTAGTTTCGGTATCTATAGTCAATTGATAATAAAGATTAGAAAATATTCAAAAACTGGCACATTTTTTTAAACAGACACTTTGAAGTTGAAACTATGAAAAAGTTTGATTTGAGAAAAAGCATAAAAAGTAAGCGAAAAAAGGTTTTCTGCTACTTAGGAACATCAGATAAAGTCATTTGCTTTATCAACTTGTAAATGATTGAGAGCACTACTTAATAAAATCAATTAAAATCGCGAAATGCAATTTTTCACCCCACTTTACAAAACTACGTATATCTCGGAAACTAAATGCCGTCGATGCCCTGATTGGACGCCCATATTTTAGATTTGCTTTTCTCTCCAAAATATATATATATATATATTATCCTCCTCAACTCCTCGATTATCCTCCGCAACTGCTGAAAGATGCTAAGTAAGTACAGTAAAGGGTAATGGTATAGGGAACGTGCAGGAACTAAAGACGGCGGCACATAAATGTCAATGTTAAGTATTTATACAGTAAAAGTTGCGGATTTCACTCACTAGATGCCAGTTTATGTTATACGTGCTGCATGTGTGCATGATGCATGTGTGTATACATTAATGGCTCGGAAATGTTAATGACAAGTTTTTAAGGCGCTATTAACTGCCAATGACTTTGACTGATTAACTTGCGTGTTCTGTGCTGCTCTCACGTAACGCGTCGTACGTCCACCCAGTAATAGGACTCGCCCATCAAGGACCGCTGTCCGAAATTAGACGCATTATTAATTTATTACACATAAAACAACAGGTATTAAAATAAGACACTGAGACTAAATTATTAATAATTAAATGATCTTTAAAATGATGAAAGTTTCATAAAAATACACTTTATAGTTTTTGCGTGATTCTCATTTTTTTATCTGCGTTAGACATAACTTTACAAATTAATTACATTGTATTATAAATATATAATTTCAAAAATTCTCAGACGAAATTACGACGAAAATTGTTTAGAGTAACATATTTTTTTCAAAGAAATTAGACTAATCATTTAGACGTGATGTTCAATTAAAAACCATTAAAAGTCGTATAATTACGCCTTAAAGGGTAAAAGTTTCAAATGTACTCCACTGGATGGCACAGACTACGCCCCGTGCACGTTCAAGGTAAGGTAAGGTGCAACCGGACCAAGGATATTGCCTTGTGGCACTCCATTTTTACAAACTTTTATTTATTTTGAAATGTTTATTTGTTCAGGTCAAATCATGCAAGCTGAATTAGAACCGCTTCCTCTCATCGAACGGATTTTTACATGTTGGATTAGTTCTAATGACAATGGATTTTTATGGTAAGCATGACCTGAATGGATATTTAGTATTAGTTCCAGATAGAGGAACTCTGCAATGGTTAACAGCACAGACATGTAACTATGTTTATGAATTTAAAAGCTTGTATAAAAAAATGTTATTTACTTTTAACTTTTATAATAAGCTTGAAATTGCACCATTTTATATTTATTGCAATAAACAGATACTACCAACCAACGCACTATTAAAGAATATGCAGAACTTGGTACTCACTGTCAATCTTATTGAAGAACCCGTACATAGCGAAGGCGGTGAGCGTCATGAAGACAGGCCGGTCCAGAGTAGCGTAGAGGGTGACCAGCACAGGGTGCGTGACGCCCTTCATCCAGTAGCCCCCGACCACCCACAGGAACATGCTCGGCACTGACAACCGGTACAGGACTCGCATGCACTGGAGCAAGAGAAATGTAATTAAAAGCTGATGGAATCCAGTTTAAATGGTTTCCTCCTCCTAGTGTAGGTACAGTCAACCCCACGTTGTCAGTGATAAAATGTTGTTTTAAGCTGGCCTTGCGTAGTACATAGTTTTAATAGAATTCCTATATGAACAGCTTATAGGTATACCTGGCAACACTCACGGGCCGGTTAACTGTTCTAAAATTAATTTTTAGATTAATACTTTTACAGCTATCACTTGTGGCTTCGAATCACAGTCCTATCGTTACATTCTACCAATGCACGTGTAAACGGGCACACTTTTTATGCCTGGAGGCTTATTTAATTTAGGTTTAATTGCTGCATACAAGTTTATAAATTCAAGTTTTTCATAATTGACAGACAGATTTGTTGCTGGGGAGTTTGTTGGCTATTTCTTCTTCACAGCTAAAACACTAGGAAGTGGCGACGGGACTTTTTGGAGACTGTCTTTATGTAGAACATTGACATTAAAAAAAAAGTTCTCCTGGTAATTTGTGAATCTTTCTGTACCTCTTGCGATTCCTGCCCCGTAATACTTTTTGTTTCTGATCTCCTGGTAGTTTGTGAGTCTTTATCGCTCATGATTTCAGTCCTCGAAATACTTCTCCTCATTTTTCTGGTCTATTTCAACTCATCATGTAGGTTGAATAAGATCCATCATGGATCTGGCTCATGGGTCTTTTGAATAAAAAAATCTCAGTAGATCCACATTTTGAAATCAGGATCCAATGAGAAAAACAATCGTCACTGGATCCATCATGGATCTGGCCTATGGATCTTCTGAGATTGAACCGAAAAATTCTCATTAGATCCATTTTACTTATTTTTTTATCTAAATAGATCTAATGAGAAAAACAATCGTCACTAGATCCATCATGGATCTGGCCTATGGATCTTCTGAGATTGAACCGTTTGTTTGATTGGTTTGATTTGATTTTGCTCTTCAAAACATTTGTTAGGCTTTAATATATGCACGAAATGGAAATACCCGGTAGAACCCTTTTTGTCTTTATGTTCATCATGATTATCTATTAATTAACAGTTGAAAAAGATGTTGTCCACAACGATTGGTTTTGAACAATCGCAATAACAACAGTAGAGTTAGAGCGGTTGCGGACTACGTCCGATGCTTATCCAATATTTATCCGTGAAAAGATGGTCCGGCGTGGTCGTAGAACAATTTGTATGGTAGGTTACGCACTACCGATCCGAGTTCGGTCCGAGTTTTCTACAGATCTGTATTTTGACGTATAAGTATCGGACGTAGTGCGCAATCGCTCTTTCAGTTAATTTTGACGACTTAGGTCAAGCTTATCTTCAAGATCATAACTTACCGTGCTCTGAGCAGGGCGGTAGCCATCCACCTGATGCGAGCGGTATACGAAGGCCACCAGTAGACCGATGAGCGCTGAAGGTAGACTGTCCCAGGGGGCGGAGTACAGCCACGTGAAGGAACGCTCTCCGGGGAACTGGGTCCTCATCAACCTGGAGAAAGAGAATAAGTCGTTATTTCCACTTTTAACTGACTTAATACAGCCAAGTGCGTGTCGGACTTCGCACATTTAGGGTTCCGTACCAAATGTATTTTTGACTATTTGTATGGCTTAACAAGATGCTCATACTGTGGAATGCTGTAGGTCCAACCGTTTGGCTGTAAAACCTGTATGACAGACGACAGACAGACGGACACGTGAGTGATAGCAATAGGGCTCCGTTTGGACTCTTCGGGTACTGAACCCTAAAAAGGAGCTTATCAATTCTATACGTATATGTATTTCGTATATTTTTTTTACACATATTATTTACATTTTTAAATATTTTAAAAGAAAACATATAAAAAACATTTAAAAATATAAAAAATAGTAGTCCACCGGTATCGGGAGCAGGGTCCAAGCTACCGGTGGTTAGGGCTCCAGAGACAGGAACCTCCTCACAATGCGAGCCGTATCAAGGAGTACTGCCTTCTGAATCAGGCCCTTGATCCAACCGCGCAACGACAGCTTCGACAGGTGGTCGTCGAGGCTTTTGGCCATCAGGCCATTGGCGGTAACGACTATCGGCACAATGACAGCCAAGTCCACATTCCACATATCGACAACCTCGTGTGCCAAGTCAAGGTATTTATATGTATTATCATTACGGAATTCAAAAAAATGCAAAATAACTTTGATTTCAGAAGTCGGTGTCAAAAACAAAGAAACAGAATTAGAAACAGCGACTTCTGAAAATAAAGTTAGTAAAAATCATTTCTGAATTCAATGGATGGTGGTGCTACAATTACTACTATAGGGCCAACTTTGTAACTCGACTAAAAAAATTAGCTGTTCCATATAAATTGCCAATCCCTACTCTACCAAAATGTATGGAACAGCCGATTTTGGTGTTCGAGTTACAAAGTTGGCCCCATAGTAAAAGTTGTTCGTATTCATGAGTACCTACCTACTTTTCTTTCTTCCTCTTATTGTTTTCATATGTACTACTTACTGATGAAAAATTTTTTATATATATTTTTTTTTTTTAAATATTCGTTTTGACATGAATACTTGTATAGTATTGTATTATATTTTTTATTTTATTTTTTTATTGACATTTTATTATTATTATTTTTTTTTTTGACTTGAATACTTTGTTAAGTATTATATTTATTTTTATTTTTTTGATTGACATATTATGATTACTATTTTGTTTGACACAAATATTTACTTTGTAAAGTATTATATTTTTATTTTTTTTTTTGATTACTTAATTATTGTAAATGTGAGGACTATGTGGGTTATTATTATTATTTTCTCCTCCTTTTTACAGTAATTTTCAACGTTGTCTGACAGTTTGAGTACTTTTGCGGCCTACCCAAATGTCTTTTCTTTGGTATTGTTCGTCATGTCATTGAGCTCCTTAGTGGTTTTTAAGTTGAGCTATTCGACTATTGACAAATGCTTGCACTGACTGGACAGGTCCACTCAAATATGTTTGGTTCTTTCTTCAAAAGACCACTACAGACACTAAGCTGCATGGTCCTCATATAGAATAATGTGAATGCGAGAACTATGTATGTCGTTATATTCATGTAGATTTTATGATTGTCTGGCAGTTTGAGTATTTTTTGCGGCCTACTCAAATGTCCTTACTTTGGTATTGTTCGTCGGTTCGTTGAGCACCTCAGAGTTCTGAGTTGAGCTTCGCGATGACTGACAAATGCTTGCACTGTCTGGACAGGTCCACTCGAATTCGTGTGTTGCTTTCTTCATAAAGCTCATCCCAGACATAAACGTACATGGTTCTCATATGATCTAACCAGTCCACATTGTATGGATTTGAACACTAAAAGAGACTTTGACCTCTGAGTTTGTTTCGGTGTTTCTTCTCAGGGTAGTCAGCTAGGAAACACCGGCCTCATCTAGCTTAAACTGACAAAAAACATTGACGTGTAAAAGTGTTCCTTGTAACCTATTTACTGAATAAACATCATTTATCATTTATCATTTACTTTCACCCCTTTCAGTGTTTTAAACGATTAAAAAATCACTTTATATACCAATACAAGGCGATTTTTTTATTGCGAATAAATTATTACCAAATCATTTATTCGCAGTACCTACATTCTATGCGAATAAATGATTTGATTTGATTATGATTTGATTATTTACGGGGTGAGCTTGTTGATAGCTAACGCGTTACCGAACATTAAATGTAAGAAATAACTAATGGAAGAAACCAAAATTATATTATAAACTCACGCCTTACGTTCGCATCGCTCAGTTTACCGACTTCAACAAGAAGGAGGTTATCAATTCGAATGTTTGTATTTAAAAAAAAAAAAAACAACCGACGAAAAAGAACTAAAAAGCAAAAAATAAATAAACCTTTTAAGTCGAGTATTGAGCTTATTTACCTACATAAAATATCAAATTTTATATAAACTAATTTTGAGTCGGCGCCTAACAACAATCTGATTATTAAATTTCTAAATTTTATATGTACGTAGAAATGAAGAGGCTAGATGTAGGTAATTAATCATTTTATTATTTGGCGCCGACTCAAAATTAGTTTATATAAAATTTGATATTTTATGTAGGTAAGTAAGCTCAATACTCGACTTAAAAGGTTTATTTATTTTTTACTTTTTAGTTCTTTTTCGTCGGTAGAAGTTTTTGTTAAAAAGTTTTTTATTTTATGATTTTTTGTGTCTCGCCTCATCTTTTAATACTCTGAGGCTAATTTCTAATCCTTCATCATTCTTCTTGGCACAGAGCTGATAATGTAACCATCCTTCCATGAGGTTCCCAGGATATTGACCAGTTGAGGTTACCTCCAATATTCTAAAGACTTTTTTTCTTCAAATCATATTAAGTGGTATCTGTCACTAAAACCAGTTTTTTTACATTTAACTTCTATTGTTTAGGAAAGGTATGGTTTAAATCATCAGCTCAGTTTCATGATGTAAAAAAAAAAACAGAAACAATATTCGTGGCCAATTTTCGAAGTTTTCTCTCAATTTTATCAGGATTCCATTATCAGATCCTGATGTCCTTCACATGGGACCACCCTTGAGGTATATCCTATCTAAGAAAAAAGAATCATCAAAATCGGTTCATAAACAACAGAGTGAGGGCCGAACATACTCGTACGTACAGAAACGCTAAACGTGCTCACAATTTTCGAGGTTTTCTCTCAATTTTATCAGCATTCCATTATCAGATCCTGATTTCCTTGACATGGGATCACCCTTGAGGTATACCCTATCTAACAAAAAAATAATAATCAAGATCGGTTCATAAATGACGGAGTGAGGGCTGAACATACACAAAAAAATATATATATATATATATTATACGGTCGAATTGAGAACCTTCTCCTTTTTTTTCGTCGGTTAAAAAAATATGTATGTTTGGGTATAACTCCGTCATATATTGACGGATTTGCAAAATTCTTTTTTTTTCGAAAGGAGTTTGTTCCGAAATGGTCTTATTTAAATTTCATATAGATCTGATGATGGGTTTCGGAGACAGACAACGGAACTCTTCAAAAATTGACAGTAAATCAACCGCGATTGCTGCGATCGTATGTCTATGAATTGTTAACACAGTTTAGTGGGGAACCACCACTAAAAAGTGAAAAATAAAAAACTTTTTTACAGAAAAATAGAACCGACTTCCAAAAAAAGTGCAAATTAATTTTAATTTCGGAAGTCGGTGTTACAAAACGAAGACACAAAACCAGAAACGTTCGCATCGCTCAGTTTTATTAGACCTTGTGGCATCCAGTCAGAAGAATTCTTTCGATATCTATGTATGTGTATAGTTTGCGAAATCATATAGGTGATGGTGGCTTATTAACCAAAACACGGAACAAAAAACTGGATTGCTTCAAAAATTGCAAGCTTTGGTCCAAGGTTGCAAAAATACGGATCTAAAAGGTGGGCGGAAGTTACATAAAATCGTTTTAGTGAAGATCGAGTTCGCGATGACAATGAAAGCTTATATACATATTCACAATATAATATAAATAAATTATTTTATGTTATTAATGGCCACAGCATCCATAAACGTGCCTACTAACAGTTATTCTATTAAAAAGGTAACTAAAGGCTGAGTTAAAGGATATAAAGTAGGTTTTTGGTTTTGATATCACCTTCGAATACAAATTCTTAGGTCATATTGCCTTAAATTATCATTGTGGTTTCTTGGTAAACAGTATGCCCAAGAAAAGCTTAGCGATTTTTAAAAAATATATACCTTCTCTTCGTAAAAAACACACTACAAATGACTATGGTGATTTTATATTTTTCTTTCTGCAGAATATTACACCTCTGCTAACCCCTAGTATGTATGCAAGCGTGATGTTATGTTACCCAATGATGTAGCACTTACTCAGGAATCATAACCTGCACCATAGGCTTAAGCTGCCAGTTGTATATGATCGCGAAGTTGACCAGCATAGATCCCAGGATCATGACTCCTAAGACCTTGACTGCGGTCCGGGGCCACCTGCCCAGCAGTAGAGTCAGGATCGTACAGACGATGTACAGCTGCATGTCCACTGCCAAAAACCTGTGGATGTACAGTAAAACGCTTATAATAAGGATAGGTATGAGATTCGTCAGGGGTCTGTCTAAGGCTCATTCATAAATTACTTTCAAAGAAAAAGAAAGTATTGATTAGAACTTTATCATTGTTCCTGAAGAAAAGATAAATAATAATTCTAGTACCTATAAAGCAACACAAGACCGTTTGCGTCTTGCCTCCTTTAAAGGTATAAAAGTGAGAGGTTAAATAAACTACGTCAAAAGAGATTTCAAGGTACCACCATCAATAGTGTGTTTACAAAGTGTTTAATTCAACATAAGTAAGTAAACAGAATAAATTGGGGAGTGCAGAATGACGCGAGATACGATATGAAAGTAACAATAAAATGAATCAACTTGAAGGGAAAGGACAATGCGGTAATAAACAGAAACAAAAGAAAATCTTCCGTGAACGGCGCTGAATCGATCAACAGTACTCATTTTAATCGACACGGTTCGATCCCCGCACGGAACAAAATAATATTTGTATGACCTACAGATAGTTGTTCCGGGTCTGGGTGTCTTGTGTATGTTAGTATACATGTTTGTGAACGCCTCACGATACAGGAGATTCCTAGTGTGGGGCAACGTTTTTTTAAAAAAAAAAAAAAAAAAAAAAAAAAAAAAAAAAAAAAAATCTTCTTTATGAGGTTGCAATCATAAGAGATGAACGACTTTACATCATTGCCATTACCAGCCCCCCTAGCCATGTTACATTTCTATTATAGTTTACGCTAACGCTTAGAACAAAATGTATGGCAATGACATTACCCGTGTAGATAAGTGTCACGTGACTTATCGCAGGTAATGTCATTGCCATACATTTTGTTCTAAGCTTTAGCGTAAACGATAATAGAAATGTAATATGGCTAGGGGGGCAGGGGGCCTAGACAAAGTCACATTTACAAGCGAATCGATAACGAAATTAGATGTCGAAATGTCACGTGATTGATCACGTGACATTTAGTATAAACGTGACTTTTTATACGCCCCCTGGTGAGATAGTGGGCAAGCCTATCATTGGTAAAAAAAACATTAATACTTTTAATATATCAATGCATTAATTAATAATTTTCCTTGTGTGTATGGATTCTAAACTTTTCCCAAAACATCAATGACAAACCTTGACATTCGCCATTCGTGAAATTATTTGCCAAACCAAAATGATAATGTATAACATAATCAGCATATTTTTTACTGTGCCATGGTCATTTGCGGTGGCATTCATCTTATAATATTTATTAGGTATACTTATATCTGGAATGAGCGGGTTAACCACAAAACAGTTTCATAATGTTATCACCTTTACTGTGAATTATGTTACATACCATGTATTCTAAGGTCGCTCCATTAAAAACGGTAGTACTTAAGTACGAAGTCGAAAACAAATTAATCAATTATTATATTATTTTATGGTTCTGCGAAACGCTACATATTTTCCGAAAGCAAATCTGTGGGTTAATAACTTGATTAAACTGTTATATCGACGAGGTTAACAGTTCTATAATTTTATTGAGTTTGTTTAATGTAGATTAAGCTAAGATAAATTTTGTGTAAGCAGAGTTTCAGTTTTTACAAGTTGATATAAGCTGAGCCTGGCTATGAATAACATTTCGAAAAAGAAGGATCTGACAGGCGGATAGTTGCAACAGCATAATAATATTGTTTCCATTGCTGCAGGTGTAGCATGACCAATTCTATCTCTATTCTACCAAGAATAGACAAAGTTCTTTTTATCTAACTTGACATCTTTTCTGCCCGAGCATCATGCTTTACATTGTAGAGTTTTGTCGACTGAAGAATAGAAATATTTCTTCTCTTCAGTTTTAACATTGCCATGCTTAGGACGGTAGAAACCTTTCTACAATCTGTCATTTTGTCTATTCTTCCGTCGACAAAACCTGTTTCTATGGTGGTCATGATGTACGCGTGCTGGGGCACAGGCCTCATTTTTGAGAGCCTGTATCCCACAACATCTAGAAAACAGTTTTATTTTGTGAATATCTAGGCTAAAACTGTTTTTTATTTTTCTCACTTGGCGACGCCACCCGTCTGCTGACTCCCATAGAGTAACGACCCCTGATGCATTCCACATAAAAAAAATCAAAAGAAAAATAAGAAAACCTCCGTTTAAAACTCACCAAGTATGAATGAGACACTTGTCGTCAGGCTGCACGAAGTTATTCACGTACAGTGCTTGCGTCCACCACTTGCCCCTGCAGAGGTCGGCCTCGTCCTCTACCATGGGGCCCCACAGGGGACCCTCCCCAGCATGCGCCCACCAGGTCGTCGCCAGGCCCAGGACGAACAGGTACAGGGGAGATATCCTGGGAACATAAATAAATGCGTAAGACGTCTGCTTCCCTGGCCCTGAATTTGACTGGTTGACTGAATCTAAACTAATGTTTTTAAAGACTTAAAAGTGTTTGCTCCGTAAAAAGTAATCTCTGGAAGCGCTGATCAGATTACGAACAATCTGTCACTGATCTGAGCTACCAAAATCTTTTTTTAAATTTTATTGTTTCGTTTTCTTGGTGTGATTAATGTAGCTGCAATTATCCATGCACAATTGCCGCTTTCGAAACTATAAGGTTTCCTTGTCCTTGTTAGGAATACGGAACCCTAAAAATTGTTGTTCGTAAATTAGACGGATTCGGATTGTCTCAGAATGTTACCTAGCGATCCTGTGCATCAGACACTGAGGCAGCATCTTGATGCTGAGCTGCTTCTTGGGGTGGTCGGCGACGTGGATAAGCAGATTGTAGGCCAGCAGGAAGCTGGACGCCATGATGAAGGTCTGCACGATGGAGGTGCCGTTCTGCATGTATGCGGACAGGATGTGTAGACTGCTCTGGGAGAATAGTGTATGATGAAGGAGGATTCTTTTAGAATTTTTCTTTTCTTTAGTCGGGTTTTTTTCGATATTTAATTTTTTTTGTTTCCTAAATTTTAGTGAGTTATATCGAGCTCTTTATTTTGATACCCCACATGACCAGGTCACAAAAAATACGACTACACTTACCTTATGGTGGTCGACATTATGTTTTTTTTTCAAAATTCATATACCTAGCATATTATGTCACTTCGGGGGTCAAGACCAATCTAATAATACCAATCATATAATAAAATCCATCAAGCCGTCATGCTACAGCGCGTGCCAAAGAAATAGACATACACACATATATACATACATACATACTCTCGAAAAACATTACCCTCCTTCTCGGACAGTCGGGAAAAAATCCACGTCGGGCATATTGCCACGCTTCTGACTTTCAACTTTGACTACGGCCGGGCAGTTTGTGTTAAAATAAGGATATACGAGTACCTAGTACGGTAAAAATATATAACTAGCTAGTGAAGTGAAAGTAACTTACTTTCTCGAAGAACTGTGGGTTGTATATGTAAGTGAGGTGGTAAGCCAGCACCGAGTGAGCCATCATCACTAACAGCAACGTTATGGCTCTGAAACAAACAGTTACATTTAACTTAACACCTAAATAGATTTCTAATTTTTGTGAGGTGTCAAGATCTGATGGTCCTTACTTCATTCCTTGCACAGGTTTAAGGGCTGATAGCCTCGGGTCTCCATCACTATGGTCTGCTGTCAATCTTCGCCAGTTTGCCAGCAAGGACCAGGCCACCAACTGTTTGATTGCTGCAAACGACCAAGAAAATCGCTATATTACAGGTGTTTGTTCAATTATAGTTAATACATTTCTGATGTTAAAATATTTTTTTTTATAGCTACACTACTTTAATCGTTCTTAGTTACCGATAAACAATTATTTTAATCACTTAATTAATATAAATGTCGACAAAAACTGACCCCGTGCTCGATAGATGGCGTTGGGATCGAGTTAGATCGCGCTATGGTTTCGTTACCGCGGAAACATGACTACCGCGGGCTCGCGCTGCTCAAGTTGCCATCAGGAGGGTCTTAACTGACTCGACTGAACAGCGAATGATGAATCAGGAGATGATCCCAGTGATTATAATCCGCTCGCTTGTTTCTCAACTATCGCAGAGATTCGAGTCGAATAACTGACGCTGTTTTTGGCAAATTTTAATACCCTATTGAAAGTAATCCGCCAGATGGCGCCACCAGTTACTAAAGATGATAAGATACGGAGTAGTGGAGTAGGTACGGTTAATAAAAAATAATACGGAGAAAGATAATTTTAAATTATGTGATCGATGTGAAACTATGAACATTTCGCAAACCAAAGTGACTGACAATGACAATCAGTCATGCGACACCCACACACCATAAGGAAATGCGGTTTCCAGAAAAAAAATGAGCTAGGGTAGTGGACTACTGGAATGGTAGTGGACTAAAACGAGCGGCTGACACTTGGGTGGCACAAAGTTTTGAGACTACTTATTAGTACTTATGTTAAAAAATGTCACGGTATCTTTAATACTGTAAGTAATTATTTTTTACGTTACGTTTTTATTGTGAAAAAACATAGTGATCGTGACGTCGCCAGATTTTGCGACAATTGTAGTAAACAACTTTGATCACCACCCAGTTACTGCTACGGTACGGTAGTGTTGAACGTAAATTTGTGTCAGAATTCGCTAATCATCATTCATCATACAAATAATGCCTACCTACGTATTTTTTTAACTTCCCAAGGTTGTCTAACAATAGAGCGCTCTACGCTTTATAATTAGACAACCTTGGGAAGTTCGGTATCGGTGTTATATGGAGTTTAATCCCGGTCGCGACTCCCCAATTTGCTAGAAGCTTCTTAGGCATGTAGTATGATAACTCTTATATAATATCGTCGGTCGTTCGTAGGTAAGAGTTGGTTCTCATTTAGTAGGCAGATAAAAGTACCTACCTACATCAATGCGGCGTCACAAATGTTTATTAGAAGCAGTCTATTCATAATGTAAGTGCTGGCTTATATGATTTCCTTAAGTTAATCCCATCGGTTATATTTTAAAAGGAAAGTTGAATAAATAAACAAATACATAATTAGATATTGCCATTTTACTGCCGTGTATTGTTACAGTCGTCAGGCAGAGGCCCATAGTTCTGTCTTAGTTCTAGTTCTCTATAGCCACTCAAGTCTATAAAGCTCAAAATCTTTTGTATCATGTTCTGCAGAAGTCCTACTAAATAATCGGGTATCATCGGTTGGTACCTGTTGCTACCCCAATTCGTTAAAAAGGTTTAACGTGTCTGCGATTGTCAAAGATAAGTAATCATAATATGGGGCCCGCACCTATGAAATTGGCGTTTTTTGCTTGCAAAATAGAGAATGTCGTCACTTCTATGAATTAAAATAGGTATTCATCAATTGCTTGATATTCTATCGAATACTGACCGTCATAGACAACGCCAATAGTAAAAAAAACCATATTACAAGTTTAATACAAAAAAAATCCCCTAAAAATTACTCCTCTTTTTAACCGACTTCGAAAAAGGAGGAGGTTCTATGTTCGACTGTATGTACTTTTTTTATGTAGGTATGTCCACCGATTTCTCCGTCAGTTGTGGATCGATTTTCAAAATTCTTTTTTTTGTTAGCAGAAATGAAACCACTATTTTGTTTTAACTTAGCCAAAACTTATTTTTGTTGCTTAATGTAAGTGGCATACGTTATCTTAGTTTTTAAACATTATTGCATAAAAGTTTTAAAACATTACTGTTCATAGTTGTTAAATAAATTAAGAAAATGTTAGTATGAAAAATGCAACTTCTTTAAAATTCTCCATACAAAACGCTGATTTCATAGGTGGGGACCTAATACTTAGATTCTTCACATACAAATACACTAAACAAAAGAACATCGACTAACGTTTCGCGTCCTTATTCCTGAGCACATCGTACGCTGTGCCCAGCACATTGACTCCCACGATGAAGGCGGCCACGCACGCGAAGGCCAGGTCCCAGTCATCCACCGGCCTCCTGTCAACTCTTGTCTTGCAATACTCCAGCGCCGTGAGGTTGGCTTCCAGCCCGTAGCGGGACCTAGTCAGGTTGTTCACGCAGTGATTGAAGCGAGCTCTGGGAGATGAGTCACTGATGTGGCTGCATGAGGTGGACAGGCACAGGCCTCGGTGGATCAGAGTGTGGTTGAAGTGGTAACGGTTGGCTGAGAAATGCTGCAAGGATAGGCTGACGGTTAGTATTAACTAGTTGTGGTAGTAGCCGGACATGAAGGAGGTTACGGAATACTGCGGACGCGCGGGCTTACTAAAGAGTGTCCGTCCAGTAGGACACAGATAGATAAAAAAAAGTCTTAACTAATACCAGAACTGAGCCACAGCACAGCAAAGACTCTCCTACAGAGAAGTCATGAGCATTGATCGGTTGTTGGCAAGGTGGGTTCTTACATTCTTATAGATATAATTAAGTATCCACAAATCATATCGCAAACTTCTCGTCAGGTACCGGATTAAAACACACAATTAAAAACTTATTGTTGCGTTACCGATCGGTACGTGCGGTCCCCGGGTTACGATGGTTAGCAAATCATCAGTATGATCGTAACCCGTCGCACGCCCAACTAGCAGACACAATAGATTCCCTTCAGCCCCAGCGGACAAACCCCGGTTGTCAAATTGAACCCTGACGACAACCCGGGTTGACAGCCGATTTTTAAAAAAATCAAAATACAATTATCAATTCCTAACATAAGTCTTGAATCAAGACGAAAAGGAGGTAGCAATACTTCTATGACGCTGAGAAGGCGGTCGTTTCTGTGCGGCAACAGGTCGAAGGTACCCATGCAAAACACTCCTCGCCGCGCGTGGCACTCCTCCCAGTCGTCCAGCTGGAACAGCTTCGGCATCTCATGGTAGTCCTCACCTGTACAAAAAAGGGCACTGGTTCATAAAGAAATTGACGGCATAAAAAGTCTACGTCCTTTTGAAGAAAAATTCCTCGACTCCAATCGGGTCCGTCGCCTTGACAGCGGAAAAAACCCCTTGAATGCCAATGGAGGAAATGACTGTCAAGGAAACGGCTTTCTTGTACAATCTTTTCCATTCGGAATGAACAACCAGAAACAATTAATAATTCAAAAATAATAAATTTATTCATACACATCTATACATAGACATTCAAAAGTGACAAATAATGAACTTGAAATAAATAATTTGACAATTGACTTTGAACTAATAAAAAAATAGAACCGACTTATAAAAAAAACAAAAAGTGCAAAATGACTTTAATTTCAGAAGTCGGTATTTCTGGTTTTGTTTCTCCATTTTTAACCGACTTCAAAAAGGAGGAGGTTATCATTTGACACCGACTTCCGAAGTTAAATTTTTTTTGCACTTTTTATTTTTTTTTTGGAAGTCGGTTCTATTTTTTTGTAAAAAAGTTTTTATTTTTCACTTTTTAGTTGTAATTCCCCATTAAATTGTGTTAACAATGGATATATTGGGCGATAGCAGAAAGCTCTCAATTTTATCAGGATTCCATGGTCAGATCCTGATGTCCTTGACATGAGACCACCCTTGAGGTATATCCTATCTAATAAAAAAAGAATCATCAAAATCGGTTCATAAACACCGGAGTGAGGGCCGAACATACGTACAGAAACGCTAAACGTGCCAACAATTTTCGAGGTTTTCTCTCAATTTTATCAGGATTCTATTATCAGATCCTGATTTCCTTGACATGGGACCACCCTTGAGGTATACCCTATCTAACAAAAAAATAATAATTAAGATCGGTTCATAAATGACGGAGTGAGGGCTGAGCATACACAAAAAAAAAATATATATATATACGGTCGAATTGAGAACCTCCTCCTTTTGGAAGTCGGTTAAAAGGATATACAGCATGTAACAAAAACCCTGTCCGATCCTGAAGGGTATTACTTGGTATCGTACTGCGTACACATATACGTAATAATTTAATGGATACGAGATAATTATTTTTCCCCAATGAAAATATTAAATTTTATATAAAATTAAAAACTTATCAAAAGCAACACTGAGCGCTCGACAAAGTTCATCTACTCTTTCGTTTGAAAGATGCCGCCTGAGCGAGACAGAGTCCCTACAGCGCAGCGCGGCTAGTGCAAGGCGGTATCGTTTGAAATAAAAATAGGTAAAAATGAAAAGATTTCGCCGGCCGATGGAGTGTTGTCAACTTATGAAAATTTGCCATATTTAGTGTTAAATATCGCATAAAAATAAAAAATCTATAACTTTTGATTTTTATGATTTACATTTTTTTACAACTTTTTCTAGTACGTATGTTAAACCAGGAATACGCCTTTACTGGATCGGACAGAGTTTTTGTTACATGCTGTATATACAAGACTTAATAGAAAATAAATTAAAAACTGAAAAGTTTTAAGAACGAGCACCGCTCCGCTGCTTCGCTTGACTTACACGAGTCTACGGACATTTTACTGATTTAAAACTTTTTTACAACAAATAATAAAAACGACTTCTAAAAAAAAGCCAAAAAAAGTGCAAAATAACTTTAATTCTGGTTTTGTTTTTTCGTTTTTTGACACCGAATTCCTTATTTAAAGTTATTTTGCATTTTCTTTTTTTTGTATTTAATATAATTTTTCTCTCTCTTTTTAGTTGTCCTTCCCCACTATTAAAACTAAACAGCGAGCAAGTTTTACGGTAAGGTACCATTTTTTTTTTTTTTTTTTTTTTTTTTTTTTTTTTTTTTTTTTTTTTTTTGGGGGGTGGGAAATCATCCAATGACTTCTTCCGCTCTAGGGTGGAGCGGAAGGGTGTGTCAGACTCTTACTGACTAAAACCCACCCCTGTTCCTCCCTGCCTCGAGTGCCCGGGGGCGAGGTAACTCTTTCGAATTTATCCTCCACCCCCGGGCAGGGACGGTAAGGTACCATAGGAATGACAAAATGCCCATAACTACACAATCTACACATTGGTGCTGCTTGTGAAATGATGGTGTACCAGGGTTAACTGTACACGTCTGCATGGCCATTCAGAGTGTACCGGTGTGATGTTATGTTAAAGAAAAAAAAGAATAAACTTTTTCCAAAAAAAATACAACCGACTTCCATAAATAATACTAAAAAGTGCAAAATAACTTTAATTTCGGAAGTCGGTGTTTCTAGTTTAGTTTCTTCGTTATTTCACACCGACTTCCGAAATTAAAATTATTTTGCATTTTTTAGTATTATTTATGGAAGTCGGTTGTATTTTTTTTTGTAAAAAGTTTTTTATTTTTCACTTTTTAGTTGTTGTATCCCATTCTAAAACTAAATTAATAGTAAAGTTATGCCCGAATTGGTAGCCTCAAAAATAGGGAATTTGAACATGGTGAAATTAGGGTGTCAGGGTGAACTGTACACATCTGTATACCCCTTCAGAGCGTATCAGCGTGATGTAATGTTGTGAAGTGGTGAAAACAATATACAGACATGCGATTGCAGCAATTCTGGAAGATTAGCTATCATTTATTGAAGAGTTCCATTGCGTATCTCTGAAGTTCTATATCAGATCTTCACCAAATTAAAATGGGACCACATGTGAAGCAACAGCTTTCAAATATAAAAAATCTTCAAAATCGGTTCACCTAGTAAAAAGTTATATGAGGTAACACACATAAAAAAAAATATAGTCGAATTAAGAATCTACGCCTTTTTTTTGAAGTCGGTTAAAAAACAGAATAAAATAAATATTTAAGGGGGCTCGCATACAACAAACGTAATTTTTTTGCTTCGTTTTGCTCGATATTGATAACGGCAACAGGTAGACGCTTTAAACTGGCCTGTTGGTCTAGTGGTTAGTGACCCTGACTGCTATGCCGGAGGTCGTGGGTTCGATTCCCACCCAGGACAAATGTTTGTGTAATGAGCACGATCATTTGTTCTGTGTCTGGGTGTAATTTATCTATAATATGTATGTATTTAGAAATATATAAGTATGTTTATCAGTTGTCTAGTACCCATAACACAAGCTCTGCTTAGCTTGGGACTAGATGGCGTTGTGTGATAGTTGTGGAATATTATTATTATTTCGTTTATTCATTTGTAAATACATATAAATTATATTTTTAAATATTTCAATGAAAAAAAAAAAAAAAAAAAAAACATTTAAAAATATAAAAAATAGTATCCCACCGGTATCGGGAACAGGGTCCAAGCTACCGGCGAAATTGAAATCTCAGAAAAAAAATGCGTGATTCTTGTAATATAAGCCACGAGAGCAAAGTCGTGGGAAAAAGCTATTAATAAACATATCAGTGCGACTCTACTTTCAATATAACTGGGGTCAAGTCACTGTAAGATTCCGTAGGTATAAATAGCACCAAGGAAAATAGAAAGTCCTCATAATCCTCGATTAAAGCAAAAGGGTACAAGATTATACGCGTTTACTTGATGGCATTATTAAGATCGAGCAAATAAAGGCAAAAAAAAAGTTTCTAGTGGCGGACCCCCTTTTTTAATAATGAATTAATTTTCATTTTATTTTTATTAGGTATTTGTTGTTATAGTGGCAATACATATACACATTGTGTGAAAATTTCAACTGTTTACCTATTACAGATCATGAGATACAGCCCGCTGACAACGGACGGACGGACAGCGGAGGCTTAGCCCAGGTCCCGTTGATTACCCTTCGGGTACGGAACCCTAAAAATGGCCTTATCACACGACTTACTTACACGGGTTCGATTCCGCAAGGAACAAATATTTGTATGGCCATACAATTATATTAATTTACATACACAAGACACCCAGACCCGGGTCTGGGTGTCTTGTGTATTGACATGTGATTGTATTAACATGTGCGTGAACGCATCTACGACACAGGAGTAATTCCTAGTGTGGGGAAACTTTATAAAAAACTGGCCAAGTGTGTGTCGGATTTCGCACATTAAGGGTTCCGTACCAAATATTAGTATTTGTTAGTAAAGTATACGTAATAATAAACATTATCACCAAATTTCAAGTTCATTGCGAATTAAAAAATTCTTCGGAAAAAAAAATTGTGACAGACGACGGACGGACGGACGCGTGAGTGACAACAATAGGGCTCCGTTTGAACCCTTCTGGTATGCAACCCTAAAAAGAAAACATACAAAATTATCACCAGCTGATCAATATTAGTTATGGAAGGTCCAAAACTCTTTCCTATTTGTTTTTCCAAAAATTTACGGAATTGAATATTATTTTCATGAAGGAAATTGTTCATTTCTTTGGACAGAAACAGTGTTAAAAATATGACCACAGATTTCCGTCACACCCTGTATAGCTGCTGTGATTGAACGGAAAGGTATATTGTTGGCGTGACGCCACCTTGTCTCCGACCAATAAGAATTGAACGGAAAGCTATATTGTTGGCGTGACACCACCTTGTCTCCGACCAATAAGAATTGAACGGAAAGCTATATTGTTGGCGTGACACCACCTTGTCTCCGACCAATAAGAATTGAACGGAAAGCTATATTGTTGGCGTGACACCACCTTGTCTCCGACCAATAAGAACTGAACGGAAAGCTATATTGTTGGCGTGACACCACCTTGTCTCCGACCAATAAGAATTGAACGGAAAGCTATATTGTTGGTGTGACACCACCTTGTCTCCGACCAATAAGAATTGAACGGAAAGCTATATTGTTGGCATGACGCCACCTTGTCTCCGACCAATAAGAATTGAACGGAAAGGTATATTGTTGGCGTGACACCACCTTGTCTCCGACCAATAAGAATTGAACGGAAAGGTATATTGTTGGCGTGACACCACCTTGTCTCCGACCAATAAGAATTGAACGGAAAGCTATATTGTTGGCGTGACACCACCTTGTCTCCGACCAATAAGAATTGAACGGAAAGCTATATTGTTGGCGTGACGCCACCTTGTCTCCGACCAATAAGAATTGAACGGAAAGCTATATTGTTGGCGTGACACCACCTTGACTCCGACCAATAAGAATTGAACGGAAAGCTATATTGTTGGCGTGACACCACCTTGACTCCGACCAATAAGAGTTTCCGCCGAAGGGACTCTTTCGCTTGTAAGGTTAACTTCCGTAGTTGTGTATATTTTAGTTAAATTCCGTCGTAAATACATAAATAAACTTCCGTAGCTGAAACGTAGTTGGTTTCGCGATGGAAAAACACTATGCTGGCTGGTCGCTGCACACACAACACAATACTCACACATTCACACAGTGGTGTTTTTTGTCAGTCGCTCACAAAACCAATTATGAGTAGGTATTTGTTAGGGTTAGTTAGCCAGCTATAGGGAATCTGCATGAAAAAAATGTTTGTTATCGAACCAGTTTATCGATGAATATACTAAAATAGAGTACGAACAGTGAAAGCAGAATCAAAATTGATCGAACATTATAAAAACGAGATATAACAATTTTAAACAAATGTATCTGTCCCTCTCTCGAAAACGTTGTTTTCTATGGCAGTTGTATGGGCGTCATGTCCTTTGACGGCAAAGAACACGTCGGACTTCTCTTTCTAATTATCAACTTTAAAGCTTTATAACTCCGTCGCTGATGATGATATTTTGAAAATTCCTTCGTATTTGTTCACTATAGTTAATAAGTCTTCAATTGAACAAATAAAATATATCATGCATATTCCCTATTATCTATAACTTCATATAGTAAATTACTTTATGTGATGTTTCTAAGTACCAGAAATTTCTTTTTTGCTTATATTTCTTTTATTTCATTTTTAGGGTTCCGTAACCAAAGGGTAAAACGGAACCCTATTACTAAGACTCCGCTGTCCGTCCGTCTGTCCGTCTGTCACCAGGCTGTAAACTCATGAACCGTGATAGTTAGACGGTTGAAATGTTCACAGATGATGTATTTCTGTTACCGCTATAACAACAAATATTAAAAAACAGAATAAAATAAATATTTAAGGGTGCTCCCATACAACAAACGTGATTTTTTTTGCCGTTTTTATAGATAATGGTACGGAATACTTCGTGCTTTTTCTCAAATTCTCAAGCAAAAGGTCCAGTAGTGGGGTATTGAGTAAAGACTAGATTTGGTATCTAGTCATATATATAGTCATATATTATTAATAGTCGATTGATAATAAGGATTAAAAGTATATTCAAAAACTGGCACATTTTTTTATCAGACTTTTTTTTATGTTGAAACTGAAGAAGAGAAATAAAGATTCTTTAAACCTAAACCTGCATTTAAGTTTAGTTCTGGAACATTTGTCAGGTTTAAGTCAGGTTTTCACGCTTTTCTTGCGTTGTTGTGAATAAGTACAGCAAATTTTTAAACCTATCCTTATAACCTATACCTTCGTTGCCGCAGTAGCTTAACGATTGACTCGCAACGCTAGCCGCGGGTTCGATTCCCGTACTAAACAAATCTTTGATGGCCTAATGTCAGATCATCAAAGACTTGTTTTTTTTCTCTCGTCTTTGGTTCCTTAACAAAACTTAAAAACTTAAAAAATAAAAGAAAGAAGAGATACTTAAGTGTATTTGGGGATCAAATACACTTTTGAGGACCTAATGAATACGATGACATTTTGATTTTCATCCCGTGAGACCAAAATACAATGTGGAGTGTGGAGACGACAAGGCAACATTAAATGAAAACACAATAAAACAACTGGCCAAGTGCGAGTCGGACTTCGCACATATAGGGTTCCGTACCATATGAGGGAAAACAATATTTTGGTATTTTTTAGAAAAATAATAAACATTATCACATTCATCACCAAATTTCAAGACGGACAGACGGGCACGTGAGTGACACCAATGGGGCTCCGTTTGGACCCTTCGGGTACGGAATCCTAAAAATCAGCAGTTCAGTACATTTTAACGAGTTATGCACACAAATAAATGCGCCGTTGATATTTTTTTCCCGATTTTAGGCTTGGTCCCTTATTAAAAGTTTTTCCTAATGACTAGTTTTGCCAGTATTTTCATATTTACTGGTGGTATGAAAGTTTACAAAACTCAAAATAAATAAGAATCAGGAAATTACAAATATTAAACAAATAAAATGCAATTTTAATTAAAATCTCCTGCCTATAAATTCGGGGTCACCGTGACAATAGTCCCGATATCAATGCATCGTTACGATAAGTCGTAACTCGAGTAATTTCACAGCTATAAGGCGTTGGTCGGCAGTTAGCGAGTGGTTCCGTACAGTACCGCTGTGGGGGCCAGTGAGTCAGCCGCCTTAGTGGGTGGGTTGTGATACTGATGACATAATCAGTGGACTAATTGGTCAGTCATTAAGAGTGATAGAGGTATCTTTGCATAGGTAATTAGTAGTTGGGTATTAGTTAGGCTTTGTCGTTGGTCTAGTGGTATGCAGCGCTACTTTTGAACATTTGGAGTTCGATTCCCGGCTGGCGAAAAGAGTTAATGGGTTTTGCAATCTGGAATATCTCTGTAGCAGCTCGGATTGTGGATTTATGAGAGGTAGTTGACAATAGACTCGCCCTCATAGTGTCACCTGCATTTTGCCAGTTATGATATATTATATCTGGCAAATTATGGTTGCACTTACTATAAATAGGATATATGTATACCTCTCTGTCTAAGCCCATTGAGAAATAAAGGCGTGATTGTTATGTCGTCGACGACACGGTTGGCGCAGTGATTGAGCGTTCGGCTGCTGCGCTGCGTGTCGCGGGTTCGATTCCCGCACGTGACACATATTTGTATGACCTACAGATAGTTGCGCCGGGTCTAGGTGTCTTGTGTATGTGAGTTTACATGTTTGTGACGCACCGACGATACAGGAGTAATTCCTAGATTGGGGCAAAGTTTTAAAAAAAACGAAAAAAAAAATCCATACATTACAATATTATTATATTGTATTATGACTGTATGGTATCTCGGAGAAGGCTATGTGTGACCGCGTTTACTCATTTTGTGAAAAGTTTGCGATACTTGACGACTGCCAAAACGGTTTCCGAAAAAACAGGTCTACAACGTTAGCAGTCTACAAATACGTACAAGAGGCTTTAACTATTATTAATAACAAAAATTACGCCATCGGTATGCTACTCGATATGACTAAAGCCTACGATAAGGTGCAATTTAAAATACTATTGGACAAGTTACATGGGATAGGAATACGAGGTAAGGCTCACGAATGGTTTGCATCGTACCTAAAGGATAGGGTACAATTAGTAGAGATAGAATATTTCGATAACAGCACTAATGAAATTATAAAAATTAGATCCGACAGTAAACCAGTTAACGCGTCAATTCCCCAAGGTAGTGTAATAGGGTGCCTTTTGTTCCTTATTTATATAAATGACCTTCCTAAAATTATAAACGGACCATGTGTTCTATTTGCAGACGATATCTCTCTACTCACCACATGCCAAAACGATGACGATATAAACGCCAAATTAAACTCCCTTCTTTCTACAGCTGTAAACTGGATGAATAACCACAATCTAGAAATTAACTTCACCAAAACCAAACTAATTACTTTCCATCCCCATCAAAAATCCCCATTAAAACTTAACTTCATATTCAATGACACAAAACTAGAACAAGTTAACGAATTTACCCTCCTCGGTTTGTCTATAGATACCCATATTAATTGGAAATCCCATATACAGAAAATAAGAGCTAAACTATCAAAATTTTCATATGCCCTACGTGAAATTAAAAAAACTACCAACCTGCAAACTGCAATTGTCACATACTATGCATATGCCCAAGCATGGCTTAGCTATGGGGTCATGCTATGGGGAAACAGCACTGATTCTCAAACTATATTTATTTTACAAAAGAAAATAATTCGAATAATAACCAATATTGAACAAACAGAGAGCTGCAAACCATACTTCCAAAAACACAAAATATTCACACTTCCCTGTTTATATATCTTTGAGTTATGTAAATTTGTCAGAAAACACCCAGATTTGTATACCACTTGCGAAGAAACACAAACTAGATACACTTTACGACACAACAAAAATAAATTAAATATACCTCAATCCCGACTGGAAATGCACTCAACCAGCCCTTTAGTTATGTCCATCAAAATTTATAATAAGTTGCCAGAAAATATTAGAGAAATAAGCAAAATAAATATATTTATTAATAAATTGAAGCGATTTCTCGAATCAAAGTCTTACTACACAGTAAAGGAGTTCTTAGATGATAAATCGATTCCAAAATAATTTCTTTTTCTCTCTCTTTTACACCAAACATTTTGTAGAAAAATAGAAAACCCAATATAAACATAAATACATAAAAAAATTTAAATTAAAAAAATAAATAAAAATAATCTATGAATAAGAAGAATAATTTAATAATAATATAAGAACTTCATAATAATTACTTACAATTAATAGCAATTTAATATATCTATATACGCAAACCTTATATATATACATAATATTATACATACACCCAATAAACCACAACTAATAATTTATATTGCTTAATTGAATAACTACTTAGCCCTCTCCTCTCTTCTACTTTGCTGTGCCCGACAGGGTCCATATTTATATTTTATTATGTTATACCACCTATTTAACACATATGGAATGCAATAAAGTATTGAGTATTGAGTATCTAGTTAGTGAACAAGACATCCCACCCACATGGTGGACATCCCATCCACACGCATAAAACGTTTTGGGAACACATTCCTTGTGGGTAAGGTAAGGAGTGGAATTATGTCTGTGTTCCTGATAATTACAACCTAAGTCAAGCGTGAATAGGTTACTTCTATGCAAACGTGCTCCATCTTTGACCACATCATCGCTTACCATCAGGTGAGATAGTGGTCAAACGCGTGCCTATCAATAATTAAAAAAGACAAAATTTTATTTGGTTTTCCATTACATAAGTAAGGAATCTATCAGTAGGAAGATTTGTGTCTAGACAATAACAGTAGGTACGTCTTGTTAATTCTTAAGCTTATCCCGGGCCTGCGGACGGCGAGTAATGGGTAGCTAACCGTCCGATCAGCACCAGGCCCGTGAGTCGACGGCGCGTAATGTTCCACGCGCGCCTCAAAGAGATGATTGTAAGCCACCACTGAAGGGGCCCATTATGGCCGGTGCCTGCATGCCTAGGGGTAGCGGATAAATTCGTAACAGAGTTACCGCTCTCCTGGGCACTCAGGCAGGTAAGCAACAGGGGTGGGTTTTAGTCAGTAAGAGTCTGACACGCCCTCCCGCTCCACACAGAGCGGGAGATGTCATTGGATGATTTCCCACCCAAAAAAAAACTGTTGTAATTTGTAATGGTGTATAAAAAGAGTATATACAGGGTGTAACGTAAAGATATCAATCATCATATTTTAAGAACCGGTTCTGCTCATGGCAATGAAGAAAAAGGAAAAATAGACAATACCCAAAAAAAAAATGGACTTTCCATACAAAGTTATCTGATGATCAATATTTATGTGGCAGGTAGATTTTTGTGAATTTCCTCATGTTTCCTTGAAGAAAGTTATTCATATCGATGGGCAGATGCAGATCTGAAAATATGACCGCACCTTTTCGTTACACCCTATATACTATATCTATATATATTCACCTGGGTTAACTCCTTCGGATACAACAGTCGTGATGATTTACGATTCGATTCCCGTACGAAATAAATATTCAAACCCACAAACAAAGATTTTTACTGTACTCGTCTGTACTTCAATTGTATGTTGTGAAGAAAGTTTGAGATATGAATGTGTGATGGCTATTATAGTAAGTGAAGACAATAGAAAAAATGGATGAACTGGGTGAAAGATAATATATGTATATCTGGAAAAATCATGACTACTGAGGTATCGGCTAGGTTTTAGGTAATAGAGAAGCATGGAACAAGAAAACATGTTGCGATGACCTCCAATACATTTTCAAAAAAGGCCAAACAAGATGATGATGCCTAAAAAATATATTTTTTAACCTTACCATTAATTTCAAAGCCAGCGACGGCCACCACCATCGCTGTCAAAATCACCCACATTATGACCATCACTGTCAATTAATGTCAATAAACCGCAGTCAAATACACTGCACTTTTCAACAAAATGATTTCTGAGGAAAGCTCTCACAGATAACGATTATTACGAGATTAGTGACAACGGTGGTTATATTTAACCACCGCTGGCTATCCGCTTGATAAGTTCCGAATAAATGAGCACGAGTGACTTGCGGCCAGTTTTATATAGAGAATATCGCACGACTCACTGAGAGTGCGTCTCAACGTTCAGTGCAAGGACTTTATTCAGCTTAAACTACGAAGTGTCAATGCGATCATGGTTCTGTTGTGAGAAAGAGATAGTGCTATTTGTCCTGTGTAGCTCCGTCTCTCTCTTACACTGGAACATGATGATTTGAAGAAGTCATAGCAGAACCCTTGCACTAGTTAACACGTCCTGGGTTATCCCCGCTGACGTTGCTATAATTATTTCAGTGCAGTTGGGTTTTTAGTTTCCTTTCCAACTAGAGAGAACATTTTTGAAAGTTTTATGATCGCATCGAGATCGGCTAAAAACTAGACTGTGTTAATTTATCCATTGAGATAATTGAATTGAATTTGCAGAAAACCTCAAACGGCGCTAATGTAACAACCTTATTGGGAGTTACATATTTGAGCCGTTTGGGGTTGAAACATATTTGAGCCATGGGGTCCGAGTGCTCATCGAGTTTTTCGGCATATCAGCAAGCTGTTAGTCGACTCTTCACGTGACCAGAGGGCTGGGTTTTTATTTGGCCAACGAATCAGCATTGCTATTCAACGTGGCTATTCATTCTTTCCATTGACAGCGATGTGGATGAATTTTTTGATGCCCAATGAGTTGTTTTCATACGCATTTGTACATGTTAGGTATTATTATCAGTTTGTATTTAGATCTATAAAGTTATTGATTAAAAGTAAATTAATCAATTGAATTTTATTGCTTAGAGATTGAATGTACGCTACATAGGAGTATTCAATGCCTCAGGCTATCTCTACCAGTCAACCAAGGAATCAGACGTTAAAAGGCATTACGTGAACCGATGAACTTAAAAATACAAATAACCGGGTGTTGTGGCACAAACTGGGAGAGGACTTTCTTCTTTCCTGCTACGACTTGAAGTTGAATGAGGTCACAAAATTGCAGTTGAGCCACCTGGTTGCTGATTATAATATAGAGGAGGCTCGCATTCTCCAGTGGGTATGTGCCGACCAGGCCCTGCAGTCTCGACATAGTTAACGATCGTGTAACGACCAAATTCGTTCGCTAAAAAAATAATGTTGCAAGAAAGCTAACTTTTATGTCCTTTAATATTTTGCCAATTTAATTTAATTGTTACAAGCGGTATTTATTAATTAAAATTTAAGCAGTCTCTGTTCATATTTCAAGAAATTCTATTATTTTTTAACCTACGAAAAAAAAGCAGGGGGTTCTCAATTCGACTGTATATGTATATGTTTTTTTTTGTTTATGTTCAGCCCTCACTCCGTCATTTATGAACCGATCTTGATGATTATTTTTTTGTTAGATAGGGTTTACCTCAAGGGTCCCGTGGTCCCGTGTCAAGGCAATGAGGATCTGATAATGGAATACTGATAAAATTGAGAGAAAACCTCGAAAATTGTGGGCACGATTAGCGTTTCTGTACGTATGTTCGGCCCTCACTCCGTTGTTTATGAACCGATTTTGATGATTCTTTTTTTCTAAGATATTATACCTCAAGCGTGGTCCCATGTCAAAAACATCAGGATCTGATCATGAAATCCTGATAAAATTGAGAGAAAACCTCGAAAATTGGCCACGAATATTGTTTCTGTTTACTGTTCATAACTTAATCAGGCATTTAGGGATCATCACATCATGAAACTGAGCTGATGATGGAAACTATACCTTTCGTAAACAATAGAAGTTAGATATAAAAAAACTGGTTTTAGTGACAGATACCACTTAATATGTTTTGAAGAAAAGACGTCTTTAGAATATTGGAGGTAACCTCAACTGGTCAATATCCTGGGAACCTCATGGAACGATGGTTACATCATCAACTCAGTGCCAAGAGGAATGATGAAGGATTAGGAATTAGCCTCAGAGTATTATAAAAGATGATGCGAGTCACGAAAAATCATAAAATAAAAAACTTTTTAACAAAAAATTCAACCGACGAAAAAGAACTAAAAAGCAAAAAATAAATAAACCTTTTAAGTCTTGAGTACTGAGCTTATTTACCTACATAAAATATGAAATTTTATATAAACTAATTTTAAGTCGGCGCCAAACAATAAAAATATTAATTACTTACATCTTAGCCTTCTTCATTTCTACGTACATAAAAAATTTAGATATTTAATAATAAGATTGTTGTTTGGCGCCGACTCAAAATTAGTTTATATAAAATTTCATATTTTATGTAGGTAAATAAGCTCAATACTTAAAGGTTTATTTATTTTTTGCTTTTTAGTTCTTTTCGTCGGTTGAATTTTTTGTTAAAAAGTTTTTTTTGTAGAAACAGGTACTCTTGATTTGTCTATGCTTACGCATATTTCCAAAAAAATACATTCTAAAAAACCAGCCAAGTGCATGTCGAGCCACGCACAGTGTAGGGTGCCGTAAACGCCCGTTACAACACGAACGGTGTTAAGTAAGGATTTTGTGTTTTGTAAGTTGGGCGATTTCTCTTAAACTAACAGAGCTAACATAGTCCTGATAGTTTTCTTTCAAAGTTCGTTATCGTCGACCGTATTTTTTTTTTTGTGGTGTGGGAAATCATCCAATGACTTCTTCCGCTCTCTAAGGTGGAGCGGAAGGGTGTGTCAGACTCTTACTGACTAAAACCCACCCCTGTTCCTCCCTGCCCTGAGTGCCCAGGGGCGAGGTAACTCTTTCGAATTTATCCTCAACCCCCGGGCAGGCATCGGCCGTGACAGGCCCCGTCCTTTTGCTGACAACTCTTTGAGGCGCGCGTAGAACACTATGCGCCGTCGACTCTCGGGCCTGGTACTGATCGGGCGGCGAGTTACCCACTACTCGCCGCCCGCAGGCCCGGGATCGTCGAGCGTATTACGAGATCATTCGAGAATGTGGTCGAAGTTTCCAGACGATTCCACGACGTTCGAGCACTTAGCACTCCATTGTACTGCGTAGAAGTTCAAAGATGTTTCTAGAACATTCCACTATAGGCTAGTTCGACAATGTTCTGGAGACCTTTATGACAGTATAAATAGGCTGGGCGCGCCGCGAGTGAGTCGTCCTGGCTGGAGGCTTTAAGTCCTGGCTGGAGGCTTTAAGTCCTGGCTGGAGGCTTTAATAATAATTAAAACCACCACGGGCACGTCCGCTTAAGCAGTCGACAACCACGATGGTTGAACTGCGAGAATCACACAAAAAAAAAAAAAAAAAGCGAGTGAGTCAGTCTGTTTTCGACTACGGATGCGAACGCAAGCGATTACAAAGATAATAGTGATCATTAGCGAATCAGTATTAGTGTAAATACATTGTTTAGCATACATGTTTAGCTTTTAGTGGGTTGGACGCTCGACTCGAACGAAAAATATCACTTTGAAGTTTAATATTTCGCAAACGAATCGCTGAATCGAAAAAATAGTCCTCTAACCTCGCAATGATTTTGAACGACCTATCCAGCGATACCCGCCACTACAGGATGGGCGAGAAAAATAAAAATCATTCCCACTTTACATGTAAAAACCCTTTTCAAAATTGAATTGTTTCGATTTCTTGGCGTGATAAATATACCCATGCAAAACTGAATAGAACAGAATAGAATAGAAATCATTTATTCGACACAGACACAACACAACAGCAACTAAAAAAAGGAAAAGAGAAGTACACAAAGATACAATAAAATACAATAAAATTGTGCTGAGCGTGCCCATACCGAAAGGGTTACCATCTCACAGTCTAACAGTCTCTAAGCTATGCCTCGGATGGACAGACCGAAACAATAAGGGTTCCTCGCATTGTCCATTGTTAGGACTATGGAACCCTAAAAAGATGCAGTGGCTAAGTAAAAACCTAATCAGACATGTTTTTATTAATGCTTAGCTACAACTTATTAATGCTTAGCTACAACTTATGTTGAAAATGTGTATTTTAATAATTACGAATATCATGATTGATTTCAGTCTGTCTAAGCCTAAAATAAACCGGCCAAGTGCGTGTTGGGCCACGCGCAGTGTAGGGTTCCGTAGTCGCTCGTTATAACATGCGGACTTAGAAGGGGGCTTTATGTTTATCACTATGAACATATTAATTGAGTTCATAGTTTATCGGAAGTTTAAATTATAAACCGGCTAAGTACAAGTCGTACTCGCCCCCTCTCTCCCTCAGGAACCCCCCTCTCTCCCTCAGGAACCCCCCTCTCTCCCTCAGGAACCCTCGGTTTCCGTACAAACATGAAGGTATGTACTCGTATTTAGTTCGTCATCGTTTATCATGGGAATCGAATCTCGAAAACACTTATCTTTGCCGTTGGGAAACTGTTGTCCCCATGTGTACATCGACATAGGTCGGGGTTAGTTTACCAACTGCAATTAAGTTACCAATCACAAAAAAAAAAGTGTGTGTGTACTTTTGTACGCACGTAAGAAATATACTTCTTTGGCATAACTAACTTTGGCTAAACTGTCACAAAGTTTACAAAAGGAAAACAATCATTCTTCATGAACCACAGACCATAGCTAACCATAGCTCAGGGTGGATCGGTTCTAGCTAACTTCAACCTGTGAATTTTGTGTGACAGTGATGCGCGCGCATCTTAAAATTTCTCTCTCATCATTTTTTCATAACGCGCCCAAAGAAGTATAACTTCAAAAAATTACGGTTTTTGAGTTTTTTCCTTTACTTGTGCTCTATGCCAATGATTCTTGTCAAATTTCATGACTCTAGGTCAACGGGAAGTACCCTATAGGTTTTGATTCCCTTGAGTGTGTCAAAATATGCGACATAAACTAAGCATAAATGGCCGTATCTGTTGATGGTATTGAGTAAGAAGTTTGATTTTTTTCTCTGCTTCAGGGGATTACAGACATGAGTATTTGATGTTAAATTTCAGGTCGATACCTCCACGCGTTCCTGGAAAAAAGTGTCTTGATAATCGGACAGATGCACAAACCGAAACTATAAGGGTTATATTACTCCAATCGATCGACGGCATCGATTCGTGTGATAGCTTTGGTTGATCGACGAATACCGGTCGACAACAATCGACAGACGATCGATCGTTTGGTGTAATAACACCCTAAGGGTTTCTTGTATTTGATAGGACTACGGAACCCTAAGAAGTAGGTAAGCTTGATATATCTGTATAGTAAAATGTGTTTGCATATTTACAAGAAAATAATTTTATTATAATATATTCTAAAAGTACTTATTCAGTGGTTGAGTAAAAACATAATCAGACATGTTTTTATTGATACAGCTACAACATAAGTATACATATATCACCATCTGCCTTACGTTTTCCCAACTATTGGGGTCGGCTTCCAGTCTCACCTGATGCAGCTGAATACCAGTATTATACATGGAGCGACTGCCTATCTGACCTCCACAACCCAGTTACTGGGTAATACGATACCCCTTGGTAAGACTGGATGTCAGACTTTCGGGCTTCTGACGACCCGATAGGTATACATATATCTCTGTACAGGGTGTAACTGAAAGGTGTGGTCATATTTTAGGAGCCGGTTCTGCCCATGGAAATGAACAACTTTCTCTAAGAAAAAATAGAAAATTTCCAAAAAAAAAATTGGACTTTCCATACAAAGTTATCATCAGCTGATCAATATTTGTGAAAGAGGTAATAAAAAAATTTCAGAATTTCCTCGGATTTTCTTGAAGAAAGTTGTTCATATCTATGGGCAGATGCCCACACACCTTTCTGTTACACCCTGTATACTATTAATTCGTGAAGCAAAAACTTTGCATCCTTTTTGCGAAAATCATGCGGATGGAGGAGTACGAATTTGGCACAGTTATAGTTTATATGGAGAAGGAGTGTAGAAAGCTAATATTTTTTATATAATATGCATTAGAAATAAAATATTGACTAAAATATACTCTACCATGCGTTTGACACGTAGGCATTTATGTATATTCTTTTGTTTATGGTTCACAGTCATGTCATGTCGCGTTTATGATCTTTGACAATAAAACCTTAATAACGTTCAAACATAAAATTTTAATTAATTACGGTTGAATTTCGATCACTGGCGACCAATAGTATAAATAAATACGCATAGGTACCAAACGGGAATATACAAAGAAAAGAAAACTTTCTTGTTTGGTTTCTTTGTTATTTGACACCGACTTCCGACTACTTCGTACAGCTAGAGAGTGGAATTCTCTACCGGAGTCTGTGTTTCCTGTAAGATACAACCTGGGAGTCTTTAAGTCAAGAGTGAATAGGTTACTTCTAGGCAAGCGTGCTCCATCTTCGACCACATCATCGCTTACCATCAGGTCGGGCGGGATAGTGGTCAAACGCGAGCCTATCAAACATAAAAAAAAAAAAAAAAATTAAAGTTATTTTGCATTTTTTTAGTATTATCTATGGAAGTCGGTTGTATTTTTTTAACCGACGAAAAAAAAGGAGGAGGTTCTCAATTCGACCGTATGTATATATATATATATATTTTGATGATTTGAACCGATTTTGATGATTCTTTTTTTGTTAGATAGGGTATATCTCAATTTTATAAGTGAAGAAGGCTGTAAGTAGGTAATTAATCATTTTATTAATTGGCGCGCTCAAAATTAGTTTATATAAAATTTGATATTTTATGTAGGTAAATAAGCTCAATACTCAAGACTTATAAGGTTTATTTTTTTTTAGCTTTTTAGTTCTTTTTCGTCGGTTAATTTTTTTGTTAAAAATTTTTTTGTATAAAGTTTTGTATTTTTTGTGGGTTTTCGAAATCATACTATGACTTCTCCCGCTCTGGGTGGAGCGGCAGAGTGTCAGATTTTTACTAACTGAAACCCACCCCTGTTGTTCTTTCCTTGCCTGAGTGCCCAGGGGACGCTGTAACTCTGTTTCGAATTTAACCACGACCCCTGGGCAGGCATCGGCCATGATGGCCCCCGTCAGTGGTGGCTGACATCTCTTAGAGGCGCGCGTTGAACACTACACGCCGTCGACTCTCGGGCCTGGGCCTTACTCGCCGTCCGCAGGCCCGCATCTACGGTGGCCGGAGATCGTCCCACGACCCCCGACGCCCACGGCGTCTCCTGCGGCAGCTACGGCTGGGGGCGTGAGTGAGTCGGCCACTCGGTTGAGTCTCCCTCACCCGTTTCGCCTCCTCTTTCGCGAGCATTACTGCTTCGCAAAAGGAGGAGACTGCTTCCCATTCCATCAGTACCATGGGCTGGACCAGGGCCGGGTGCGAGAGATCGCTGCCGCCGATCACCTCCACGATGACACAGTGGTGCTCTGCCCAAGTGGGGCAGATCTCCACCGTATGCTGCACCGTGTCCTCTGGGGGATCCGCACAATGGTCACATCCGGGCATTTCCTTCCGCCTTATCCGACACAGGAACCTCCCGAAACAGCCCTGTCCGGTGAGGACCTGCGTCAGCCGGAAGGCGAGGACGCCATGACGCCTCTCCAGCCACTCCTCAAAGAGGGGTCTTACCGCCGCAATTGTGGCGTGCCCATAACGCACATTCCTGGGGAGACTATACAGGGTGTAACGGAAAGGAGTGGTCATATTTTACCGGTACCGGAATCGGTTCTGCTCATGGAAATTAACAACTTTTTCGAAGAAAAAATGGAAAATTCCCAAAAAAAAATTGAACTTTCTTTATAAAGTTATCATCAGCTGATCAATAATTGGATGGTAGGTAAAACTTTTTTTGGGAATTTCCTCAGGTTTTCTTGAAGAAACTTCTTCATATCGACGGGCAGATGCAGTTCTTAAAATATGACCACACCTTTCCGTTACACCCTGTAAAGGGTTATCTCCTGAGCCTCGCTGTGCATGGCAGTACGCCTCCACAATGGTGGCAATTTCCTGTAGCGTCACACCCGACCCTATTTCAGTACTCACCGAAGCAACCGTGAACGGTTAGCACAAGTTTTTTTTTGTTTTTGAACTTTGCCCCACACTAGAAATTACTCCTGTATCGTGGATGCGTTCACAAACATAAAAACTACATACACATGACACCCAGACCCGGATGGGGCGGCTTGGGCGGAGCACCGCCGTGTCCTCGTGGATGTGACAGGTGGCGGCGACCTCTCGCGCCCGGCCCTGGTTCAGGCCATGGTACGGAGCGAGAGGGAATGGGACGCAGTCTCCGCCTTCTGCGAAGCAGTAATGCTCGTGAAGGCGGAGGCGAGACGCGTGAAGGAAGCTCAACGGAGTGGCCCTCACGGCCGCGGCCGCTACCACTGCAGGAGAGGTACTGGGCGTACTGGGCGTAGGACGTCGTGAGACGATTTCCGGCCACCGTAGACACTGTGGACGGCGAGTAGTGGGTAGCTCGCCGTCCGATTTTCACCAGGCCCGTGAGTCGACGGCGCGTAGTGTTCCACGCGCGCCGAACAAGAGATGTTGTCAGCCACCACTGACGGGGCCCATCGTGGCCGGTGCCTGCATGCCTAGGGGTAGCAGATAAATTCTGAAAATGAGTTACCGCAGCACTGGGCACTCAGGCAGGGAAGGAACAGGGGTGGGTTTTAGTCAGTAAGAGTCTGACACGCCCTCCCGCTCCACCCAGAGTGGGAGAAGTCATTGAATGATTTCCCACCCCCCGAAAAAAAAAAGAAAAAATAACCCAGACCCGGAACCACTATCTGCAGGCCATACAAATATTTGTTACGTGCGGGAATCGAGTCCCAAACATGCAGCGTAGCAGCCAATCGACTATCACTGCGCCAACCGTGCCGTCGAGAAGTTGAAAAGTTGTGAATAGCCTACAACTTATATTATTCTACCTAACCGTGAAAGTATAGTGTGACGAAATGTGCACGCACTCCAGCGTCCAAAGGTACCTACAGAAAACACCATGTGGTTTTAGTCAGCAAGAGTTTGGCCGAAGAGGATGTCTTTCCTTGCCCCAAGCATGGATTTCCGAAAAAAAAAAGACTTTAGGAAACGCTGGCCGACAGTTTGCTGACTTGACATTCTCACACTTTAGGAAACGCTGGCCGACAGTCTGCTGACTTGACATTCTCACACTTTAGGAAACGCTGGCCGACAGTTTGCTGACTTGACATTCTCACACTTTAGGAAACGCTGGCCGACAGTCTGCTGACTTGACATTCTCACACTTTTTTTTGAGGTTTGGTTATCACCAGATGACTTCGCCCGCTCTGGGTGGAGGAGTATCAGACTCTTACTGACTAAAACCCACGCATGTTCCTTAGTTTGCCCATTACGTTTCAGAGCGGGCGGTAACTTTCGATCAATCTCACACTGGCATTTTGATTCGACCAACATAATGATCTTCTTGCTAATAAATAGTTTGTATTAATTTAGGCTTGTTTACTCGTATGTACCAAATAATCTAACCAAGACACAAATTATTTATTTTCTAAATGACTTTTTAACCGACTTCGAAAAAGGAGGAGGTTCTGTTTATTAATTTTTTATATGTATTAGTATTTTTATATGTATATGTCCGCCGATTTCTCTGACAATTGGGGACTGATTTTCAAAATTCTTTTTTTATCCGATAGAATATACTCCCGAAGTGGTCCCTTATCAATTTTATCGAAATTGCTTCAGCGCTTTTTTGAAAAACTGAAAAAAAACGAAAAATACGTACATCTAGATGACGTTTTGGTGTTCTCCAATTACGACTACGTTTCAATTCGTTCTGACGTTCCATTTTAATGGGGTTTTTAGTTCTGGGGTATAACAACTCAAAAGTGAAAAATAAAAAACTTTGCGCGTTGCACCAATGCACCATAGTTATAAGCACCATAGATTATGTAGATTTATCTGATGTTAATTATTTTTTATTTTGCTTTTTGCATGTCTGCAAAAATGCACGCCTTTGGTTTTTTGTGCTACGGCTTATTTTTTATAAATTTTTTTGTTTTAGTAATTTTGTACCGTGTCCCGTGAGTATGTCTGTGGCATCACAACGGGCCCTAACAGAATACCAGCGCTGCGTTATTTATTACTTTATTGCATAAATATCGCAGCATAACGCTGACTTAGGAGCCTTTTTGGCCTCGCACAGTTTATATTTATTTGTATTTATAGTTAATTAACATGTTCTTGTTGTGAGGTACAAATAAATATTGTTTCTTTCTTTTCTTTATAATTTAGTAATTTTTATTAAATTTCATTGAACTCATTTGCTTGACGACTAAATGATGACGAAATTTTCCGACGCCCGTTTCCGGGACGGAGCTGCTTAAAATTACCTCTTGATTTTGTTGACGTAGGTTAACTTACAAAAACAAGATTAATGAAACTACTTCCGAGAAACCTATAAATAGACAGGGCACCTATTAACTGAGTATGATACTCGCACGGAACTATGATAAACTAAAGTATGAAAAAAAACGGAGGTTACTACTAACCACGAATTCTTCTGGAAATTTAAAGCTTCCAACATTGTGATTGGTTGCTGAAAACTTAGATTATAATAATCTAAGGTTGAAAACAACAATAGAAAAAAAAATGTAAAAAAGGAGAATAAAAAACTTTATTCAAAAAATACCTACAACCGACTTCTAAAAATTGCAAAATAACTTACGTTATTTTTTTTTAGTTTTTTTTTTCTATTGTTGTTGTACACCAGAAGTAAATGTAAATATTTAAGTTATGCCCGAATGGATAACATGGAATTTGAACATTTGTAAACAACCAAAACGTCATCTGTGTATACATATTTTTTGTCTAATTATGTTGATTTTTTTTTAAAAAGTGTTGAATCGATTTTGATTAAATTTATATGGGACCACCTCTGAAGTATGATCTACCAAACAAAAAAAGAATTATCAAAATCGATTCACAAATGACGGAGATATCGCGTCTACAAAAAAAAAAACATACAGACGAATTGAGACACTTCTTTTTTTTGAAATCGGTTAAAAATAGAAGTGTTTCCTTCGTAATTTGCCACCGACTTCCGAAATTAAAGTTATTTTGCCATTTTTTGTGTTTTTCTTTTGTAAGTTGTATTTTTTTGTAAAATGTTTTTTATTGTTTGGTTGTTGTACCCCATAACTAAATAGTAAAGTTATGCGGCAATTGATAACCCCAATAACATGAAATTACAACATTATCGGAGAAAAGCAAAACGTACCTGTTTAAATAAACATAAATAATATATCCCATCGAAAACATAACATGTAAGTACAAAAATGCACAAGTCTCGCAACGCAGTTTTTCTGCCGTAAAAAGTTGTAAAATCGAATGTAAACCAAGTCGGTTAATTCGGTACCTACCTATCTATGGGAGCAGCTATCCAACCACTTTGTCATAATTCGGTACCTACCTATCTATGGGAGCAGCTATCCAACCACTTTGTCATAATTCGGTACCTACCTATCTATGGGAGCAGCTATCCAACCACTTTGTCATAAATTGATACCTTGTTAGTTAGTTAACAACATTTTAAAGTAACCATAACAATATTACATTTCTTTATTTCTGTAATAAATAGAGTGACTCGGCAATTGCACACAGCATAATCTACTAGGTAATTTAAATAGTCCTCCATATAGGTACTTTCAAACAAATAAAAGCACAAAGCGCTAATATTAGATAAGTATATTTTGTTTTGTGTAGATTATATTGCATTTGTTATGTTTTTGATGGGATCTCATTTCTTTATGTAGGTAGTCTTCCTTTTTTTCTTTTCGGGTGTTATGTCTTGTGCCTCAGCTGCGGGCTTTCGCAAAGCCCACTCCCTGTCTCTGTGGGCTTCTCTCAGAGGCTTTTATGTATTGATTTTTGACAAGTCCGGATGGTAAATGCATAGTCATACTTATTACCTACCTATTTCATTAAATTTCAATGAAGTCTAATTGAGAACTGTAAAATTAATTTTGTAATTTCATACAATTTAATGGGATTTATAAAGGATTACAAAGTTACTGATTCAGATTGTATATATAGAAAACGGCACTAAAAATTCGGATTGTCAGAGTTTTTCCTTGCTTTATAGGCTAAACAATAACTGTGTTCAAAATTTGGAGCTTGTGGGTCTGCTAGAAGTACTTCAGAATTTTGATGATCGGTGAGTCAGTGGCAAAATTAAGGAACTTTGGCGTGATAGGAGAAAAGAGTAAAAAATTCTTGTTTATTTATCAGACTATAACTACAATACATATTATACTAAACTAATAAATAACTTAATAAATAAAATATGTACAAGAGGCATAAAAAATCCGGTAGTGGTAAAGCTCATTGGGCATCAAAAAATTCGTCCACCTCGCTGTCAATGGGAAAAGTGCCCAGAACGCTGGCAGCATTGCCACGTTGAATGGCAATGCTGATTCGTTGGCCGAAAAAAAGGCCAGCCCTCTGGTCACGTGAAGAGTCGACTAAAAGTTTGCTGATGTCATGGAAAACTCGATGAGCACTCGGACCCCATGGCCCTAGTGTTTCAACCCCAAACGGCTCAAACATATAACTCCCAATAAGGTTGTTATATTTGCGCCGTTTGAGGTTTTCTGCACCTGTAGCAGCCGCCCCAGCACAGCCCGCCGTGCTAAGAAGATGAGATGGCGCAAGGGTGTCGACACATGTTGCATCCCACACCAAAGGCCTACCCATCTTCCAAGGCATTATTGTCGTGATATAACTCTTAAACTACTGGTTCAAATTTAATGTAATTTGGAAATATTACTACCTATACATGTAATGTTCTCTTGGTCACTGAAAATTTAGGCTTTTAGTTTTTTTCACAAACAGGGGAGCGAAAATGGCCCGAATAGCTTCGAGAAAAGGATGGTACGGCAGTTTTTTTTTTTTTTAGGCGGGTGGGAAATCATCCGTGCCCATGGATGATACACTTTATAAATAAGTACTGTTACGAGCTGGGTATGGGATAAATTATTTTACACCAATTAATTAACCAAATATCCTTTATTAACTAAACAACTTATAAACACAAACACTAATTCGCTAATAATCACTATCCTCTTCGCAATCGCTTGTATTCGCATCCGTTCGCATCCGTAGTCGAAATCAGACTGACTCACTCGCCCGCCGTCCGGCCTATTTATACGGTCATGGAAGTTTCCAGAACATTGTCGAACTATCCTATACTGGAATATTCTAGAAACATCTATGAACTTCTATACAGTACCACAATGGAATGTTCTCGAACCTAGTGGAAACTTCTGGAAACTTCGACCACATTCTCGAACGTTCCAGAGTAATACGGTCGACGTAACACTGCCCCCTCCTTAGACATGCTCGTCCCGAGCATCATTAGTCCCGTAGTATCGCGCCAAACGGTCTACATGGACAATCTTAGGCGCACCTCGTGGACCCTTCTGTATTCGGTAGGTGACATCGTTGATCCTGGTCACGATTCGGTATGGTCCATCCCATTTTGCTTGCAATTTGGGAGACTTCCCTTTGCTGCGCACTGGGTTATGCAACCACACCAGTGAACCTTCGTCAAAACCTCTATGGTTTGCCTTCCGGTCGTATCGGGTCTTCATCTTATCAGACATTTGTTGGCCGGATTGTCTGATATGCTCATATACATCATTCAACTTGTTACGCAAGTCATTCGCATAATCGGTTACACTGCGTGGGGCATCAGGGGGGGTTCCGGTGATTAAATCTGCAGGCAACCGTAATTCCCTTCCAAAGTTCGCGAAGGCTGGTGTCACAGTCGTACTTTCGTGAACTGCACTACGGTAGGACAGAAGAAATGGCTGTATGTGCTTGTCCCAATCCCTTTGCCTGCTTTCCACAACTTTTGCCAGATATCTCTCCAACGTTTGGTTGAAACGTTCTACCATTCCATCAGATTGCGGATGGTAAGAAGTGGTTCTGGTCTTGTGAGTACCCATCAGTCGACAAGTCTCCTGGAAAACTTGTGATTCAAAATTCCTCCCTTGGTCGCTGTGAATTTCCAAGGGTACTCCAAAACGACAGAACACTTCCTGAACCAATTTATCTGCGACTGTTGTTGCTTCTTGGTTGGGAATGGCGAAGACTTCTGGCCACTTTGTGAAGTAATCCATGACAACCATGAAGTACTTGTTTCCGTTTTCACTTTCCGGAAATGGTCCTGCAACGTCTAGTGCTATCCGTTCCCAGGGGGCTCCCACGTTGTATAATTGTAAAGCACCTCTGCTGCGTGTCTGGGGTCCTTTCACAGCCGCACAACTGGTACATTTGCGGCACCAGTCCTCAACATCCTCTCGACAGTGAATCCAATAAAACCGCTCTCGTATCTTCAGTAGAGTTCTTTTTACCCCCATATGTCCTCCTGAACATCCATCATGGTAGAGCCGTAAAACATCCGGTACTTTGGCTTTGGGGACAACAATTTGTAGATGACAGTTGTCTCCTCGGGCGTTTTCCCATTTACGGAACAAGACTTCATCCTGGATAACCAAGCTGTTCCATTGTGCCCAATAGCTCTTTGTGATGGAACTAAACGCCGCAACATCACTCCACTTGGGCTTCGGAGCACCAGCTTTAATCCACTCAAAGATCGGTTTGAGGTCCGTGTCATTTTGCTGAGCAAGCTGTAGGGTTTCCTTCCATTCATTGCTGAGATCCATTCTTAGCATCCTCACGGGAACTACTTCCTTAGTCTCTTGCTTGGTACAATGCTTACAGTCTTCAGGGCAAGGTCTTCTAGACAGTGCATCTGCGTTACCGTGAGTTCTCCCACTACGATGTTCCGTTACGAAGTCAAACTCTTGTAGTAGTTCGATCCATCTTGCCACTTGTCCCTCTGGATTCTTGAACTGCAATAGCCACTTTAATGCAGCGTGGTCAGTTCGCAATTGGAATTTCCGTCCCAGCAAATATTTACTGAAGTGTTGCAATGTCCTTACTACTGCGAGTAGCTCCCGTCTCGTGACGCAGTAATTTCTTTCTGGTTTGGATAAAGATTTGCTGTAGTAAGCTATAACAACTTCCTGGTTTCCTTTCCGTTGAGACAACACGCCTCCAATTCCAGTATTACTTGCGTCTGTGTCAACTATGAAGTCATTTTCAGTGTCAGGATATCCCAGAATAGGTGTATTGCACAGACGTTTCTTTAATTCCCGGAATGCGATGTCACAATTCTCGTCCCAACAGAACTGTTGCTTCTCCTCAGTGAGTTTGTGTAAAGGTTTTGCAATGTCGGCAAAATTCTTGACAAACCGCCGATAGTAGGAGCACAAACCCAGAAATGCTCTGACCTGCGTCTTGTCTTTCGGAACTGGCCAATCCTTGACGGCGACGATTTTCTCCGGATCTGTCTGAACACCTTCCTCCGAAACTATGTGTCCTAAAAAGTTCACTTGTCGTCTGAAAAATGAGCACTTTTTCGGACTTAATTTAAGATTTGCCGTCCGGATTTTTGACAGCACTCGATTGAGATTTTGAAGGTGATCTTCAAATGTACGGCCCACGATAATAATGTCGTCTAAATAGACAAGACATGCGTCTCCGATCAACCCGGCAAGTATTTGCTCCATTAGCCTTTCAAACGTCGCAGGAGCATTGCACAATCCGAATGGCATAACTTTAAACTGCCATAGCCCCTTTCCTGTTGAAAATGCAGTTTTCTCCTTATCCTTAGGGTCTATTTCCACTTGCCAGTAGCCACTTTTCAAGTCTAGCGTGGTAAACCACCTCATTCCAGTCAGTGTATCCAATGTGTCGTCGATCCTAGGCAGTGGGTAACTGTCCTTTTTCGTGACGTCGTTCAATCGTCGATAGTCCACACAAAAGCGTGTGTTGCCGTCCTTTTTCTTCACCAGGACCACAGGAGAACACCATGGACTCGATGAAGGCTCTATAACACCATCCTTCACCATACCCTCAATCATCATTTCCACTTCCTTTTCACGTGCAACCGGCAATCTTCTTGGTCGTTGACGGATTGGTAACTCGATGCCAGTATTAATTTTGTGCTGAACCAGTCCTGTTCTTCCTATGTCAGCATCATTTGTAGAGAAAGAGTCGGCGTACTGAAGTAACATCTTCTTAGCTTTATCCATTTCTACTTCCGTTAAATCGCAGTTTTCTAAAAGTGTTGACACGTCAAATTTCAGGCGGAAAACTTTTCCTGATGGTACACCTTCCATGAAGATTTCCTCTGTACCACACTTCAATACTCCTTGATCAACGTCGATCTCACAACGATGTTTCCGCATGAAGTCTAATCCCAGGATGCAATCGTCCACTATGTCGGCCACGATGACATTATGCCGATAGAATTTGTTACCTAATTTTAACTCCACCTGCTTTCTGCCTCGGACGATTATGTGCTGACCGGTAGCTGTCAGTAATTGTATACGGTCGTGGTTATTGGAGAAGTCCCCAAGGAACCGACTTGCTAGATGAGAATTGACGACCGTGTGAGAAGCTCCAGTATCCAACGTAAATTTGCATGGTTTTCCGTTGACTTCGCCTTTGATGATCAGGCTGTTTCCGTCATGGGCCTGTGAGATCGAGATCCTCGGGGCTCTTTCAATACCAGCCAGCACCCGCCCCTCAGTCCTGGCGTTTACTCGTTTCCCTGCTGTTGCTGGGCAGTCGTATCAGTCGCCCTATCTTGCTGGGATTGATTTTCTCTCAGTGTGCTTCGCTTTGGACAGCTTGACCGAAGATGACCCCTTTCTCCACAAGTGTAACACCTAGGGCTATACCCTTGCGGACGATCGCGTACAGGTGATGCCACAACCTCCCTGATACGGTGTGTTCGATGGTCTTGCCTCACTGCCTCTACTTCCAAGGCATGGGCCAAGGCGTCCTTCAGTTTCTCATGATGCCCAAGTCTTACAGCGGCTCTAACTTCCAAGTCACGTATTCCGTCGATGAACGCCTGTACCAGATTGCCATTGATGAGTGCAGGGGCGGACTGGTATGCTTTCCGAACCAACTTTTCAACTTCCAAGGCCCACTGCTGTAGGTTCTCGGTACTACGTTGAACGCGATCTCTTAACTTAGCGCGAAATACGTGCTCCAAGTGCGCGTCGCCATATCTGGACTCTAACGCTTCCAGCAGCTGCTCGTAGGTCACATCCTTGCCAAGAGCCTCAAGTATGGTTAGGGCCTGGTCTCGGAGGCCTAAGGTGAGCGCAGTCATAGCTTGGTCTTTGGTCCACCCATTCGCTTTCATAACGGCCTCAAATTGAATTTTGTAGGCCGACCATGAAGATGTTCCGTCGAATGGTGGCACCTTAAATCCACGTGCCGAAGGTGCAGCAACCACTGAAGGCACAACCCCGTCTCCAGCCCTAAGTTCACCTAAAGCCTTCTTCACCCCGGCAATCTGAACTTCAGCTTCTGAGATACGATTCTCATGCTGGTGAACCTGCTCCTTCATCACCTGGAGCTCCTTGCCAAGTGTTGAATGAAGGTCTTTTATGAGGAGCATCTGCTCTTCTTGGCGGCGGACCTGCTCCTCTTTATCTTGTTGAAGCTTCTCTTCCAACCGACGGGCCTGCTCTTCTTGGCGGCGGGCCTGCTCCTCTTTATCTTGTTGAAGCTTCTCTTCCAACCGACGGGCCTGCTCTTCTTGGCGGCGGGCCTGTTCCTGCAACAGCACCATTAGCGCAGACAAGTCTGGCACCGCTGGTGCCGAAGAAACTCCACATGGGCCAGCGACTGGCTCTGTCGCAGGCTGAGCACCACCCGGCGTCTGTATCGGGGAATCTCCAAACCGCCTCTGATCCATGTCTTGCTGCCGTTGACTCCTTGTACGAATACCCTCCGTGTCGTCCTTTGGTAAAATTGGCATAATTTATCCCACTTCTGACACCAATTTGTTACGAGCTGGGTATGGGATAAATTATTTTACACCAATTAATTAACCAAATATCCTTTATTAACTAAACAACTTATAAACACAAACACTAATTCGCTAATAATCACTATCCTCTTCGCAATCGCTTGTATTCGCATCCGTTCGCATCCGTAGTCGAAATCAGACTGACTCACTCGCCCGCCGTCCGGCCTATTTATACGGTCATGGAAGTTTCCAGAACATTGTCGAACTATCCTATACTGGAATATTCTAGAAACATCTATGAACTTCTATACAGTACCACAATGGAATGTTCTCGAACCTAGTGGAAACTTCTGGAAACTTCGACCACATTCTCGAACGTTCCAGAGTAATACGGTCGACGTAACAGTACCCTCAGATTTTTTACCTCACAACCTCGGAAAGATTCTGTTTGTCATTCGAAATCTGAGTGTAAAAGCGCATTTTATCCGCTAGCGTGGAAAGAGTTTTTAAAATTCGAACCATTCTATTTAATAATTTCTACACGGCTAGTCCACTGAAAATGCAATAATACTTATTTCATGTGCGCCAACCTCATTTTTAGGGTTCCATACTCGAAGGGTCTCATAGGAGCCCTATTGCTGTCACTTACGTGTCTGTCTCTACGTCTGTCTGTCTGTCCGTCGGGTCGTCTGCCTGTCTGTCCGTCGTCTGTCACAAAATGTTGAGGGTCTAATCGGAACCTTATTGCTGTCACTCACGTGTCTATCTCTCCGTATGGCCGTTAGTCCGTATGTCCGTCTGTCTGTATGTTCGTCTGTCCGTCTGTCTACCTGTCCGTCGACTATCACAAAATTTTGTAGTATTTTCCTCACTGAAGTGAGGTTAAAAATTGTGTGTTGCGCTCGGCAGCAAAGTTATTCTGCGTCTCGTACCTTTGAAACCCTCAGTACGCTCAGGATTCTACGTTTGAATCACTCGCTTCGCTCATGGTTCAATCCTAGAATCCTTCGCTAGCCCAGGCTTCAACTTCAATACAAGTACTCGCGCCAAAACACAACTTTTCAGCCTTGCATAACGAATAGGTATTGTTTTTGTTAATGTTTAGGGTTCCGAAAATTCGAATGAAAAAAACGGAACCCTTATAGGAATTCTCGTGTGTCAAATCAAATCAATTTATTTGCTATAAGTGTTGGTACAATTTCGGTCTTAAAATAAATAACTATAGGTACAGATCCATAACACTTAGCCATAACAATGTGACATGCAAACATTTGGGTTTAATACTTAATTAATATTATTTCGTTTATTCATTTGTAAATACATATAAATTATATTTTTAAATATTTCAATGAAAAAAAAAAAAAAAAAAAAAACATTTAAAAATATAAAAAATAGTATCCCACCGGTATCGGGAACAGGGTCCAAGCTACCGGCGGTCAGGGCTCCAGAGAGAGGAACCGCCTGACAATGCGAGCCGTGTCCAGAAGTACTGCTTTCTGAATCAAGCCCTTGATCCAGCCGCCTAACGAGAGCCTCCTGAGGTGTTGGTCGAGGCTCGTGGCTATTAAGCCATTGGCTGACACGACTATCGGTACAATGATCGCTGAGTCCACATCCCACATGTCGACAACCTCGCGAGCCAAGTCAATATACTTGATTTGTTTATCTTTCTCGGCTTTCACGAGGTTCTCGTCATGTGGGACGGTAATGTCAACAATCATTGCACGCCTCACGATTCGGTCCACCACCACTATTTCAGGCTTATTGGCTATAATAGTCCTGTCAGTGATGATGGACCGATCCCAGTACAATGAGATATGACCATTATCGAGAACTGGGTCGGGCGCATATCTGTAGTACGGCACTTCCGATTCCACAAGAGAGTATTTCAGAGCAAGTTGCTGATGGATAATCCTGGCTACGAGGTTGTGCCTATGCAAGTACTCACCGTTAGCTAGACGAGAACAACCAGAGATTATGTGGCGGATTGTTTCTCCCGGACGATGACATGCCCGACATATGTCAACCGTGCCGTCCTTCACAATAAATCTCCGGTAATTTTTCGTCATGATAACTTCGTCCATAATTGCACAGACAAAACCTTCGGTTTCCCCAAAGAGGTCACCGACACGCAGCCAGGCTACGGACGCTAGTTGGTCTACATCGGGCCCATGTAGGGCCCGGAAAAAGCGTCCGTGAAGTTCCTTACTCTGCCATACTTCTCTGCGATCGTTAGTGTCAAGCACTAGAGGTTTGCGCCAGTTCTCGTTAGCCAAGGAGAGTGGAGTAAGGCCCTTGTCCACTGCCACTACATCTCGATGCATACCCACGTCAGCAGCTAGGAAATATTCCCTTAGACTGCATACCTCGCGGTTGTGTAGGGTCTTAGCATTTAAAAAGCCTCGGCCTCCACACTTCCGCGGGATATACAGTCTCATCACCGACGAACGTTGGTGATGCATTCGAAATGCAGTCAGCAGCGTACGGACTCGCCTATCCAGGGCGTCAAGTTCTGTTTGAGTCCATTTGAGTACGCCGAAAGAGTACATCAATACCGGCATGACCCAACCGTTGAAGGCGCGCACCTTGTTTCCGCCCGAAAGAAAGCTATTAAATACCTTCTTCAGGCGGCCAAAGAAGCGCTCCTTCAACGATTGCTTCATGTCAGCAACATTGATACCTAACGCTTCCGACATACCCAAATACTTATAGGTTTCGGTTGGAGAGAGGGATCTCAGGTTTATGGAATCCGAGAGTTGTGTTCCCACGGATTCCACAATCTCCCCTCGCTTTACATGCATGACCGCACATTTATCCACACCAAACTCCATCCTGATGGCACTACTGAAGGTTTCAGTTACCTTCAGTAGCTCCATCAGTTGCAGATTGTTGGGGGCAAAAAGTTTCAAGTCATCCATGTAAAGGAGGTGAGATATAACCTGACCACCTCTCTTCAACCGATAGCCTAGCCCTGAATTCTCCAGCAGTGTGCTTAGAGGATTCAAAGCTAGGCAAAACCAAAGCGGACTCAAACTGTCACCCTGGAATATACCCCGCTCGATCCTTATCGGTTCGCTATTCCTCTGGATTTGTCGACATCCTGGATAGCGAAGGACCGTCCTCCATTGCCCCATACATGACATCAGGAAGGTGCGTAGCGTTGCATCAACTTTATACAATTCCAGCACCCTCATGAGCCATGTATGAGGAACTGAGTCATAGGCCTTCTTATAGTCTATCCAACATGTCGACAGATCCTTTCGGAAACGCCGAACCTGTTGGCTAATGGTCATATCTATGAGGAGAAGCTCCTTAGTACCGCGGGACCCATTCCTACATCCATTTTGAGAGGCAGACATGATACAGTTACTATCTATATGTGTGTTAATCTTAGCTCTCAAAATGGATGTAAGAACCTTATAGACCGTCGGTAAGCACGTGATCGGTCTATAATTTTTAGGTTCCGCAGTACTACCTGATTTATGGAGCAGGTGGGTTATTCCTGTAGTTAGAAATTGGGGCAGCGACCCTGACTCTAAGGCAGACTGGATCTGAGATGCCAAGTGGGTATGCGACCTTGTAAACCATTTGATCCAGAAGTTGTGCAGCCCGTCCGGCCCTGGAGATTTCCAGTTAGCTAACGGACGGACTGCACGAGCTACATCTTGGGGGCTGATGATAATTGCCCCCATTTCTGGTATTGGATCGCATACGCGCTCAACATCCCGAATCCAATCGCCCTCGGTATGACAGACAGGCACCGACCAGATGCTGCGCCAGAACGAGTATATGGCGTCATCATCCGGCAGGTGCGTATTAGTCACACCTTGGTCCGGTCGCTCCCAATCCCTATACACCCACCTTTCATTACTTCGGAATGTGCGATTCTGGGTGTATCGTTCTACTCGCCGCTTATATCTGCGAATACGGTTTGCCCATGCATATACTTTCTGCTTCAGGAAGTCGATGCGCTCTGTGACACGGGACATATAGTCTCGGGAGCTGACATCAGTCCCCGAAAACGCCCGTCTCACAAAGCGCATCACTCTTGGGCGAGTGTTGCCCTCCCTGAAGCAGATTAGTTTGCCTATGAGTGCTCTGGCCCCACCAATACGACGCTCGATTCTGCACTGCCAAGCCGGCACGGCTGGCTTCGGTCGTGTAGCTCGGTCATTAGGAAATTTGACGTGAGCTACACGACATGCCGCTACAGCCGCGCAGTACAGCATCGAGTGTGTATCGGTGAGGTCTTCGCAATCATCTAAATAATTTGACAACTGCGAATCCAGAGCAGCCACCAGCGCCCTATTCTTGTTATGCATGGGCAAACGAGGTAAACGTGGCCTAAGTTCGAGCGGCATGCTGCGATACTCCCGAATAGCACACTCCAAAGCACTCCTCAATTCATCATTGCAGTGGGTACTTACGTTTGTAACCATGTCATTACACTCCTCGTCAGCGTGGCTGGGAGCATAGTTGGACGGTGGTACCACAATTGGTAACACAGTCTGCGACGGAGGGGCAATAACATGGCTACCCATTTCAGTTCGGAGGCGATCAAGTACAGTATCATCCAACATATGATTACGCAGGATGACCCGCACCTGATCCGACAGTCGTTGGGCCGAAACGTTGACGGCTGGCTCAAGCACCTGGAACAAAGAGAGCATCCGAACACGGTACGCGGTCAGGTTGTTACCTCCCTCTGTAGCCCCATAGTATGAGCGCATGACGTTTTCATTGATGGATTCCGTCCATCTCATGCGCTGCACACTTCCGCCGGGAGCTGGGACCCTATCAGAGGCCGGTGGGCCTCGAGGTCCTAAGCCGCTCGGCGGCCGGCGTCCTCCCCGTCGACGCGCAGGTGGTGGTGTCGTCGGCGGCGAGAAGAACTCGTCGCTGGAGCTCGACGCAACTGCCACGGCCGGTGTCACAGCACTCACGATGGGGCTGGGTTCCGGCGGCGGCGAGGCGGAGCTGAGCGACGAGGCCGGAGGTGGTGGGCGTGCACGGCGAGCTGCTGATCTCGTCAACATTTAGGACGTGTTGTCCAATTTTTCGATTATTTGTTCATTTTTTGTTCCTTGTTTATGACAGCTTAGCTGTCATTTCTATAGTTTTTAGTTTTTCGGTGTAGAGGTGGTAGTTTTTCATAATTAATTTCTGTCGGTTCTTGACAAAATGGTAATTAATTTAATTTTGGTTGTGAGCTTGAAAATACTATAAATAATATATTAAAATCGAAATCTGGATTGGACAATTTTATGACACGTCTGACGTTGTTGGTGTTGCCAGCTTATTTTTAATATTATTATTTATTATTTATTTCTTTTTTTTATTTAATTAATATTATTATTATAATTCCAAAATAAAATTGAGAAGCAATGTTGTTACATTATTAGTAGTTACATACATTTTAAGAGTACTGTTAATGTTGTTTTTTATTTTATAACCTCTTATTAAATATGTCTTTCACTGAGTAGAAATTTTTTTCCAGTAACCATGCTTTCAGACACCTTGCAAATTTAAGAGCTGGTAAGGTTTTAACCTTTTTAGGTATAGCGTTAAATATGCGACCACACATTGCATAGCTATTCTTACTGTATAGTTCTGTCCTAAGAATCATGGGCAGAACTATTCTATTCCTGTGCCTAATACTTTTTGGAAACATTTCTTCAGCTTTTCTAAATAACTCCGGGTGCATTTTAACAAATTTAGCGCATTCAAAGATATAAAGATTTGGAAGAGTTAATATTGAACTTTTTGAAAAAGGGTTTGCAAGATTCCCATGGGGGTACTCGGGCTACTTTTTTTGTTTCTAATCTATATCAACGATTTGCCTTATCTCATTAAGGATAAACATGATATAATGCTGTTTGCAGATGACACTTCACTTTTATTTAAACTCAAACGTCAGCAATTGGTTGTTGATGATGTAAATAATGCTCTTTCAACTGTAGTTAACTGGTTCAATATCAATAATCTTCTCCTTTACGAGAAAAAAACAAAATGCATAAAGTTCACACTACCCAATGTAATACAAGTGAACACTAGTGTGTCAATAAAGGGTGAAGAGTTGAAACCCGAGGATTCCACAGTTTTCTTAGGTTTAAGTTTGGATGCGCAGCTTCAGTGGAGCCCTCATATAGATAAACTGTCCAAAAAACTTAGCTCTGCAGCATACGCCGTAAGGAAAATTCGTGGTTTAACTGATTTAGAGACAGCTCGTTTAGTATACTTTAGTTATTTTCATAGTGTGATGTACGGCATTCTGCTGTGGGGAAATGCCGCCGATATTCAGACAATTTTTGTTTTACAGAAAAGGGCTATTCGTGCAATTTATAAATTAAGTCCCAGACACTCTCTCAGAGACAAATTTAAAGAGATTAATATTATGACTGGTCCCTCTCAATATATTTATGAGAATCTCATGTATGCACATAAAATATTAATCTGTTTAAAAGATACAGTAATATCCATAGCATAAATACTAGGAACAAACACAAATTTATTGTACCTAAAACCAGACTCAAGAAAAAAATAGGTGGTTCGTTTAGATGCCAATGTATACGTTTCTATAATAAACTTCCTAGCCAAATTCAAGAACTAAGCATAAATAAATTTAAATCATTTATTAAACGTAAGCTATGCCAGAAAGCTTTTTACACAATTAATGACTTTCTTGAGGACAAAAAGGCGTGGGATTGAGCTGCTTCAACGATATACATGAGCCATTATTTTCATATGTACTACTTATATATAGACACTGATGAAATTTTTTTATATTTTTTTTTGTCTTTTTTTAATATTCGTTTTTGACATGAATACTTGTATAGTATTATATTATATAATTTTTTTTTTGATTGACATTATATTATTTTTTTTTTTTTTTTGACTTGAATACTTTGTTAAGTATTATATTATTTTTTTATTTTTATTTTTTGATTGACATATTATTATTACTATTTTGTTTGACACGAATATTTACTTTGTTAAGTATTACATTTTTAATTTTTATTGATTACTTAATTATTGAAAATGTGAGGACTATGTGGGTTATTATTATTATTTTCTCCTCCTTTTTACAGTAATTTTTAACGTTGTCTGACAGTTTGAGTACTTTTGCGGCCTACCCAAATGTCTTTTCTTTGGTATTGTTCGTCAAGTCATTGAGCTCCTTAGTGGTTTTTAAGTTGAGCTATTCGACTATTGACAAATGCTTGCACTGACTGGACAGCTCCACTTAAATATGTGTGGTTCTTTCTTCAAAAGACCACTACAGACACTAAGCTGCATGGTCCTCATATAGAATAATGTGAATGCGAGAACTATGTATGTCGTTATATTCATGTAGATTTTATGATTGTCTGGCAGTTTGAGTATTTTTGCGGCCTACTCAAATGTCCTTACTTTGGTATTGTTCGTCGATTCGTTGAGCTCCTCAAAGTTCTGAGTTGAGCTTCGCGATGACTGACAAATGCTTGCACTGTCTGGACAGGTCCACTCGAATTTGTGTGTTGCTTTCTTCAAAAAGCTCATCCCAGATATAAACGTACATGGTTCTCATATGATTTAACCAGTACACATTGTATGGATTTGAACACTATAAAAGAGACTTTGACCTCTGAGTTTTTTTCGGTGTTTCTTCTCAGGGTAGTCAGCTAAGAATCACCGGCTTCATCTAGCTTAAACTGACAAAAAACATTGACGTGTAAAAGTGTTCCTTGTTACCTATTTACTGAATAAACATCATTTATCATTGTCGAATTGAGAACCAACTCCTTCTTAAAGTCGGTTAAAAATTCATTCAACCAATCACATGTTCTGTGCTGAGCTCACGTACATGCCTAGGAGTAGCGGATAAATTCGTAATAGAGTTACCGCTCCCCTGGTCACTTAGGCAGGGAAGGAACAAGGGTGGAACACGCCCGAGCTCCACCCAGAATGGGAGATGTCATTGGATGATTTCCCAGCCCACAAAAAAAAAAAAACACGTTGTACGTACACCCAGTAACAGGACTCGCCCACCAAGGAGCGCTGTCCGAAATTAGACGCATTATTAATTTATTATACGTAAAACAAAAGGTAGGTGTTACACTAAAACGCGTATACTAAAATATAAATAATTACATAGTATTTAAAAAAACGAAAGTATCATAAAATTACGCTTTATAGTTCTTGCGTGATTCTCAAATTTTTATTCGCGTTAGACATAACTTTACAAATTAATTACACTCTGTTATAAAAATATAATTTCAAATATTCACATATAAAATTATGAAGCTCAAAACCAGGCTCAAGAAGAAAATAGGTGGTTCGTTTAGATGCCAATGTATACGTTTCTATAATAAACTTCCTAGCCAATTTCAAGAACTAAGCATAAATAAATTTAAATCATTTATTAACCGTAAGCTATGCCAGAAACTGGCCTGCGGACGGTGAGTCGGGCCTGCGGACGGCGAGTCGGGCCTGCGGACGGCGAGTCGGGCCTGCGGACGGCGAATAATGGGTAGCTCGCCGTCGCGTAGTGTTCCACGCGCGCCTCAGAGTTGTCAGCAAACATGACGGGGCCCGTCATGGCCGATGCCTGCCCAGGGGTTGAGAATAAATTAGAAAGAGTTACCTCGCCCCTGGAAATTCAGGGCAGTGAAGGAACAGAGTTGGGTTTTAATCAGTAAGAGTCTGACACGCCCTCCCGCTCCACCCTAGAGCGGGAGATGTCATTGGATGGTTTCCCACCTCACAAAAAAAAAGCTATGCCAGAAAGCTTTTTACACAATTAATGACTACAGGAGCCATTGTTTTCATATTTACTTTATAGTATAAAAACACTGATGACATTCTATTGTATAGATATATTTTTTTTTATATTCGCTTTTGGCATGAATACTTGTATAATATTTTATTATATTTTTTATTTGTTTTGATTGACATTTTGTTATTATTTTTTTAACGATTACTTTGTAAAGTATTTTTTTTTGATTGACATTTTATTATTACTATTTTGTTTGACATGAATATTTACTTTGTAAAGTATTGTATTTTTTTTTATTACTTAATTATAGTAAATGTGAAGACTATATGGGTTATTATTATTATCTTTCTCCTCCTTTTTATAGTAATTTTGAACGTTGTCTGACAGTTTGAGCACTTTTGTGGCCTACTTTGGTATTGTTCGTCGGTTGGTTGAGCTCCTCAAAGTTCTGAGTTGAGCTTCACGATAACTGACAAATGCTTGCACTGTCTGGACAGGTCCACTCGAATTTGCGTGTAGCTTTCCTCAAAAGCTCATCCCAGACATAAACGTACATGGTTCTCATATGATTTGCTCAGTACATATTGTATGGATTTGGACTTTATAAAAAACTTTTTCACAAAAAAAAAACAACCGACTTCCAAAAATGAAAATACACTAAAAATTAAAAAAATAACAACTTTAATTTCGAAAATCGGTGTTTGTATTTTATTTCTTCGTTATTTGACACCGACTTCAGAAATTAAAGTTACTTTTTAATTTTTAGTGTATTTTCTTTTTTGAAAGTCGGTTGTTTTTTTTGTGAAAAAGTTTTTTATTTTTCAATTTTTAGTTGTTATACCCCAAAACTAAAATCTCCAATAACATGGAACGTGGAATTTAAACATAATCGTAATTGGAGAAAACAAAAACGTCATGTAGGTATACGTATTTGTTCGTTTTTGTTCAGTTTCTCAAAAAGCACTGAAGCAATTTCGATAAAATTTATACCAACTCGGGAGTATATGCTTTTGGATAAAAAAAGATTTTTGAAAATCGGTCCACAAGTGACTGAGAAATCAGCGGATGTCCGCTATGACATAATTATGTGTTATGTATTACATAAAAAAAATACATACAGCCGAACATAGAAACTCCTCCTTTTTCGAAAGTCGGTTAAAAAGAGATTTTAACCTCTGGGTTTGTTTCGGTGTTTCTTCTCAGGGTAGTCAGCTACGAAACACCGGCCTCATCGAGCTAAAACAGACAAAACAAAAATTATGACGTGTAAAAGTATTGATAAAACCTACTTACAAAAATAAAATCATTTATCATTATCATAGAAGGAAATTGTCTAAAGTAAAATATTTTTGGCAAAAAATAAGACTATTCGTTTACACGTGATGTTCAATTAAAAACCATTAGAAGTCGTATATTGCGACTTAAGTATTGAATGACCACGCAAATACTCCGTAACCGCAAAGAATACAGTTATCTATGCACATCTGAGTTATTATTTGATGGGGCGAAAATTAAAAATATTTTAAGACGATTACAAGAATTTTGGCAGATTAGTCTTCAGTAATAACTAGCTTCTGCTAGCGGCTTCGCCCGCGTGGAATTAGTTCTTCCCTCATTATAACCTATGTGATATTATATTGTGAGGAGCTCGTGGCTAAAGTACCTAATAACAGCCGCACGGGTCGATCCATCAGGTAAAACTACGCTTGCCGGGGTTGGGCCATGGATGGGTGACACTGTTTACATACCGAGACTCCTCCGTGCTTCGGAAAGCACGTTAAGCCATTGGTCCCGGCTATCAATCGACTCGAAGTCCGAAAGTCTGACAATGGGTATCGTATTACCCAGTAACTGGGTTGTGGAGGTCAGATAGGCAGTCGCTCCATGTAGAATACTGGTATTCAGCTGCATCCGGTTAGACTGGAAGCCGACCCCAAGATAGTTGGAGGTCTCCAACTTAGGTATGAAAATGTTTTTGAGGATTTTTTTATTACAAAACTAAACACATATTTCTTACATACGAGTTCTTTCTGATGTTAAAGTTTTTCAATCGTATCAGAATTGGTTTTGCGAATGCTAAAAATAACTTCGTATTTTTCCGTTATTATAATGAGCAAAGGCTTTTACGTAAGTAAATACCTAACCCTACGAACTAACAAATAACATGTTCCAGTGATTTCTATTCTCTGTATAACATGTTCCAGTGATTTCTATTCTCTGTATAAAAAACATGTTTGGTTCAGAGTTATGAGTATGACGCACTAGTGCTGTTAAAAAACGAATAAGGCTGATTTTATAGTCACGCGTTTCAGCAGCGCCGTCGGAGCGCGCGCGCTCGGATATGTATTGGGGTAGTAGTAGCGTTTCAAATTCGCGCGCTTGAGCAGCGCCGTTCGGTGAACGCGTCCTATTCGCGCGGCGCTGTCGAAGCGCGCGCCGCTCATGCGCTTCTACGGCCATTGTGCGTTTTAGTGTGACACCGTTGAGACGCGCCGTTAGGTACTGTTGTGTACAAAATGAATCACATCGATACAGGACGAGTAATTGAGGAAGTGCGATTTAGAAGATGTTTATGGGACCCGGCCGATGAATTTTATAAGAATAAGGACGCAAAAAATAAAGCCTGGGAAGAAATTAACAAACCAAACAAATATTATAATTTATTACAAAACCTACTCTTTTATTTCACTTACCTTAGAGTAATCGCCAATTTTTCCACTGGAGCTATGGGGATGCGACGTAAGCTGGATCTTCGTAAAGAAAACTCTAACTTGCACAGTAATTCGTCGAAACTGCTGGTTGATAGGCGAAAATATTTATAAAATTTATAACTATTTTCTCGTAAATCAGAGAAAGTTGTTACGTGTTCGCCTCTCAGTAACCTTACAGCGTTATAAGGATCAACAGTTACTGTTCTTCGACGTTGTTGTTGCCTTTTTTTTCCATAAAAAGTAAATAGCCAGTACTCTAACCGCATTGCCGTTCATTTAGTATGTTTGTACACGACTGTCTCACAGCAGCGAAACGCGCCTTACTAATGTCGTTTTATAGTGCATCGCTGTTCAAACGCGCGCTGTTCAACAGCGCGCTGCCCAACGGCGCGTCCAGCGGCGTGACTATAAAACCAGCCTAAAACTCCGATACAGTGTGATATTCTATTCGCTCACCCGCGCATGTATAGGTATGTCTTGTTAATAAGTAGGTTATCACAACTGTCAGTACCGAGGGAATGTTCCATTCTGTTCTATTTTTGGCTAGGGATGGAATGTTAATGTTATGTCAGAAAGTTCTCAAACTTATCAATGCTATTATCATCTAAGTAAAGCATTTGTTATAATATCATTCTTACCCGACAGCCCCAAGAAGGAGTGTAATGTTTTTCAAGAGTATATGTATGTTTTTATGTGTACAGGTGTGTATGTCTATTTCTTTGGCACGCGATGTAGCCTAAACAGCTTGATGTACCCGTGAGGCGGCGAGCCTCCTTGCCGGACTGTCACCGTGGGATCTGGAGGCAAAAATCCTCGCGCACCTGTACGAGTGGCGCGAGGAGGCCAAACGCCGGGGCGAAACTCCGCTGCCGCGACAACTCGCGGCTCGGCGGACCGAGCTCCGGCAGGATCTCATGGTGACATGGAGAGAGCGACTGTCGCAACCCAGCGCTGGGCACGCCACCATCGAGGCGGTAGTGCCCCTCTTTAAGGAGTGGCTGGAGAGGCGTCACGGCGCCCTCACCTTCCGCCTGACGCAGGTGCTCACCGGACACGGCTGTTTCGGGAGGTACCTGTGTCGTGTCAAGGCGGAGGTGACCCCTGAGTGTTTCCACTGCGAGGATCGCCCAGAGGACACGGTGGAGCATACGGTGGAGGTTTGCCCCGCTTGGGCAGAGCACCGCCGTGTCCTCGTGGATGCGATAGGCGACAGCGACCTCTCGCGCCGTGCCCTGGTTCAGGCCATGGTACGGAGCGAGAGGGAATGGGAGGCCGTCTCCTCCTTCTGCGAAGCAGTAATGCTCGCGAAGAGGGAGGCGGCATACGTTAGGGAGGCTCAGCAACAGCCGAGTCGCCCTAGCGCCCCCAGCCGCGACCGCCGCAGGAGACGCCAGGGGCCGCGAGACGATCTCCGGCCACCGTAGACCCGGGCCTGCGGACGACGAGTAGTGGGTAACTCGCCGCCCGATCAGCACCAGGCCCGAGAGTCGACGGCGCGTAGTGTTCCACGCGCGCCTCAAAGAGTTGTCAGCCAAGTGAAGGGGCCTGCCAAGGCCGGTGCCTGCCCGGGGGTGGAGGATAAATTCGAAAGAGTTACCTCGCCCCCGGGCACTCGAGGCAGGGAGGAACAGGGGTGGGTTTTAGTCAGTAAGAGTCTGACACACCCTTCCGCTCCACCCTAGAGCGGAAGAAGTCATAGGATGATTTCCCACCCCCCAAAAAAAAAAAAAAAAACAGCTTGATGTATTTTAACAAATGAGGTATAACTAGATTCCTGTCTGGGTGGCGGATAAATTAGAAAGAGAATTACCGCGACCCTGGCACAGACGACTGATGGAACACGGGTGGGTTTTAGTCAGTAAGAGTCTGACACGCCCTCTCGCTCCACCCAAAACGGGAGAAGTCATTGGATGATTTCCCAACACACAAATACAAAAAAGGGATCATTAGATAGGTCTTAACCGCTGAAGTGACAGGCTATTTATATATAAATAAAAATATTACAAAACGTCAAACAAACTGAAAGTGATTCATCAGCTTTTGTTATAAGACTTAAGTTTCACAACAAAAATAAAAGATTTTATGAATGCCCCCGCTGCTACACATGCAACAAATAGGATAAAAGTCCTGAGTGTAAATCATCAAAACTCAATAAGGATCAGAGAATGCAAATAAACAAAACAGTACTACGCCTAACGCCGCCGTCTATATTGCTTCTTCCAAATACTTCGATGCCTTTTTTTTGTTTTTTGGGTATGGGAAATCATCCTATGACTTCTCCCGCTCTGGGTGAAGCGGGAGGGCGTGTCAGACTCTTACTGACTAAAACCCACCCCTGTTCCTTCTTTGCCTAACTCTGTTACGAATTTATCCGCGACCCCTTGGGATGCATGCATCGGCCATGACGGGCCCCGTCAGTGGTGGCCAAAGAGTATTAAACGACGTGGTGGCTGACAGTCATCTCTTTGAGGAGCGCGTGAAACACTACGCGCCGTCGAGTCTCGGGCCTTGTGCTGATCGGACGGCGAGCTACCCATAGCTCGCCGTCCGCAGGCCCGCGTCTACGGTAACCGGAGATCGTGTGACGCCCAGGACGTTTCCTGCGGCGGCTGCGGCTGGGGGCGTGAGGGAGACTCCGTTGAGTGAGAGAAATTACTGCTTCGCAGAAGGAGGAAGCTGCGTCCCATTCCCAAATACTCCGATGCCTGGTATGTTGATTCTGGTGCTTCTGTACATGTGACGTCTACTTGTCACACAGGGTAAGCACAGATGGTTTAATAAAACAATAGTTTGGTGTCTTGAAATAGCAAGTTGGGCGCACGTCTAGCCGGTAACAGTGACAGCTGTCCAGTGACATTTATACCCGCGTGGACCTACCTCCGCTTCTATATTATTTAATCGTCACACCTCTTCCCTTTCTACAAATATTAATTTATCAGATTTTTTTATAAATACACATACGTGAAAACAGAAAACTTAAACTCATTTAAAACGCAATTGGAATTAGACTACTTAATGTAGTTTACAACTTTAATCAAATAGTTTACACAATAGGTTTCAAACAAAAGAAAGTTATACATTGTTAATTACAATTAAACAAACAAGATTGGCAAATAATTGTACTATTCGTTGTCTGAATCGCAATCGCTGGCATCGTCACAATCAGGTGTGTTTTCTCCACACACTTGCCATTTACCTTCAACTCTTTATTATAGATGGACAATATTCCTCCTCAACTCTTGTCCGGTGTTACCTGTGTTCGCGTTACATTGCACGGAATAAAAAATTGTTTTATTTTCATAACTAAACATAAAAGTCGTTTCCCAGCATTATCTTTTTTGCGCAAAACTACTTTGTTAGACGTACAGAATGCGTAGTTAACGGCTCTGTGATGTTTATTTTTACACCCAGTATATATATCCTGTCCTATGTGTGTTCTATCTTTATCTCTCTCACGTAAAAACATGTCGATTAAAGCACGGTGAAGCGCAAAGCGTAAACTAGTTGGACATCTCTAACTTATTTCATAGCTATAGCCGTCCTTTTCTCGCACTGCCTTTTAGTAAAAGATAGCGATTATCTGATTTTAGTTTAGCTATTGAACAAGAGAATCGGCACCAATAACATTCATCCCTATTGCACGAGGCCTTGCATACTGTATGATTTGGTGAATATGGTGCTCATCCTCAAACGGCTGGATTTTATTATCTATACATATAATAAATCTGTAGAAAAGTCATTTTTGTACATTGAAGAAATTGAAACAAAAAATAGCCAGCGTGTGAAAAGATAAGTAACAGAACCCATTTCCATCATTTTTGAAATTTTTGTCTGTTTGTCTGTTTGTCTGTTTGTCTGTTTGTCTGTTTGTCTGTTTGTTTGTGCGCACATCACGTAAAATCTACGAATTCAATGCTGACAATGTTTATATACAAAAATTATACGCAACTTGAGGATTAACTTAGTTTTTGTTTCATCGAAATCGGTTCACTCTATCAAAAGATATGATTAATTTAGTGAGTTCAAGAAGTAAAATATTACGTTACGCAATTAAGTATAGTACTTGCAACGACATCTTAAGACTAAAAATAGAACTAATGTTGATAGTTGAAATCTAAATCCGATAGATGGCGTTGTGCAAATGACGTCATTTTCTGAATCGCGGTGTTAAGATTTTCCGCGCGAGGATGACGTCCACCGTGTTTACTAGGCAAATTGGGTTTCGTTAGGTGTCTTAAAAGTTCTTGCGTGTGTCGTAAAAGTTCTTTGGTTGCTTGGTTTATCGATTTTCTAAATTGGTCGAAAAAAAAGTATTTGCTTATCTTATTGGTTTCGTTTGGTCAACTTTGGTCATTGGTTTGAAGTACGAAGTAAAGATTGTATTTGATTTACTTCGTAGTTTGAATCCAATAGTGCCAATCGTTATACAGTAAGTTAGTGTTGCCAATTCGTTGAGTCACGACCACGAACAGACGATACGTTGTCACACTAGACTGTTCGACGCACCGTTCTTTTAAGTTTGTAGGCTATTCAGTCATAAGTGTTGTTAGTTTTGTTTATTGCTTTAATTTTCCTTGAAAATGCCTCAAAGAAAAAAAACTAACCTTTCGCTGCGTAGCCGAAATGCGAAAAGGATGAGACTTTGTAGGTCTCAGGAATCGGAAGAAGATCGTGAAGCACGGTTATCTGCTAACCGAGAGCACATCGCTCTTTCACGTGAATCGGAAACGTTCACCGAAAGGGAGTCACGTTTAAGTTCACAAAGAACACGGACCGCGACTTTGCGGTCTCAAGAGAGTATCCAGGAACGCGAAGACCGGCTGTCTGCTGATCGGGAGCGCCACTCTCTCTCACGTGAGTCAGAGACATTCACAGAAAGGGAGTCGCGCTTAAGTTCGCAAAGAACTCGGACCGCGACTTTGCGTTCTCAAGAGAATATCCAGGAACGCGAAGTTCGGCTGTCTGCTGATCGGGAGCGCCAGTCTCTCTCACGCGAGTCAGAGACTTTCACAGAAAGGGAGTCGCGCTTAAGTTCGCAAAGAACTCGGACCGCGACTTTGCGTTCTCAAGAGAATATCCAGGAACGCGAAGTTCGGCTGTCTGCTGATCGGGAGCGCCAGTCTCTCTCACGCGAGTCAGAGACTTTCACAGAAAGGGAGTCGCGCTTAAGTTCGCAAAGAACTCGGACCGCGACTTTGCGTTCTCAAGAGAGTATCGAGGAACGCCAAGCACGTCTGTCATCTGACCGAGAGCGACACGCTCTCTCGCGCGAGTCTGAATCTCTCTCCCAAAGAGAAGAACGATTACAAATAGCTAGACATAACTATGTAGGTGTACAAAGAAACAATGAAAGTTATCTTGCATCTGAAAGGGAAAGAATAGATGAACTAAGACGAGCAGAAACAGCAGAACAACGTCAATCTCGCCTAGAAATAGAACGAGCTCGATACCATATGAATAGAGAAACAAATAGCGGAGCTGATGAGTCCATGGAAAATGACGATGCAAATATTTTATTACCTTGGGACAATAGGGAAAAATCAGGGTTCACATATTCGTCTAGAATTAATTATGCTGGCTTTACTTTCGTGGGTGACATGAGAGAAATTTGTAATTTTTGTCATGCTTTGAAATGGAGGAAAGAGACAGATGGAATGTGCTGCTCAAATGGAAAAATTGTTCTTCCAAATTTCCAAGATCCACCACACTTACTTAAAAGTCTCCTGAATGGCGATCATCCCCAGTCGAACCGTTTTTTGGATAATATTCGTTTATATAACAGTGCTTTCCAAATGACTTCCTTTGGGGCAAAACAAATAACGGAAGGACCGTTCATGCCAACCTTCAAAGTACAAGGTCAAGTTTATCACCTTATTGGATCTTTGCTGCCAGAAAATGAACCCAAATTTCTCCAAATTTATTTTGTATCCGATTACACGCAACAGCTCAATGTTAGAAATCACAATTTTCCCCAGCTCAATGCTGAGCTTTTGGGTCAACTTCAAGAATTGCTGCATCACGTTAACCAGTACGTTCGTGAATTCAAAGCTGCATTGGAGTCAATTCCACAAGGCAGCAATGATTTCAAAATTGTTATAAGTGCCGATAGACGTCCTGTGGGTGAACACCGTGGAAGACACAATGCACCCGTCGCAGATGAAGTTGCAGTTGTTTTAGTCGACCAGGAGTGTGAGAGACGTGATATCGTGTTGCGTACACGCGACGATCGCCTTCAACGCATTTTGGAAACCCACCGAGCTTACGACGCCCTGCAATATCCACTAATTTATTGTCATGGTGAAGATGGGTACAATTTTGGGCTGTACCAAGTGAACCCTACTACGAGAGTCACTAATTATCAAAAAAAAATATCTGCTCAACAATACTATTCCTACCTTTTACAAATAAGGCAAAACAGTTTCGTATATTTGCAACGATTTCGTGGTTTGTTCAGCCAATTTATTGTGGACATGTACGCAAAAATAGAAACTGAACGTTTAGTGTATATTCGCACTAACCAGCGACGGTTACGCGCTGAAGAATACGTGCACTTGCGGGACGCCATGCAATCAGATAATAACGTCGAAAACTTGGGTCGATTGGTTATTTTGCCATCCAGTTTCACAGGCGGTCCGCGGTATATGCACGAACGAACGCAAGATGCTTTTTGTTACGTCCGTAAATACGGCCGGCCGGACCTTTTTATAACATTTACAACAAATCCAAAGTGGACGGAGATTTGCCAGGCACTTCTCACAGGACAGGCGTCATACGACAGACATGACATTATTGCTAGGATTTTTCATTTAAAACTCAAAGTCTTGATTAATCTACTTACAAAGGAGAAAGTTTTCGGTTCAACTCTTTGTTTTATGTATAGCGTCGAGTGGCAAAAGCGTGGTTTACCCCACGCGCACATTCTTCTGTGGCTGGAAGAAAAAATTCGTCCCGATGCTATAGACAGTGTCATAAGTGCAGAATTTCCGGACTATAATGCAGATCCGATTTTGCATGACATAGTAAAAACACATATGGTTCACGGGCCATGTGGCCTCTTAAACAGGGAATCACCGTGCATGAAAGATGGTCAATGCTCAAAAAAATACCCCAGAGCACTGAAAGAACTAACTATGGCTGGGGAAAATGGGTATCCGCAATACCGGCGAAGATCACCGTCACAAGGTGGTTTCACAGCTACTGTCAGATTCCGTGGACAAGAAATAATTCTAAATAATAGTTGGGTGGTACCGTATTCTCCAGTTTTGTCAAACGTTGAAAAGCACACATTAATGTTGAAATTTGTAATAGCGTCGAATCTATAAAATATATATGTAAATATGTTAATAAAGGTAGTGATCAAGCCATGATAGCACTAAGAAATAACAACCAATTTGATGAAGTGACAAGGTATCAATCTGGCCGATATATAAGCTCTTCGGAGGCAGTTTGGCGCATTTTGAGTTTCCCTATTCATGAAAGGTATCCGCCAGTCATCCATCTTGACGTGCACCTGGAAGGCGGGCAGCGAGTTTACTTTCAGCCAGAAAATGTGGCAGAAAGAATGAACAACCCAAGACAAACCACCTTGCTCGCATTCTTTCGCCTTTGCGAAAGAGACAATTTCGCTAAGTCTCTGTTGTACAATGAAGTGCCACATTATTATACTTATAACAAGCAGCAAGGTGTTTTTAATCGCAGGAGACGTGGAACTGCTGTAGAAGGCGAGTCCGGTATTTTTAAAGAACACGTGATTGGAAGAGTATACACGGTGCACCCAAATAATGCAGAGTGTTATTATTTACGCCTTCTTCTTCACACAGTGCGAGGACCTACTTCTTTTGCTGAGCTCCGCAAAGTGGACGATATAGAATATCCCACATTTCAAGCTGCTTGCCGCGCACGGCATTTATTAGATGGCGATCAGCATTGGGATGATGCTTTAGCCGAAGCATGCGTCAGTGATAGTCCACATCGTTTGCGCCATTTATTTGCCATTTTGTTGACATTTTGTGGCCTATCGGACGCTGGGCAGTTGTGGCAAAAATATAAAGACGCGTTTGCCGAAGATTTTTTGAGACAGCAAAATATAAATAGTGAAACTTCTGACCAAGTACGTGAAAGCTGCCATAATAGGGCTTTGCTGGCTATACAAGATATAGTTACAAGTATAGGAGGGAACCCCCTCAGTCAATACGGCTTGCCGACACCGACAGTTGGTGGGGAACGAATTAATAGGGAGTATACATCTGAAATAAATTACAACCCCGAAGAGTTAGCAGAAATATTGCGAAATGGCTGTTCAAATTTGACGTCAGAACAACGTCAAATCTTTGATAGAGTATGCTGTAGTGTAGAACATTCATTAGGAGAAATGCTGTTTTTAGATGCACCTGGTGGAACAGGTAAAACTTTCCTCACTAAAGTTATCTTGGCTCAAATAAGGAGCCAAAACAAAATTGCCCTTGCCGTCGCTTCCTCAGGAATAGCTGCCACTTTATTACCAGGAGGAAAAACTGCACATACAACATTTAAAATACCAATCGACTTGGACCGCACAGAAAACCCTGTTTGCAACGTGTCTCGCAATAGTGATAAAGCAAGGGTTTTACGCGATTGCGCCCTTATCGTTTGGGACGAGTGTACGATGGCAAATCGTAAAGCTGTGGAAGCTGTAGATAGAACGTTGCGAGATATAAGACAAAATGACCGACCGATGGGAGGCTTAACGGTGCTATTCTGTGGAGACTTCAGGCAGACACTCCCTATAATACCCAGAGGAACGAGGGCCGATGAAATAGGTGCCTGTTTAAAGAGCTCTATTTTATGGCGTAGTGTCATATTAACTAATTTGAGCTTTAATATGCGAGCATATTTGGGAGGTGACGCAAACGCGCAGGTTTTCTCAAATTTACTACTTCAAATTGGTAACGGCACATACCCGACTCAAGAAGGAGGTAAAGTAACTTTAGTCGAAAGCCTGTGTTCTTCTGTTGCCTCACAGCAGGAACTCATTTCCTCTGTATACGGAGATCCATCAGAGATCTCGAACCATGACGCTGCTTGGCTATGCCAACGAGCTATTTTGGCACCTCGCAACGACCAAGCAGCAGCAATAAATTCTCAAATATTGGTACATGTTTCTGGAGAAAGTAGGGAATATTTATCTATTAACACGGTTTTAGAAGAAGGAGATGCCACCCACTATCCAGTAGAGTTTTTAGACTCTCTAAATACACCAGGTCTTCCAGCACACAAAATTTATTTAAAAGTCGGAGTACCAATCATTCTACTCAGAAATTTAAGCCCACCAAAACTATGCAATGGAACTCGGTTGAGAGTAACAAATCTCCAACGAAATGTCATCGAAGCCGAAATCTTAACAGGTTGCGGCTCCGGTGATGTTGTTTTCATTCCCAGGATACCCATTATCCCCAATAATTTTCCGTTTACTTTCAAACGTGTGCAATTTCCTGTAAGCCTCTGTTACGCTATGACTATTAATAAAGCCCAAGGCCAGACGTTATCCGTTGCGGGTGTAGACCTTACTTTTGATTGTTTTTCACACGGCCAACTCTATGTTTCTCTATCACGTGTTAGCAACCCAAACAACCTTTTTGTATATGCTCCGGGTAATTCCACCGCTAACATAGTATATAGAGAAGCATTAACGTAATCAACTATACCAAAGTCAGGACTCTTATCTAAATCATCAAAAAGGTGATATACTCTTATCTAAACGACGTTGTTTTGTTCTCGACAACCACGCGAACGAAGTCGCGGGCACAGCTAGTTGTACATAATAATCGCGATTGACAATCAGTGATGTTTGTTTTTCCAGGTGTGTAAACTACCTTGAAATTATTGTATGCCTACCTGCCTGCCTGATTGATTTTGATCTACTACCAAATATAACTTCCAGCGGCTTGTGATCAGTCACCAAATTAATAGTTTCTTTGCCGTATAAGTACATTCTAAAGTGCTCTACAGTCCAAACCAGAGCAAGAGCTTCTTTTTTTCAGTCTGACAATAACGTTTGTCAACTTCTGTAAGGCTCTTATTGCTATAAGCAATCACCCGTGGTCCGTTGTTATCAGACTGAATGAGCATAACCAACCGGACTATAACATGGCATCTGCCATGACTGTGGTTTTATCTTTTGGGTCATAATATCCAAGTGTATGGATATATTACTCAAAAGAGATTTTTAACACAAGGAATGACTCTGTTTGTTTAGGACCCTATTGTGACTAATATCGGCATTTTTCCTAATTTTAGCGTTAAAAGCCTCTTAAGGGGTTTTGATGTAGTCGCCATATCTGCGATCCATTTGTTGACATAGTTTATTAGTCCTATAAACTTTGTATTTCTTCTATAGTTTTTTGGCTCCCGAAAACTGTCTATAACCTTAACGTATTTGTCAAGGGGTTTAACCCCTTCCAATGATATTTCATGTCCCAAATATTTTATGCTCTTGACATTAAATATGCATTTTTCAAATCACATTTTAGACATTGTTTTAGTTTTGGTTACTGTCTCCGTTATGACTCAAACTACTACTACACCGTACACATCCTATATTCCTAGAGACTTCCTGTTTCGTGTCTATTTCATTGATACTTGAAGCCTGTGTATCCTGACCAAAGTCGTTGAGTTGTCTCTCTGCTGCTTTGCATTTACTTCTGAAATAATTTTAACGAGACTATACTACTAGTCACATAAAGTGAAAACTTTATGAGCTCCTTGAAACGACAGTTTTCGACAATTTAATCAATTAAGTTGTCTTCTTCGCAAGAGAACTTGTATGTCCTACTTTGGTGACGAAGCCGTACTTACTAGAAACTTTTCGAATTTTTCACCTTGTTCTTATTTTAGAAGTCTGAACAAAATGTCTTTCGTATATTTTACTCTGACGAGGTAAAAAGTAGTCGTCAAGTTTCTTAAGAGTCCAGTTGTTAACATTTATTCCCACTGCTTCGTCTATTACTTTACCAGGGCTATTATAGTATATCTCCTGAAGTGTCAAACCTACTACATATAGTAGTGTGGCCTTTTTTTTTCTATGGGTCTGATATTTGCAACTTAAAACAATTCAAACCCCCTCTTCCATTTTTCCCATCGTACGGACGCAGGGTCGCCTTCGCAATCAAAAGTGTCCAGGGGTGGTATTTGGGACATTTTTGGGGCGACCTATGCCAATTTGCTATTCTTAGTACCAATTGTCAATCAGATACTAGGAGTGAGGCATATTTATCAGAACAGTTTAAAAAAAAAAACAGGTTTTTAAAAGTAACAACATTAACAGGTATCGAAAAACCAAAAATACAGTTCCAGTTCCTGCCTGTTCCACAACCTACAACAGACCAACCAAATTAAAACATTGCCGTAACTGGTGTCTGTATGCTCTTCTATAACTACCTTACGGATGTTTACGTTATTAGAAAGAGAGAGATACAAACGAAACTGACTTGGAACAGTTTGAAATAATTCTTTTCTCTTTAACAGAAAGAGATAACATCTGTTCCTGCTTCAGTGAATGAAACTAGGTACTATATTATAAATCTGTTGCAATCAAAGAGTCTTTGGTTGCAACGTAACAGGCTGTTATTTTGGAACAGGTTTTTTGGAACTGTTTTGTCCCTGGAACTGGAACAGGTGAAACAGGTTTCTAATTTTACCTGTTACAGACCACCTCTACCAGATACCTACGTCAGTTTACTACTCATATAAATTTGATTTCAATTTTTTTTTATTCTTTCCAATCGATCATTCAACTTATTACTTATGATGGAAACACCATTTCCAATTTCGCTAATTATTTATATAGAATAGAATAGAATAGAATAGAATAGAATACAATAGAATAGAATAGAATAAAACTTTATTGTACACCAAAACAGTCACACAATTGTTTTACACGAGCTTATATCTATGGGTACAACGGCGGTCTTATCGCTGAACAGCGATATCTACCAGACAACCTTGGGGTGGACTGAAAGAACTTAAAATCTAAAAGGGGTAGTCTGTGATGTACTGTTAATAAAAAATGGATGTCAAAATTTTAAATTTTAAAATACGAAATGGTCTTTTACTAGATTTTTAAAAGAAGCGAGTGACTGGGCTTGTCTAACTGGCATCGGCAACGCATTCCACAATCGCACAGCTTGAACTGCAAATGATTTGTCATAAAATTTGGTGGAATGCGAGGGCATCAAAAATATCAAGCTCTCCGATGATCTCAAGTATCTAGAATGTATGTCATGAAGGAACTTAAAACGTTCTTTGAGATAAGAGGGGGTTGTAGGAATAAACAGAACACTGTAGAGTAATGACAAAACATGGGCATTCTGGCGAAGGCGGATTGGCAGCCACTTGAGCTTAATACGAAAGTCAGAAACGTGGTTATATTTGCGTAAACCAAATATGAATCTAATGCAAAAATTTTGGAGTCACTCAAGCTTATCAAGCTGCACTTCAGTAAGATCTAAATAACTAACATCCGCATAATCAAGGATTGGGAGAAGGAGGGTTTGAGCGAGCGCAGTTTTGGTGGCAGTTGGAAGAAAGTTGCGCAGTCTTCGTAAAGACTCCGCAGACGCAAACAACTTGCGGCTAACTTCTTGCAATTGAGGACCCTATGAAAAATCTTTGTCTATGAAAATACCCAGGTCTTTCACTGTGTCGCTGTATGGAATAATTGAGCCATCAAAAACAATCCGGGGGAGCTGTGCCCAGTCAATTCTTGAGCGCAACCTAGGGCTGCCGACAACAATGACCTGAGTCTTCGTAGGATTAACCTTCAGACCATGAGCCAAACTCCACTCAGAGATACGAGCTAAATCTGTATTGACCATATTAACAGCCTCAGATAGTTTATCTAACGGAGCTTGCGAATATATTTGCAGATCGTCAGCGTAAAGGTGGTAGGATGACAGAAGTTCATTGGAAACTGAATTAATAAAAATAGTGAAAAGAAGAGGAGATAGAACGCCCCCCTGTGGTACGCCGGCAGAGGTATTGCACCATGATGAGGATCGATACAAATACGTTGCCGGCGGCCACACAGGTAACGGTGAAACCAATCAATTGCCGTTGGAGATATGTTAAGAGAGCTGAGTATGGCGAGTAGGATATCAAAATCGACGGTGTTAAAAGCATTGCTGAAGTCTAACAAGGATAGGACCGTCAAATTACCATTTTCCATCCCAAGTCTAATATCGTCTGCAGTGCTAACGAGAGCTGTTTTAGTGCTGTGACCTGGACGAAAACCGGATTGGAAAACATTAAGGAGGCGGTTTTTGCACAGGAAAGCACTAAGTTGGCTATGGATAAGGCGTTCCAGGACTTTGGAAAGAAATGGTAATATGGAGATAGGACAGAATTCAGAGAAGGATACAGGATTAAAATTTTTTGGAAGTGAGAATTTGGGCATCTTTCCAAGAAGAGGGAAAAACACCACAGGATACGGAATGATTAAGGATATGACAGATGACAGGAAGGATTTCGTCGAGGATAGGAAGTATCATCTTGCGACTAATACAGTCACTACCAACAGCATTGGATGAGATTGATTCTATAGTCTTCTTAACATCACAATCGGAGAATTGATTAAGGAAAAATGGTGAATAATCGGGAGCAGGAAGAGCAGAAAGATCATTTAAAGTTTTTGCTTTGATAGCACCATTGAAGTTAGAAGAAGTGGAAAAATGCTGATTAAGTAATTCAAGATCTATATCTTTAGGAATAGAATCTTGGCGTGACTTTCCGACTCCCACTGACCTAAGAAACTGCCACACTCTGGCTGGGTTACCGTTTTCAACGGACTTATGAATGTGGCGGCGTTGGGCATCTCTACACACCAAGTTGCTGCGATTGCGGATTGCAACATATTTTTCTCGACTCAAGGCATTTGGTTTGCTTTTGAATCTTGATTTAGCCGCTGCTTTCCTCCGCAACATATCTTTTAGGTCGTCTGTTAGCCACGGAGCCGACAGGTGTTTAATTTTGACTGATCGAACAGGTGCATGTACATCGTATAACTGGAGAAGCTTGGTATTGTGACGACCTTATGTTGGCGACCTTATGGTGGAGACAGGCACGTTGGAAGTTTGGAACGCCGATTGAAAATTAAGAAGAATAAGGAAGACTTTTGTTTTTGGGTTGACTTCTCCTAGCCCGCTCGAAGAGGGCACTGGTATTATTTTATTATTTAATATAACGTATAAGTTCGTGATCGCTCTTTTCTTTATTACACAACACACATAAGCAGTCACTCTCGTACACCACACTCTCGCACTGCCAGCGAGTATGACAACCTCCAGGAATGTATAAGAAATCTCCAGGGACCAGCACTAAGAGAAGGTGCTCCAGGTCCCTATAAGTGGCGGCGAGCGCCGGGAACGAGCGCCGTATGTAAGAGTGACGGCAACGGTAACGGTGTGCGGTGGACAAACGGAGGACTGATGCAGTGACAGCACCAGGATAAGAGGAGTATAGTCCAAGCTGAGTGGTTCTATTTTTATTAAGTGTTAAATAATATTAAAAGAGGAAAATGCGATACTTTTCGGGACGTATGAGGTGTGCCTCGAAGAATTTATCGACGAGTTTGTGTCGATGGCCATTGCCAAAGGGTGGCGAAAGAGCGATTATTCGTTAATTCTTGGTGTTTGGTTAAAAGGAGCTGCGCAATATTTTTTTAAATATACGTTCCAGTATGAGATGGAATTTGACACGCTGTGCGCGGAGCTTAGGAGAGAATTCCCATGCAAGTGTGTGTCTTGCAAGCAGAGAATCAATCAGTGTTTTTATAATCTTGAGAGGCCGGACGTTGTGTCCGAGGCGGATGAACAGTCCGAGGATAATGTGAGCGAAGATAATCACGTAGTATTATTTTCTAGCTCAACAATTAAAGCAAAGGAGGAGGACGATGATGACCAGAGCTGCGCCTAGTCAATGATGCCCAAGAATGTGAAGACTGCGGTCTAGGCGATGAGGACCGAAGCTGTGACAATGAAAATGCAGAATCGGGTCGGTTATTTACAATTATTCCTAGTAATATTTCAGAGAAACAAGAGAATTGTAGTAAAAGAAACATTTGGCGAGCACGAGTCGAATGAAAATTTTATTTGTTTGGGAATTGTTTCGGCTGATGTCGTCGGCATGGAAAGCTGTGAGGTGGAAGTTCCGTCGGAGACACATGGTTCTTGTGACGATGATTTTGTTCAGGTTGAGTATGTTTCTGCTGATGTTTGTGAGCAGGAGAGCTTCGAAACGGCGGTGGAGTCCAAAGAGCTGTGCGTACCAGTGGAAGTCATGCAAAATCCAGCTATTATTGTTCCAATAGGTGATGGTCCAGCGGATATCTATCGGGATGAAAACTGCATCATAAATATCACTTCACAACATCACAACATTTCACAGCAAGCGGAACGGCATTTTTCACTGAATATGCTGGAGGAGGAGATAAGTGCCCTCCCGTATTATACGAAGAGAAATAATTTCCATTTCTTTGATAAACATAAAATTATTTTTGTATCAATGTTATTTATTCTAGCTGACGTGTATTGTCATAGCAACGTGACAAACAAGTTTTCGACCATAAATATGAGGTATGGATGTAGTAATTACGATGATCCAAATTTTTCGATAAAAATAAAAATATGCGAAAGAGGTCAGGAATTGCTTGTAAACTATTTATTGAAGCAGTATTCCGTAATTAAATATAAGTTTTGGAAATTTAAGAAAAAAATTATAAATTGTTTGTTGAAAATTATTTTATTTTTAAAAAGATTTTTAGAGAATAGACAGTGGTGTCATTTGACATGACAAATAATTGTCAGATATCTGGTACGTCAACGTTAGTACGGTTGACAATATAGTAAAAGTTTAAATTTTAACCGACTTCAAAAGTAGGAGGTTCTCATTTGTTTTGTTTTCATGTGATATTAATCGTTGTGTTTTTGTGTGTTTCATGTAACCGTTATGATGAGCTGCACGGACGTGACTGAAGACCGATGGGAGATGTGACCACATACCATGAACAGGAAAATAGATTTGTTAGGCAATTATTAGTGAGAAATAGGTATGAATTTCTCCAGAGTGCGATTTTAATAAAGATGTTACTACGGTTAGGAGGTCGAGGGAATTGCGATCCTCTCTCCTAGGGAAAGACGTGTCCGGGTTTTTTGTCGGTTTATACCAGCTTTGTTTATGGGGTATAATGCCTTCGCAAAGTGGGATCGAGTTGATTCTGTACGGTGTGACCGAGCCCATGACAATTTTTATGTATTATTCATTTAGAGAGTATACTTCAAGTTATATTTATGGAGCACTCTGGGGGAAGTTCAGGAACAGTGAGTAGGGGTTCAGAACAGTGGTCGTTTTTTCTCCTGGTCTTCATAAGCGTCCAATGGAGTTAAAATTATTACAGTTTTGAATTTTATTTTTGTAAACCCCATCTGGGTAGATGCTAACTAGAGCATCTTAGGTCAGAAAATTTAGCAGAGCAGTGTGGCTTTTTAGAGAGGTTTTACCTCACTGAAGCCATGTGCATTGCCGGGATATGTGGTGTGCCGAATGGCTTAATTAATAATAAGAAAGAAGACCACACTACTTGGGGTTCATTTTTGGCTATCCATAGGTGGACTCTGCTGCATCGTGTACCTCTCAAAGGTAGGGCTTTCGCAGTAGGATTAGGTAGGCCTCAATCGGCTTTTCAAATATTTAATTGAATAGAAGACATACTAGCGTCTGCGCTTCTATTCGTAGGGGCGTAGCTCATGTGACGACCTTATGTTGGCGACCTTATGGTGGAGACTGGCACGTTGGAAGTTTGGAACACCGATTGAAAATTAAGAAGAATAAGGAAGACTTTTGTTTTTGGGTTGACTTCTCCTAGCCCGCTCAAAGAGGGCACTGGTATTATTTTATTATTCAATATAACGTATAAGTTCGTGATCGCTCTTTTCTTTATCACACAACACACATAAGCAGTCACTCTCGTACACCACACTCTCGCACTGCCAGCGAGTATGACAACCCCCAGGAATGTATAAGAAATCTCCAGGGACCAGCACTAAGAGAAGGTGCTCCAGGTCCCTATAGTATTGAGTACATTGACTTTTACATCAACTGACTCAGCGGAAATTAGATCTGACCAGTCGATGCAGCCAGCATCCTCACGAAGACTCTCAAGGTCCATACCACCAAAACTTCGCTGGAGAAGTATCTTGGGTTTCGTTTAGGATGGCGAATTTTATAGGAGAGGAAGCTAAGGTCATGATAAGAGAAGGCATCAGCTGTACATTGTCCATGCTTAGCGACATTTTGCGTAGAAGAAACAAGTATGAGATCAAGTAGCGAAGGAGTACAGTTAGGGAAGTGGTGAGTGGCACTTAAAGGAAGAAGAGATAAATTGCAGGCGTGTGAAGTGGACTGGATTGAGGAAGATCGTGCATCACTTTTGAGAAGACACGTGTTGAAGTCCCCCATTATAATGGTGTGACTGTAAGAAGGAATGAGTTTAACTAGGAGACTTTCGAACGATGAAAAATAGTCGATGCGCAAAGAGGGAGAGTAGTAAACACCAAGCAGAATCGTCGTATGATGAAGATTAACTTCTAAGAAGAGATGCTCGCCAGCATTTTGCGGCGGTGGCTGTGATGACATATCAACAATTGAGAAAGGAATGTTAATTCGAAGATATATGGCAATACCGCCACCAACACGGCCACAGCGATCATTTCTAATTAGTTGGTATCCGGGTAAAGAGTAGGAAGTGGAAGGCAGGCATGGCTTTTGCCATGATTCAGAGACTAGGATTGCATGGATGTTCTTACAGTCTAAAATTAGCCAGCATGTTAGGGTAATGGGCCCTGCCCGGGGGTTGAGGATAAATTCGAAACAGAGTTACCTCGCCCCTGGGCACTCGAGGCAGGAAGGAACAGGGGTGGGTTTTAGTCAGTAAGAGTCTGACACGCCCCGCTCCACCCAGAGCGGGGCCCTCCCGCTTCACCCAGAGCGGAGAAGTCATAGGATGATTTCCCACCCAAAAAAAAAAAAAGAAAAAAAAAAAGGGTAATGGGCCGAAATACTTTGGGCTTTAATCAAGCGTGTCAGCAAGAGACGGGATACTGCTAAAGCTGTCGCTGTCACAGCACGCTGATATAAAAGAATCATTCTCACTATCCGTCATTATGTAACACTAAAAATATATAACTGTAACGGTCAATAATTAAAACGTAAGGTCAACGGTAAACACTTAGTTTATTTCAGTTCACAAAGATTTTATAAAACTAGACTTAGGTAAGTACGGTGGTAAATAATAAGTACACGGTACGTTCCAAACAAGTTCGTGATGCCAGAGGCGTCGCGAAACAGGTAGGAAACGTCACCGCGGGGCGCGAGGGGAGGTGAGTCTAGACTAGGCGAGCTCTTCCAATGCGTGGAAACAGCGGCGCTCTAGCGCAGACTGACTGCTAGGGGTCGCGTCGGCCCCTTATAAGGTGGAGGCGGTTAACGTTGTGTGCGTTAGTGGCGTCCCGACACAGCAGTGTTGTGTGGCGCGTGGTTGTAGGCGTTCGGTGGTGCTACAGGCTCCCCCTCTGGATGCGAAGTCGCCCCGACGAGTAGCCAGTCAAGTTGAGTGTTCCACCGACTAAGCTGGGCGAGACGCGTGTTGCCGTGGTCGTCCTCGTCCACGAGAGGGCGGAGTGGCGCCCTTAGGGTTAGGCCTAGGTTTAGGCGGACTTGCCGCATGGCCTTGGAACGGAGTCAAGGCGGATGTATGATACACTCCAAGGGGTTTATCTGGAGTAGTGGGATCTGAAATCAGATAGGAAGAAGCACCATGACGTGCTAGGATAAGATAAGGACCGTCCCTGCGAGGACAGAATTTAGCACTAATTCCTCGAGCAGCATTACTGATTGGATGGGTAGTTGCTAATACCAGGTCACCGGGAGTGTAACCGGGATCTTCTCTACGTCCTTGGTCTGCCATCTTCTTCCTACGTTCTTCTAGATTCTCTCTGACGTCTCTAGCTTTATTCAGCGTATGTGCGAGAAGAAGTAACTTCGGCGTAATTTCAGGCACAAAGTTTTCAGACAGTACAATCTGACGAAAATCGTGAGTATTGTCATCCGGAGTACGCAGTTCTCGTGCAAATGTTAAATACGCTGGCGTGTGTCCTGTACTGAGGCAAGTTGCGGTATTCATCGCAAACCGTATGCTGGGTAACTTATCACTCCAACTCCCATGTTCATCTCCTACTAAGATGGCCAGTTGTGTCTTTAAGTCTCTGTTTTTCCTTTCTACTGGGTTTGCTGCTGGGTGATACACTGGTGTGAATGTATGCTTAATTCGCAGACAATAGGTTAATTGTTGCATCACGGCACTTACAAGTTGTGGTCCATTGTCGCTTATCAGGCGTCTGGGCACACCGTATCGAAGGAAAATCTCGTTCATCAAAATTGTCGCACAATTTTCAGCGCTAGCAGTTTCCATAGCAAATAATTCTATCCAACCAGTAGCAATATCTTCAACTATCAGTATCCATGTCTTACCGCTAGTCGTTGACGGCAGAGGTCCAAACAAGTCAAAGGCGAGGGTTTCGAAGCGTTGGTTGACAGGCGTGGTTTGGAGCAAACCAGCCGGTTTCAAGTTGGATGGCTTAAACCTCTGGCATGCAACACAGTTCTTAACATATGCTTCGATATATTTTCTCATACCCTTCCAATGATATCGCTTAGAGATGCGTTGATATGTCTTATCAGCGCCGTAATATCCCGCCAAAGGGTCATCGTGGTATACTGAAATAACTTTTGCCCATTCATGTTGAGGAACTACGAGCTGAGCCTCATCCGAGTCATCCGACGGGCGATATCGGTACAACAACCCGTTGTTCATGACGTATCCTTTGTTGCTCCAGTACACGACATTATCTTTACGATCTGCATCTTCTAGGGCAGTTACGACGCTGGCGATATTTTCATCCTTTAGCTGTTCTGCCCTAATTTCAGATGTCGGTCTCTGCGGCATATCTACGGTTACGCTACACATTCCACAGGTGTTTTCAGTGCTTTCATCGCAAATAGGCCTGGACAGCGTGTCTGCAACCAAATTCGTCCTACCAGGTGCATACTTGATTGTAATATCATACGCCTGTATCTGCAAAGCCCATCTAGCTAATCGACCAGTTGGAGACCGTAACGACATCGACCACATCAGGGCTTGATGGTCTGTAACCACTGTTACTGGGAGGCCTTCAATATATCCACGGAACTTTTTGATAGCCCAAACTACCTACTGCGAGTGCCTCCCTTTCGGTTGTGGAATAGTTGCGTTCTGCAGGGGTCATCAGTCTACTGGCATATTCGACAGGATGCTCGTCTTCTCCCTCCCCCTGCACTAGAACTGCTCCAAGTGCATAGTTGCTTGCATCACTTTTGATAATATAACCTCTCGTCTCGTCGGCTTGTCGTAAAACAGGAGCGGATGTAAGACGTATTTTGAGACCTTGATAAGCTTGCTCCTGTTCCGCTGACCAAGTCCATACCGAGTTTTTCCTAGTTAAACGGGAGAGTGGTTCTGGCATTTGTGCAATGAGAGCCCTCTTCTTAGCCACAAACACTTCTGTTAGTTCATCATCACCTTGTTTGATGTTCATAACGTTCTGGTACAGCTGGTAGGCAGGTCTTTTAGGGGCAAAGGCGTGGCGAACTCTTGACTCAAACTCTTTCCATGTATTCACCTGATCCTTTATCCCATTCGACCAGGTGGCTGCCTCTTCCTTCAAAATTAAGGGGACGCTCATGATGGCATCTTCGTCGGAGATCTGTTCTACAGACTTGAATACTGAAGCCGCAGCAAGAAAAGATTCTACCGATTCAGTGTCTCTGACACCATTAAAAGTAATATTGCAAGTGGCGAAAGAGCCTCGTCGCTGTTGGTTACCAATCATGACAGTAACTTCTCGAATTGCTCAGTTGATAAATTCATGGTAGTTAGCGGTTCCTCCTTTATTTTCCTTCGTAATCTTGATTTTGGGCTAGCCTGTTTTCGGGCCTTTACGTTGAGCGCCAGATTGTAACGGTCAATAATTAAAACGTAAGGTCAACGGTAAACACTTAGTTTATTTCAGTTCACAAAGATTTTATAAAACTAGACTTAGGTAAGTACGGTGGTAAATAATAAGTACACGGTACGTTCCAAACGAGTTCGTGATGCCAGAGGCGTCGCGAAACAGGTAGGAAACGTCACCGCGGGGCGCGAGGGGAGGTGCGTCTAGACTAGGCGAGCTCTTCCAATGCGTGGAACATTGGTCGTATTTTACAACTTAAGACATTGTTCTTTGCTGAAAATTACACTTAGTGTTCTACGATGGAGCACGTGCGGCCGCCATCAGAATTAAACATGGACGGCGCCGGCGGGCCTGTTGGCCGCGCTGATGCTTGGGAAAAGTGGAGACAATAATTCCTTCTGTTTTTCATGGCATCAGGAGTACACACAGAACCCTCGAGTGTCCAAGCTAGTTTATTGGTGAATCTAATTGGTTCCGATGGGTTTGACGTGTATCAGACGTTTACTTTCGAGAAAGAAGACGAACGTGATGACGTAACTGTGCTGTTGGGAAAATTCGATGCTTATTTTGGAGTGAAATCAAACGAAACTTTCACCCGATACAAGTTTTTTACTCGAAATCAAGATGTTGAATCAATCCAAACATATGTCACGGCATTGCGTCTTTTGAGCAAAAAGTGCTAGTTTTCTTCGTTAGAAGATGATCTGATCAATGATCGTATTGTATGCGGCGTCAAAGTGCAGTCAGAGATAGACTGATGAGATGCGAGGATCTAGATCTGGACAAGGCGATGAAGATCTGTCTCGCTATGGAGGCCTCGCAGGAAAGCGAGCTCCAAATGTCAAGTGATGGCGTCAGCGGCGAGGGCGCTGCGCTTATCAACAGTCTTGGATTCAGGCAATGCGGATGCGCCCCTGGGGTCACCGGGGCTACCGCGGAGGTGGCGCCCCGGCTCCGTGAGCGGCCTGCGGAGGCCTAGACTGCGCAGGTGTTGACGAGTGTGCGGCGCGGTTGATTACCTGCTATACGTGAGGTAATCAAGGGCATTTCGCGCGCAATTGGAAGTTGAATTATTTCAATCATAATATTGGCCGTAATCGAATCGATCGGGTGTATGAAGTTGAGTGCGATGATGATGACTATAGTGAGTGCCATGATCGGGGTCGGCAGCGAGAGTACTGGTGTCAAGAACTGGTTCCAAGAACTTTTGTGCGCAAACGGCGGCGGCGTTGAAAACTTTAAACTAGATACTGGAGCCGATATAAAGTCGCTCAATGTAAAATAATGATATTCAGCTAAATCCGGTTAGACTGGAAGCCGGTCGGCTTCCAGTCTAACCGGATAGTTGGGAAAAGGCACGGGCAGATTAATTGACTGGAGCCGATTTCAAAGTGTTATCTTATCGCAGATTTCGCGAGGTAGGACTTGATGAATCGCTCATTATTAAAAAGAAGATACATTTGTTGTTGTGCCTTTGCCATTACCATTGTATCTACAAAAATGTTATTTATAAATTAAAATTCGCTATCGCAGACATGGAATGCAGTAGTGTACAGCGCGCGGTTTTCTCTGTTTTAGACGCAAACTCCAGGTATTGGATGGTGGCACTAGATGATGAGAATGCTGATTTATGCACTTTAAATACACCGTTTGGAAGATACCAATTTTTACGCCTTTCCTTTTGGATTAATTGCGCTTCAGAAGTGTTTCACGGGAAACTTCGTCAACTTCTGGAAGGTCTTGAGGGAGTAGAGAGTTATATTGACGATGTTATTGTATGGGGCGAAACAAAATAAATTCATGACCCGCGACTTCAAGCTTTATTAGAGAGGTCTAGACATATTAACTTGAAATTTATTTTGGAAAAATGTAAACTTGGCGTTGAAGAAGTAAATTCTTGGGGCACGTGTTTGACGCGAACGGTATTAAGCCGGATTATGATGAAATCAAAGCTATCTGCGGTTGCGGTTAACTATTTATCAAAATTTATTCCACACTATTCAGAAATAGTTATTCCATTAACAAATTTGTTAAAAAGAATAATGAATAGCGTTGCTTGGTGCGACAGTGAGCGCGCCGCATTTGATAAGTTGTAAGAAGCTGTGACGGGTGCGAGCATACTGGCGCTTTAAGATCCCGCCCAGCCTGTCGTACTGTGGTGGACGCGTCGCGCTTCGTACTAGGTGCCGTGCAGGGCGGCCGCCCCGTGGAGTACGCCTCGCGCACGCTAACAGACGCGCAGAGAAGGTACGCGCAGGTCGAAAAGGAGTTGTTAGCTATCATTTTTGCGTGCGAGCGGTTCCACCAATACGTGTATGGTCAAAGAGGGGTTATCGTAAAATCGAACCACAAACCCCTAGAAAGTATTTTTAAGAAACCTTTGATGTCTGTCTCAGCGCGCTTACAGTTAATGTTACTTAGAATCTAGGGCTATGATTTGATTGTGACGTACGTACCTGGTAAATATATGTATATTGCCGATATGTTGTCTCGAGCGCCACTTCCCGAGTTGTATAGTGAAGAGGTCCCTACTAATGTTATTTATCAAGTTCGGATGGTTGTAAAAAACATACCGATTTCGAATGATAAACTTAGACTGAAAAAAGAAATCTAAATGTGATAAAGAAATGCAAATACTTATGCGGTACAAAAATGACGGTTGTCCAGATCATAAACACATTGACATACAATTTTACTGGTCAATCAAGGGTGAATTGTTTGTTGTTAACGATGTGATTTTTAGAGACAACCTAGTGTTAATTCACATTCGATGTCACACGTGCCAGGAGCACTCAAACGCGCCCTTTATAGAACCCATGATACCTATTGAAATACCTGACCGTCCGTGGCACAAAAATGGCTCAGATATATTTGAATATAGGAGGCAATATTATCTTATTTTGGTCGACTATTATTCTAACTTTACAAATATAATACAACAACAATAAATAATACAACATTATATTATATATTAATTAAATGTTATTATTATATATTTGTCGGCGAGTACGACAATTTATCGTATATATGCCGTGACGTCACGAGTCACGTGAGTGGAATTGTTGGGAGGGCCGACAGTTACGTTTCGAGTACTTTTGAGTCCGGACAAAAGCTAGAGGTCACTCTTTTAGAAACCATCGAGTAGTTCGGATTCGGACTCTCCCAACGGGACCGCTGGTTCACTCTGCTACTGAGCAGCCAGGCAATCGGGTAACTGTAATTATAACTACTGTTGGTGATTCTCAGAGGTGTTATTAATAAAATAGCGGACTGTAATAAAATAGGTTGGTTCGTATATTGAACATAAGGATGCGCGCCTCTTGGTCCGTCGTTATTTTGGAAGTGAACCCAGGTCAGTGGCTCTCAGCACCTCGTCCCCCGTTCCCCGCTTGCTGCCATCCCGCTCCCGTGGTCGCAGTGGCGGGCGGTGCTACGTTTTGTCTGAAACATACTCCTCGGGTTGAAGTAGGTAGGTAGGTAGCTGATTCAACAAGCAGGTTCTGGAAGGGGACAAATGTTATTAAACGCCCTTCGAATAATGGTTCCTCCCTTGATTCTTATATCGGCGACTCGAGCAACTTGATCCTGAGTTCCTGGGAAAACGGCCATACAGCGACCCAGGGCCCAACGTAATGGTGGTAACGCTTTGTCCTTTATAAGGACTAAGGAACCCAATTTGAGTTCGCTTGACGCAGTAGGCCACTTCACCTTTTGCTGCAGAGTGGTGACGTACTCGTTGGAGAATCGTTTCCAGAAATGTTGTTTGACGAACTCGATTCGTTTGTATCGCTCAAGGCTTGTTAGTCGGCTGTCCAATTTCAAAACCTAGTATCTGACAAATTAAAAAAAGCGTGTTTTTGCATTTTTCGACCTTATAAACGACTCTCCATATACTAGAATAGCAAAAACTCCCAAAAATTAGTCTAAAACGAAGTTGCACAAAGTCAGAAACCTAGTATCTACAGTAAACATTTTCAAAATGCAAAAAATACAAGATTAAAACATAGTATCTAACATCAACCATTTTAAAAACCTAGTAAGTGTTTGTAGTTACTTGGATATAAAATGGTTCATGTAGATACTAAGTCAATGAAATGGTTGAAATAAACGTCAAAACTCCCGCGCAACTTTAGTAAGTGAGAAGAAGTCGTTGCACGTGCGTGTCTCTGTTAAAAATCAGTTTTATAGGCCGAAATTGATCTTGAGTGCTTTAAAATAACAACATGGTTAAATGTAAGCATGCTGAAGTGTATAATATTGTCAAGGTTTTTTGTTTTCCAAGGTTTTTTTATGAATAAAAGGCCTAACCTCAAAATAATTACACAAGCATAAATGTAAGATTTGTTGGTAATTGGCGAGATTTGGTTTTGTTTCTTGTTTTGTTTTAATGAGTATGTGACTGTATGGTATTTGCAAGTTTGATTTTTTTCTATAACTAAAGTTTAAAGATACCGAGAAGAAAAATAACGTTATCCATTCAAATACAATATTGAATGTTAAGAAATTGGGTATTACATCTTGCTTATGCACAAATATACTTTACTTCAATTTATTTTGCACAAAACATTTCTGTTATAGCTATGTTATGTACCTTCTATTCTTCTTCTTCTTCTTCTTACCTACGGTTTCATACGTTTTTTGCAGCACGAGGGTAATCATTCAATCACAGTTTCTACTGCAACCTACTACGACACAAATTAACATATTATTATGCGCTCACGGCCATTATCCCCGAAGGGGTGGTCACTATTGTGATTTCCTCTTTACTCTGGTATTATACAGGTTGATTCAGAAGTGCGTGGTTATATTTAAGGGTTGTTTTGGGTAACTGATTAGAGAAATAATATTGACTTTTTCTAAATATTCTGGTATTTTCTAAAAAAAATACCACTAAAACCCTTAAATATGACCACGCACTTCTAAAACAGCCTGTGGATACCTAGTGCTACAAAGAACGTTGTTGAAGGTTGGAAGATGGCTAAATGATACTGCTGCTTATAAAACCAAATTAAGTATATTATCCGGACCAAAGGTTTAGTGATATAAAGGTGCGAGGGAGCACACGCGATGACCGCTAATCGTGTACTGAATGCTCGACTAATATCAATTAGTAAAATGAGGTAAAAATGCACGAATAAGCATTAGTGCATTATTAGTGTATGGTTTCACCGTACATGCTCCCGGGCCAAAAAGATACAAAAATGTTACGCGTCTTCTATTCTAAAGCGACACGTTTTAGATATAGGTGACGTAGCTATGTCCCGTTTACAATGAGTGTCCGCACTAGTTATGTTCACTTCACTTGGCTGACGGTCAGCCGTACTCTGCTTTCGCGAAAACACAACACTATTTGCCACACTTTGAGATAGTTCCACTAAAGAAACTGCTCGACACCTCCTCCATATGAAGTAAGCTGCCACCAAAACGGCTGCACCCAGTAGGCAGTACCAAATAGTATACTGATGAATGTCATGCGTAGACAGAGTGTAATCTGGTGAGTTAGTATTGGCAGATTTCAGTTGTTTTATTCGTTCTCCCAGATCGACTAATGTGCTGTTTATTGGATCTTCGTATGCGGTGTATTCAGATAACGATATATTTACGATATGATTTAATTCTGCTATCTGAGGGGTCACAATTTGAGAGCTAGATTTGATTGTATTAGCTGATAGGGCATGAGAATACAAAGTAAACTCGTTACTTTTTATTATGCATTTCGAACCTAGGTCAATGATACCGACTCCTGTCACCTGTTTAAAGGCAACTTGATCTTGACATATAATCCTCACCGCGTAGGTATTGCAGCAAAAGTACATGAACCTCGCTGGCTCATTTAATTCGAGCCACCTGTCTTGACAAGGAGATTTAATTACAATACATTGTTTTAAATTGCTATCCAGTCTGCAGAATTTTTCATCAATGCTTAAATGACTAATCGGTTTGTTAGCTTGGCACAAATATGAGATATCATTGTGCAGACATAACTGGAGCTCTATACATGACATTATGAAGAAAGCATCCTTTTTCAAACTAATAACTACGAAGTCTGCAACAGGTAGTACGCTAATCATATCATTTTTGACTTGCTGTGGAACTGGTATGATTTTATAGATTTTGTAGCTATCTCTGCTTGTCAAAGGAAAGGTAATTTCAAAAATGAAGTATTCTTGCATCATTCTCGCTTTTACTTTCAGCATACTGTAAACATGTTTTAGATCAGACTGTAAGTTGTCCACGGGCAACGTAGTATCCTTTGTTAATTGTCCTGAAATAAACTGTAACTCATGCTGTAACTGATCCGGTGTTAACAGGTGAGTGTTGAATTTCCCGTGGTAGATATCCGTGATGATATCTAACAGAGTATCCTGAATCCTTTTTAGGTTTTGAAGTAAGTTGATGGTTGTGAGTGCCGACAGGGCAAAATCTTGTGTTTTAGCTAAACTTTCAACTTCTTGTTTGATAACAAAGGCTGCATTATCTAATTGATTCAAGTGTTTGTTTATAGTTTTATGTTGTAATTGGATAGTTTGTTCGGTTCTTTTCAATATGTTATATTCAGCTTCAATGATGGAAGTCTGATTTCTTAATAAGTTATCAAGATGGCGCTCGTTTTGTTTTAAAAGCTGTATATCTTTTTTGTACTGTTCTGCGAATCGTTCGTCTAATACTCCGAACAGGCTGTTGGCCACGTAACCGATACCATTAATGAGACCGCGACGCTGTCTGGCGCGCGCGTCAAAGTGTTGATTAATCATAAGTTGATTATAGTGCTGTATTTCTTTGAAGTCGTGATTTAATTGAAGCGTTATCATATTACATTGACTAGTATCGTTTAGGGATGCGCAGAGTCTTTGTAAGTAATCCAAAAACTTTGTGGCAGCTGTATTTCCTTCCCAATATGGGCTCATGTCATAGTAAACAATAAGGTTCCATTTGTCTCGAATAACGTGCATGTTGCCCACTGTTTCGAAATACAGCGAATTGTTGTTTGGCAACGCTGATATGTTGAAAGCTGCGTGAGATGATGATATCAATGACATAAAAAAGATTAACGACATTACTACTGATGCAAACTTAGATTTGATTTTACTGCTTGTTTTCCGCTCGTTAGGTTCCTTTAAGTTGATGTTGATTTCTTGATTAACATTTCTATCTTCCGTCGTATTGCTTGAAGCAGGCGATATCGGCAAGATTGAGAGTTTCACAACCGGCCTTTTGACTATTCCGCTTTTTGTTTTTAATGTTACTACACGAACGAGACCGTCCTGTCCAGGGTGGACTTCTATTACTCTGCCCATCATCCACTTCCCTGGAGGGAGATTGTCATCCTGTATAGTGACTAGTTGCCCTATTTCAATATTGTTTTGATTTTTCATCCATTTAGGGCGCACCGACTGTTCTGCTAAATATTCTGCTTTCCATTTTTTCCAGATGTCATGTGCAATTTTTGCTGATAGAGTCCACCTAGTGCGTGCGTCTTGCTCTGTTTCGATGACTGATATTCTTGCCCTTCCAGTTAGGAAATGAGCTGGAGTTAGTACATCCAAATCATCTATGTCTTCGGATAACGCACACAGCGGTCTAGAGTTTAGACATGACTCCAGTTTTGCTAAGATAGTTGAATATTCCTCAAAAGTTAGCTTCTGCTCGCCAACCACTCTTTTGAGGTGATGTTTCAGACTTCTAACGGCTCTTTCCCATAATCCACCGGCACTTGGCCAGGATGGTGCATTAAAATGCCATTGTATTTGTAACTCCGTTATTTCTGTTGATAAATTGTTGTTGACCATGCATTGTAAATCGTGAAACTGCTCTTGTAAAACTCTGTTCGCTCCAACAAAGTTAGTTCCATTGTCACTGTATATGTGACAGGGAGCCCCTTTTCTGGCTGCCATTCGGTGTAGTGCTGCTAAAAACGCAGAGCTGCTTAAGTCGGACACTAGTTCCAGATGAACAGCTCTGGTCACCATACACACAAATATTGCTATGTAGCCTTTTGTTGTTTTTATCCCGCGTCCTTTATTGCTTTTTACCTCAACATAGCCGGTATAATCTACCCCGGTATGATAGAAGGCGGGAGCGGGTGTGCTTCGGGATTCTGGCAGATCTCCCATCAATTGATGCTGCATTCTTGGTGAATGTTTTCTGCAAATAACGCAGTTTCTAACTTCTTTCTTGACTGCTCTATTACCTCCGATTATCCAATACTTCTGGCGGATGTTTGCTAGTGTTAAACGAGGCCCACCATGGTAAGTTAGAAGATGAGCTTGGTTAATAATAAGTATTGTTAATCTGCTATTGTTTGGTAGTATTGCTGGATGTTTCATCTCCATCCCAATATCTGCCTTTCTTAGGCGACCACCTACTCGAAGGATACTTTCTCGATCGATGAACGGATCTAGTTTCAATAGATCACTCTTGTTGTTTAGCTTACCATGCTTTTTTAAGTATTCTATATCTTCTAAAAATACTGTTCTTTGTACATGCTTAACAATTAATAACTTGGCGTTTCGCATTTCAAGTAATGTGAGATACGACGGCAATGAACTATGTTTAATTGTTGTGGCGTTATGATGTAATGGCATTGTTTTTGTAGCGCGTAATAACCACGCAAGTATTTTGACAATTTTACTGAAGGAGCTGTATTTATCCAACAGTTGCCCAATAATGCTATTTGAATGTGTCGTTAGATGCTGCTTTGTTAAAGTATTTGTTTTGTAACCTTGACTATATTTCGTTTTAAGTTCTTGGTCTGTTGTAAAAGAGATTGGTTTTGAAGATGCCTTTGCATCGAATGTTTTCAAGGTGCTAGGACCCTGCCACCACAGACTATGATTTTTTAGCTGAGATGGTAAAATTCCTCTGCTTGCTGCGTCCGCTGGATTTTCTTCTGATTTAACATATCGCCAGCAATCTGGTTTTATGACTTCAGTAATGCTTCTCGTTCTGTTTGCTACGAACGGCTTCCAGCGTCCGGGATCGCCCTATAACCAGCCCAAGACAACCATCGAGTCTGTCCACCCAAATAACTGCAAATTAAGGTCTCCTAAACAGCTGATAACTTTGTTCATCAATCTTCCTAGTAGATGCGCTCCTGACAATTCCAGTTTCGGCAATGACACGCTTTTCGAAACCGGAACTAATCGTGATTTAGCCACAACCAATACTACTGAAGATTTGTTACGTTTTTTGATACGCGCATAAATAACTGCAGCATAAGCTTTAGTCGACGCATCGCAGTAGCCGTGCAGTTCGATGATGTCATGAGGTTGATATTCGATCCATCGTGGTATTTTGTAGTTATTAATGTTTACTATGTCTGTTTGTAACGTATTCCATTCGTTTTTAATGTTTTCAGGGACTTCTTCATCCCAGTCCAGGTTGTTTTCCCATAGTCTCTGGAATAGTATTTTTTAATTTTGTTGTTACTGGTGATATCCATCCTAACGGGTCAAATAGTTTGGATATCTCAGCCAAAAGCATTCGCTTTGTTAATGTTGTGTAATTTTTTGCTAAATTGTATTTAAAAGTAAATCCATCATCGGTTGCATTCCATCGTAATGTGTTTGCTGTGTTATCTGTTTTGATATTAAATATAATTTCTCCTTCGCTCTGGTTGTTATCAATGTTTGCCAGGAGTTCCGAACTGTTTGCTGACCATTTCCGTAATCGAAAACCTCCCGATTTTAGTAGATTGTTGAGATCTGTTATAAGTAGTTTCCCATCCTGTATTGAATGACTACCGTGGATCAGATCGTCCATGTAGAATGATTCTGTTAAGACCTTGGATGCTTCCGGATATTTCTGCTCTTCATCCTTTGCTAATTGTCGCAAGGTCATCATTGCTAAAAAGGGTGCTGACTTAGTGCCGTAAGTCACCGTTGCTAGTTGATATGTTTTGATTGTTTGGTATGGCGAATCTCTCCATACTATTTGCTGATATCGACGATCTGCTTCATTCACCATTATTTGCCGATACATCTTTTCGATATCGGCGGTAAATGCGTATCGATATTGACGCCACTTGATGATTAGTTTTTGAAGGTCCTGTTGCATATTCGGACTCTTCAACATCAGATCATTGACACTGTACCCGCTAGACGTTCTGGCAGACGCGTTGAATACGACACGAAGTTTCGTTGTTGTCGACTCAGCTCGTTGTACAGCGTGGTGTGGCAGGTAACACGATATTGCCTGATTGTTATTGTTGTGTTCATTCGGATACATGTGTCCTAATGCTTGGTATTCCTTTATAAAGGATTTATATTGTTCTGCTAAGTTTGGCTGTTTTTGGAATTTTCGTTCCAGATTTAGGAACTGTGCTATGGCCATTTCTTTGGAAAACCCTAACTTTTCCTCGGCGTCTGATTTTAAAGGTAGTCTGACTTCATAACGCCCATCTTCAAGTCGTTTTGTTGTTGCTAAATAATAGTCTATGCATTCTTGATCCTCTGACGATATTTGCGATTCTTCACTGATGTCTTCGATCTCCCAAAATCGCTGAATGTCTTGGTTGTTGCTCAATACAACATTGCACTGATATGACGTTGTTTCTTCACCACCTCCGTATATAATCCATCCCAGTTGTGTTTGTTGTAATATAGGTTGGGATGGGTTTTCTCCTCTAATTAATCCCGTCAGCAATATTACGCCATGGACGTTGGCATTAAGTAACAGGTCCACTGGCCTGCTTGAGTTGAATTCGGGATCTGCTAATTTTAAGTTTTCTATATGACACCAATTAGGCCGATCAAATGTTTTGATAGGTAAGTTATCAAGTAACTTGTCCATAATTAGCACATTTGTACTAAATGAAAAGTTGTTATGTATTGATGAGCAGTGAATAGTTAGTTTACCTTTACATTTGTTGTTTTGTTCTCCTATACCCATTACGATCCCTTTGCATCGCGATTTTTGTAATCCTAGCCTTTTCACTGCATCTTCTTTGATTAGGGACACTTGTGAACCCGGATCTAGCTCTTAAGACTTGCTGAGACCCATCAAGGGCTTCAACCTTGATTAAAGTAGTGGCTAACATCACCTCCTTAGTGCTTGATTTACTCCCAGTGACATGTGATGAAACAGACACTATTGGGTCCTCATTATTTAGCTGACTGTTGGCAACGGCTGCGCTGTTGGAAGATGCTGACCTAGATTTTGTGCAAGCATCATGCATAATTGAATTATGCGTTCCATTGCAATGGCGACACCGTTTTGTAGAAATGCACTGTCGACCATTATGATCGAATAAGCAATTAATGCATGTTTTCAATTTCGCAATTGTTTTTAGCTTGTTTTCATTGCTCGAGTCTAAAAACCTTTTGCAATTATATAGGCCGTGCTGTTGACCGCACAGCGGACACTTATGCTGTGCCGACACGTGTAATGCTTTGGAGAATGATTTATGGCTGTTGCTATGAGGATTTTTTCCATTCGATGTTCTTGTGTCTAGATTTGCCTTTTGTGCATGACTCTCATGTTTTCTACGCGAGGATTCTAGACTTGTAAACTTGCTCTCTAAGAAGTCGAGAAACTCTTGTAGTACCGGCAGCTCTCTTGCATTTTTCAATGAATCGACGTAATCCCCAAAAGTTTCCTATAATGAATAACTGCATGCCTGGTTGTACTTTGTTGGAAATAATGAAAGAGACTATAAAATGTAATTTTAACCAGGATACTATACTCATAATTTTAGTTGGTGATAGGGGTACCGTGAACAAAGGAGAATTGCTCCAATATTATAGAACCTTGTCTGACCTTAATTTAAGAAAAATTGTGATGTTCACTTTCCCTTATAGCCAAAGTTTGCTACAGGAAGAAAATCAAATTAGATATCATATGAATATAAAATTGCACAATTTGTTATTTAATAATAACTTATTCCATCTAATTGACCTTAACAATTATATTGGTAATCGTTTTTATTTGACAAAAGATAGGAATCATATAGATAGATACTATCTTTCAAATTATTGTAGGAGACAGATAGCTGTGTCGCTATCATATTTATTTTGTATAACAGCCAAGAATTTGGCTAAACAAATTGCTTCTATTGAGCAATGCAATGACATTTTTCATAATTCTGCCAATGTCTTGGCATCAAATTTTGACATTAGTAATAATTTAAATTAGAAATTAAGACAACAGAGACAATCTCTAGCAATTATTTAAAGAATGGTGAAAACAATGTTTTAAAATCAACAAATAGTATCAACCTGGTGCACCAAAATATTTATGGTTGTATGGGCAAGGATTTAGAAATAGAATTATTCCTTAAATTTAACAATGTAGATATTCTTTGTATAACTGAACATTGGCTTAAAAGCCATCAGATTATGTTTAATTATAGTAATCACCAGGTTGGTAGTTCGTTCAGCAGAGTAAACGCTATACATGGTGGCTCATTAATTTTCATAAATAATATACTTAAGTTTAAAGACCGCAAGGATATTGTGAGCCTCTCTGTTGAACAGACAGTTGAAATTGCCTGTATTGAATTGGAGCAGTTTGTTATATTAAGTGTGTACAGACCACCTAAAGGATTGTATGATTGTTTTGAAAAAGTAATGGATGAAGTGTTGCAAAAAATTTGTAACTCTAGTAAGTCTGTCATCGTTTGTGGCGACTTCAACGTTAATTTGTTAGAAACTTCTAGCCTAAGCACTAAAATTATAAGTTTGTTTCAGTCATACAATCTTGTAAATCTATTTATGGAGCCTACTAGAATAACCCCCACTACTGCATCTTGCCTAGATAATATTTATGCAGATATTTTACCTACCCACAAAAAAATTATTAATTTATTAGACTCTGATCATAGTGGACTATTGATCACTATACCAAATATAAACAAATATAAACGAAAAAAAGATATCACTGTTAACCCAAAATCTAAAGGTCGCTTGGAAACATTTAAAACTAAACTCTCAAATAAAATCCCACTTTTGTCAACTAATGATGACCCTAATCAACATTATAATGATTTTTTCAAAATGTATTGCACGCAATTTGATACTACTTTTATTCCTAAGACGATTTCGGTAAATAGCAATACTTCCTTCAGTGACTGGGCCACCATTGGTATTAATAAAAGTAGAAAACGGCTGTATGAGCTGTATGAAGAACGGACTTATATTAACACTGTAGAATTTAATTTACATGTTAAGAATTATTCTAAATTATTTAAAAAAGTATGTTATTTGGCGAAATCTCGCTACTTAAGTTCAAAAATTAAAAATAGTAGTAATATAATTAAAATGACTTGGGATATTATTAATAGCGAAACGGGAAGGTCTTGCAACCGAAGTAGTGATTACAGCCTTGCTATTGATGACAGTATCATTAAATCAGATTCGCAAGTCGCCGCGGCATTTGAAAATTTCCTTGCAGAGATTCCCGTATCGACTACAAAATCTCTAAATTCATCACCAACTGCTGCAGAAATTTTACTTAAAGAAAACGTTCCAGTTTGTGAATCCCAATTTTATTTCCAATATGTCACTTGTAATGATGTAATCAAAACTTTTAATACTTTAAATGTTAAAAAGACTGCAGATCTATGGGGTAATTCTGTTGACGTTGCTAGGTCTATTATAGACATTGTAGCACCTACTTTAGCAGTAATCTTTAATAATTGTATAGATTGTGGTGAGTTTCCTGATCTAATGAAATATAGTAAAATTATACCATTGTTTAAATCGGGTAGTACATCAGACCCTACTAATTATAGACCTATATCAGTGCTACCTACTTTTAGTAAAATTTTTGAGAAAATTATTTTAGATCAAATTCAAAGATATTTTAATAAACACAAATTATTACACAACAAACAGTTTGGTTTCACAAAGGGTCGTTCAACAACTGATGCTGGTGTTGAACTTTTGGGACACATTTATAATGCATGGGAAGATAAATGCGATGCGTTGGGCATTTTTTGCGATTTGTCTAAGGCTTTCGATTGCGTTCTCCATGATACATTGATCAGGAAGCTACACTACTACGGAGTCCGGGGCGCCTCTCTGGATCTTCTTACTTCATACTTGGGTAATAGGATTCAGAGAGTTGATGTGAACGGCAAAAGGTCTTCCGGGTCTGTAGTCAGAATGGGGGTTCCTCAAGGCTCAATTCTGGGTCCTTTTTTGTTTCTAATCTATATCAACGACTTGCCTTATCTCATAAAGGATAAACATGATATAGTGCTGTTTGCAGATGACACTTCACTTTTATTTAAACTCAAACGTCAGCAGTTGGTTGTTGATAATGTAAATAATGCTCTTTCAACTGTAGTTAACTGGTTTAATGTCAATAATCTTCTCCTTAACGAGAAAAAAACAAAATGCATAAAGTTCACATTACCCAATGTAATACAAGTGAACACTAGTGTGTCAATAAAGGGTGAAGAGTTGAAACCCGAGGATTCCACAGTGTTCTTAGGTTTAACTTTGGATGCGCAGCTTCAGTGGAGCCCCCATATAGATAAACTGTCCAAAAAACTTAGCTCTGCAGCATACGCCGTAAGGAAAATTCGTGGTTTAACTGATTTAGAGACAGCTCGTTTAGTATACTTTAGTTATTTTCATAGTGTGATGTCGTACGGCATTCTGTTGTGGGGAAATGCCGCCGATATTCAGACAATTTTTGTTTTACAGAAAAGGGCTATTCGTGCAATTTATAAATTAAGTCCCAGACACTCCCAGAGAGACAAATTTAAAGAGATTAATATTATGACTGTTCCCTCTCAATATATTTATGAGAATCTCATGTATGCACATAAAAATATTAATCTGTTTAAAAGATACAGTGATATCCATAGCATAAATACTAGGAACAAACACAAATTTATTGTACCAAAAACCAGGCTCAAGAAAAAAATAGGTGGTTCGTTTAGATGTCAATGTATACGTTTCTATAATAAACTTCCTAGCCAAATTCAAGAACTAAGCATAAATAAATTTAAATTGTAATGTTGGGGTTCCTAATGGGTGTTATTCAAGGAAACGACCACATCGGTTACGTACTATTTAATGAATGCCCTCGTAATAATGTAAAATAATGCATATAAGGTATAGTGCAAACTCAACATACATACAGTTATAAAGAAGCATACTTACTTACTAAACTAAAGGAGCATACATATTATTCTTACACTTCACCTCCCGGGGACATAGGAAAAAAAAAAAAAGAATGGTTCCTACCAACTTTCTTTTTTTTTTTTTTCATAATTATTACTAAAGTTACTTATAACAAATAAAATGTTTTTACCCTTATCATTATACATTGCAATGTTATCTAAAAAAAAATCTTACATTCGAATCTATTGACAAAAAGGCCTAGTTCTATTCTTATGTACTAATTCAATTTTATTATTTTTATTTATTTTTACGTTACAACCTAAATCTTCCATAACTTTATAGGGACCTTTAAATATTGCATCTAATTTACTACGTGCTTCATTTTTTACTAAAACCAAATCATCTTTCTCATATTTTGCAGAATTGACTGACTTATCATATATTTCTTTCCGTTTATGTTTATTAACCAACAAATTTTTCTTTGCATCTTCATGAGCTAATTGTAACCTGTATTTTAACTGTAATGGATAATTATCTATATTATACAATGGTTCTACAGTATTGCTTATGGTATCAGGTATATTACATAGTTTTCCAAAGACAAGTTCATATGGTGTGTAATTTGTTTCTGAATGGACTGTGTTGTTAAAACTGAAGCACCAAAATGGTAACCAATAGCTCCATGTATCCGTATGATTGTCACACTGGATCCTTAAAAATACACCCAAAGTTTTGTGAGCATTTTCAAGAGCTCCTATTGACTGATGGTGATAGGCTGTAGAAGATAATTTTTCAATATTAAGTATTTTACAAACCTGTTCCATGGTTGCAGAAATAAATTCTGTTCCACGATCCGTAGCTATTGTTGCCGGAATACCAAATCTTAATATGAACTCTCTAACAAATGCATCTGCAATGGACACTGTTTCTTTGTTTTGCAAAGGAATAGCTTGTACAAATTTTGTTAATTCGCATTGCATAGTCAATATATAACAATTACCATTTTTGTCTCTATCTAAAGGGCCCACTACATCTAAAAATATCTTTTCAAAAGCCGAGGAAGCTGTTGTGGTAATTTCCATCGGTTCTTTTATGTTACGAAAATATTTATGTTTTTGACATTTTGTACACTTTTTAACAAATTCCTGGACATCCTTGTCGATACTTGGCCAATAGTATCGACTTTTGATTGTATTTATCATTCTGCGCACTCCAGCATGACCACTGGATGGCAGTAAATGAAAGTCATTCATAATAAGTGTCTTTTCGCTGTCGTCATCTATTCTTTTAACGCCTCGTAATATGCATACTCGCGATCCGGACCAATTACTAAGTGTTGTTATTTCATTACAAACACTTTTGATAAATTCTATATTATCGTTATTTTTAATTATACACACTTCATTGATACGTATCTTTTCACAGAAATATCTTAATTTCTGCACAAATTCGGCTCGCGAGAAATGCGCCTTGAAATCAAGATTTATGTATAGTGTCTTTTTACCCTCTATAAATGTAAAACATTCAAATTCTTCAGTTATCATGCCATTATCTCTAAATCGTTTTAATTTGTTGCCTTCAATCAAACACATCTCTACTGAATCACACGGCTTTCTTAATATATCCACAACTCTTGGTTGATCAGTCCAATTGTTAGTAGATTTATTAAGATCCTTCTTTTCATCGTCATTCTTACTCTTACTTAACTCATTCAGCTTTTTCTTTTGCGCTCTGGTCATTACAGCCATTACTTGTTCATTCATACTTTTAAGTTCATCAGACGTTATACAAACTCTCGATAAAGCATCTGCCACAACATTGTCTCTTCCTTTCACATAGACTATTTTAAATTTATATTCTTCTAAAGTTAATCGGAATTTTAGTAATCTACTTGATACCAAATCTTTCATACCAAAAAGATATATTAAAGGTTTGTGATCTGTCATTATGGTGAACTTGTTTCCATACAAGTATGGTCTAAAATACTTAACGGACCACACTATTGCCAAAAGTTCTTTTTGAATAGTTGGATAGTTTCTTTCTGCTTTATTCAAGGGTCTGCTGGCATATGCAACTGGTCTAAGATCTTTATTACATAATACAGAACCAATAGCAGTACCCGAGGCATCTGTTTGTAAAATAAATTCATGATTTTCGGAAAAATCGGGATACTGTAAAATCGGTGACGATATTAAAGCATTTCTTAAAAATTCAAAAGCGTGTTGACATTCATCGGACCAAATAAATGGTTCATTTTTCCTACTTAACCTATTCAAAGGTATTGCTATATCTGAAAAATTTCTTATAAATTTACGATAATAGTTGCAGAATGCTACAAACCGTTTTACTTCATCTGCATTTTTGGGAGTAGGATAATTTCGTAATACTTTTGTTTTTTCTGGATCTGGTAAAACACCTTTTTCTGTGACCAAATGGCCTAAATAAAGAATTTCTTTCTTTAAAAATTCACATTTTTGAGGGTTTAGTTTTAAATTTACTTTTCTCAATCTCTCCATGACAGTTATTAAATTTTTGTTATGGGTAGATAGATTCCTTCCAAATACAATGAGATCGTCCTGATATACTAGACATTTATCGTAAGTTAAACCAGACATCGCTACAGACATCATACGACTAAAGGCATTAGGACTGATCTTTAAGCCCATTGGTAAACGTTTCATGCAGTATTGACCAGTATTTGTAGTGAAAGCTGTTAATTTACGACTACTAGGCTCTAAACTTACCTGATAATAACCTTGGTGAAGGTCAAGATGAGTAAAATAAATGGCTCCAGTAAGCGTATCTAAAATTTCATTAATATTTGGTAGAGGAAATTTGTCGTCACAAATAACCTCGTTCAATTTTCTGTAATCTACAACTAAACGCCATTTTTTCTCATTACCTTTGCTGCTTTTCTTAGGTACTAATAAAATTGGACTGGACCATTCACTGTTTGACTCTTCGATTATATCATTTTCTAACATATTATCGACTTGCTTATTTATTTCTGGTTTTAATGCCTGTGGTAACCTATACGGCTTGACGTAAACTGGAGTAGAGTTTTGTTTTAAAACTATAGATTGCTCATAAATATTGGTTGTGGTTAACTTATCTCCCTCTAAATGAAAAACGTCAGAATATTTTGCACAAATTGCTTCAATTGATTGTTTCTCTTCTCCGTCTAAATAATTTAAATTTAATTCAGATAGCAAAGTTTTAACCCTAGTAACGTCAATATTGGTCTTATTAAATTGACAGATATTATAATCGTTCAAACTTTTCAAATCTGGTGCGAAAGATGGCAAGCTTACTTCCTTGTCACTAACATTAAGAATTTTTACTGGAATTCTATTATTACTAACTGTTGTTATAGCGTTTGCTATAAAGATATCTGTCGCTAACTCTTTACTACATACTACAACTTCTCCATTTACATTCTCATTCACAATAATAAAATGAATTGATTCCGAGCGTGCCGGAATAATAATAGAATTTTTCATCCTATCATGTTCATCAACAAAATGTAGATAATGTTGTTTATTACCGTTAAAAAGTGTTATATTATTTGAACTTAAATCAATATTCGCACTAATTTTTTCTAAAAAGTCTAAGCCTATTATTCCGTCAGCTTTTAGTGGTAGCGAATTAAAAACAAGAAAATTATGCTGAAACGTGGCATTGTCGTTTTTTAACATTAAATTTACAGAACCTTGAGAGCGTCGCTGACCACCTATTCCATTTATTATAGTATTATCTCTATAAACAACCTCGTCTTTTTGTAATACTTCATTTTTAATAATTGACAATGTTGCACCCGTGTCAACAAGCCAATAGTATTTAATATTTTTAATATAAAAAGTAACATATTTTGCATCACCTTGTAATGATAATATAAAATGCTTAGGAACGAAAAAACTGATTTGATGTACCTGCATTGTCATCCTTATCGCTTTGACGAGTGTCAGCTACTTTCTCTACTGGAAATGTGTTTTGACCTCGTCCACGGTTCCTAACATATCTAGAACCTCTATTTCCTCGCTGATTATTGTAAAAAGGCCGATAATTTGCTCTAGAATTTCCTCTAGAACTAAAAGGACAGGGTCCCTTATTGTATTGGTTATTAAATTGATGCCCACGATGGTAATTGTTACCATATTGACTACGGTAAATACCTCTTTGACCTTGAGAACGTCTAATATCGTGTGACGAGTGGCGTCCATTTTTAGATGCATACAAAATGTTACCTGGAAGTTGGAAAGACGTGCACTCCTCGTCTTTCGCTGCTTGTATGGCATCTTTCAAGCTGCTGAAGCCTCGTGCTGAGATGATGGTGCTCATTCTCGCGCTACGCAGGCCATCTGAAAAACGTTTTATGGCAAAACTTTCATTGATTGGCTTTAAAATCGAAAATATTTCCTCTTTTCCATCTGCCTGGGTAATTGTCAGCTCTGTAAATAACTTTTCTACCTCCGTACCATAATCCTCAATGGATCTCGAGCCTTGTTGAATATTTTGAAGCTTGGTCTGTATGGCCATAAATGATTTTTTAGGTAAAAGAAATTTCCTCAAATCATCAATCAATTCTTGGACAGTTTTGTACGAGCTTGCAATTCGTAATTTTGCATTTTCATTCAACCGACTTTTCGAAACGAAAGTAATTAATAATACTTTACCTGGGCTGTCCAGCATGTCAGCATACATCTCCACGGAGTCTATTAAGCGCTTAGTGGTTGCCTCTACACCGTCCATTACTGGAATCAAACTACACGCCACCTTTATGTCGAAATCCATTTTGCCTAAATTTAAATCTACTGTTACGGGAAAAGTACACAATTCCTCTATTTCCTCGTACTTTTGTTTTATTTTTTGATAAAGATCTATTGCTGATTTCAAATCAATATCTTTACTTTTTTCAATAAGTAGATATATTTTACAACAGTTTTCGTATGCGCTTTTTGCTTGATCTAACTTAGTTGAAATAACATTACCCTTATATCTAGTTTGTCCCTTTTTTACTAAATAATTTCGTATTTCTACTAAGAAGACATAATTTTTCTCCAAAATATCAATCATAATACTCTTAATCTAATAATAGAATTACACAATGTAACACATTCTACATAAATGCGAAGAAAAAAGTCCGACGATGCATTTTGTTTCCGTTTGGTGTCTTATTACTGAATGTTCGCGCACGGTTTTAGCACTTTTAGAATTGTAGCGTTATGAAATATGATACCGCCGTGATATTAATTATATTTTTACGAAAACTAACCACAACACTTTTATTTTTCACTTTTATTTACTGATTCTCGTTACCTTCTGTGCGCCCTCTGATGGATGATCTGATTCTCTGCATGGTACTCATCCCAATTTCCTGCTGGATCCATGTGCGGTGGCAGCTCCTGTACATCCGCAGGCCCACATAAACTGCTACGAGTCCAATAATGGCCAGAACAATATAGGTCACAATACTAAGCCGCTCCACGTGGCCTCCAATTTCTCTCAACGTGGCGTCGTTGTTGCCTCCAGCCGCGTTTTGGCTGAGGAAAACCTCTTCTTTTTCCACCGTTGACCGACGCATTATAATATACTATTTAAGTAGTTATGTTAACTATACTAAAACTAACAATCCCCTTGGCCGAGTCCCGTGGCAGGGTCGCCATGTAATGTTGGGGTTCCTAATGGGTGTTATTCAAGGAAACGACCACATCGGTTACGTACTATTTAATGAATGCCCTCGTAATAATGTAAAATAATGCATATAAGGTATAGTGCAAACTCAGCATACATACAGTTATAAAGAAGCATACTTACTTACTAAACTAAAGGAGCATACATATTATTCTTACACTTCAAATCATTTATTAAACGTAAGCTATGCCAGAAAGCTTTTTACACAATTAATGACTTTCTTGAGGACAAAAAGGCGTGGGATTGAGCTGCTTCAATGATATACATGAGCCATTGTTTTTATATGTACTACTTACTGATGAAAAATTTTTTATATATATATTTTATTTTAATATTCGTTTTTGACATGAATACTTGTATAGTATTGTATTATATTTTTTATTTTATTTTTTTTGACTTGAATACTTTGTTAAGTATTATATTTATTTTTATTTTTTGATTGACATATTATGATTACTATTTTGTTTGACACAAATATTTACTTTGTAAAGTATTATATTTTTATTTTTTTTGATTACTTAATTATTGTAAATGTGAGGACTATGTGGATTATTATTATTATTTTCTCCTCCTTTTTACAGTAATTTTCAACGTTGTCTGACAGTTTGAGTACTTTTGCGGCCTACCCAAATGTCTTTTCTTTGGTATTGTTCGTCATGTCATTGAGCTCCTTAGTGGTTTTTAAGTTGAGCTATTCGACTATTGACAAATGCTTGCACTGACTGGACAGGTCCACTCAAATATGTTTGGTTCTTTCTTCAAAAGACCACTACAGACACTAAGCTGCATGGTCCTCATATAGAATAATGTGAATGCGAGAACTATGTATGTCGTTATATTCATGTAGATTTTATGATTGTCTGGCAGTTTGAGTATTTTTTGCGGCCTACTCAAATGTCCTTACTTTGGTATTGTTCGTCGGTTCGTTGAGCACCTCAGAGTTCTGAGTTGAGCTTCGCGATGACTGACAAATGCTTGCACTGTCTGGACAGGTCCACTCGAATTCGTGTGTTGCTTTCTTCATAAAGCTCATCCCAGACATAAACGTACATGGTTCTCATAGGATCTAACCAGTCCACATTGTATGGATTTGAACACTAAAAGAGACTTTGACCTCTGAGTTTGTTTCGGTGTTTCTTCTCAGGGTAGTCAGCTAGGAAACACCGGCCTCATCTAGCTTAAACTGACAAAAAAACATTGACGTGTAAAAGTGTTCCTTGTAACCTATTTACTGAATAAACATCATTTATCCTTTATCATTCATTTCCTGATCCAATTTTTGTGTCAATAAGTTCACCAGGAGTGGATCCCATGTGTTGATATCGACACCCAGATTTTTTATCCCGTGTATGCTTTCAAGGGTGACGTCATGCAATTTTTTAATTTGACTCAAAGATTGCTGTTGCATGTTGGGTAAACCGAGTAGGGTGTTAATGATGGAGTTAAAAATAAGCTTTTTGTTATTATAGCGGTGGTTTAAAAGCTCCCAACATGTGTTGTAGTTGTCACTGCTTATTGGAAGATGCTGTATAATCTTCTCTGCTTCACCACGCAGCTTTCCTTTCAAAAACTGCATCTTCTGTGCGTTCGATAATGACCGATTGTTGTGTATGGTTTCATTAAACAAATCTTTGAATGAGTACCATTGATGATATTTTCCTGTAAATATAGGAATATCCATTTGTGGAGTACTATGTTCTCTGTGTGAAACTGACCATAGTTTTTTGTTGATGGATTTTTTGAGATTGATGAATGTTTTCTCATTTTCATTGTAGATGATGTCGTACTCTTCGTCTACGCCACCCATTTCTCCGTCCATTTCCCAGTGCAGCTCATCAACCTGCTTCCATTTTGATTGTAAGGTTTTGAGGGCGTCCTCTAGCTCCCACTTTTCATTGAGGTCTTCTAGGTTGATGTTACTCACGGTCCTCCTAAGGGCTTTGATATTAGCCGCTTGCTTGCGAACCATGTCATCGAGTTTACTAGTCGAGCCCTTTGAAATCATTGCTTGGCTAGTGCTCGGACCCCTCTGCTGCTCCTGCACTGCTTCTGCTTGTTCTTGTTGACGATCTTCCTGTTTGGGTTGAGATCGTTTGTTCGTTGATGGAGGAATAACTCTCACTGCTAATCCCAAGCTTTGCTCGGCGATTAATGTTTTAATGCTAGCGTATAGCTGACTTGTTTGCTCATGCTCAGAATTTTGAAAATATTTATGTTCCCTGACCCCACTCGCACAGATACGCAAATGATTGTCCTGGTAGTCTGACCAGTAACTCTCAAGTAACTCCGAACGACGTCTGAAATAGTCATCTGTCTTTCTTTCGGCGCCGTCCTTTTTAATGTTGATTTTCATTTTCTTCATCGCTTCACTAATCTCCACTTGTGAACCGTAAAGATCCTCCATTGTGTTAGTGAAAGGACTGCTTTGCTTCTGTTATGTTAATTAAAAAAAGAAAGATCTTACTTGAATTCTCCTTTCTTACGGCTGCTTGATAGATGTTGACGATTGCAGCAACAGCTCTGCTGCTGAAACTGTTCCCTTGCTGCTGGTGACGTGCTGCTGCTGACGTCTTGCTAATGCTTGCTTCGTTGCTCCGGTGCGGACTGCTTATCCACAATGTTAATAGTTCAACGAACGAGTGTCCTCACTAATTTTTGGTTTGATTTAACACTAGTCAACTCCTTCCGGACGGAGGACTATCAAAAACTCGCGAGGTCCCGCCCGATGGCTCGAAGGACCATGTTGAAGGTTGGAAGATGGCTAAATGATACTGCTGCTTATAAAATCAAATTAACTATATTATCCGGACCAAAGGTTTAGTGATATAAAGGTGCGAGGGAGCACACGCGATGACCGCTAATCGTGTACTGAATGCTCGACTAATATCAATTAGTATTATTATTGATTTTAATCAACGAAAAATTATGCTATTTAGTGATATTAGTGCATTAAACCTGAATTTTATCAATTTAATCTGGCGAATTGGGGAACACAAAGACATTTAGAAAATGCAAGCAGGTACGAAACATCCAAACGTCCAAAAATCCTGCCCGAAACCCAGGAAGGGCGGGATACGCAGCAAGAAGCTACGACGAGTTTATGTACAGGTACTGTTACCAACCGTACAGAAGACAATATGAAGCGAGCTGCCTCTAATCAGCTGATAAAGAGGTATTTCTATCAGTTTCTTGATTGCTGAGGCAAACCCAACTGCAACAACTTGTGCTGTGCATCAAGCGGAGAGTCCACGCATTGCCAAGGTAACGCATAGAAGGAAACTGCGCCCCCTGCGGCTGTCACTCGTTTATTGACTATATATTTGGACATTTATTACTTTTGTTTATTTTTTTGGAATATGAGTAAGTGCAGTGTTTTTATTATAGTTCTTTAATATTTGGGTAAGTTTAATCAACTTATTTTATGTTTAATGCCGGCTGTAGCGATGCCGGAACCTGTAGCAGTCAACCTGCCACATCGCTTGAGGTCCAACAGGTGAGATGTCCCAATTGCTCGCAGGCACGCTTTTTTAAAGGCGAACGGGGGCTGAGGATACACTATGGTAAGGTTCACAAACCACATAGTGTTCCTTTGTGCCCCCCAGCTACATCTACACCTCACGAACAGACCTTGTGGAAAACGCTCTCAAAATTTAAAAATTCAACACCAGTTTTAAAAAGAGTTCCTCGGGGTGCAAGACGATCCGTTGCTCTGAGTTTGGCACAATGCGTCCGTCTTGCGACCCAAGAGAACTCAGTAAGTGCCTGGGAGCAATTGCTCACCTTCCCCTACAGAATTCTGCACGTTCAAAAAGATTTGGCAACTAAAAAAACTTTAACAAATCAAATTAAAGAAAATTGTAATATTTCGACCATAATTTTAGATCCAAAATTACCACCATTTAATAATCGTTCACAGAAAAGCCTATGTTCGCATGTGGAATCGAAAATAAGTGAAGGTGACATTAGGGGAGCGGCCAGGCTATTATTCAGCAGTGATGTGGTGGCGCCTTACTCTCCAGAAACAATCTCAGCCTTGGAGAGTAAACATCCAGCGCCTGCGAATGATCTCACTTTCCCCGACCCCCCTGAGACCCCCGTTCCGGATTCATGTGTTTTTAACATTTCAGCCCCCCAATTGCTTGCTGCCGTGGGCTCCTTTCGAAGTGGTTCTGCCGGCGGCGGCGGAAATTATTCGATGCACTCTTACAACCATTTTAAATGTGGCCTTGGATGACCGAGCGTGGCTGCAAACCACACTACCTATTCGTTTTGGTGGGCTCGGCATCCGCAAAATTTCTAGTATAAGCCTACCGGCGTTCCTGTCCTCGGTCCACAGCACTGAAAAGTTAACCAAAAGAATTTTGACTTCATCACTGGTTAACTGTGAAGTGCCGTGCTTGACCGACGCAATGAACACTTGGAAAATGGCTTGCCCGGACACGGCGTTGCCCGAGAACCCGTTCTCCCAGAGGCAGTGGGACGAGCCGCTCTGTAGTTTGGTACGGAATAATCTCTTAAATACGTCAACCAATACTGCTGAGCGTGCCCGCCTGCTGGCTGTGGGTGAATGGGAGTCGGGTCTCTGGCTGCAGGCACTGCCGTCACCCAACATAGGTACTATGCTGAGTGACACCACCTTCCGGATCGCTACATGTCTGCGTCTGGGTGCTCCTTGCGGAGCTCCACATCGCTGCCAATGTGGTGAAGCAGTCGACCATCTCGGACACCATGGCCTATCCTGCAGTAGGAGCGCGGGTCGAATGGCACGGCACGCCAGCATTAACGACATCATCCGTCGGGCTCTTGTCACCGCCGGTGTGTCAGCCGTTTTAGAACCTCATGGCCTGGCACGTGACGATGGAAAGAGGCCCGACGGGATGACAATAATGCCTTGGAAGATGGGTAGGCCTTTGGTGTGGGATGCAACATGTGTCGACACCCTTGCGCCATCTCATCTTCTTAGCACGGCGGGCGGTGTTGGGGCGGCTGCTACAGGTGCAGAAAACCTCAAACGGCGCAAATATAACAACCTTATTGGGAGTTATATGTTTGAGCCGTTTGGGGTTGAAACACTAGGGCCATGGGGTCCGAGTGCTCATCGAGTTTTCCATGACATCAGCAAACTTTTAGTCGACTCTTCACGTGACCAGAGGGCTGGCCTTTTTTTCGGCCAACGAATCGGCATTGCCATTCAACGTGGCAATGCTGCCAGCGTTCTGGGCACTTTTCCCATTGACAGCGAGGTGGACGAATTTTTTGATGCTCAATGAGCTTTACCACTACCGGATTTTTTATGCCTCTTGTACATATTTTATTTATTAAGTTATTTATTAGTTTAGTATAATACTCGTATGTATTGTAGTTATAGTCCTATTAGTAAAATGAGGTAAAAATGCACGAATAAGCATTAGTGCATTATTAGTGTATGGTTTCACCGTACATGCTCCCGGGCCAAAAAGATACAAAAATGTTACGCGTCTTCTATTCTAAAGCGACACGTTTTAGATATAGGTGACGTAGCTATGTCCCGTTTACAATGAGTGTCCGCACTAGTTATGTTCACTTCACTTGGCTGACGGTCAGTCGTACTCTGCTTTCGCGAAAACACAACACTATTTGCCACACTTTGAGATAGTTCCACTAAAGAAACTGCTCGACACCTCCTCCATATGAAGTAAGCTGCCACCAAAACGGCTGCACCCAGTAGGCAGTACCAAATAGTATACTGATGAATGTCATGCGTAGACAGAGTGTAATCTGGTGAGTTAGTATTGGCAGATTTCAGTTGTTTTATTCGTTCTCCCAGATCGACTAATGTGCTGTTTATTGGATCTTCGTATGCGGTGTATTCAGATAACGATATATTTACGATATGATTTAATTCTGCTATCTGAGGGGTCACAATTTGAGAGCTAGATTTGATTGTATTAGCTGATAGGGCATGAGAATACAAAGTAAACTCGTTACTTTTTATTATGCATTTCGAACCTAGGTCAATGATACCGACTCCTGTCACCTGTTTAAAGGCAACTTGATCTTGACATATAATCCTCACCGCGTAGGTATTGCAGCAAAAGTACATGAACCTCGCTGGCTCATTTAATTCGAGCCACCTGTCTTGACAAGGAGATTTAATTACAATACATTGTTTTAAATTGCTATCCAGTCTGCAGAATTTTTCATCAATGCTTAAATGACTAATCGGTTTGTTAGCTTGGCACAAATATGAGATATCATTGTGCAGACATAACTGGAGCTCTATAAATGACATTATGAAGTAAGCATCCTTTTTCAAACTAATAGCTACGAAGTCTGCAACAGGTAGTACGCTAATCATATCATTTTTGACTTGCTGTGGAACTGGTATGATTTTATAGATTTTGTAGCTATCTCTGCTTGTCAAAGGAAAGGTAATTTAAAAAATGAAGTATTCTTGCATCATTCTCGCTTTTACTTTCAGCATACTGTAAACATGTTTTAGATCAGACTGTAAGTTTTTTAAGCATTCAAACACGATAGTTGAGTAAAGACTGATTTAATGTACTTCGTTCACATCCCACTATCCTGCCTACCTTCACATGCATCATTATAATATTGAACTATCATTCATGATTATGTACATATACCCACAACCCCCTTATAAATAAATTAAATCTAGTTTTACATTCCATTCTTTTTATAAGTTATTTACATTCTTTGTTTTATTTTTAGATTCTATAGCACTATAGAAAGGAAATAAAAACAAATTAATAATTTCATTTAAAACTAATTCATGATATAGGTACACAACTACACACCACTATATTTGTTTGAAATGGGAGTACCGATTTATGATAATTTAATATAATAATAATATTTATCAAAATAATAATTTATTTTACATTCACTAATAATGTTACACCATATAATTTTTTTTTTTTTTTTTTTACATTTAGGTATACTTTAAAATTAGACACATTCACTATTATATATAGATACGATGATTCCAACACAAAACATGCATTTATGACTAATTAAATAAATTGGTTTCATAGAAATCTTACAAAAATTTCATACATATTACGCTGCAGAAAGTTAATTTTCATATACTTATGTTTTAAATCAGCAGCTTGACATTTGAGTGCTTCAGGTCGTCTGTCCCCAGCGATCAGGAGGTTTCACTGTCCTGCCAGAACGAGTTTTATAGTAATTAGTGGTTTGGCTGTTGTGGTCTACGTGTGTCTTTGTTGGAGCACTGGAGCCACTGTGTGACTCATCTACAGGTATGGCGTGACTTTGCGGTCTGTCTATATTTATGTCATCATATGAATGTCTACGGTGTTCGTAAGGTTGTCCGTTATCACGCCTATCTGAATCTACGATTATGTGTTTTCTATTTCGTCTTATGATCTGTCCTGTATTCATTTGAATTATATATGATCGGTTTGATAACAAACGTTGAATGACTCCATTAGCCCAATGGTTATGCTTTTTAATTTTGACTTTTTGGTTTATGACTAGTGGTTTTAACTTTTTTGATCCTTTATCAAAGTATTTTTTCTGCTTTAATTGTCGATTTTCTAATTTATTTGTCGCATTCCCCTGCATTTTCGGTTTAAGAAGACGTGGAGAACACGGTATTATGCTTCGTAATTTTCTGTTGTATAACAGCTCGGCAGGTGAACTTAACTCATTACTTATCGGCGTATTCAAATATTCTAACAATCCCAAACTAAAGTCGGTATTTTGAAAGGTGGTCTTTTTCATCATATTTTTTATTGTCTGGACCGCTCTTTCGACCTGTCCATTTGACTGTGGGTATGTAGGAGAAGACGTTATGTGTTGAAAAGTCCAGTTTAACGTAAACTCTTTAAACAAATTAGAAGAAAATTCCGGGCCGTTATCTGACATAACTATTTGTGGTATTCCATGACGTCTAAATAAATTTTTTATTTGCTTGATTACCTCTGAGGATGTAGTTGAACACAATTCAACAACTTCTATGAACTTACTATAATAATCTACTGCTATCAAATAAGATTTAGAGCCGTAGTGGAAAATATCCGTGCCTATCTTGTACCAAGCTCTGTCGGGTATTTCATGTGGAATTAACGGTTCTTTTGTGTTGTCTTTTCTGTAAGTTAAACATGCCTGACAGTGTGATAAGTAATCCTGTAATTGTGAGTTCATATTTGGCCAATACATGATTTCTCTAGCCCTGAGCTTGCACTTTTCTATACCTAAGTGCCCTATATGTATTTTTTGTAACATTGTTTTACGCATACAGTTTGGTATAACGATTCTATTGCCTTTCCATATTAGTCCATAATTCACTGTTAACTCATCCCTGCTATCCCAATAAGGTTTTAGTTGATTGCTAATTTCACTTTTATGCATGGGCCATCCCTTTTTGATTGATTTTTTTAATGCCTGCATTTCGTTATCTTCCCTAGTCCATTTTTGTATTTCTAAAAAATGTGAGTCTGTTAGAGGGTTCATCGTTGTTATGGCACATACTTGTGCTTGCGCTTCGAGGTGATCGCGCGTTGTGATATTATCGGTATGTGGCAACGCCGCTCGTGATAATGCGTCCGCTATGTATAGATATTTACCTGGTTTATATATTAGTGTAAACGAATATGGTTGAAGTCGCATTAGCATTCTCTGTAGGCGTGCTGGCGCATTCACTAATGGCTTGTTTATAATACTCACTAATGGTTTGTGATCTGTTTCTATCGTCACATCGTTACGGCCATATATATATGTATAGAATCGCTCGCATGCAAATACACAGGCATATAATTCCTTTTCAATCTGAGCATAGTTCTGTTCAGTTTTTGTTAACGATTTCGAAGCGTAACACACGGGGAAGTTGTCTTGCATTAAACAGGCACCTAAACCATTTTTACTCGCGTCTACTGAGATAACTATGGGTTTCTCAAGAGTGTAATATCTTAACACGGGTGGACTTATTAACTGTTTTTTTAACATTTCAAAGCATTTTTCATGTGTTTGATCCCAGTGCCAAGCTACTTCTTTTCTTAATAACTCGCGAAGAATGGTTGTCTTTTCAGAAAAATTTGCAATGAAATTACTGACATAGGTTAACATACCTAAGAATCTTTCGACATCTTTTGCATTTTGTGGCCTTGACATATTTTTTATAGCCAATACCTGTGACTCATCGGGGCTGATACCGTCTTTTGTTATTTTATGGCCTAAGTACGTTAGTTCACTTAAACCTATTTTACATTTGCTTTTGTTTAATTTTATGTTTATTTCCTTACACCGTTTCAAAACTGCTCGCAATCTCTGATCGTGTATTTCCTTTGTTTCTGCGTAAATAAGGAGATCATCAATAAACAAAATAACTCCCTCTATATCATCAAAATGTTCATATAAACGTTTATGGAAAATTTCTGAAGCCGATGATATACCGTATGGCATTCTCAAAAATTTAAATCTTCCAAAAATTGTGTTAAATGTACAGAGGTCTGTACTGGTTGGGTGTAAATTTACATGCCAAAATCCCTGTTTGGCATCTAATGTACTAAAATATTTAGCACCAGATAGGTTGGCGGTTATTTCTTCTAGAGTAGGCAACTTAAAATGTTCCCGCTTTATTGCTTTGTTTAAGTCACGCGGGTCTAAACAAATGCGGAGATCTCCATTAGGCTTTTTTACTACCGTCATACTATTTACCCAATCGGTGGGTCCCTCAACTTTTGCAATAATACCCTGATTTTGCATCTCCATTAGTTTTTGTTTTACTTGCTCTTTTAACGCAATAGGTAACTTTCGTGGTGCATGAACTACAGGTTTGTACCCATCTTTTAATTGTATTTTATATGTGCCTGGTAAACAACCCATTCCTGTAAATATGTCCGGAAACTCATCCAATATATTTGAGCATCTTTTTCCCGGCTGTTTTACACTCATTACCCTTTTTAATAATTTTAATTCATCACATGAACTTCTACCCAAAATGGGAGGTGAATTGGTATCTACAACTATGAATTGTAAAATGTATGTTTTGTTTTTATATTGTACTTTGAGATAACATTTACCAGTGACTTTAATCTGACTACCTGAATAACCCTGTAACTTCATTGTTGTATGGACTAATTGATCTTTCGATAATTTAATTTTTTTAAGATATTGGTTTGGCAAGATATTGACGTCGGCTCCAGTGTCCAGTTTAAAATTGATATGTTTATTCCCAATTGATAATGCTACCATCCACTCATTACTAGAATAACTATCAATAGCGTGAATTACCTGATCGCTGGAGTCTTCTCGTACCTCATACACACGACACATTCTTGAGTAATGGTTCATTTTTCTACACTGATTACATCGCTGACCATACGCTGGGCATTTATATTTGTCATGGCTTCTGCCGCACTTTCCACATACTGCACGAGATCTTCGACGAGCCTCTCCTCGTTGTTCGCGTGCGTTTCCTTCTAATCTCTGTCCATCTCTCTGGTCACGATCCTGACGGGAGGTCCTGGCATCACCACCACTGGAAGCGGATGAACGCCATTTTCTCTGACGCCACGCAGAACTTCTTGCGTAGTGAACATTTTTTTCTTCCTTATCTTTGTTGGTAACAGCATGTACATTATGAGTTTGTTCCTGATTCTCGTTTTTTATATTTTTCGCTTGAGCTCGAGATACTTCCGCTATTCTACAGATATCTATTGCTTTAGATAAGGACAAATCTGGTTCTCTTAATAGTCTTTCTCTGAGTCCACTGTCTTTAATTCCACAAATCATCTTATCACGCACCAACTCACTGCATAACTCTTTGAACTCGCACTTTGCTGCTATTTTATTTAGTTCAAATACATATTGTTCTATTGACTCTAATTCTCGTTGGTCACGGGTAAAAAATGTATGTCTTTCTATCGTTATATTCTTTCGTGGCAAAAAAAATGCGTCGAAGTCATCTAGCAAGTCATCTATAGTTTTGTACTCGCGGGTGAATTGTTCATGTACCTCACGACATTTTTCTCCAATTATATGTAGCAAGATGTTGATTTGCACTGTTGTTTCTTTCAGATGTAGTTCACAAGCTTTATAATATATCTTGAACGCTTTTTTCCATTTTTCCCATTCTTTGCTTAAGTTTCCAGATGTTACATTTGTTATGTCATTTTCAAAAATGAACGGCTGCGGCGGTTGCAAAATGGATTCCATTGTGTGCTTTGTTTGTATTATTACTTCTGCTTTTTCGATTTATCAACTACGTTTTACCTCTATTTCACTTTTATCTACTTGGTTTAACTTTCTTAAAACGGCTAATTAACTTATTTAGCTACCGGCTGCGCCATGTTATGTTGGGAGACAGGGATACAGCATTCAAACACGATAGTTGAGTAAAGACTGATTTAATGTACTTCGTTCACATCCCACTATCCTGCCTACCTTCACATGCATCATTATAATATTGAACTATCATTCATGATTATGTACATATACCCACAGTCCACGGGCAACGTAGTATCCTTTGTTAATTGTCCTGAAATAAACTGTAAGTCATGCTGTAACTGATCCGGTGTTAACAGGTGAGTGTTGAATTTCCCGTGGTAGATATCCGTGATGATACCTAACAGAGTATCCTGAATCCTTTTTAGGTTTTGAAGTAAGTTGATGGTTGTGAGTGCCGACAGGGCAAAATCTTGTGTTTTAGCTAAACTTTCAACTTCTTGTTTGATAACAAAGGCTGCAATATCTAATTGATTCAAGTGTTTGTGTAGAGATTGCTGTTTGGGATGTTATAATAGACTGAAATGCTCACAGAAACTGTGTATTGTTCAAAATGTTACAAATGTTTGCTAATAGAGCGAGGGAGCACGCGCGACGGCACTAGTTGCTATCTGAACACGTACTAAGTTATATGTAATTTGGGTCGTTTGGCGTTAGCGCGTAAAACTGATGATTTAGCTTTTCGCAATAAAATACCGATGTGCGGTTCGCCGTACATGCTCCCGGGCGAAAATAACACATTAAAAAAGATAATAAAAATTTAAACAATATCATCCCCAGTGTAAAATTTACGTCTTTGTGGCCTAGGGGACGTAGCTTGATCATGTACAGTATTTAAACTAGCGTTACTAGCTATCATATTCACTTCACTGGGCTGACGGTCAGCCACTATGCTCTGCTTTCGCGGGAATTTCACATGATTCACTTCACTAGAACTGATGTTTCGCGAGAATGTAGCTGTCGGTTCCGTCTGCGTGAGGCCCCTGGTAGACGCCTTCCTCCAGCGCCACAGGAACACCGCTGCTGCTGCGATGGCCACGCCCAGCAAGATATAGCAAATGACGTATTGGTGAACGTCATGTGTTGATAAGTTTTGATTGTTTCTGTCGATCTCTCCGGAAGTGTTTGTCGTAGCCGTTTTCAACTGTTTTATCTGCTTGCCAATGTCTTGTATTGTTTGATTTAGCGGATCTACGGATTCCGTGTAGTCTGACAGTGAAATGTTTACTAAATGATGGAATTCGGTTATCTGTGGAGTTTCTATTTTAGGGTCAGTTTTTAAGATGTTTTCCGAGTGGGAACGGGAGTATAGAGCAAAGTCTTTGCCTTTAATTATGCACTTGGCTTCAAGCTAATTATACCAGCTCCACTGATTTGCTTGTAGGTTAGTGCATTATTAGTGTATGGTTTCACCGTTCAAACGTTCTGTAAAGATATCTCTATTTTCTTTGCTTTTTGTTTCCTACACACTAGCAACGTTTTGGTGATGGCATGGCTCTAAAAAACATTTTATTTCAGATTAAATGAAAACACCTCAAGTTTGCCTTCATCAGTTAGCAGTAATCAAATATAAGAAAAAATGATGCTTACAACCCTCAGACCTTAACAAAACCATCTTCAAATGCATTGCATAGCAGTTAAAATATTTATAACCTTTCGCTTACTAACTCAACTGATAACACTCCTTTGGTAACTGTAGATGCTGCATTCAATATCTACGACAATCCGATACCATGTTCTTCTCAGAAAAGTGATGGAAGCATGGAAGAGTTTATTGAAAATATTTCGGATATTTCAAATTTTTTGGACAGTGATGATTCGGTAGTGGATCCAAGTTTCTCAAATTCAAAAGTATCTAAATATTAAAACGCTACATAGAAGAAACTAGTGAATCTGGTGATGATACTAATTGCAACCCTTCAATTACGGAATGTTAATTCCGACACTTCCATTTAACGTACCGCAACATTAAATATTCATAGCAACTTACCCGAATTCACTTATATTTACTAATCAGGAACTTGCTGCATCGCATATACAAGCAACGTACACAAAAACAGTAAATTTTATTGCTAATTATCCAGAACCCATTTATATAAACACAGCTTTAAATTGCAATAACAACAACTCTAGAGTTATAAATAATGATAGCGATGGAAACGATCAATAAGAAGCGTCCGTAAGTCCTGCTCGTGCAAATATTGCAAAAAAAAAGAATAACCCGTAATAAAGCTAAATACTCTTTCATACAAAATGGTTGTGGCGAAAATGTAAAAGGGATTATAATTTATTTACTGTGGATGAAAGAAAAGTCATATGGAATAATTATTGGAACATGAATTATGCTTTATGAAGACAGTTTTTAAATAAATGTATTGCAATCAAAAACATACAAAGGAGAACAATAAATAACGACAACCCAGACTCTAATTTTAGGAAAAATTAAACCAGATCCTTCTTTCTACAAAAAAACAATACTGACTGTTTTCAAATACATATTTTGAGTGATTATTTTTGGATTTTTTACTGTGAACAAATAGTGTGGTTTCCGATTATTTGTTTTTTTTTTATCTTTTTAATTAAAGCGACTTATTACTGGCCATATTTATGTTGTTTTATTCTGTTGTTTCTTACTAGGTTTATAAAATTGAATTTAGTTCCTACTCAGTAAAATCAGACCTAAATGAAAACAAAGCAAGTGATCTTACTAGGTCTATTAATTTGCGTTTAGTCCCCACTCAGTATATTTTAGAACTAGATGAAAACAAAGCAAGTGATCTTACTAGGTTTTGAAATTGTCACACTCATAAAGTTTAGTCTAAGAAAACAATGTTTTTATTAGTAACTGCTTCTCTACGTACATATTTGGTGATAGACGCATTAAAACTACTTTTTTATAAAGCCTGTTACGTACCTCAAATTTTGCAATCACTCCCAAGAAGGAACGACTAATATTATTGAAACGGCACGCTGTCAAAGATATGAAATCGTTTTTTGGCTCTCCTGTAAAATTTAGTTTTATGCAGATACTGGGTTTTGATATTTCACAGCCGTGTTATTCTTTCTGTCAGCTGTGGATGTGGAACAGACACAAGTGGTCGTCCTATTAACAAGTGAGCGGGGGTTAAAGGTGTGAGGTCTGTAGGATCGGAATTTAAGGCGGTGACAGGACGTGAATTAAGGATGGCTTCCACTTGAGTCAGACAAGTGTGTCTTTCTTCATAAGTGAAATGCGTTAGTTGGAGAATTTAGTTTTATTTTTTATTTATTTAATCATTTATGTACACACAGAGACACAGTAACAATAGACATCATTATAAATATTGTACAAAGGAACTTTTTATTTTATTTTGCCGATGCTATTTTGTAGAACGGACAGCAGATTCAGCCATACCATTGAAATGGGGGGTATAGCTCGGAATGAAGAGGAAGTCTACACCCTCTTGGGCGACTTCAGAACTAATTTGGGAACTTGAATCCTGTCAGAGGTTATACTTTGAGGCTTCCCTCGAGGAGCCACAAACCGGTTTAGAGCGGCCATGTATCTTTTTTAGTAAAGTCTGTGACGAGCTCCAAATGCACGGCCTTTGTAGCTAAGCAGACAAAAATGAACAAGTAAGATTTGGTCAGCTGGCAACCTCGACTTTTACGGTTAGCTATCATGACTGGGCCTGCATAATCCACCGAACAGTGAAAAAAAGGGAATTCTAGTGTAGTTCTGGATTCAGGTAACTGTCCCATTATGGGCTGAACATTGCTGGCTCTAAATCTGAAACATTTCATACAACCTTTCGTAATGGATTTAGACAGATTCCTTCCTCTTAAGGCCCAAAAGGTTTGACGAATATTGGACAACAATAAAAGCTTTAAGTGATGCATATGAAATACTAGCTGCACCTCGCGGTTTCACCCGCGTAAACCGGAATAAAAAGTAGCCTATAGGTTAATCTAAGGTATAAGCTATCTACATACTATATTTCATCCATATCGGTCCAGCCGTTTGAGCGTGAAGACATAACACACATAACAAACATACACACTTACAAACTTTCGCCTTTATAATATTAGTGTGATGATTTTCGTTAAATGATGTTTGCTGCATAAGTGGCACCGCTGACTGAAAAGTTGTGTGGAAATCGGTTGTCGTGGTATGGGCATGTGATGCGGAGGAATGAAGAAAATGTCGTGAGGAAAGTCTTGTGTATGGATGTGGATGGCTATAAGAGTAGGGGAAGGCCAAAGAAACGATGGTTGGACTGTGTGAAAGAGGATATGGGTAAAAAGGGGGTGACTACAGAGATGACGACTAATAGAGGATTATGGAAGAAAAAGACATGTTGCGCCGACCCCAAATAAATTGGGATTAGAGCAGGAGAATGAATTATCTGACATAAATATTGAGTCGGCTTCCAGTCTTACCGGATGTCTATAAATACCAGTATTTTGTTATTCGATACTGGATGTGGCAAATATACAGGATGGAATGGAAATGCGAGGTTATATTTTAGATACCGCTTCCTTAGGCAGGAGAATGATGATGATGATTATGATGTTTGCTACATAATATTATAGGATGCTTGGTGTCCTAGCTATAAGGTGAATTATCAAGTCTACCACCTACTCTCAAGATATCATTTGCATCTAGAAATGAGGTCAATGATATTAATTTATTTTACTTTGGTAATGCGTGACCTGATTTTAAGATAAGGTATTCATTTGGGAACATTTCTAACAGTGTGCACGATAAAATTAAATGAATTTTGCGATTCCTCACAAGAAAGATGATCGTGGAGTCTGTTCGTTTTGGTTTTACAGTTGTAAATAAATCTGTGTATATAGGCTATAACTCTTTGTAAACGTGTAAATTGTGAATATTTAGTTATAAGTTTTATAAATAGTTTATCATCATCGTTCTTGCTTACGTCGTTATTTATAACAAGACAAGGTTGGATCCGGTTAGTCCTGTTTCTGGGATTCATTAGGCATTTTTGGCAAACAATGATCCGACTCGAGCAAATACGATGGACCTGACCACCACAATGAGGCGTCGCTGATAATATCAGCCCTCACCCCGCGAAAAACATGATCCGGGTTCTCCTTGGACGGCACGTAGCTCCACGTGTGACCACTGGTGCTTTCTTGGATCTCATTAACACGGTTACGTATGAATTGATTTAGTTGATTTGAAGGGGTGGACGGTTGTCCACCCCTTCAAATCAACTCAAGGGTGGATACCCTAAGACGATCGTGGAATCGCACCAAAACCGACACATGTTAATGTTTAATGTAAGTGAATTTTTTACCTTTGTACACAGTCTTGCACCTAATAAGGACCCACACATCTCTAGACGGGGAATAGTTGTGGGTTTGATCGGCGCAATCTTGTTTTTCACGATTAAGAGCTGAACACGCACACGCCCCGAATTACACACAGACCGAATGTAGACGCATGCCCCATACGCACTTTCAGATGAATTTGTGAAAACATGGATTTCAATCTTTATGCAAAGATCACTAAGAACCCATCGATGAATTTGTAATTTAGTTAGAAAGGGTAATGTGCAAGCAAATGAAGACCAGAGATGCAAAATCTCTGACGAAACTTCTTCGTCCCAAGAACTTTTGTTGACCCATAATTTCTGCATAATCAATTTAGCTTCGACAACGCATGGACCTACAAGCCCTAATGGGTCGAATATTTGGCTTATTACAGAAAGAATGTGGCGTTTGGTAACCTTCTCATGAATTTCAATGTTAATTGAGAAAGATAAAGTATTCTGCTGACAAAGCCAATATAAACCTAATGTTTTTTAAGATGTATTTTTGTTGTTATCTGATAGATCTAAAACTGTGTTTGAATCTATAATTTTACCTGAGAACAGCTCGTTAAGAATTAATGCGTTATTAGATTTCCATTTGCGAATGTTGAATCTTGCTGAATTTAAGAAATAGTTATCATAAAGTATAAGTTAAAATAGTTTAAATAAAGAAATAGTTATCTATTGTGATGAGATTGGAAAGGATTTAGGCCACTTTTTGATAAATGAATATCCGGGACACTCAATAATGAATAACTGCATGCCTGGTTGTACTTTGTTGGAATTAATGAAAGAGATTATAAAATGTAATTTAAACCAGGATAATATACTCATAATTTTAGTTGGTGATAGGGGTACTGTGAACAAAGGAGAATTGCTCCAATATTATAGAACCTTTCTGACCTTAAATTAAGAAAAATTGTGATGTTCACTTTCCCTTATAGCCAAAGTTTGCCACAGGAAGAAAATCAAATTAGATATCATATTAATATAAAATTGCACAAATTGTTATTTAATAATAACTTATTCCATCTAATTGACTTTAACAATTACATTGGTAATCGTTTTTATTTGACAAAAGATAGGAATCATATAGATAGATACTATCTTTCAAATTATTGTAGGAGACAGATAGCTGTGTCGCTATCATATTTCTTTTATATAACAGCCAAGAATTTGGCTAAACAAATTGCTTCTATTGAGCAATGCAATGACATTTCTCATAATTCTGTCAATGTCTTGGCATCAAATTTTGACATTATTAATAATTTAAATTAGAAATTAAGACAACAGAGACAATCTCTAGCAATTATTTAAAGAATGGCGAAAACAGTGTTTTAAAATCAACAAATAGTATCAACCTGGTGCACCAAAATATTTATGGTTGTATGGGCAAGGATTTAGAAATAGAAATATTCCTTAAATTTAACAATGTAGATATTCTTTGTATAACTGAACATTGGCTTAAAAGCCATCAGATTATGTTTAATTATACAGAGTGGTGATGACAATACGACATTAAATTAAACCTCGCATACCTCAAGACGTTCTCAGTCTACATACAAAAAATCATTTGAATATATCCAGTAGTTTAGTCACAGGAAATTATTTTTCATTTTTAACATTTGCTACATGATGTATCTGATAATAGGGAAACACTGTCAGGTTAACGACCCACATCGGTATAAACATCAAGACATTAAAGTCACGTTGCCAACTCGCTACTTAAACACTTTCGCCAAATTAGTATTTTCATCTGATTTAGTGAAAATTATACCTTAATTCTGAGTAATAAGAGTCATAAAGCGTGTCATCAGAGTTGAATAAGAAAGTAACGAATGCGGAAATTGCAATGCACTCATTATATTAATAGGAAATTTAGTGTGTGCGAAAGAGATAAATCTAGTTTCGTTTGTTACTTCGCTTTCTTGAAGAAATTTGCTACTACTTTAGCTTAGTGTGTCGTCGCGGTCCTGTGAAGAGTCACGCGTCCTCGCTTTGTAGGAGCCGCTAACTTTCGTTCGCGCCGCGTCGCCCACCTTTGATGTAGGTACTTCCCCGCCGCTCGAGTTTAAATTTGTAAATTCATTTACGACGGTATTAGTGCGAAATTGGACGTTTTATTTTAATGACAGGACACGTAACGTTTTAATAGGTATTTAGTTAAACAGTGAGTGAATTGTGCGAAATTAGACGCTTAGTTTTTATTGTTTTCGTGTTTTTTTTTTAACGCAACCCAACGTGTAGTTCGCAAAGGGCAGGTCAGGTGTTGACCATACAACTATTCTTAAAGTTTTAAAACGCGACAAACGGAAGCCGTATAAATACAAGAAATTGCATGCATTGTTACCTAGAGACAAACCAGTTAGGCAAAACTTCTGTCGCTGGATTGAAAGTAAACATTTCGAGAATCCGGATTTCATGTCTGACTGGCCTGTTGGTCTAGTGGTTAGTGACCCTGACTGCTAAGCCGGAGGTCGTGGGTTCGATTCCCACCCAGGACAAATGTTTGTGTGATTAGCACGATCATTTGTTCTGTGTCTGGGTGTAATTTATCTATAATATGTATGTATTTAGAAATATATAAGTATGTTTATCAGTTGTCTAGTACCCATAACACAAGCTCTGCTTAGCTTGGGACTAGATGGCGTTGTGTGATAGTTGTGGAATATTATTATTATTATTATTATTATGTACAACGTGATGTGGACGGATGAAAGTACATTTACAAGGAACGGTTTATGGAACAGACAGAATCTTCGTTACTGGAGTCGCGTGAATCCGCGTCTAGGACGGGAGACTTCGCACCAGTACAGATTTGCTGTCAATGTTTGGGCTGGCATTCATAGCTGTGATTCTGTGCTAAATAATCTGTGATTCAATGTAATTTTACTGAGCATTAATCCATAATTAAAAGCCAAAAAATCAAGTCGCTACAGGACCGCGCGTTGTTGCCGCTCTTACGACAGGTTAGTGAACTCATATTTATAAATTGTGTTCTATTTCGTTTCTAGTTTTATGCCATTTAGTTTGTTTGAAATTTTTATTTTTTTTATTTTCGATGTAAGGATATTTTTGCTAGCTTAAACTTACTCTTATAAACTAGTATTGTCCGTGTTTTCATTTATTGTCGTATTGTCTTCTCCACGCTGTATAATTATAGTAATCACCAGGTTGGTAGTTCGTTCAGCAGAGTAAACGCTATACATGGTGGCTCATTAATTTTAATAAATAATCTACTTAAGTTTAAAGACCGCAAGGATATTGTGAGCCTCTCTGTTGAACAGACAGTTGAAATTGCCTGTATTGAATTGAAGCAGTTTATTATATTAAGTGTGTACAGACCACCTATTGTATGATTGTTTTGAAAAAGTAATGGATGAAGTGTTGCAAAAAATTTGTAACTCTAGTAAGTCCGTCATCGTTTGTGGCGACTTCAACGTTTATTTGTTAGAAACTTCTAGCGTAAGCACTAAAATTATAAGTTTGTTTCAGTCATACAATCTTGTGAATCTATTTATGGAGCCTACTAGAATAACCCCCACTACTGCATCTTGCCTAGATAATATTTATGCAGATATTTTACCCACAAAAAAAAAATAATTTATTAGACTCTGATCATAGTGGACTATTGATCACTATACCAAATATAAACAAATATAAAAGAAAAAAAGATATCACTATTAACCCAAAATCAAAAGGTCGCTTGGAAACATTTAAAACTAAACTCTCTAATAAAATCCCACTTTTGTCAACTAATGATGACCCTAATCAACATTTTAATGATTTTCTCAAAATGTATTGCACGCAATTTGATACTACTTTTATTCCTAAGACGATTTCGGTAAATAGCAATACTTCTTTCAGTGACTGGGCCACCCTTGGTATTAATAAAAGTAGAAAACGGCTGTATGAGCTGTATGAAGAACGGACTTATATTAACACTGTAGAATTTAATTTATATGTTAAGAATATTATTCTAAATTATTTAAAAAAGTATGTTATTTGGCGAAATCTCGCTACTTAAGTTCAAAAATTAAATATAGTAGTAATGTAATTGAAATGACTTGGGATATTATTAATAGCGAAACAGGAAGGTCTTGCAACCGAAGTAGTGATTACAGCCTTGCTATTGATGACAGTATCATTAAATCAGATTCGCAAGTCGCCGCGGCATTTGAAAATTTCTTTGCAGAGATTCCCGTATCGACTACAAAATCTTTAAATTCATCACCAACTGCTGCAGAAGTTTTACTTAAAGAAAACGTTCCAGTTTGTGAATCCCAATTTAATTTCCAATATGCCACTTTGTAATGATGTAATTAAAACTTTTAATACTTTAAATGTTAAAAAAACTGCAGATCTATGGGGTAATTCTGTTGACGTTGCTAGGTCTATTATAAACATTGTAGCACCTACTTTAGCAGTAATTTTTAATAATTGTATAGATTGTGGTGAGTTTCCTAATCTAATGAAATATAGTAAAATTATACCATTGTTTAAATCGGGTAGTACATCAGACCCTACTAATTATAGACCTATATCAGTGCTACCTACTTTTAGTAAAATTTTTGAGAAAATTATTTTAGATCAAATTCAAAGATATTTTAAGAAACACAAATTATTACATAACAAACAGTTTGGTTTCACAAAGGGTCGTTCAACAACTGATGCTGGTGTTGAACTTTTGGGACACATTTATAATGCATGGGAAGATAAATGCGATACGTTGGGCGTTTTTTGTGATTTGTCTAAGGCTTTCGATTGCGTTCTCCATGATACATTGATCAGGAAGCTGCACTACTGCGGAGTCCGGGGCGCCTCTCTGGATCTTCTTACTTCATACTTGAGTAATAGGATTCAGAGAGTTGATGTGAACGGCAAAAGGTCTCCCGGGTCTGTAGTCAGAATGGGGGTTCCTTAAGGCTCAATTCTGGGTCCTTTTTGTTTCTAGTCTATATCAACGACTTGCCTTATCTCATAAAGGATAAACATGATATAGTGCTGTTTGCAGATGACACTTCACTTTTATTTAAACTCACACGTCAGCAGGTGGTTGTTGATGATGTAAATAATGCTCTTTCAACAGTAGTTAACTGGTTCGACATCAATAATCTTCTCCTTAACGAGAAAAAAACAAAATGCATAAAGTTCACATTACCCAATGTAATACAAGTGAACACTAGTGTGTCAATAAAGGGTGAAGAGTGGAAACCCGAGGTGTTCTTAGGTTTAACTTTGGATGCGCAGCTTCAGTGGGGCCCCCATATAGATAAACTGTCCAAAAAACTCAGCTCTGCAGCATACGCCGTAAGGAAAATTCGTGGTTTAACTGATTTAGAGACAGCTCGTTTAGTATACTTTAGTTATTTTCATAGTGTGATGTCGTACGGCATTATGTTGTGGGGAAATGCCGCCGATATTCAGACAATTTTTGTTTTACAGAAAAGGGCTATTCGTGCAATTTATAAATTAAGTCCCAGACACTCCCTCAGAGACAAATTTAAAGAGGTTAATATTATGACTGTTCCCTCTCAATATATTTATGAGAATCTCATGTATGCACATAAAAATATTAATCTGTTTAAAAGATACAGTGATATCCATAGCATAAATACTAGGAACAAACACAAATTTATTGTACCTAAAACAGGCTCAAGAAAAAAAATAGGTGGTTCGTTTAGATGCCAATGTATACGTTACTCTAATAAACTTCCTAGCCAAATTCAAGAACTAAGCACCCACCTAACCAGCATCACCTAATTTAAATCATTTATTAAACGTAAGCTATGCCAGAAAGCTTTTTACACAATTAATGACTTTCTTGAGGACAGAAAAGGCGTGGGATTGAGCTGCTTCAATGATATACCATTATTGTGTTAATAGCCATTGTTTTCATATGTACTACTTACTGATGAAATTTTTTTATATATTTTTTTTAATATTCGTTTTTGACATGAATATTTGTATAGTATTATATTATATTTTTAATTTTTTTTATTGACATTTTATTATTATTTTTTGGAGACTTGAATACTTTGTTAAGTATTACATTTTTAATTTTTATTGATTACTTAATTATTGAAAATGTGAGGACTATGTGGGTTATTATTATTATTTTCTCCTCCTTTTTACAGTAATTTTTAACGTTGTCTGACAGTTTGAGTACTTTTGCGGCCTACCCAAATGTCTTTTCTTTGGTATTGTTCGTCAAGTCATTGAGCTCCTTAGTGGTTTTTAAGTTGAGCTATTCGACTATTGACAAATGCTTGCACTGACTGGACAGGTCTACTCAAATATGTTTGGTTCTTTCTTCAAAAGACCACTACAGACACTAAGCTGCATGGTCCTCATATAGAATAATGTGAATGCGAGAACTATGCATGTCGTTATATTCATGTGGATTTTATGATTGTCTGGCAGTTTGAGTATTTTTGCGGCCTACTCAAATGTCCTTACTTTGGTATTGTTCGTCGGTTCGTTGAGCTCCTCAAAGTCCTGAGTTGAGCTTCGCGATGACTGACAAATGCTTGCACTGTCTGGACAGGTCCACTCGAATTTGTGTGTTGGTTTCTTCAAAAAGCTCATCCCAGACATAAACGTACATGGTTCTCATAGATAAAGATAAAGATAAAGATATATTTATTGCATAACTGTGTACATTAAGTTCTTATTGACAAACATTACATTTTTAGTTTCAACAGTCTACCCAAGTCGGATATGCAATAGTATTAAGAAATTAGGTTCTTATAAATATTTTTTTTTTTCAAAAAACTCATGCAGATTATAAAATACATTATCAATTAACATTTTTTTCAATTTATTTTTGAACATATTTCCATTTAATTGCTTAATTGCTGGCGGTAACTGATTATACACACGAATAGCAGTAACATAGGTACTTTTATAATACATCATATTGTTAATAACCGGTAAATTAATGTCATATTTATATTGTTTCCGAAGGGGGGGTTTGTATGTATGCTTTTGCGGTTGCACAACGACATGCTTGCTTTGCTTGCTTGGTAGTGTAGATACAGACCTATCCTACCTCCTCCTTCAGAGAGGGTAGGATGGCGTGGCTTTGAGGGAGAGCGCTACAGTCGTGTTGATCCTCAAGGCAAGTCCGGTCGGTTACCTTCCCGTGGTGCCACCCGTTTTTGGTCTAATTCCCTAAGAATTAGACGTAACCAAAACCACCGGGCGACCCGTAGAGTAGAGGGCTTTCTACTCCTTCCCATCCCTTATTCCATTCACCCCATACTCTCCTGTCTATCAACTTCCTGTCCCAAGTTTCACCGTCACCTCCTACACCATCCTTTGAGTATCCTACCTATATCCTAATTCCTCTCCTAACCGCGACCCTTCCGTGACTGGGTGGTTGTGGGCTCGGCCGTCACTAAAACCAGCTGACGGTGAGTAGGAGAAAATAGTCACCTGCGCTAGGACCTGCGCAGTTGAGCGCCGTAAGCAGGGATGAAGGAGTCCTGGGGGGTTGAGCTGATCGGCACTGGCGGTTATGTGTCCGTGAGGCAACACGCCCTCTTTGGTCTGGATTTCAGGCAAAACGGTAGCTCTGCCAATTAGCCAATGGCAGGGAAATGGCCACGTGTCCCGTCAGAGGGCCACAGGCGAGGTGCGTGGGGTCCGCTGAGGTCGTCCTCGGACGGCGGAAGCGGTGGGTAAAGGTCATGCTGACGGTGTAAGTGAGGGTTGATCAGTTCGTTGGGGGTAGGCCTTTTCGACCTCCGACGACCAACCCGATCGAGCACCCGATGTCGCACTGTAAACCAGCCTCGCGCACCTATATCTCACTGGTAGTCCTAACGTCCGCTCTTTTCAAAAGTGCGACGTTCCCAGGTGCGGGCTCCATGGAGGGTGGGAGCCAGAGAGATGAATTTTACACAACACACAAACATGGACAAAACAAGGCCATTACATGAACACACAACAACCACAGGGGTGGAGTCGGCGAAAGCTGACGAAACTCCTAGGCGAGGTGCTTGCACTTCGTCCGCCCCTGGAAGCCCTGCGGCTAACGCTGCAGGCTCCAGCGCGGGTGCCGGTCTGGCTGTGGCGAAAACCACAGCTAAGACCAAAGCTAAGTCCCAACCTAAACGGAGGACCCCGGCGCTGCATGGGACCAGTACCGGACCTTCCTCACACGCAAAGGCGTCAGCACCGGCGACGACTAATACCACTGCCGGTGCTCCCCTTCCTACGCACCCTCCTCCCCTTCCCGTGGCTCCTCAAGCCAACTCCCAAGCCGCGGACGTCACCGGTCAAACGGAGACGGTCTGCACCGGGGATGAATTTGACACCGCCTGGCAGGTGATCAAAAGGAAAGGCAAGGGCAAGAATGCATCTCCACAGGCCCACTGCTCGAAGGCAGGCCCTTCAGGCCAGCCAGCTCCAGCAAACCAGGGCAAAAGGAGAGAAAGGCTGACGCGCAAGGAACGGCGTCAAGAACGCAGGAGAGGTGGCAAAAACAAGCCACCCCCCAGTAAGCAGGTTGCAGCCGCGGGTAAGCTCAGCTTCTCGGCAGGTAAGCGATCGGCGGAGGAAGGCACTAGCCGACCAACGCCCGACCAATCGCAGACTGCTGCAGGAGGTAAGTCGCAAACAGCAACAAAAACGCAGCAACCCGCTCGGAGTGGGCAGGTCATGGCCAAGCGAGCTCTCAACGAGACCATAACACCTCGTGGGGAGCACAAGCGGCCGCGGCTTGATCAATCCAAGCGGGACACCAACTTAAGCTACGCCCAAGCTGCTAACGCACACCTGAGCGTCGCAATAACCTGCGACCGCACGGGGGCTATCAGTCAGGCAGTATCGGACCAGGTCCTCGCAGCCATCCACAAGCAGATCATCAGCGAGGCCTGCTCCGCTATGCGGGACACACCCGGACCGACGTTCAACGCCAAGCCGCGGTATGTCGGAGGAGTCCTCAAGCTGTGGTGCGGAAACGACCACACTTTAGCATGGCTGAAGAAGACGGTCTCTGTTTTGGCTCTTTCGGCTAGCACCTCGCTAGTCGTTAAGAGTCAGTCGGAGATCCTGAAGCGGGTGCGTTGTGGCATCGCCATACCTGACGACCACGGAGTGTACGAGGACTCGAGGAACATTGGTCGAGCCCTCTGTTACCAGAACCCCTGGGTCGACGTAAGAAGGTGGGTACTCATACACGCCGACAAGCAGGATACATGCTGGTTTGTGGTGCTGGGTGTCCCTGAAGACCAGATCCCGACACTTATGGACGCCGAGCGCCGGCTATCCATTGGTCTGGGGTCTGTGTACATCAAGTTCCAGGGTCCCAAGGGTAGGTTTATAGATGTCCCCCGTAACTGGGATCGGGCCACGAACCAGATAGTGGAAGCAGGGGAGACCACTCCCCCTACAAACAACCCGGAGACAACGGTGGCCGACCCCGCTGCAGTGGTGGAGTCGGCTGCCCCTGACGCCGCTGTGGGTGCCGTCCCTCTGTCGGGCGGGGAGCTCGACGACTGTGTGTTGTCCCCGGCTTCCGGCCCGGGAGAGGATGGCTTCGACGAGGGCGACTTGTTTGCCGGGCTGCGACTGGAGGGTGACGAGGAGGATCCTGCCTGCGATGGCGTCTCCTTCGTTGGCCAGTAAAGTTGTGCAGGCAAACCTCCACCACAGTCAGACCGCGACGGCTCAACTGCACAAGTGGCTGGAGGTGCAACATACGGCCATTGCCCTGATCCAGGAGCCGTGGATTAGGGGTGGTCAAATACGAGGACTCTCCAATCTTGGTGGTAAGCTCCTTGTTACTATGGACCACGATCACCCTAGATCGTGTATCTATGTCACAGGTAACCTTAAAGCACAGCTCTTAAATGATTTCTGTTGCAGAGATGTCTCTGCAGCAAGGCTGACGATGCAGCGCGGTGAGGAAGAGATGGTTATTGTCTTCGCCTCAGTGTATATGCCTGAGGCGGAGGAACCGCCCCCTCACGACCTGGTCCGCCTCGTTACTCACTGCGAGAGTAGCGGAGTTGAGGTGATGATAGGGGCTGACGCAAACGCACATCACCCTTTGTGGGGTATGGACTCGCAAAATGCAAGAGGTAAGGCGCTAGTGGACTACTTGTTCACAACCAACTTATCCCTATTAAACACAGGCTCCGAACCGACATTCGTAACCAGACGCAGCCGTACAATCATAGACCTTACTCTGGCAACAGAAGGCGCAGCGGGACTCGCAACTGGGTGGCAGGTTTCCAAGGAGGCCTCCTGCTCAGATCATAGGTGGATCCGCTTTGACGTACAGGTCAGTGTACCGCCTAAACCACCGCCGCGTAATCCGCGCAACACGGACAGAATCGTATACAAACGCAGCCTAAGCTCCAAGCTGGAAGCACCATGCGATTCGACGAGTCTTGAGGATACGACGCGAATCGACGCACACGTAGGCAAGCTCACCGAGTCACTGATAAGCAGCTACCATACTGCCTGCCCAGAAACTACCCCGCGCGTTACACCGGGTAAACAACCCTGGTGGAGCGCGGATCTGGAACGCAAACGCGGTAAGGTAAGAAAGGCTCTAAACAGAGCCATGAACACATGCGCGGAGGTGGACTGGGATGCATATTATGCGGCCAAATCCAGCTACAAAAAATGCATCAGGACCAGGCGTACTGCGGGATGGCGGAAATTCTGTGGCAGCATTGAGTCCTGTCAACAAGCAAACAGGGTAAGGAAAATACTGGCGCAACAGGGTACTCCTGGGCCCACCACACTCCGTAAACCTGACAACACGCTCACCACGTCGCCTGAAGAAACGACACGCCTCCTAGTTGAAACTCACTTCCCAGGGAGCGTCTTCGCACAGGTAACCGACTGGCAAGACAATACACAAACACCATCGGATGACGATTGGCTGTACGCACATAGGATGATTTCACTGGAAAAAATCCAATGGGCCATCCAAAGCTTCCAACCTTTTAAAGCACCTGGGCCCGATGGGGTGTTTCCTGCCCTACTGCAGTGGGGTGGGGTCCCATTGGCAGCAAGGCTGGTGCCTATAATGAGAGCGTGCCTGGCCTGGAGATACGTTCCAAAGGTATGGAGGGAAGTGAAAGTAATATTCATTCCTAAACCAGGTAAGAGTGATTATACAAACGCCAAATCCTACCGACCCATAAGTCTGACCTCCTTCTTGTTGAAGACGATGGAAAGACTATGCGAAAGGGAGATGCGAGATGGCGCCTTGAAAGCAGTACCACTACACGGTAACCAACATGCATACAGCTCGGGTAAGTCAACAGAGTCTGCTCTTCACATGGTGGTAAGCCAGATAGAAGAAGCGATTCACCAGAAAGGTACCTGCCTGGGCACGTTCATAGACATCGAAGGAGCCTTCGACAAGACAAACTTCTCCAGCATTGGTGCCGCCCTCACAAGGCATGGTGTGGAACAGGTATTAATTGACTGGATTACCAACATGCTAAGCAAACGTGTTATTCGCCTTGAGGAAGAACAACAGCTGGCCCTGATAGCCCGGGGCTGCCCACAAGGTGGTGTTATCTCACCCCTCTTATGGAATCTGGTAATCAATGACCTGATTACCAAGCTCAACGCGAACCGTTACTACACAATAGGTTATGCAGACGACCTCGCAATCCTCGTACCTGAGAAGGTGACTGGAACGATCTGCAACCTCACTCAACAAGCGCTACGCATCGTGGAACGATGGTGCAGGGAGTATGATTTATCAGTAAACCCCATCAAAACTGAGTTAGTCATGTTCACCCAAAAACGAGCGCTGGGCCGCTTTAGCCTGCCTAAGCTATTCAATACAGAACTCCAGTTATCTAACGAAGTCAAATACCTAGGGGTCACTTTAGACAGTAAGTTAAACTGGAGTGTTCATCTAGACAATAAACTAAGCAGGGCCTGCATCACCTTTTGGCAATGTAGGAAAATGATAGGTAAGAGGTGGGGCCTATCTCCCAAAATTATACTCTGGCTGTATAGCGCAGTAATTCGGCCCATGATCACCTATGGTGCCGTGGTGTGGTGGCCCCGCACCAAGCTAGTCACAGCCGTAAACAAACTACAACACATGCAAAGGCTGGCCTGCATGGCAACCACAGGCTGCATGAGGACCACTCCAACGGCAGCGCTTGAAGCCATGCTGGGCCTCCCGCCGCTTCATCTGTTTATTCAGCAGGAGGCGACGATGGCCGCGGTACGCCTTAAAACACTGGATCTCTGGGGTAAGAGAGAAACTCAACACACCGCTCTGCTCATGGGACTAAACAACGACTTCCCAATAACTAGAGCAATTAACGACCGGATACCCAAACAATTTGTCTTTGATAAAAAATACAAAATCCAACTGCATGAGGACCACCGCTGTGAGGGGCTATGCCCCGCAGAACTGCGGATCTTCACTGATGGATCCAAAACAGGTAATGGCACGGGCGCGGGGATCTTCTCGGAGGACCTCAACATCCATATAGCCACACCACTGGGGGTCCATAATACAGTCTTCCAAGCAGAGTGCTTGGGAATTTCCCTGGCAGCCTCAGCCATCCTAGCTAGGGATGTTAAGGACCACTCGGTACGTATACTTTCGGACAGCATGGCAGTCCTGCAAGCGCTAAACAGCCAAACAGTTAACTCTGGGCTGATATACGAGTGTCACCAACGCCTAAATCAGGTAGGTAAACACAACAAAGTAACCATTCAATGGATTAAAGGACACAGCGATTCCCGTGGCAACGATGCAGCGGACGAACTCGCCAGAAGGGGGTCGAGCATGGCAGCGATAGGACCTGAACCCATCGTGCCTCTCCCCTTTGGATTCTTACGCAATCTGGTAAGGAAACGCACCAGAGATCAACACAACAAGCTATGGGCTGATCATAGGGAGTGTAGGCAGGCCAAGGAGGCGCTCCCCTCCATCAATGACCGCTTCACAAAGCAAGCCCTACGACTGACCAAACTTCAGTTGCGGAAAGTCACGGCCGTTACAACTGGCCATGGGTCTTTTAATAAGCATCTCTCTGTCATAGGAGTCACAGACAGTCCACTCTGCAGAGCCTGCATGGAGGAGGACGAGACAGCGGCTCATCTGCTGCTAAGCTGCCCAGTAGTCGCTGCATACAGGGCAAAACACTTCGGACATCCAGGTAACCTAAGCGAGATGGTCAGTAACACCAGGGTGCTGCTGGCCTTCCTCGAGGAGCTGGGGTGGATCGAATGACAATGCAGTCCCACCTGTACGCAAAATACGCGCCTTGGGCGTGGAGTTGCGGAAACCAGCCCGACATACATACATACATACATACATTGTTTCCGAATGGTTTTTTTAAAATTTGATTTGAAATTAAAATATTGCATATTGTTTTTAACAAATAAACATAATTCGAGTATATTACCAGTCAGTGTCAGGTAACCCTCCGTTCTGAAGATATCTCTTAACGATTCGGTACTATACATGTTATATATCGTCTTAAGACATTTCTTCTGGAGAATGAATGTGGATTGTACGTTTGTCGAGTTCCCCCAATATATGACACCATATGTTAACAGTGGGTACACATTTCCAAAATAAGCATTTCTAGTGACACTTGGATTTGTGGTTTCTGCCAGAACTGACAATGCGTAGCAGGCACTGGATATTTTTTTATTAATTTTTTCATTATGTGCCTTCCAGTTTAAATGTTGATCTATTGCAACTCCTAAGAAATTTGTGTCTTTTACTTCTTCAATAACTGTATCCGACATGGTAACATTTAATTTAGCAGGTTTACTTTTATAGTTTCTAAATTGAATCAATTTGGTTTTTGAGACATTGACTTTTAAATTTATTGACTGCAACCAATCAGTCACAGCTATTAATGTTCTATTTATTTCACTTTCGTAAAGAATATCATTTGAATATTCATTTGAAATAAATATAGTTGCGTCATCAGCATACATTACGCAAAGATGATTAATTATATTTGGAAGCTCGTTAATATACAATAAGAACAAAGGGGGTCCCAATATACTGCCTTGTGGTATGCCTAGCATTACAGATTCGAATTTCGATTTAACTACTTCCACCATTTTTGTACTTTTATTATATACTTCAATAACAGTGCTCTGCATTCTATTATTTAAATAATTCTCAATTAATTTAAGTGCTATACCTCTTATTCCTATACCTTCTAATTTATCAAGCAAAATGTCATACTTTACACAGTCAAATGCTTTTGACATGTCAATGAAAAGAGCAGCACATTGTTTTTTATCATTGATTTTATCCCAAATGTTATTAAATAATTTATATATTGCCAATGATGTAGTTTTTTCCTTTTGAAATCCAAATTGGTTAACATTTAAGACATTACTTACATTTAAAAACTTTGTGATTCTAGCACAGATAACCTTTTCAAATATCTTCGAGAAACTTGGCAACAGTGCAATTGGTCTATAGTTATTAATGTCGTGCCGTGATCCTTTTTTATACAACGGCTTTATGAGAGCTATCTTTAGGGTATCGGGAAATTTACCCGTTTCTAACATAAGATTTAGAATGTGTACCAGTGGATCAACAATAAATGGGATGCTTTCTTTGATTACTCTAATGGGTATATTATCATATCCGCAACTAGTTTTATTTTTTAATTTTTGAACTATATTTAATAATTCACTTCTGTCTACTGGGTACAGGAAAATACTGCTTGAGTTAGAAGATGATTGTAATTTGTAATTGTTATTGTCCGCTGTCGTAGTATTGAGATTTTGGTTAATGTAGATATTGTTAAACATATTAGCTAGTTTCACAGGAGATTTTATAACATTGTTATTATGCAAGATGCAGTCTATTGTGGGTTGAATAACATTTGTAGTTTGGGTTTGTCGTTTTATTAATGCCCATGTGGCCTTAGTTTTATTGGTACTGCATGAGATGAATTTAGCATTAGAATTTTTTCTTGATTGTTTTATTACACGCTTTAAGATTTTACAACAGCGAACATATTTAATTTTATGTTCTTGAGACGTACTACTTTTAGTTTGTAGGTACATTTTTCGTTTATTTTACTAATAATTATGATGCCTTTGGTTTTCCATGTTGTATCTTTTTTATAGTGCATTTTCACTTTTTCAACTGGAATGCAAATATCGAATATTAATTTAAATAGGCTAATGAATTCTTCGTAAGCTGTGTTGGCATCCAAATGATGATACACATCTTGAAATTTTATTTGAGAAATGTATCTTAAAAATATGTCGATGTAATAATTTATGTTACGTCGCATTTTAAACCAGTACTTTTCTCTGAAACTTAAATTACACGGTATCTTTATTACTTGACATGTATGGTCCGATATTCCTAGATCCCATATTTCTGTTTTTGATTTATAATGATTTGTGATCATGTTATCTATGCACGTTGCAGAATGTGATGTAAATCGAGTTGGTCGATTTAGGCTCAGATGCAAATTGAATTTTTTTAAAGTATTTTTGAATAAAGTAGTGTTAGATATTCCCCTTCCAACCTACCCGCAACGAGTGGAAGTGTATAAAAATGCATGGCGCGCTGTCAACGGGCTCTTCTTCGTTTGGCTCCGGACGCGACTGACGTATTTTAGAGTCGTTATAATGTTATTCAAAGATCGTGTTTATAATGTTGTAGAAGTAGGAACGTACTTGTTATTGTAAAACGTTTTTATGGAATAAAACTTTCTTGGTTGATGAGTCATTTATTTTCATTTAAATAATAACCGCTTCTGGTCCTTAAGATCAGAAGTGGGATAACCACGCGTTCTAAGCCGTTTATGCCATCTAAATACCTAAGTGCTTGGTTATTTTATTCTGTCAAAGTGAACGTTAAAGTGAAGTGTTGTACTTGTAAAGTGCAGACTTCTCAACCGTATATAAGTTTTGTTTCCTTATAAAATGTTGAGTGTCTCTGTTCAGAGGACGTAAGGACTCATTGGAGCGATAATTTGCTAGTCTCAGTTCTTACGAATCGCGCCACGATAGTTTTAATTACACGCCACTTTTTATCACGCACTACCCTCAAAATAGATTGATAGACCATAGCGACAGATTTTATAAGCATCAGTGTGTTGCGTAGAACTCGTGGCAGTTCTCGTTCTTGTAGATCAGTGTTTTTCAAACTGTAGGTCGCGACTCGCGACCCCAGGGGGTTCCAAAGTTTTGCTTGACCTCACGGTCGCAAGCCAAGTAAAAGTAAATAGCGAGGATTGCTAGTCTTGTACTAGAAGAAGGCCCATGCCTGTTCATTTTTCAATATTTTTAACCTGTGAAGCCCCATGGCAAAATCCGGGTTGTCAAATTAAACCCCGAGGACAACCCGGGTTGACAGCCGATTTTTTTATTTTTTTTATTCTCTTTATTTTTTTTTTTTTTTGGTCCGACTCACCGGTGAGTTTCGGGGCTTTACAGGAATCTTTGTTCTATTTTTGTCACGCAAATAGTGTGATCTGAAACATATTCGACTTAGATGTTTAGGTTTAAAAACAGATCACAAGAGTGCATTACGCCCGCTCGCTCACCGCATTGTTACGGACCTAGGGGGTAGTCACATTTTTTTTTACTTAATAATTGTTCGCGTGTTCAAAAGTATTGAAAAGTAGATATTGCAAAACTTGATGACTTGTGTGACGGTGCTCTCTGTCGAATTCTTATGAGGTTAAAGTTTTTGAGCGTAAGTTACCGAGTATCAATTAGTGAACGTCCCTTCCATTCAAATACCGAAAGACAGTTATTTTCATCCAATACGGTTGAACGCACCCCTGATTGCAAACAATGTTAAAGTGTTAAAGCGGCTACACTCTTTAAGTCGAAGCTACGTCATAATTTCTATAAACCGCCTTTGATCGAAGAGTTCATGATTTAAACATATGCCAAAGTGGAGTGTGCCTGATACATGGACAACCGGGCAAATAGTGAATGCCTAGGGCATATAGGTATTTGCTTGTGTAGCGATGCAAAGTCGTGGTTAAATGACTGGATGACGAGTGATAGTTCCTGGGGTAATTTCAAGCAGAAAAGATCTTTGTTCCCGTATAATTGATTCTGTGTCTGTATTGTGTGAGGTTATGCGTACTAGCGCTTCCACCTTAAATAAAACCAGGCTTATGCGACATACGCCTTAAATTATTGCTACGTGTCGATTTAGTTAAATGACTATCTAAGAAGTTGAAACTACCAACCTGTTGAAATTTTAACTCTGGCGGGTTTTATATTCCTTTTTCGGGATGGTAAGTCAGTAGTTACCAGAGGCGACTGATTGTACATGGTCAGGTACGGCCGAGCCCAGGGAAAGTGAATACTCTCGTTCGATCACCGGAACCTACTAACGTTACCAGTCCTGTAGTTTCTGGGGCTTGCAAGCTATTTTCGCTGTTAAATTGCAGGCCATGCCTCGTAAGACAGCAAGCATATCAAGGCTGCTGAGGAAGGAAACCTATTTTGTGTGGCACTGAGCAGAATGCTGCTAGCGACTACCCACATAATAAACTGCTTGACTAACAAACCGGTTTTAGCAATATTTGTTACCAGCGTCCCATGGAACTTCATAGATATGCCAGTGCTATTGGAGTTGTGTGAGTTGGGTGACTTCAGCCGCACTGGTCAACTTTCAAGGTTGAGCAACCCTTGAAGGGGTTGGTCCGTGGATGGGTGACTGAATTATTACATACCGAGACTTCTCCGTGCCTCGGATTGGACCTGTTTCAGGATAGTGCAGACTAGATGTACAGTCGCTGCGTGTGAGGTGCTGGTGCTTGCCTGCATCCGCTGTGTCATGCGCAGTGGCCCGCGTCGTGGTGCGCGGGTGCGCCCTGCGTGAAGCGCTATGGTGTGCGCTGCGTGAAGCGTTATGCTGTGCGCTGTGTGATGCGCATGGCGTGCGCCACGTGATGCGCATGGTGTGCGCTCCGTGGTGCGCAGTGAGGCGCTGGGTGTGCGCTCCGTGGTGCGCAGTGAGGCGCTTCATGGTGCGCATGGAATGCACTATATGGTGTGCTGTGCTGCGCTGCATGGTGCGCTGGGTGTGCGCTTCATGGCGTGCGCTGCGTGGTGCGCATGGTTTGCGCTCCGTGGAGAGATGCTGACTTGATGCCTGTGTCTTCATGACGCATTGCTCAGTACCGCGGGCATATGAGAGACATGCGGACTCTATGCCTCTGTCTTTATGACGTGGTTGGTAAGTGACGACGAGCCTTCGTGGGGCCTCTGTCGTGGTTACATTGATGAGCATGCTAACGTTTGGGCCTCTGCTCTGTTTTGCGGTCATGGTGGAGACATGCAGAACTTTTGGGCCTCTGTCTCAATGACGCAATGTGTCACAAATTCATAGTAAGCATAACCTTTGGGCCTCTACTATCTATTCGTGAGAACGACAAGCGAACGTTTGGGCCTCTGTCGATAACAATGTATTGCGAGTGATGGAAATCCGGATTCTATCATTAGCTATGCACTGAATGTCTTGGGTTTGAAGCTGTTTCAACTTTAAAAATCACTATTGATGGTCCTCGTTGCTGGCGCTTGAGTGCACGCTTGCGCCTGGAAAACTGGAGAAATTCGTGAATCCTTACTTATGAAACTACTTCAGGCTGAATAAGCTTCAAACCATAGTGGTCATGTTATTTAATTACTCATGTACTCTGTATTTTCAGATAATGATGACGGTCAAAATAATGATGATGGCCAGGTTGTGACAGATGGATCTGATGGGAATGAAGTTGCAGTCGAGGACGTCACGCTATCAGGAACGGCCGTGTTAGATATTCCCCTTCCAACCTACCCGCAACGAGTGGAAGTGTATAAAAATGCATGGCGCGCTGTCAACGGGCTCTTCTTCGTTTGGCTCCGGACGCGACTGACGTATTTTAGAGTCGTTATAATGTTATTCAAAGATCGTGTTTATAATGTTGTAGAAGTAGGAACGTACTTGTTATTGTAAAACGTTTTTATGGAATAAAACTTTCTTGGTTGATGAGTCATTTATTTTCATTTAAATAATAACCGCTTCTGGTCCTTAAGAGTAGTTTTTCTGGTACTACAGGCAAGTGTGTTAATATTAAAGTCACCTAGGATAAATATTTTTTTGTTTATAGATCTCAATCTGATGGTTAGTTTAAACAATAATAACTCAAGCTTTTCAATAAACAGATTAAAGTTGCTGTCAGGTGTTCTATAAATACACAATATATACCAGTTAGTCTCTGTAATAATTATACCACAGCATTCAAAGTGAAATTCAACCGATAGTTCAGATAACCATTCAATTTTTTTGTAGTTAATTGAGTTTTTTACATAAATACATACACCACCTCGAGATTGTTTTTGCCGGGAAAAATATGAGCCCATTTTATAATTCGGCAACTGCAATGTTTCTGCCCTCTGTTCGCGAAGAAAAGTTTCACTCAGACAAAGAACGTCGATGTCTTTTGACTCAACTAGCAATTCCAAATCATTTACTTTTGACCTTATACCTTGTATATTGCTGTGTAGTATAGTAAAAATATGTTCATTCTCGAAATAAATTATTTTCCGTTTGAGTTTCTACTGATATTAGATCTGGTTGTAATAACATGTCTGTCTGCGTGGATATTGACACTGCATTTTTTTGTTTAATCTCTTTACAATAGGACTCACTATACTGTTTATAACTATATTTATAGTTTAAATGCAATATGTCTCTCAACACAAACCTGCATAGTACCAAAAAGAATGAGACATAAGGAACTTTATAGTTGATGTTAACAAATACACTGTGGCTAAACTGAGAACAAATGTGATGGAATGTTTTACATAGTTTTATCTCACTTAAGAACTTTCCTCTTTTTGGATTACAAAGTAACACATTCGTATAAGCAAGTTTATCCAAGTAAAAATATAGAATTGATTGTATTCTCAATGGGTCCTTATCATTTTTGCCACACATAATTACGACATAATCAAACTTATTAAAGTCTTTACATAGTTCTAGTGACGATTCAAGTAGTCTATCCGTAGATGCACCAGGTTTGCTAAAAGATGACACGATGAAGTTTGATCCGATCAGATTTTGTAGTGTGTTTCTCATAGTTGTATGTTCGTCAGAGAATATTAGAACCCTATTTCTGCAGCTATTGGTTTTATTTACGATTATGTCTGTGCTTGATACTGGCAGGGGGATACTATTTACTTCATTGATTGTTTCCTGATTTATGTTCTCTGAAGGAGTATTGTTTTGGGTAATTATATCATTTAGCTTCGTGTTTGTAGTAGATTCATTCTTTTGTATGAGACTAATCGGCGTCTCTGCAGTGTTTTCAAGGTTGATATCTAATTCGCTGTAACTTTCATTCAAATATGAGTTACGTTTCAACTTCGTAGATTTGCGTTTTTTTGAGGATACTGTACTGTTATTAATAATCCTGCAAGAATCCGTACATAGCAATTTAAACTTATCTATTTTGTTTTGTTGAGAAGTAAATATTTGTTGAAGTGTATAGTTTTCCGAGTTTAAATTATCTACCTCGTTCTGAGTTCTTTCTAAATCCATTTTAAGTTTCATTATTTCACTTCTCAACTCTTCTACTTCATGGTTAAGCAATACTTTCGATAGATCTGGCAAACTACGTGCGGTATCTGAAAGGTATATGCTAGACGACGTGGTTATGGAATTATCAACATAGCTGCTGTGACTGCTAACACCTTTAGGTTGTTTACGCCTCAGCGTGATGTTTTTGTTGCAAGAATCCATTATTTATCAAATGATGGAAAAACCAATGTTTCCTTCAGTTTGTTGAGATATCTTTTTCTTCTTTATATTGTTGTATTTATACTCCCGAAACGTGGCATAAGCTAACTCTGCTATAAACGCGTAGCGTAAGCTCAAGATATTGCAACAAGCGCCTAGTGTACGTGTAAGCGTTGAGCATGTGTGCATAGAAGCGGCCGATCTGCGGGTTGCCCTAGGTCAGGGACGAAAGTCAGTGCAAATTTTTTCGAAAACTTTTTCACTAATTACTCACGGTATCTATGGAGTCCAGATGTATTTTATATATCACTCTTTAGTCCGTTTCACAAGCTTTAAAACGATATACAGCACTTAGAAATTCAGCAAATTTTAACCACTTTTTTTAAGAGATTTTCGGAGACAAAACAAATACGGTGTTTACTCTTTGAATCTTAACGCCTATGATTGACGCATATGATTTAACTAATATACATTGTATGGATTTCAACACTTTAAAAGAGACTTTGACCTCTGAGTTTGTTTCGGTGTTTCTTCTCAGGGTAGTCAGCTAGGAAACACCGGCCTCATCTAGCTTAAACTGACAAAAAACATTGACGTGTAAAAGTGTTCCTTGTAACCTATTTACTGAATAAACATTATTTATCATTATCATTTATCATTAAGGCGGCAGTCATTCCCTTACATAACTTTATAGCTTCGCTTACAGTACAGGATCCACTTAATAAATCATCACAGTAAAAGTAATATATATTAATAACAAAACTTGAGAGGTGTCAAGGGACACCCGGGTGGAACGAAGTAGCTTGCACCTACCCACCAAAAATACAAGAAGTTTTTATTAGATTTTTTTTCCAACACAATCTTTTTGGATGGACAGCCTCATTAGTGTCGTGACAACTTTTCGTAAGAATTTTTTTTATTAGATTGTTTTTCCAACACAATCTTTTTGGATGGACAGCCTCTTTGATGTCGTGACAACTTTTCGTAAGAATTTTTTCCGTCTAGCCCCCTTTCACAACGCGCGATAAGGAACTTCGTTCCAATAATAAGTTTATTTCACTTGATTTTTCACAGTCTTACAAGAAATTTCCAGGCTATATTTTCACAATACAAAAGAATTAAACATCTGTAGCTGAACTAGGCAAAAGCCTGAATTTCAGCTATCAGTGCCAATCCCCTCAAATATTAAATATTATTGCTAGCCATTGAGCAGAATTGTTATATAACATTTAATCTTAATTTAAAAATAAAAACAAAATCAATGAACTAAAAAGTAAGTCACCAAATCATTAAAGTTAAATTATAAAACATTAAAAATACATACTAAAACCATTCATTCGGAACAATAAAACATTAAATTAATATCTAAAAATAATAACATGATTACAATTAATTCATTAATAAAAAATCACCAGAATAAAATTGAAATAAATAAATAAAGTCAGTGAAGTATTTAAAATTAAATATTAGGAGTAAATTTACTAAAATCGAAAGTATCCATAAATCAATTAAAAATAATATCAATAAAACAGAATCCTTGACTTAAATTTACAAAAACATCACAATAGTTTTTAAAATGAAATTATTAGAAACAAAATAATAAATCATCATCCTAAACAAATCAAGTATATTGACTTGGCTCGCGAGGTTGTCGACATGTGGGATGTGGACTCAGCGATCATTGTACCGATAGTCGTGTCAGCCAATGGCTTAATAGCCACGAGCCTCGACCAACACCTCAGGAGGCTCTCGTTAGGCGGCTGGATCAAGGGCTTGATTCAGAAAGCAGTACTTCTGGACACGGCTCGCATTGTCAGGCGGTTCCTCTCTCTGGAGCCCTGACCGCCGGTAGCTTGGACCCTGTTCCCGATACCGGTGGGATACTATTTTTTATATTTTTAAATGTTTTTTTTTTTTATTTTTTCATTGAAATATTTAAAAATATAATTTATATGTATTTACAAATGAATAAACGAATCATCATCCTAACACAGTACAAGCCGAAACTTCCAAAAAAAAAAAAAATTCAATCTGACTAGTGTGTATGAGTATGAGTGTCCTCTCTATGTGTGAAATGAGTATGTGTGTGAATGAGTATGAGAGGGTGTATGACTGTGATAAGCAAACAATCACTCTGGTATATGTAGTAGCAATTCAATGTCTTCATAAGAGAGTATTCATTCATTTATTATTCATTCATATTGAGTATAAATAATTGCCTGACGGTCAGAACCTCACAGTTCTTGTACAGTTGAGCAGTCGGGAAAAAAATACGTTTAAAAGTACTAACTTTGAGTACTGCACGTTGGGCGATCTCAAGGCTCTTTAATGCTGTTTTAGAGGAACCACCCCACGAAGAAATACAGTATGTCAAAAGCGACTGAAGTCGTGCGATATACTGTATTTGACGCTATTATCATTGGTCGTGGATGCCAGACTACTCAAACATTTTGTTGCAAGATATGGCGCTGAAGCTGTCCTCTTTTTTTTTTATGGGGTGGGAAATCACCCAATGACTTCTCCCGCTCTAGGGTGGAGCGGAAAGAGTGTCAGACTCTTACTGAATAAAACCCACTCCTGTTCCTCCCTGCCCAGAATGCCCAGGGGCGAGGCAACTCTTTCGAATTTATCCTCAACCCCTGACAAACCGTATTAAGTGTGTATCTTTTTAAGCGATGAGAGGAATCATACCTAAATATTATTTGCTGTAACGAGCGTTGATTGGGTACTATAACAATGGATCTAAACATTTTTTCAATATTTGCCGATACTACAAATTTATGCTGGCGGAATCTGAGAGAATCGATTAGAGATCGTCTTGGACAGTAGGACCGACCAGATCAGATGAATTTCATTGTAAGAAATTCCTGAAGTGGTGACGGCAGAAGCGTCGAAGACTGTACGCAACTTTGTCGTTGTACTGGACTCCCGAAGTACGCCATGAGGAGGAGGAGGTAGTAGTTGACATTGTCACTGTATGGAAAAAGGGTTTTATTTTCAGTCATGTGACCTAACCGCTCGTACTCTCTCATGAAGTCTAAATATGTTTCCTTAAATATTGGTTCTCGTTCGAATTTTCGCTCAAGCGATAAAAAACGGCGCTTATCCATCTCAAAGGAATCGCCCAACACCTGGGGATCCTATTGAGAGGTATGGTGACGACAAAGCGGCCATCGTCATGTCGAGTCGTGATTACAGTGAAATTATTTTCACACGCACGTTCCTCTGTGGATTGAGAATGTTCATGTGAAACACTATCTACTTCCCAAAAACGAGTGAGATCAATATCAAGTTGACCTTGAGTAAAAAGACATTGACTGAATGTACTTTTCGGACTCGAGATGTGACTAGTGACTATCCATCCGAACTCCGAACTACGTAACATAGGTAGATGCTTGCCTAGGCTAATCTTTTTGCTACCTAGAATATCCCAGAAGATATCTGTCCCTATAAGAAGATCGACCTTAGAAGGAATGTTATAAGAGGGATCAGATAGACATAACCCTGCTGGGATTTGAATGTGTTGCGTGTCGATGTATGTGATTGGTACTGCTGTGGTGACGTTGGTAAACACATGACAATCAATGTTAGTCCTATAGCTAGAATTCAATTACTCAATTATGAGATTGCAAGACTGTGTACTATTGGATACATGATTATTAAAACCTGATACCGTGGAGCTCACGTTCCGCCTCGGCAAACCCAGCTTACTGCAGAAAACTTCGGAAACAATATTTATTCCGCTCCCGTTGTCCAAAGATCGCTCTGGCGGTGTGTTTGTTGCCCCTGCCGTCAACCACTCTTACCAACGCTGTGGAAAGGAAAACATGTGTCGGAGTAGTTTCCGTTTGATCATCAGTTGTCAGTACAACCGCTTTTGAAGACGAATCATGAGAAGCAGATTGCTCTGATTTTTCTACGTGCAAAAGAGTGTTGTGCTTTTCTTTGCAATATTTGCAGTGTGACAAAAAACATTTTTTTTTCCTACATGACCGAAACGCAAACAGTTCAAGCACGCTTTGAACTCCTTTACTTTTGAAATCCGAGATTCTAGTGGAAGACTTCTAAAAGATTCGCAATTGAACAGCTGAAGTGACTCATCGTCACACAATGGGCATGATTTACGTTTGAAATTTTCTATTTTTATTTTTGCTATTAGTGCTATTATTTATTACTAAACTTTTCGCTTGTATGGGTTCTGATTTTATTTTATTTTTCTTAGTATTCTCTTCTAATGTTTCTAATAGGCTCTGTTATTTAAAAATGTTATGAACTGAGATAGGGTTGGGGATGAAGTTAATGTATTCCTATGCTCTTCCCATTCTCGACCCGTCACGCTATCGAGTGTAGTTGACATCATATAAATTATGAGCGTGTCCCAATACTGAGTGGGTTCTTTCAATGATGTGAGAGCCCTGATGTTCTTGTTAGTTACATCAATAAAATATTGATTCGACTTACACGATTCTGATCGAATAGGATCTACGTTAAACAAAGCCTGTATAACCACTTATTAACCAGTAAGCGATTATCAAATCGCTCGCACAATAATTCCCACGCAATTTTATAGTCGTCACTTTTAAAATCAATGTTTTTAATTATCAGAGCAGCACTTCCTTGAAGAGAAGCCCGTAAATAGTGGAATTTATTTATATCATCTATGCAATCACTGTTATGTATAAGAGAAAGGAATTCGTCTTTAAATTCAAGCCAGTCTTGATAGCTACCACTGAAATGTGGTAAGTCAATTTTCGGTAGCCTAACCAAATTTCTCACTCGCTCTCTTGTTTCTGCATCGCTGAACTCCATCACAGACCCGCCGGCCTTTCCTCCGGCAGCAAGCAGGCTCTTAGCTGTGGCCATCAGCGGGTAGTACTCGTTGTCAAACTGCACACGCTCGTCTGATTTTTTTTTTTTTTTTTTTTTTTTGTTTTTTTTTTTTGGGGGGGGTGGGAAATCATCCAATGACTTCTTCCGCTCTAGGGTGGAGCGGAAGGGTGTGTCAGACTCTTACTGACTAAAACCCACCCCTGTTCCTCCCTGCCTCGAGTGCCCGGGGGCGAGGTAACTCTTTCGAATTTATCCTCCACCCCCGGGCAGGCACCGGCCTTGGCAGGCCCCTACACTTTGCTGACAACTCTTTGAGGCGCGCGTGGAACACTACGCGCCGTCGACTCTCGGGCCTGGTGCTGATCGGGCGGCGAGTTACCCACTACTCGCCGTCCGCAGGCCCGGGTCTACGGTGGCCGGAGATCGTCTCGCGGCCCCTGGCGTCTCCTGCGGCGGTCGCGGCTGGGGGCGCTAGGGCGACTCGGCCGTTGCTGAGCCTCCCTAACGTGTGCCGCCTCCCTCTTCGCGAGCATTACTGCTTCGCAGAAGGAGGAGACGGCCTCCCATTCCCTCTCGCTACGTACCATGGCCTGAACCAGGGCACGGCGCGAGAGGTGCACACGCTCGTCTGATAGGATCTCGATTTCAGTCTGTAACGAGTCGGATTCCTCGCTTATGGGCTTAAATTTTCGTAAGCGACACTCCAAATCTATTATTTGTAATTCCGTTAATGTTTTAGCAGTTTTATTTATTTTTAAATGATTGCTAAAATTAGTGAGCTTTGAAAAATCAAAACTCACTATTTTTTCTTTAATTAAAAAACGGTCAGCTATTTTTATAGCTGACCGTTTTTTAATTAAAGATTTAAGTTCGGACATGGTTACAAAACGAACCTCAAATCGCAATAAGGGCCAATAGCTGATTTCTAAACAATATCACAGATAATATAACGAGCGTACAGATGCCTCATCTCATACAAAGAAACGGTACCGCCGTAACTACGGGGTTTCAACTTGCACAAGCAACTTTGGTTCTTCGTTCGGGCCCGTCATCTACACCTCTCTAGATGGTTTTAGCGGCGACGGCTATTAAGGGGCCTTTTACAGTCCACTAGCGCCGCCAATCGAAAAAATGTCATAACTCGTAAATAGAATCAAAAATACAAAATGTGGTCTATTATTAGTGTAGAAAAGGCAATAACGTAATTTTATAACACATTGTCAACACTTGAAATATAGCTGTTTAGCTAAATCGTGCATTTGTAACAAAAACGGCCGTTTATGTTTTGAATGCACGATTTAGCTAAACAGCTATATTTCAAGTGTGTAATTACGTTATTGCCTTTTCCACACTAATAATAGAACATATTTTGTATTTTTGATTCTATTTACGAGTTATGACATTTTTTCGATTGGCGGCGCTAGTGGACTGTAAGAGGCCTCTTAAGTTGAATGAATTTACATAAAGTCTTACCAATATTTTCTCACATATTGAGGAATTACCTTTTAGTATTTTTGGCACTTCATAACAGTTTTACTGTTTCAAAATGTTTCACTTTAAAAGTTTTAAAGAGGCGAATACATAAACTCTAAAACTTCAAACAGCGCCATCTATTGGTACAAGAAATATAAATGCCTAAGTTTTCATTCCAATAAACATTTAAATTTGAATTAGGAGCCAATTATTCCACAATTTTATGCTTAGGGTAGTTTATTAAATAAGAAAATACAGTTTCTACCATATTTTTTTTTAATATAAATTTTAGTTAAACTTCAATAAGAAATCGATGTTTATTACGCCATCTATTGTTTGTTGGTTTGAACTAAATCTTCTTTGTTCGAGATGAGACGCCGTGACAATATCCATGCACACAGCTACTTAATGCACCGAAATAAAGTTATGTAAGCAGTAATTATAACCAGGTAGCTGAGCATAATGACTGTGCGTATTGATTTGATGTAAACAAGATGACTCATGCAATAGGCATTCTACGCTCGAGTTTTATGACTGCAAGTAGCTCACAATTGCGTTGGATTACGGCGGCATATTTTTTATTTATTTATTTAACAATTAATGTACACACATACAAAAAACAGACAAGAAGAAGGAAACAGAGAAATATGTACAAAGGTAATGCTTATTTCTAAAGAAACGAGCGAACGAACGGTTTATTTATTTTTTTACTAACTAAATTAACAGGAGTGTATCTGTTTTCTCTAATTGCGGCGCGAAGTCCTAGCAGAACAGTTGGCAATTCTTGCGTCCAGCTTGAGTTATGTAGTCGTGCCGTCAATGCTGTTTTAAATGATCGATGTCACCTTTCAACCATTCCGTTTGCCTGTGGGTGATAGGCAGTGGTTCGTGTTTTCGCGATGCCTATTCTATTCATTAAAGTTCGCACTATCCATCCTTCGTAGATGCTGTAGCGATAGTGTTGGCTTCCATGTCGCTGACTCGGACTTCTGGCCATTTAGATGCTCGGTCGATGATGGTTACGTAATAACGTCTTCCATCTGATATGGGTAGTGGTCCGACGATATGTATATGTATGTGTGACAGCCGATCTGCTTGTGGGTACTGTTCTAGCGGCGATACTGTGTGTCGCTGCAATTTGGTTCGTTGGCAGGTTATGCAACATTTGGCCCACATACCGACGTCTTTGTTCATGCTTGGCCAGAAGAAGCGTTGTGTTATCATTTTCCTAGTTGCTCGGGTACCGGGGTGGCTCGTGAATGGCATTTAATGCTTTTCTTCGTAGCTCTGGGATGAACCTTACCTGCTAGGTAAGGTTGTACGTGACCACTTGATGTTTCACACAAAATTGGCTTACTGGCGTTCAGTGGTCGCAGCCGCTCGAAACAGAGCTAATTATTTTTCGTGACGTTAGTCAGTTGCCTGTCGCTGTGTTGTAGGCGAGCCAGCTCGTCGTAGTCGGTTGGTGATGGAGTGGATATTGCTTCGATTCTTGATAATGCATCGGCCACAACGTTGTCCTTTCTTTCTATATGGGATATATTCATTGTGAACTGACTGATATAGTGCAAGTATCTCGTGCGTACCTATTGGTGTTTCTGTCTTACTATTTAGCTGCAGTAGTGCATGCGTTAGCGACCTGTGGTCCGTGTAAACAGTTATTTCTCTACTAACAAACATGCGCCGAAAATGCCTTATTGCCAGGTAGATCGCCAGTAGCTCTCGGTCGAACGTGCTGTATTTCTTTTGCGCTTCTGTCAGTTTCTTTCTTTCTTTCTTTCTTTCACATCAGTGATAACGGAGCGTGAACTGAAAGGTGTGACAAAGTGACGGCGTTTTTGATGCTGTTCTTACAGTTTTCAAATGCTTCTGTTACTTCACTGTTGAAATTTCACCTTGGTCTTGTCATTTTTCTTGCATGTTCGTTTCATGTTTTTTTTTTTTTTAAATGTTGCCCCACACTAGGAATTATTCCTGTATTGTGGGTGCGTTCACAAACATATAAATTCACACACACAAGACACCATATTGTCTTCACACGATCTTCTGTTGGTTGAATACTGGCTTCTGTTAAGATGTATCCAAGGAATTCCAGCTTTTTGTGCCCGAACACGCATTTTGAAACGTTTATTCTTAGACCGTGCTCTTTGAGTCTTTTGAAAAGGTCTTCCAGGTTACTTCTGTGGGTTTCTTGGTCTGGTGAGGCGACAAGAATGTCGTCGACGAATGGGAAAACGTGGTCCATGTTGCCGAGTACATTGTTGATGTGTCGTTGAAAGGTTTGTCCGGCGTTGGACAGACCAAAACACATTCGTCGGAATTCAAAAAGCCCAAACGGAGTAATGACTGCCGTCTTCTCGATGTCTTCTTCGCGTATTCTCAATTGATTATACGCTTTCCTCAAATCGATCTTCGAGAAGATTTTCATCCCTTTGAGATGGTACGTGAAGTCACGAAGTCGTGTTATTGGGTACCGATCCGGATGGTTATGGCATTTAGTCTTCGGTAATCACCACATGGTCTGTATTCCGGTCTTCTTCTCTACGAGGTGGAGTGGACTTGCCATGGTGATTTTAATGGCCAGCATATTCCTTGTTCTAGCATAATTTGGAACTCCTTCTTTGCTGCTTGGTATTTGTGTAGTGACAACGGTCGGGCCTTATTGTACACGGGCGGCCCGTGACTCACAATATGATGTTCAACTTCGCTGTTCTTCATGTTGTTGAAGTTCGAGGAAGTTACCTCGGCGTACTGTTGGAGTAGGTTGTGGTACGGGTCGGTGAGGTTGATAGTAAGCACTGTTTGCAATGCAACCGTCGATTGCCAGTCCTGTTTTCTTATTAACGAGTTTCCTGGCACGTAGGTCGACGAGAAGGTTGTGACGACGCAAAAAATCGGCGCCCAATATCGGTCGTTTCACATCAGCAACGATAAACTGCCATGATAAGGGGCGGCGCAGACCAAGGTTGAGTTCCAGCTTCTTCTCACCGTATGTGTGTATTGGGGTGCCGTTCGCTGCATACCAAACTTCTTCTACCCGCTTCATTCCTTTCGTATTGGAAATGACCGACACGTTGGCTCCGGTGTCCACAAGGAATCTCATGTTTCACTGCGCGATGTAGAACGAATGCTGGGGAGCGTGCCCCTCTCCGCCGATTTTTAGAAACCTATAACTCACAATTCAATGACTTTGATATTTTTGCGCTGTCGCAATCTAAATTTAAAAGAATGGTTTCACAATTTCTTGCAAGTTGCTCTTAGGACAGAGGCTCTTGTCATCCGCTTCCTTCGATTCATCGGTCTAAAATATATTGATTTTATCTCATTGAACAGGCGTTCGTTATCATACTCCGATGTCACTTCGTGGACAATAGTGTGGGTTATACGTTTTTTTCGACTTTATTAAAACTACTTTTTGTAAGTGCTGCAATGTATAACTGTTTTTTGTCCCAAATGAATAAAATAAAATAAAATGTCATATTGATAATCGCAAAACGTGTAGACGGTATGGTGATATTTCGTTAACCTCGGGTTCCGTCACTGCTGAGGTCACGACTAGTTTTCCTGACGCTTGAACTTGCATGGAGATCTGCAATTGCGGGCTTCTTTACCGTATCCATTTTCATTGCCGCTATTTCCCACGTGAGCTGCATAATGGCTTCTCGAAGGTCTGGCTCTGGTTGCGAGTGACTATTTCCGTATCGTGACGTAGACGTTGGCGGCTGTTTGCATGCACAATCCGAATGGACTTCTCGGGTTTGCTCGTGCATTTTGTCGGCTCAGCCATGGCAGCAAGCACGTCGAGTGTGGTGTTTTCGCTGACCGATAGTACAACACGCGTGGAGGCAGGTAGGTGTCTCATCCAGAGTATCTATAGGGTGGTATCTGGCATCCTGATTCCTGTCACGTGCTGGCTCTCTCATGCTACACAACAGCTGGGACGGCTTCTGGTCTCCCAACTCCATCTCGGTGAGCAGCTTTCCTAGCTGTTTCGTCTCCGACTCTTCATACACGGACAACAGTTTCTTCTTAGCCTCCTCGTAGCGGCCAGCGCGTGTCTTGCCCATAATAATGTCACTTATTTGCTCGACGTCCGTCTGTTCGAGGTGAGCTACCAGGAGGCTGAACTTTGCTTCATCGGCAGGCTTCTGCGGGTTGACTACGGTTTCAAATTGTGCAAACCAGAGAAGTGGTTTGTCGCACCAAAACGTTGGTATGCGTAATTTTAAGGAGACGGTCGCTATTTCGTCGTTGGTTGCCATTTCAAGTGTTTGTCGGGGTCACCACTTTACCTGTTATCAGGAGGTACTCAAGTCGAATTGAATGGCTTATATTTTTAGGAGCTGGTATTTATATAGGTACATTTCGTTTTCATATTATAGGGTAGCAGACTAAAACAATAATATTGGCCCATCACAAATGAGCGGGTAGTTTTTCTATAACCACCGCGCGTCGACAACATGACGGTAGTTGTATGAATACGCGCGCGGCGTCGGCGCTCGGTCATTGATCCCAGGTGCTACAACACTATTTGTTGTACCAAAGAAATTCTGAGTAGCGTTGTTATTGATGAGAATAACCTTTCAATTTTGTGTTTCATATTCCACCCGACTATACCATAAAGCATGACGTTATGGTAGGCCGTGATATTTTAAAATTCGGTTTTACATTTACGATGATCGGTTCTAGTTTGACAATTACAAAATTAAAAAGAAATTAATGTTTGTGAAGTACCTTCGAATTTTTTTTTTCATGATATCAATACGAATATCCCTTCAGAAAATAAGCTAAAGTTAGTGATATTATTGAATAGCTATTCGGATTTCTTTGTAAATGGTTTACAAAAAACGCGTTCAAATCTTATCGTTTAAGGTCGTCCCTATCGATTGCCATTCCTTGAAGACGTCTCGTAATAAACTCGACCTGACAGGCCTAGAGTACACCGTTGGTGGGATTTTTTTTAAGCCATTTCATAGTTAGTTTTACAAAGTTCGTTTAGTTATACCATACGTTGTGAATCGATACACCTAGCGTAATTAAGGCACTAAAATCTAGCATATCTCTTTTCGGTGCTCCCAGGACCCAGCCGCGTAATAGCAAATTTTAATAGTGTGTGATTTGAAACATGTTCGACTTAGATGTTTAGGTTCAAAAACTGACCACAAGAACGAATTACGCCCGCCCGCTCACCACATTGTTACGGTCCTGGGAGTCGCCACTATTTTTTTACTTAACAAGAGGCCGCGTATTCAAAAAGATTGAAAAACATTGATTTAGAGGAGGTACAGTCAGCATTAAATTGTACTATAAACGTGTAACTAGGTCGAGCCCTTTAGAACTCTTTATAGAAAAGGTAGCAAGACCACTTAGTCTTTTGTGTGCCGATAATAGTGAAAACATTATTGACATAGAAAACGCGAGAGAGCAAGCGGCGCTGAATACGACAAAAAGTGCTAGCTATGAGAAGTTTTGATAAAAATAAGGCCAAACTGGTATAGTTTGATGTTGGCGATTTAGTTCTTATCAAAAATGAGGAACGAAATCCAGTTAAACTCGATTCAAAGTACAAAGGTCCTCATAATTTTATCGAATTGCTTAAAGGTGATCTTTAACGGGTAACAGAACATGCAAGTATGCTCTGGATCACATAAGAAGGATGCCACAAGGTCATTTCCCTAGCGAATCAGACGTGATTAGTGAAGACTTAGATGAAGAAGATGCGGGTGAAGGCCCATCGGCTCTTTCCGATTAATGTTAATTCACAATGTATGTCTGATGCCTACGACTTACCGGAGAGAAGACTCGGTAATGTGCATCCTGTTCTGGGCATATCAGTGTAAAGGACTGAGACTGCCCTTTTGGTACTGGGCTTGCCAGAGAGAAGGACTGGTACTGTCCCATGTATATAGGGTATGGCAGCGAGAAGGGCTGTTACTGATCCACTTGTTTCACAATAAATTACCAGCGAGAAGTACTGGGAATGATTTAGACTATTGTTAATACTTGGTGCATTAATATTGCAGTTTAGTTTCTTTAATTTAACCTTAAAACCTGTAGTATTCTTTCTGATGCGAGTCTATTTAGTGAGACAGATTAGATTTAGTATGAGGTCAGCTAGGCCGAGCTTAATATTGTTTACGAATGGATTTTGTTTTGTCGCCAGGTAACATAACACACGAGGACGTTTGACTTATCAGTATGGCCGTTTCGGCGAGTACGGCAATTTATCAATAACTAGCTGCGCCCAGCGGTTTTATCCGCCTAGACCGAAATAAAAGGTAGCCTATATGTTAATCTAGGCTATAAGCTACCTACATCCCAAATTTCATCCAAATCGGTCCAGCCGTTTGAGCGTGAAGAAGTAATAAACATACACTCACAAACTTTCACATTTATAATATTAGTAGGATAAGATACTAAATTGATATCATTGTACGGGGGCAGAGTTACGCCGTGACGTCACGAGCCACGTGAGTGGAATTATTGGGAGGGCCGACGGTTACGTTTTGATTACTTTTGAGTCCGATCAAAAGCTAGAGGACACTCTTATAGAAGCCATCGAGTAGTTCGGGCCCTCCCAACGGGACCGCTGGTTCACTCTACTACTGAGCAGCCAGGCAGTCGGTAACTGCAATTATAAGTACCTACTGTAAAATAGAAGTGATTGTGAGAAGTGTAAACTTTGTTTGAAACCTACGCCATGAACCCTATACCAGGAAACCCTACTGATGACGGCTGTGCCGCTAACTTATCGCACTCGCCGTTATATTTAATATTATCATCCACTCAAGTTTTAAATTCAGCCGGACTTATTCTTAGAAAGTTTCGCACAAATTGTCCACAGATATTCAAGAAGGAACCAGTTAATAGTATGTCGGCGTGAGCAAATTATTATAACGTAAAACGAAACGGAACGCTTTGTCACATCATCGTACCACTCAGTGAATCAGGCGAGTTGTGGAAGGGACCCGGCATTTATAAGACGGAGCGCCGAGCGCTGCGGTCATTCCGATTCGAGCGAGCGCCCCGTCCACAACTCTAATTGTGACACGGATCACGCCTGAATGAAATTGTCTTTAGTATAATTTTATTGTTGTTATTTTTATTATTATTTTATAATAGTTTTTTTTCTTAATAAAATAGTTTGCACTTAAAATCAGTTTTATTTATAAACAATGGCGAATGACGACTCCCAACACAACATGGACCCCGTAAGAAGTCGGTCTCCTTCACCAATCATCCAGTCAGGCTTCACTCGAGCCGAAATCAGAAGTGGGATCGACCAAGGCGTATCTTCGCTCCCGTCCGCCCTCAATGATGGAGGAACAGATGGCTCTTGCTCAAATCAGATGCTGTCCACGCTAGCCAATATTCTGAAAAGCCTGTCACGACAGCAGCAAGCAAGTATGCAAACTAATCACGAGTTTTTAGCAGGGTTGATAAATCGGACTGTAGCTCCGACGCGAAGACCAAGATTATGCGACATCTATATTGCACCCTACAATCCAGATGGTGATGTTCCAATTCGAGACTGGTGCGAACACGTTGATCGAGCCAAAACACACTGGGAGTTGGCTGACTACGAGGTTTGTACTAAGATACTCGTAGCTGGTCTATTGCAAGGACGAGCCAAGACTATTGGTGATGCGTGGCTTGTAAAATCACCTGTATGGAGTGAGATGCGTGACGCATTAATACAAACGTTCTGTTAGAATGGAAAAGTCCCGAACCTTTTTAAAAAGATTTATTTAACTTCCTAAAATAAAGGTCAATACATAGTTTAATTATTTTGGATATTTTGGGGAAAACTCGGTATACGTCCCAACTCAATGAATGCGAAATCCGAACTGCCTGGGAAGCGATGGGCAGTCATGTTCTAGAAGAGCTAATGCTGACTAAGCATCAGTGTCAGCATTTATCTATACAAAGTAGGGATGTAACAACCCCCCCAACAAGATGAAACTTACATATTTTTTTAATTAAGTTTCAGGGAGATATGCGAAGTCTTGGGGCTGGAATTTCTTCTAGTTCCTGAACTTCATCTGTTAAACTATTTGACTCTGTTTTAGTTTTGAAATTTGGACATTTACCGAATTTTTTACAAAGTTTATAAAATATACAAATTAAAAGTAGAATAACTATACAATAGGTAATAATCGGATAATGGGATTCGTATTGTAATAATGGGCCAGGTTCGTTAATAATTTTGTCAATATCTGACATTAATTGGTGATTTGAAACAGTTACAAGTTTTTCTAAGTGTATATCATTTAACTTCAAAGGTTTTAATTTTGATTTAATTAACATAAACTTATCTTTGTCACAACAAGGGTCACTGATAAGATTGAAATCAGAAATGATAGGTTTAATAACGGTACTATAATAGGGTTTAGCCAAAAGTTTCCTGTCTTTACAGTAAGCTTTACCTTCTGGTTCTAGACTGATTACACCAGTACCTAATAATTTGTATTCTGTTATCTGAGAATTACATTCAAGGGTAAGTTTGTTGGTTCTGACTTGACAAATAACCATTTATTGTTTTTTAATTCTTGCCAAATATCTATGCTTCCATGAACTAATTTGGTTTCACATTGATTGGGTAATTTATCAACAATTTTACATAACATTTCCGTTTCACAAATACTCGTAGGCATATTTTGAACTGAGTATATTTCGAGATTAATACATATATAAATCTGATTGATAGTTTTTACACATTTACTTAACTCCTGAAGGCATACATAGGTTAATTTATTTTTGCTTAAAGCTAAATGATAACAATGGGGTATGATCATAGCATAGGAATAAGGTTGATCCACATCATGTGGAATAGGTACAGAGATAGGTTTATATAACATGTATTCTGACTTATGTACTAAGGGAATCTTAATGACAAACACTACTTTACTATTTATAAAATAACACGATAATTGGGCTAAATTGATTAGCGTATGGATACTATCTAAACTTAAGCTAATAGGTAGTTCACTATTCTTACTTAAGTCCTTAACACTACGGATCAACTCTTCATACAGCTGTTTAGGGGTTAGTACAGAGGGGTGTATAGAGTGACCTTTAGTAAACATTATAGCGTTAATAATATCATCAAGTCTAAATGATAGGGTCAGTAAACTAGAAAACAATTCATTATAGATTTCATTCATTTTAGATTCTATATATAATTCTTTAGGTATATTAGATACATTATTTAATACGGCTGATAAATTTTCGATAGCATTGCCTAATCGAGCTTCATTAATTTTGATTGTTTTAATTGTTTCATTATAATTTTGTAATGCTGTGTTAGTCATCAAAATGTTATCTTTCAGGAGAGATGAAAGTTTCTTATCATTATTTTCTAGGTGTTTAATTGCGGAATTATATTTGATTGAGTCGTCTTCATCCATTGTGCCAATTACTTGTTTGAAAAAGGAACCGATACCAGCAAACCACGCAGATCTCTTATCTCTATCGGGAATAAGGTGAAATATAGCACTATAATCCTTTAAAATACTGTCAAGGCGAGATGTTAAAGGTTGGAGAATGTTATGGCATTTTGAGACACTTAATTCGTTCTGTTGGCAAAGGAATCTAGCAGTACCTAAGGCAGACTTAATATTTTCTACATGAGGTTGTATATAACCAATATCAATCGGGACTAATATGTGAAGGTAATTGTTTGAGATTCTCAAAGTTCCCACAGGGTCAAAATAGATTCCAGTACTTTCTTTTATGGGTTCTATAACATCGGCTGAGATAACGGAGATGCACGCCGAGATGATCCTGAAATAATATTCTAAGTTATGAAACTAATCTACATAGCTAAATATAACAATAAAACTAATCATTTGTTTCAGCAAGTTTGACTTCATCATAATGATGTTTCACGTGCCGACGGTTTATCAGTAAGGTAAGTGTGTTATTTCCATTTACTTTAATTACTTTATAGGGACCTTTCCAAATGGGTGATAAAGCTTTACGGAGTCGTAAGTGATTTTTCACGTATACCATATCACCTGCTTTATACTTTACTGGTTTGGTATGTTTATCATAATAAGTTTTGGAAGTGATTTTAGATTTAAGAATGTTTTCTATAGCTTTCTCCCTGGAAAATCGTAGACGTTGTTGTAAGATCCTAACGTAATTATTATATAATAGTAAATATTATTATATGTAGATTCTAAGGCGGAGTCATAAATAGATGAGGGTATAAATGCTTTATGGCCGAATACTAGCTCATAAGGGGTGAAATTTGTAGTACTATGAACTGTTGTATGGCATGAGTGTAAACGTATCTAGGCCAATTAGTTTGATTTTCGTCTACAAAAGATTTATGGTATTCCTTTAAAGTTGAGTGACTCCTTTCAAGGGCTCCCTGTGTTTGCGGGTGATAAGGGGTAGACCAGAGTTGTTTGATTTTTAAAAAACTGCAAGTTTGCTTAAATAGTTCGGCCGTAAAATTCGTGCCTTGGTCAGTTAGGATTGTTCTTGGAATACCAAATTGTGCGACAAAATGAATCAGACATTCAGAGGTTTCTTCTGTGGTTGCGTTGCGGATAGGATAAGCAGCTGAGTATTTATTCAAGTCATCTTGCAATGTAAGAATAAATTTTAATTTAGCATCACCTACTTCAGGAAGGGGACCTACGATGTCTAATGCAACGCGCTCAAACGGTCGTGTCGACGTAGTAGTGATCTGCATCGGTGCACGGTTAGTTTGACGTAGAGCTTTGTTAGCTTGACAGGATGCACATTTACGGACATAATTATCAATGTCACTGCGCATATTTCGCCAGTAATATTTTTCTTGAATTCTTTTTAACATTCTGTTAGAGCCTAAGTGACCTGAAATAGGGATATCATGGTTTTCACGCATAATTTTAGCAATTTCACTCATATTCGGATACATTATAATATTTTTGTAAATGTTAATGGTTATCTTTGTATTATGAAATAGGTACATGATTATATATCTTTATGAAACTATGACTATCAAATGGATTTCTGAAATCAGTTATACTAAACTCAGTTATGTTTACAGATAAAAGATAGTTCTTTAAACTTTTCAGGCTTTTGAAAATATTCTCATACGTAGTTGTTTCATAATGATACACTTTAAAGAATAAGAAGTAATAAAAGGTATCCTCTTTTTCAGATACGAGTATCAAGAATGAATATAGAGTTCTTTCCACTGCAAGGAATTCCTTACTTTCGGTTATATTACCTATAATTTCAGGTACATAACGGTTTGACTCATCCAAGTTAATTGAGGTAGGTATAACAATATGTTTTGATTTAGTCTTTAAAAGATTTTCGTTATATTCAAGAATTTTAGTATCAAAGGTCACTAGTTTGTTATTTATAGTTTTCAGGCATTTGGAATAAGTATCATTATCATCATCAATGACTTCATTGGACTGTGGGGTAGGTATATTAAAGTCATCAGGGAGTTCAAAGTTTTCCGGGAGGACAAAATCATCAGGTAAGTCTAAGGTTTCAGGATTTGATTGCGGCGAGGACTGTAGAGGAGGGGCATCATCGGTAGGTATTTGGTCAGGGTTTATGGAGACATTTTCAGGATTAGGTATTGGATGGTCATCAGGTAGTGTATTACTTGTTTGAGCTTCTTTTATGTCTCGTAAAGGATTTATTGGATATCGCGAAAGAGCATCGGCATTAGTATTTGTCTTACCTTTTCTATATTGAATTTCATAGTTATACTCTTCTAGCTTAAGGCGCCAACGGATTAATCGAGATCCAGGGTCCTTGCAGTTAAAGAGCCAGTTTAGAGGTTTATGGTCTGTTAATATTGTAAACTGACGGCCGAAAAGGTAAGGACGAAATGTTTTAGTTCCATACACAATAGCCAAACATTCTTTCTCAGTGACACTATAATTACATTCCGCTTTATTAAGAGCCCTCGATGCGAATGCGATTGGTTGATCATTACCAATTGTACCTTGGGATAATATCGCCGAAATGGCGTAGTTTGATGCGTCACAAGTTAAAATAAAAGGTTTAGTTTCAATTCAATTTTCAAATATCTTTACTTAACATAAGATCTACAAAATGCACTTACCTAAGATACATTAACACATAAAAACTGGAAACACTTTATGAGGCTAGCGATTCACCTTTCAAAGTCTACAAGAGATTGTTTTCATTAATCTGATTACAACATAAAACTCGCAATAACATAGAAAAAAACAATCAAGTTAACGCAAATTATTTAGTAATTTATAATTTTGCTTTTTACATGTGGGTAACTGATCGCACGGTGTACTGTACCAGTTAGTAGTAGCCGTGCGACCAGCCAAAGATCAGCGGACAGAGCTTCCCTGCCACCTGCGCTCCCGTGCTACTATGGCCGGAGCCGGGGCGGCAGCGAGCCTCTCGGGGGTCAAGCCGCTGGTCGCTCGCACCTCAGTTGGTGGGAATAAGACATAGTGATGCGGTAGGCGGTAAGTGCCGTATCTATCGATATATGGTAATTTATCTAACGTTGATGAACATAGATTTGAAATTAAGGGGTTAGTTGTATTCGTTTTGTTCTTATTATAAAATCTTGATGATATTTTTATTATGTAATTGAAGAGTAGAGGAAGTTTAATTTGCTTATGTAATTTTTTTAAGTTTGTTTTAAATTTAGTTTTATAAGAGATTTTTAAAGCTTTATTTTGTATAACTTGCAGCAGTTGATGATTAGAGAGACACGTGCTACTCCAAACAGGACAGGCGTACGTTATACACGGGCGGATTAGTGTAGTATAGATCCTTAATTTAGTGCTGCTACTTAATTTGGATTTTCGATTTAGTATAGGGTTTAAGGCGCCAAGTGCTTGGGCGCCCTTCACACGTAAATAAGAAATATGTTTGGACCAATTAAGTCGACTATCCATATTTATTCCAAGATAACGCACACAAGTTTTCCACGGTACCGTATGACCTGCAATTTTTAAAGTTTTTATAGGGGAGTGCCTAGCACGAGAGAAAAGTATTGCTTCCGTCTTACCCTCATTTATTTTGAGTTTCCATTTCTTGAAATAGTCAAGAAGTAAGTCGATAGAGTATTGTAGGCGACCTATGATCAAATCCGTATCATCCGAAGAGGTATACGAAGCAGTATCGTCAGCAAAGCAAGCCAATTTTGTTCGAGGTTGGATAGGGATATCATTTAGGAATAGGAGAAATAAATAGGGCCCAACAATCGAGCCTTGCGGAACGCCAGCCAGGATGTTTTGGGGTAATGAAGTGGATTCCCCGATGTAAACCTGGAATTTTCGATCCGCAAGGTACGATTGAATAAGTTTAATGAGAGGCATGGGCACCCCCAGAGTGAGTAACTTGTGTAACAGGCCTTCGTGCCAGACGGTATCAAAAGCTTTTTCGATATCCAGCAGGAACATACCGGTGGATTGCCTGAGATTTAAGTGATGGGATATGTGTTCAGTCACCCTGGCTAGCTGTTGAGTAGTCGAGTGAGTGGCACGAAACCCAAACTGCTCCTGGATCAGAAACTGCTCAGTGGCACTTAATAGTCTAGTATATATTACAGACTCAAAAAGTTTGCCAACGGAGGGTAACAGGCTTATCGGACGGTAATTTACAGGTAAGGTACTATTTTTCCCGGGTTTCTTAAGTGGTATTATTTTAGCTTTTTTCCAGATGTTCGGAAAATAGCCTAGACTAAAACAACCATTGAAAATTTTAGTAACGTAAACTATCGCTTTCTGTGGCAAGTTCTTCAAGAGCAAGTTGTGGATCCCGTCATGACTAGCAGATTTTCGGGTTTTAAGCTTTGTCAATCTTTTACGAATCTCAAATGGCTTTACAGGCTTTATAAAATCGGAAGTGAAGTTATAATTATTTATTACTGACATGGAATTTGATACCTCTTCTTGGAGTACAGGGTCGCAAGCCCAGTTTGTGGTAAGGCTCATGTTGGCGCTAAACGCATTTGCTAAGGCGTTACATTGCTCAGTTGTGCTAGCTGTTAGTGACCCATCTGACATTTTAAGGGGGGGTATATTAGAAGATCTAGGCTTGAGGGATTTAGTCAGTCGCCAGATATCTTGGCTGGGGTTGTCAACCTTAGCCAGTTTAAAATTCCATACGTTGTCGAGATAATTTTGAATATTTAAATTTATGTACGTTTGAAGCATGTTTATGTAACTACGGTTGAGTCTTCTAAGGTAACCACTGGGCAGTCTCTGCTCAATACGACGCAAATAGTTTTTGTAGCGGATTAAACCTTTAACGTACCGAGGAAGTTTGGTAGGGGTTTCGCTAAATATAGCAGTCGTAGAAGGTATGGAGGAGTCTCTAGCATCGATAATACATTGTTGCAAATGAACAATAGCAGAATCAATTTCTTGTTCAGTTTTGAAAGTCTTAGAACTAAGCATAATGTTTTTATTGAGGTGGAAACGATACTTACTCCAATTTGCGCAGTTAAATTTAAAGTGCCGAGTTTTGGCCTTGCGACACAATGTACCTCCAATGGTAAAGAATAAGGGGTAATGGTTAGATGATAAGGCTATTATCGTTTCGACTTCACTCACATAGTTTACATTCAAAGACAGCACCAGGTCGGGGCTCGTTGGTCTGCGATTGGGGCAGTAATTGACTTGAGTAGGTAAACTAGGACTGTGTATAACGTAGTCGGATTCGAGCATGTGGTTAAAAAGAGTTCTGCCTCGCGTGTTTGTGTAACTGCTGAGCCAGTGTGAGTGGTTGGCATTAAAGTCTCCCATGATGATAACATGGGAACCCAAGCCAAACAGTAACTCAAGGTCATACCGAAGCATTGGTAGGTTGGGTGACTGGTAAATGGATAATACAATATGTTCGACCCCTGATATTTTAACAGCTATACCGACAGTTTCAATGTTAATAGTGTTAGGATCAGTTAGAACCGAATGATCTAGATCATTTCTTACAAGCAAAGCAACTCCCTGCCCGCGGCCAGAGTGATGTTTATCTTGGCGGTAGCAGGTGAAACCAGGTGTGTTTAAAGATAAGTTTGAGGTTAGTCTAGTTTCGCAAATACCAATAATATCGACAGACAAAACGCTCACCGCCAAATCAAGTAGTTCATTCATCTTTACACGTACTCCATCGGAGTTCCAGGATAATAGGCGGAGTTCAGCGAAATTAAACATATTTACCAAGATGAGTGAGTACAAGCATGACCTTATCCAACCAGGACGTGCAAGCAGCAAATTGGGATTTAATATTTCTTAATGCTAGTAATATTTCGAACATATCTTTTGTGGTCTCATCATTGAGCTCAGTCGTAAGATGATCAATCGGAGTTTGAGTTATTACCGGCGCCACGTTGGTAGTTCCTACAGTAGGCCACGTTGGTGCTGACTGAAACATCATACTTGGAGGAATCGCCGAAGGCAATGATTTCGGAGGCATCATTGAAGGTACGGGTTTACGCTCTACAGCCTTCTTCTTCTCGATACTTTCTAGATACGCCATTCGTATACTGCACTTTTTGTAGTTTGCTGGGTGAGCTTCATTGCAATTACAGCAATGAGCAGGCTTGGCTCGGTCAGTCTTGGTACAATCAGCAGTTGCATGAGGAGCAACACACTTCACGCAGCGAGGGGGCTTGTTGCAGTTGAGTTATGCATGGCCGAACTCTTGGCAGCGAAAGCATTGCGTGCCATGAGAACGGTTTGGCTTGAATCTGTGAATGGTTATCACACAGCTACACAGGTACTTTATTTGCCGAAACTTCGTTATATCAGCTCCTGCTTGTAATTGCACTAGAAAGGGAGGACAGGGATTGACCAACCCATTGCGCGATTTGAGGGGTTTCACTGAAGCTCCAGCGAAGCCAAGTTTTTCTAGCTCCTCAGGTAGTTCTTCCTCAACATAAGCCGGGAGACCATGAATTACCGACTTAGGTACTTTTTCGTCCTTTCGGGTGAAGGTTATAAATGAGGCATTCTGACGACGCAGACCATCTTTAACCGCCTTGTGGCCATCAGGGGTGTGGCATAAAATGGCTACCTTGCCTCCATTTCTGTATTGGAGGTGATAACATTTAGTTAGTTGCGCTATTTTTTCTTTTAGAGCTTCATGGGTCCAGTCACTCTTCATATCCAGGATAATAGGTGGAATATGACCGGTCTTCTTGACTCTAGCGGTAGCTTTCAGGTATAGTTCATTACCAGAAGTTTTGGCGATTCCATCTACTGGGAGGTCTTGAAATTTGTTCTGCGTTGAAATGTCTCGGGTACTATCGAACTTTGCGTGCTTGGCAACAGCTGGCCACTTTGGCGTACGCCAATCATCCACGTTTTCGGTTGCTGGTCTCTTAGAGTTGAGACTACCACTTGAGTCCGATCGTTGCAGGTACCTTTCCATTATTACCAGGAAGTATCTTTTTCGTACATTTTACCGACAATTTTTAAATCGACTCTTGGAATCACTATTCAGAGTTGGGTAAGAACGAGAGCTAATTAGTGCGAGCGTGCACACGAGACAGGCGCGAGACGCTAACTGAAAAAAGGTTTAGTAAAATCGGGGTAAATAAGGACTGGTGCAGTTACCAATTTTCCTTTTAATTGTTCAAATGCTAATTGTTGATTATTGGTCCAGTTAAAAGGAATATCCTTCTTTAGAAGCGTAGTGAGGGATTTAGCGTATTTTGAGAATTCGGGTATAAATCTCCGATAGTAAGATGAGACTAGACCTAAGAATGATTTTATATATTTAGCGCATTTTGGTACAGGAAAATCTACGACAGCTTTTACTTTGTTAGGATTAGGTCTAACACCTTCACCACTTATTATATGGCCTAAGTAGGCAACTTCTTTTCGCAAGAACTCGCATTTGTCGGGCTGAAGTTTAAGGCGGAATTTCCTCAAATTTTCGAAGACAAGATTTAGTTTTTTGATATGTGAAGATAAATCATATGAATATATAACAATATCGTCTAAATAGACAAAGTAATGTATACCCTGTAGTTCGGACAGAACTGTGTTCATTGTTCTCTGGAAAGTTGCGGGTGCGTTTTTTAAGCCAATCGGCATCCGTCTAAATTCAAAGTGTCCTTGGGGTACACTGAATGCAGTTTTTGGTGCGTCCTCTGGGGACATTCTTATTTGATGAAAACCGGAAGCTAGATCCAGAGTTGTAAAATATTTACTTTGTCCTAATTGGTCTAGGATTTCATTAATTTGGGGAATCGGGTAATTTTCACCAATAGTAATATCGTTTAATTTTCGATAATCTATTACTATTCTCCACCTTTTTGTCCCAGTGGAGTCATCTTTTTTGGGTACTATCCAAATAGGGGATGACCATGGGGATTTTGAAGGTTTAATGATTTGTTGATCCAACATTTTCTTTATTTGAGACTTAACTTCTTCTTTGTGAACTTCTGGGATTCGATACGATTTAACATTAATGGGCTGTGCGGAATTAGTTTTGATTTTATGTTGAATTACATCTGTACAGGACAGTTGATCTCCTGGTAGATAAAATATATCAGAGTACTGGTCACAAATTTCACTAAGATAATGTAACTCTTCCTGATTCAAATGAGATGTTCTCAGAAGTTCAGATAATTATCGGGATCTTTCAAGGCTACTAGCTAATCTATTATGTTGCATTAGATTACATTGAGTATGGTCAAATGGATTTAAGGTAAGCATAAGGTTAGCACCTAAGTGGACTGGTTTTTCCGATACATTGACAATTGTCAGGTTAATTCTATTATTATTTTTTACTTTAACGATGCAATTTGATATATGAAGGGAATCGGAAATGTGTTGATCTAGTATCATTCCCTCTTTCAATTCAGGGTTTTTCACTGAACACTCTATTACTGTTTCGGTACGAGGTTCAAGGAGATATGATGGTTCATCGAAGGATAATGGAATATTATGATTGTTTATTTCTAAGGAGTCCGTCTGGTAGTTAATCCGACACTTATGTTGTATGAACAGGTCGCTACCTATCACACCATCGTAAGGTAAGTTTATGTTTTCAAATACTTGGAAAGGATGGGTTAAATTTACATTTTCATTGAACTGTAGTTGTAGTTTAAAACTTCCTATACTCTTGATGGTTTCATTTTTGGAATCAATGCCTTTGATTGCAACGACACTATCTTCTAATTGCAAAGAACTTGTTATACTTTTCTTTTTCAGGCAACAGAGTGACGCTCCAGAATCTATCAAGAAGGCGAGTGGATTTTTATTTACAATTGTTTGTAGTTTAATGTAAGGTAAGAACCTTTTTTGGGTAAGGATATCATATATTTTAGGTTCTTTTTCGGATTTACAGTTGGATTGTAGTTTTAGACCTTCCTTGTGGGGCTGGTTACCCTGTCCATTGGTCTTAGTATTGAAAGGACTCAGACCTTCCTTATGGGGCTGGTTACCCAGCGGCGTGGTCCTACCTTTGGACAGACCGTGATTTTGGGGCTGATTACCCTGTCCATTGGTCTTAGTAGTAGTGGGTGTTGTATCGGCTTGAGTGAAAGGGCTTTGCCCCGTGCGATACTTAAACGGGACATTAACTAGTTTAAATTGGTATCATTGATGGATTTGTCTACTTCATCTCTATCCTCTTCTTCACAATCATCAGTGAAGTTTACGCGAGGTTTAAATGGTTGAGGACCATTCGCAAATCTTTTATTGTTGAATTCACGAAGTTTACAATTTTCAAGAATGTGTCCTGTCTTTTTACAGTACCTACAGAAAAGAGAATCATTGTTAGAGGTATTGGGTTGACTGGAATTGTTACTTTTAATGAAAACCTTTGATGGAGGTTTGCTATTAGTTTAATTTTTTTTATTAACGGATTCTGTGGTTTTTTGCCTGTTGAAATTGCGATAGGAGAACTGTTGTATTTTCTCTTCAGATATCGCAGCATTAATAGCTTCGTTCAAGGTCTTATAATCTCTACATCTCACAATATTAGCGATTCTAGGGGTTAATCCCAATATAAATGTATGGAGAGCGAGGTCTTCCATAGCGGCTAATCTGCCCGGAAGTTCGGTTTTCCTTGAATTTGAAACAGTAATTTGTTGTGGTTTCTACTCTCAAAGAAAATTGGCTAACGGGTTCTTGGTTTTCTTGCCTACAATCCTGCAAGTCAGTGAGCAGGTGAGCATAGTGTTTACGTTCACCGAACTGATTTTTCAAAAATTCTTTAAGGGATGGCCATGATTCAAAATCTTTAATAGAGCAGGCAGTCTCTGCCTTGCCATCTAGTTGACTTAATACGTATTTGAATACGACGTCTTCCTGTTGAGAAGACGCCAAGTATATTGCGCTATCGCAGTTCCTTAGGAAAGCTGCTAGCTTGTCTCTATCGCCATTAAATGGTTTAATAAATTTTAGCACAACACTTAATAAGATTTCCTCATCATTTTTTAATTCTCTAAGGTCTTTTTTGATTCAGATTTCGACATATTTGTTTTATAAATTATTAGGGAATACCAAAACTACACACCTCTGCTTAACCCTTTAGGAAGTACCGTCGTGATGTTATGTTACTGGTATGGACTTATAAAAACGTTTGATTAAATAACTTCCCGAGAATTATGTGGGCGTCGGATGTGTAAGTTATGCACAACTTTTACGCACAGTACACTCAAATATCACTGGATAGAATAATTTGGACTTACAGGAACAGCTCGTAGGAATTCTTCATTCTGGATCGGCTAGACTACGTCTACTTTAGACGTATAGATGAGGAGCTGACGGCTGCCGTCAGGTCGGCGCTGGATACAATATGGCTTGGGTGCAGCAAGTGCTACCCAACTGCCAAATACCACTTACTGCGCAGTGGACCCGGAGCGGCGATATACAGCTTTGGACCAGGTCGAATTATCGACCTTCGATGTGATGGATGAGTTCGGATTGGGGTGCTTATTAGGCGACACAGTCACTGGGCACTTTTTAGGATCACACACACACCAAATTTTATTTCCGGCGACGTATTACCGTTTTGAAGGACACTGGGGATGTCTTATCCCACCACTGCCACCAAATGTTAGAATGGAAAAGTCCCGAACCTTTTTAAAAAGATTTATTTAACTTCCTAAAATAAAGGTCAATACATAGTTTAATTATTTTGGATATTTTGGGGAAAACTCGGTATACGTCCCAACTCAATGAATGCCAAATCCGAACTGCCTGGGAAGCGATGGGCAGTCATGTTCTAGAAGAGCTAATGCTGACTAAGCATCAGTGTCAGCATTTATCTATACAAAGTAGGGATGTAACAGTTCGAACCTGAAGCACGTTAATCCAATGATATTCTTAAGTTGCGAAACTTCAAATTTGATATGTCGAATCCAGCAGAATCAATAACCAAAGCCTGGCATATTTGGAAACGTGTAGTAAGTGGCAATAAAGACACTCACGCTGTGGAAGCCGTTATTGGCTGCATGGATAATGAGTATCTTCGCTTACAATTGCTGTCTAGTAAATGCACAACTGTCCCGGAATTGATTTCTGTTGCAGCCACAATCAGGCCACAAGACCCACGTCAGGGCGAACCGCCTGCCAAACGCCCCAGGCTTAGGAACAATCGAGAAGAATCGATAGTATGCTTCCAGTGTGGCAAGACTGGGCATGTTCGAGCAAATTGCAACAAAGGAAATGATAAAGTAAACGACCCAAAGCCATTACTGAGCGAAACCACCAGTAAAGAGTCTGCGATTCAAACGGAACGCCCGAAGCTCAAATGCAATTATTGCCACAAAATTGGCCACGTTGAAGATAAATGTTTTAAGAAGATGAACGACGCAGCTGAAAGAGTCAATCTAGCACAAGAACATGACGAAATACTTACCCCAATGGCCGTTTGCTTTGGTAACCGTGAAGTTACAGCATTATATGACAGCGGGGCAGCTCGTTCTTTGATAAGACGATCGATAAGCTGTTCCCTACCAGGTAAACGCGAAGATTGTTCTTTGCTGTTGAAGGGCATTGGAAGCAGTAGTGTGCCAATTTTATCCTGCCAACAAATCAACACGATTTGCAAGATAAATAGTGTTTTCGTTGAAATTACGTTTTACATTGTGGAAGATCACGAAACACCATGTGATCTTATAATTGGAGCTGAAATCGTAAAAGGCACTGGCTTGAATGTCCTAGTTCCTGAAAAAAGCGCTAAAATAATGAGGACCTCGCCTATTTCAACCATTCAAGCTACTGAGGAGACTTTAGTTAATCTGGACACCGATTTGACTAATGTAGAGGAAATACGTGAGTTGAAACATTTATTATTAAAATACAATGCTTCTTTTGTTACTGGGATTCCTAAAACTAAAGTTACAACTGGAAACCTGGATATTCAACTTAAAGATCCATCTAAAATAGTATCAAGAAGGCCCTACAGAATGGCACCCATAGAGAGACAAAAGTTAAAGGCCATTGTCAACGAATTAATTGCTAACGGGATTGTATGCGAAAGTACTTCAGATTATGCGAGCCCCGTTATTCTGGTAAAGAAGAAAAACGGAGAAGATAGAATGAATGAATGAATGATGTTGATGTTGATGTTTGAATGTGTACTGACTACCGGGAACTAAACAAAAACACAATTCCCATCAAGTTCCCACTCCCCATTATTTCAGACCAAATTGATAGGCTATCGAGAGCTACTTATTTTATTTGCCTCGATATGGCCCAGGGCTTCTATCAAATCCCTATTAATGAGGCCTCAATATCAAAGACGGCTTTCATAACTCCCGATGGTCTGTATGAATATATCAGAATGCCATTTGGATTAATGAATGCCCCGGCAGTATTTCAACGCGCAATAATGACAGCATTACGACCCTTGCTCGAAGACATCCTCATTTATATGGATGATTTGCTTATTAAATGTGAAAAGTTCTCTGAAGGATTAAAAATACTGGACAAGGTTTTAGACGCATTAACCAAAGCTGGATTTACATTGAATGCTAAGAAGTGCTCTTTCTTCAAAACGTCCATTGAATATTGTAGGGACCTGGAACAGCTTCTCCTAGTGCTAGGTCCCTGGAGATTCCTTTTAGGTTCCTGGGGGTTTGTTTTACTCGCTAGCGGTGCGAGAGTGTGGTGAATAAGAGTGACTGCCTATGTGTGTTGTGTTATAAAAGAAAGAGAACTGAAATACTAATACGTTATATTGAATAATCAAATTATTTACAAGTGCCCTCTTCGAGCGGGCTAGGAGAAGTCTACCTAAAAACTAAAATCTTCTTTTATTATAAATTCACAATTGGCGTTCCAAGAGTTTCTAGAAAGTTCCAAACTTCTAACGTGCCAGTCTTCACCATAAGGTTGCCAACATAAGGTCGTCACATGAGCTACGCCCCTACGAATAGAAGCGCAGACGCTAGTAAGTCTTCTATTCAACTAAATATTTGAAAAGCCGATTGAGGCCTACCTAAACCTACTGCGAAGGCCCTACCTATGAGAGGTACATGTCGCAGCAGAGTCCACCTATGGATAGCCAAAAATGAACCCCGAGTAAAGTGGTCTTCTTTCTTATTATTAATTAAGCCATTCGGCGCACCACATATCCCGGCAATGCACATGGCTTCAGTGAGGTAAAAACCTCTCTAAAAAGCCACACTGCTCTGCTAAATTTTCTGACCTAAGATGCTCTAGTTAGCATCTACCCAGAAGGGGTTTACAAAAAATAAAATTCAAAACTGTAATAATTTTAACTCCATTGGACGTTTATGAAGACCAGGAGAAAAAACGACCACTGTTATGAACACCTACTCACTGTTCCTGAACTTCCCCCAAAGTGCTCCATAAATATAACTTGACGTATACTCTCTAAATGAATAATACATAAAAATTGTCACGGGCTCGGTCACACCATACAGAATCAACTCGATCCCACTTTGCGAAGGCATTATACCCCATAAACAAAGCTGGTATAAACCGACAAAAAACCCAGACACATCTTTCCCTAGGAGAGAGGATCGCAATTCCCTCTACCTCCTAACCGTAGTAACATCTTTATTAAAATCGCACTCTGGAGAAACTCATACCTATTTCTCACTAATAATCGCCTAACAAATTTTCATAGTATGTGGTCATATCTCCCATCAGTCTTCAGTCACGTCCGTGCAGCTCATCATATCGATTACATGAAACACACAAAAACACAACGATTAATATCACATAAAAAACAAAACAAATGAGAACCTCCTACTTTTGAAGTCGGTTAAAATTTAAACTTTTACTATATTGTCAACCGTACTATCGTTGACGTACCAGATATCTGACAATTATTTGTCATGTCAAATGGCATCTGACACCACTGTCTATTCTCTAAAAATCTTTTTTAAAAATAAAATAATTATCAAAAAACAATTTATAATTTTTTTCTTAAATTTCCAAAACTTATATTTATTTACAGAATATTGCTTTAATAAATAGTTTACAAGCAATTCCTGACCTCTTTCGCATATTTTTATTTTTATCGAAAAATTTGGGTCATCGTAATTACTATGTCCATACCTTATATTTATGGTCGAAAACTTGTTTGTCACGTTGCTATGACAATACACGTCAGCTAGAATAAATAACATTGATACAAAAATAATTTTATGTTTAGCAAAGAGATGGAAATTATTCCTCTTCATATAATACGGGAGGGCCCATATCTCCTCCTCCAGCCTATTCTGTGAAAAATGCTGTTCTGCTTGTTGTGAAATGTTGTGATGTTGTGAAGTGATATTTATGATGCAGTTTTCATCCCGATAGATATCCGCTGGACCATCACCTATTGGAACAATAATAGCAGGATTTTGCATGACTTCCACTGGCACGCACAGCTCTTTGGACTCCACCGCCATTTCGAAGCTCTCCTGCTCACATACATCAGCAGAAACATACTCAACTTGAACAAAATCATCGTTACAAGAACCCTGTGTCTCCGACGGAACTTCCACCTCACAGCTTTCCATGTCGACGACATCAGCCGAAACAACTCCCAAACAAATAAAATTTTCATTCGACTCGTGCTCGCCAAATGTTTCTTTTACTACAATTATCTCTTGTTTCTCTGAAATATTATTACTAGGAATAATTGTAAATAACCGAAACATTTGGCGAGCACGAGTCCTACCCGGCGCCTCCACCACTTGTAGGGACCTGGAACAGCTTCTCCTAGTGCTAGGTCCCTGGAGATTCCTTTTAGGTTCCTGGGGGTTTGTTTTACTCGCTAGCGGTGCGAGAGTGTGGTGAATAAGAGTGACTGCCTATGTGTGTTGTGTTATAAAAGAAAGAGAACTGAAATACTAATACGTTATATTGAATAATCAAATTATTTACAAGTGCCCTCTTCGAGCGGGCTAGGAGAAGTCTACCTAAAAACTAAAATCTTCTTTTATTATAAATTCACAATTGGCGTTCCAAGAGTTTCTAGAAAGTTCCAAACTTCTAACGTGCCAGTCTTCACCATAAGGTTGCCAACATAAGGTCGTCACAATATCTTGGAAACTTGATCTCCAATGGCACTGTTCGTCCAAGTCCAACAAAGGTAGAAGCTCTTGAGAAGGCGCCAGTGCCTACGAATGTAAAACAAGTACGACAGTTCTGTGGACTAGCAGGCTACTTTAGGCGCTTCATACCATCTTTTTCAGAACGTATGATTCCTTTGTATAACCTGACCAAAAAGGACGCGAAGTTTACATGGACACCAGAATGTGAAAATGTTAGACTTGATATTATTCGTAGACTTACATCGGCACCAGTTCTTACCATATTTCAAGATGGGTTAGCAATCGAGCTCCATACAGATGCAAGTAGCTCGGGATTTGGTGCTGTCTTCATTCTAATAAAAAATGACCGCCAACATGTTGTGGCATACATGAGCATGAGAACTACAGAACCAGAAAGTCACTATCACAGCTACGAGCTTGAGACCCTGGCTATAGTCCGAGCCATTAAACATTTTAGGCAATATCTTTATGGCAGAACATTTACCATTGTCACAGACTGCAACGCCATAAAATCGTCGTCTCACAAACATGAACTTCTACCAAGGATACACAGATGGTGGTCATTTTTGCAAAACTATAGCTGTAAAATAGAATACCGCCAAGGAAACCGTATGAAACATGCAGATTACTTCAGCCGAAACCCTGTGGCGTGTATTAATCTAACCCAGAATATAGATACCTGGCTCAAGATTGAACAGAGACGTCACAAAGAGTTGGCTGATCTTATAAAAAGGTTGGAGCACGGTGAAAAAATTAATGATTATCGCATTTTTGACCAAGTTCTAGAACGTCAACACCATGAGGATGAGCCAGGATGCAAGAAGTGGAAAAAAGTAATTCCAAAATCCTACCAATGGAGCATTATTAATGCATACCACACTGCACTTAAACACTTCGGGTGGGAGAAGACACTCTCCAAAATACGTGAAACGTACTGGTTTCCTGAAATGAGCACAACAGTGAGGCGATTCATCGACAACTGCGTCATTTGCAAAACAAGTAAGGGAACCTCAGGCGCTAAACAGGTACAAATGTATCCCATAGAGAAGAAACCAGTTCCTTTTGATACCATTCATATTGATATGACTGGCCACCTTACAAAACGAAACAATAAGCACGAATATGTTGTCGTTATTGTTGACGCTTATACAAAGTTTGTGACTTTAACTTATGCGACAAACAAAACTGCAAGTTCTATGCTTAAGGGTACACTAGTCGGCCGCACGAACTATTTGGTGGGCGGGGTTAAAATGCATGCTATCTCATCCGACACCACGTGCGAGAGAGATAGACGCTGTGATGAGCAGTAAGAAGCTAGTGCGCGTACACATACACACTCCTAACGCTGAGTGACGCATACATGCGCGATTTCATTGAAGAGTGGTTGCAGCGGCGTGTGTGTGCGGCGTCATTGCGTAGGTAGGTACGCGATAACGCCACATCGGTGGCGCGTGACGCGTCTGCGTTCAACATTCTTATTTGTTTGAATGACAACATAAACTCAAACAAATAAGTGTTAGAACTTAGGATTATCACTGTGTGAAACGTAATTATTATGCACCCAATTTAGTTGTTGTTATGAAAGGTCAAGCACCTAAATAATATCGACCCGCGACTTTGCTGACGTGATAGAGTTCTTTTGCGAAAATGTGAATGTATGTAGAAGAACATTGCTAACAACAAATAATTTAATTGATTTGAGTTTTTACTTTTTTTTCTTTATGCTTTTGTATTTTATTGTATGTTGTGCAGATATTACTATGTAGGTATGATACAGTTATTTATGATACTAGTCCGGTTACACAACGTTTTTCAACACATTTGCGAGAAAACAGTACTGCCAATAGTTTTATTCTCGTAAGGTGAAACTCCTTGGTAGAATTCTTAAATATTTTAGGAAATTAAAAAATACCGTAAAGGATACGCACAGCGCTATACAACGGAGCGTGCGGTCACTGCGGTCAAATAGGGACCTACTTAGGTGAGAGTACCTATTTTACCACACGTTCCATTGTATGTTGCATAATTTTGAACTTTCGAACAATGTATACAGGCTTCGTAAATGTATTTTTCGAGCAAATGTGTTGAAAAATAGGTATTTACTTACCCTAGCTAGTTCCCGGCCCTGGTTCAGGCCATGGTACGGAACGAGAGGGAATGGGAAGCAGTCTCCGCCTTCTGCGAAGCAGTAATGCTCGCGAAGGCGGAGGCGAGACGCGTGAGGGAAGCTCAACGGAGTGCCCTTTACGGCCCTGGCCGCTACCACCGCAGGAGAGTTACTGGGCGTACTGGGCGTAGGACGTCGCGAGACGATCTCCGGCCACCGTAGACCCGGGCCTGCGGACGGCGAGCAGTGGGTAGCTCGCCGTCCGATCAGCACCAGGCCCGTGAGTCGACGGCGCGTAGTGTTCCACGCGCGCCTCAAAGAGATTAGTGTCAGCCACCACTGACGGGGCCCATCGTGGCCGTTGCCTGCATGCCTAGGGGTAGCGGATAAATTCTGAAAATGAGTTACCGCACCCCTGGGCACTCAGGCAGGGAACGAACAGGGGTGGATTTTAGTCAGTAGTCTGACAGGCCCTCCCGCTCCACCCAGAGCGGGAGAAGTCATTGGATGATTTCCGACCCCCCCCCCCAAAAAAAAACCCTAGCTAGTTAGCTATAATAACCTACAGGTGACTCACCGTAAGTATTATTATAACAACCTGAATCAGGATAACTTCTTTTTCGACAGCGCGACTGATTTGTGAGTCTTGTTATTTATGTAGGTACATCAAATAAAAAGAACTATGTTCTATTGTAAATTGTTTATTGATTGTTTGTTTACAATAGCGGTTTGTAATATTCTCGTAGTATACAGATAACAAAACTAGCCATTGTGTCACCATAGGGACTAGCACAAACGTCTGCCAAAATAGTATCGTAAACGGAATAGTAACAGCACAGTCTTCCCTACTTCTAGAAGTCCAAAGAACTAAAACTAAGGTACCTAAGTAATCGTGCGGGATTTGCGGGCGCGCAAGGTAACATAACTACTTTGTGATTTTTGTTTATAATAACACTATTTAGCATAATAATTATTTGTAGTAAGTATTTAATTTCCTGGTACTCTACGCACACATATCCATAGGCAAATAGGTACGATACGGCTATACATACAGAAAAAGTAAGAAAACCGGCCAAGCGCGAGTCGGACTCGCACACGAAGGGTTCCGTACCGTAAACTGCAGTTTTTTTTGGGCTGTATCTCATGATCCTTAATAGATAGACAGCTGAAATTTTCACACAGCATGTATTTCTATAGCAGCAACTATAAAATACACATTCTGTAAAAAATTCAACTGTGTACCTATCACGGTTCATGAGATACAGCCTGATGACAGACGGACAGCGGAGTCTTAGTAATAGGGTCCCGTTTGACTCTTTGGGTACGGAACCCTAAAAATGTGAAAACCCTGCGGCAATCACGTATCGGAGGCGGCATTTCGTCAGACTTTATTTGTAGTCTTTGTCGCACGAAGACGGACCAGCGACAAACGTCACAAAGGTAGTGTGCGACAGAGATAACGCTCTACGAAGCCGAAACTAGCTTATTTTTCCAAAATATATGCATTATTTACCGCCGGTGCCTGTATTATCATCTGTCATCATCATCATCATCATTATCATCTTCATCATTATCATCTTCATCATCATCATCATCATCATCATCGTCATCATCCCACCATCATCATCATCATCATCATCATCATCATCATCTTCATCATCATCATCATCATCATCATCATCGTCATCATCATCATCATCCATCATCATCATCCCACCATCATCATCATCATCATCATCATCATCGTCATCGTCATCGTCATCATCATCATCATCATCCATCATCATTCATCGTCATCATCATCATCATCCCACCATCATCATCATCATCGTCATCGTCATCATCATCATCATCATCATCATCATCATCATCATCATCATCATCATCATCATCATCATCATCATCATCGTCGTCCGTAAAAAAACACTATCAAATCGGAATACAAAGTCCAATGTCACAGAATCAGTAAAATTTGAGACAAATTCAAAATAATCGACACAAACTATCAATAAAGGAATATCGGAATCCAAAGTTCAAGCCAGGGGTCAATGTTATAAAATAAAAATAGACGAATACGATAGCACAATACCAGTTACCACAGCACGCGCGTAATTACGGTGACGTACTGGCAGTCGACTGCGCGCCGCGCGGTGCAGGCCTGCAGGGCGTGAGTGCCGGCCGGGCAATAGCTAACCTAGTGAGCATGTGTGGGTGCGCGCTGCGTGCCTCCCCTCCGTCCCACTGACCGGGGAGGCAACTTGTAGCGAAATGCACGATGATTTACGACGAAAACGAGCGCGCAAAATTTTATAAACAGACCTTTGGTAGTATGGATGTCATGAAAAATCTATTGAATGTATCTGTTCAAAATAAAATTATTCGCATTTTTGAACAACTAATCTATCCCTGTATGTTAACTATTTTGCAAGTTTTTTTCGTCTTATGGTATTTATTTCCACCCAAAGATGCGTTAAAATTAGTGTAAAAATATGGAATTTTCGACGCTCATAACTTTCAAATGTATATTTTTTTTACTATTTTGTTTCCCTATAGGGCTAGATAATGATGAGATGAATTAATATCATTTTTTATTTTGTACGTACACCATCATACAGTGGAGTAATCGCCATACTACGTTTGTATGGAAGAATGACCGACTAGGGCACCCTTAACGCTCTCAAACATGTCGTAGCTCTCTTTGGAGCCCCTAAACAGATCATAAGCGACCAAGATACTGCATTTAAAGCTGAATTTGAAGAATTCTGTAAACAGTATAGTATTCACCAACATTTTATTGTACCTGGGGTAAGTCGCACCAACGGACAAGTCGAACGCATAATGGCTATTGTAAAAAATGGTTTGACTATCATCCGTAATTATGAAACAAAAGACTGGAAAAAAGGTTTGGATGCACTCCAACTGGCAATAAATTGTACAAAGAACAAAACCACAAACGTAAGTCCAATTAAAGCTCTAACTGGAAGACAATGTGCTGTACCTGCCGAATTGCTATCTTTAAGTAATGAAGTAGAAGGCACTGCAGATCGAAATCAGCTTGACAACTACGTACAAAAGAAAATTGAGACCAGAGGAAAGAATGACAAAAAAAGATTCGATAAAGGTAAAGCTAAAGTTAAGAGATTCCAAAAAGGAGAGATAGTACTTTTTAAAACTAACCCCAGAAGTCAAATTGGACTCGACTTAAAGTTCCCAAATGCATATGAAGTTTGGAAAGTTTTACCTAATGATCGCTACCAACTTAAGAAGATAACAGGCAGAGGAAGACCCAAGAAAGTGGCTCATGACCGACTACGCTTAGCACCAAAACCTGGAGAATGCATCAACCAGAATACCGTGTCGGCGGAAGATGTGTCTTTAACGTCGGGAAGTGAACACTCCTTGCCACAGGAATGTTCTACAAATACCGATCCAGAACAAAACCAAGACAAGGGCTAGTGTTCTGATGCAAGAATGAATGCACTACAATAAAGGTACGTTACACTACTTCTATTTTATACCCGTGTTGGTAATGATTTATTTGAGTTTGTTGAGGACAGGGGCCTCCAAATAACGAGACTCACTTTGTTGAGGACAGGGGCCTCCGAATTTTTCATTATATTATTGTGAGTTTGGTGAGGACAGGGGCCTCCTTGCTCTTAAAAATGTGTTATGAGTCTGACAAAATTTGTTGAGGACAGGGGCCTCCGAATTTTTCATTATATTAATTATTATGAGTTTGTTGAGGACAGGGGCCTCCTTGCTCTTAATGTGTTATGAGACTGACAAAATTTGTTGAGGACAGGGGCCTCCGAATTTTTGATCATTTTGTTACGAGTTTGTTGAGGACAGGGGCCTCCTACTCTTAATAATGTGTTTTGAGTTGTAGGCAAGGATCTACTAGGTGATTAACCTGTTCATTTTAATTATTGTGTGATGTTTTGATACTGTGGTTTTTTTTCTTTTTTTCTTGCAGAGTTATAAGGTCAGTGACGACCTTTTCGCAGAATGGCCGTGTCGGCGTGAGCAAATTATTATAACGTAAAACGAAACGGAACGCTTTGTGACATCATCGTACCACTCAGTGAATCAGGCGAGTTGTCTTTAGTACAATTTTATTGTTGTTATTTTTATTATTATTTTATAATAGTTTTTTTTCTTAATAAAATAGTTTGCACTTAAAATCAGTTTTATTTATAAACAATGGCGAATGACGACTCCCAACACAACATGGACCCCGTAAGAAGTCGGTCTCCTTCACCAATCATCCAGTCAGGCTTCACTCGAGCCGAAAAGTAATACCTTAGATCTGTGCAAGGAATCAGCTGTTTTAGGGTTAAACTGGTTCCCGGTTAATGATACAATTCAATATTCTACTAATGTACCGCTTGCTTCTCAGATAACTAAAAGAAGGATTATCTCTGTGACATGTAAAATATTTGACCCATTGAGTGCCGCAATTATCAAACCAAAATATTGCTCCAAAAGTTATGGTGTGCAAAGTTAGATTGTGATGAGCTAATACCAAGTAATTTAGTTAAGGATTGGCAAAAGTTTAGTGATGGCTTGACTTGTTTGTACAATAAACATTTACCTAGGTATGCGTTGTATGATAGCCCAGAATAAATTGAATCACATTGCTTTGTAGATGCCTTACAAGCTGCCTAGGGCAATGATTATTCCTAGATTAGAGCTATGTGGAGCGCTCCTCAAAGCTACACTTTGTCAGAAAGTCAGTCAGTCCTTCAAAAAAAATCAACTATCTTGGGGTCGGCTGCCAGTCTAACCGGATGCAGCTAAATACCAATATTTGACATGGAGCGACTATCTTTCTGACCTCCACAACCCAGTAACTGGGTAATACGATACCCTTTGGTATGACTGGTTGTCAGACCTTCGGGCTTCTGAAGACCTGTAACGACTGTCAAAGATCTCGAGGTACGGAGGAGTCTCAGTCTGTAAAGATGGTCACCCATCCACGGACCAACCCTGGCAAGCGTAGCTTAACCTGATTAATCGACCCGTGCGGTTGTTATTACTTTTAGCCACGAGCTCCTCTCAAAGTCAATCAGTCCTTAAAATATATAAAATAATAATATGTTCGACAGACTACATGGTAGTATTAGGATGGTTAAACATGCAGCCAAATTTACTGAAAATTTTTGTGCGCACAGAGTAAACGAAATTCAGGAGCTAACAGCTGATTATCAGTGGCGGCATGTTCCCACAAGTATGGACCCTGCTGATATCAGTGGCGGCATGTTCCCACAAGTATGGACCCTGCTGATATCAGTGGCGGCATGTTCCCACAAGTATGGACCCTGCTGATATCAGTGGCGGCATGTTCCCACAAGTATGGACTCTGCTGATATGGCATCCAGAGGGGTAGAACCCCACGTTTTTTGAAGAGTCCATATCTTTGGTGGGAAGGCCCTCCCTTCTTAAAACAAGAATATTGTGAGTGGTCCACTAAACTACCCCGGTTAGAGGAGGAACCCTTACCTGAGGTCAAGTCACTTGCGTTATATTCACTTGCTGTACTTAATAAGGAAAATTTAGAAACTAAGTTTACAGATTTCAGTAGGTTTTCAATTTTTTTTACGGCTAAAAAGAACAGTCGCTTACGTGCTTAGGTTTATTAATAACTGTAAAGGTAAAAGAAATTTGAATCAGTCACTATCAGTCGAAGAGTTGCAAGGAGCATGCACTCTTCTAATTAAATTTAGTCCGTGTGAGACAGTCTCTGAAGAAATTGAAACATTAAGTAAAGGGCATCAATTACATAAGAAATCTAAATTGTTGCCTTTTAATCCTTTTGTAGACTCGGAACACGTGCTACGCGTCTAACTTTGAGTATAATAAGAAACACCCTGTTTTCCTAGATGCAAAATATAGTTTCACTAAACTTCTAGTTAAACATCAACACTTACGCTTATTTCATGCTGGCCTTTACGCTTATTTCATGCTGGCATTCGTGAAGAATATTGGCCCATAGGAGGGAGAAACCTAGCTCGCACTACTACCAAGCAGTGCGTAGTATGCTTGCGATTGCGAGGTAAACCTTTTGATCCAATCATGGGTGATTTGCCCGCAGTTAGGAGTGACAGTAGCTTTTTTTTTTTGGGGGGTAGGAAATCATCCAATGACTTCTCCCGCTCTAGGGTTGAGCGGAAGGGCGTGTCAGACTCTTACCGACTAAAACCCACCCCTGTTCCTCCCTGCTCTGAATGCCCAGGGGCGAGGTAACTCTTTCGAATGTATCCTCAACCCCCGGGCAGGCATCGGCTATGACGGGCCCCGTCCTGTTTGCTGACAACTCTTTGAGGCGCGCGTGGAACACTACGCGCCGTCGACCCTCGGGCCTTGTGCTGATCGGACGGCGAGTTACTCGCCGTCCGCATTCCCGGATCTACGGTGGCCGGAGATCGTCTCGCGACGTCCTCCGCCCAGAGCATCTCCTGCGGTGGCTGCTGCTGAGGGCGTGAGGGCAAGTCTGTTGTTGCAGCCTCTCCCTCACCCGTTCCACCTCCTCCTTCGCGAGCATTACTGCTTCGCAGAAGGAGGAGACTGCTTCCTATTCCCTCTCGCTCCGTACCATGGCCTGGCCCAGGACCGAGTGAGAGAGGTAACTGACAGTAACTTCGCCTTCAGTTCCTGTGGGGTAGATTTTGCAGGCCCTTTTAGAATTTCAAACCGTAAAAGACGAGGGAACCGCATAACCAAAAGCTATTTATGTTTGTTTGTGTGTTTAACCACTAAGGCGGTTCACCTAGAAGTAGTCAGCGATCTCACTTCTGAAGCTTTCATTTTATGTATCCGTAGGTTTGTAGCTAAACCCTAATGCTATTTATTGTGATAGTGGTCGTAATTTTCTAGATGCATGCAATGAGCTGGGCAGAATGTTGCAGAAGAGCCAAGAGTCGGTGTTCAATTACTCAGCGAACGAGGGAATCCGCTTCGTGTTTGGAACCGCGTATTCGCCTCATTTCGGGGGAATATGGGAGGCGGGTATAAAATGCTCTAAATATTATAGGGACCTGGAGCAGCTTCTCTTAGTGCTGGTCCCTGGAGATTCCTTTTAGGTTCCTGGGGGTTTGTCGTACTCGCTAGCGGTGCGAGAGTGTGGTGTATAAGAGTGACTGCTTATGTGTGATGTGTTATAAAAGAAAGAGAACTGGCACACTAATACGTTATATTGAATAATCAGATTAATACATGTGCCCTCTTCGAGCGGGCTACTAGAAGTCACATTCAAACAAAAGTCTTCCTTCTTCTTAATTTTCAATCGGCGTTCCAAACTTCCAACGTGCCAGTCTCCACCATAAGGTCGCCAACATAAGGTCGTCACATGAGCTACGCCCCTACGAATAGAAGCGCAGACGCTAGTAAGTCTTCTATTCAACTAAATATTTGAAAAGCCGATTGAGACCTACCTAACCCTATCCAGTTTTTCCCTGCCTATGTGAGGAGTTATGGAGATGCAGAAGTCCATCTATGGATAACCATACTGCACCCCGAGTGATGTGGTCAACTTTCTTTTTATTAATTTGAGCCATTCGGCACACCACATATCCTGGCAATGCACATGAGTGAGGCAAAACCTCACTAAAAGCCACACTGCTCTGCTAAATTTTCTGACCTAAGATGCTCTAGTTAGCATCTACCCAGAAGGGGTTTACAAAAATAAAATTCAAAACTGTAATAATTTTAACTCCATTGGACGTTTATGAAGACCAGGAGAAAAAACGACCACTGTTATGAACACCTACTCACTGTTCCTGAACTTCCCCCAGAGTGCTCCATAAATATAACTTGAAGTATACTCTCTAAATGAATAATACATAAAAATTGTCACGGGCTCGGTCACACCATACAGAATCAACTCGATCCCACTTTGCGAAGGCATTATACCCCATAAACAAAGCTGGTATAAACCGACAAAAAACCCAGACACATCTTTCCCTAGGAGAGAGGATCGCAATTCCCTCTACCTCCTAACCGTAGTAACATCTTTATTAAAATCGCACTCTGGAGAAACTCATACCTATTTCTCACTAATAATCGTCTAACAAATTTAATTTTTTTCTCATAATATGTGGTCACATCTCCCATCAGTCTTCAGTCACGTCCGTGCAGCTCATCATATCGATTACATGAAACACACAAAAACACAACGATTAATATCACATAAAAAACAAAACAAATGAGAACCTCCTACTTTTGAAGTCGGTTAAAATTTAAACTTTTTCTATATTGTCAACCGTAATATCGTTGACGTACCAGATATCTGACAATTATTTGTCATGTCAAATGACATCTGACACCACTGTCTATTCTCTAAAAATCTTTTTAAAAATAAAATAATTTTCAAAAAACAATTTATAAATTTTTTCTTAAATTTCCAACACTTATATTTATTTACAGAATATTGCTTTAATAAATAGTTTACAAGCAATTCTTGACCTCTTTCGCATATTTTTATTTTTATTGAAGAATTTGGGTCATCGTAATTACTACTTCCATACCTTATATTTATGGTCGAAAACTTGTTTGTCACGTTGCTATGACAATACACGTCAGCTAGAATAAATAACATTAGCTTGCTACTATTATAGTCATCTGTGAATAACATTGATACAAAAATAATTTTATGTTTAGCAAAGAAATGGAAATTATCCTTCTTCGTACAATGTGGGAGGGCCCATATCTCCTCCTCCAGCCTATTCTGTGAAAAATGCTGTTCCGCTTGTTGTGAAATGTTGTGATGTTGTGAAGTGATATTTATGATGCAGTTTTCATCCCGATAGATATCCGCTGGACCATCACCTATTGGAACAATAATAGCAGGATTTTGCATGACTTCCACTGGCACGCACAGCTCTTTGGACTCCACCGCCATTTCGAAGCTCTCCTGCTCACAAACATCAGCAGAAACATACTCAACTTGAACAAAATCATCGTCACAAGAACCATGTGTCTCCGACGGAACTTCCACCTCACAGCTTTCCATGTCGACGACATCAGCCGAAACAACTCCCAGACAAATAAAATCTTCATTCGACTCGTGCTCGCCAAATGTTTCTTTTACTACAATTATCTCTTGTTTCTCTGAAATATTATTACTAGGAATAATTGTAAATAACCGACCCGATTCAAAATGAAGATACATCTTCATTTTCACAGCTTCGGTCATCATCGCATAGACCGCAGTCTTCATATTCCTGGACATCATTGACTAGGCCGGCATCAGCGCAGCTCTGGTCATCATCGTCCTCCTCCTTTGCTTTAATTGTTGAGCTAGAAAATAATATTACTTGATTATCTTCGCTCACACCATCCTCGGATTGTTCATCCGCCTCGGACACAACGTCCGGCCTCTCAAGATTATAAAAACACTGATTGATTCTCTGCCTGCAAGACACACACTTGCATGGGAATTCTCTCCTAAGCTCCGCGCACAGCGTGTCAAATTCCATCTCATACTGGAACGTATATTTAAAAAAATAATGCGCAGCTCCTTTTAACCAGACACCAAGAATTAACGAATAATCGCTTTTTCGCCACCCCTTGGCAATGGCCATCGACACAAACTCGTCGATAAATTCTTCGAGGCACACTTCATACGTGTGTCCCGAAAAGTATCGCATTTTCCTCTTTTTATATTATTTAACACTTAATAAAAACGGAACCACTCAGCTTGGACTATACTCCTCTTATCCTGGTGTTGTCACTGCATCAGTCCTCAGTTTGTTCACCGCACACCGTTACCGTTGCCGTCACTCTATACGGCGTTCTTTCCCGGCGCTCGCCGCCACTTATAGGGACCTGGAGCAGCTTCTCTTAGTGCTGGTCCCTGGAGATTCCTTTTAGGTTCCTGGGGGTTTGTCGTACTCGCTAGCGGTGCGAGAGTGTGGTGTATAAGAGTGACTGCTTATGTGTGATGTGTTATAAAAGAAAGAGAACTGGCACACTAATACGTTATATTGAATAATCAGATTAATACATGTGCCCTCTTCGAGCGGGCTACTAGAAGTCACATTCAAACAAAAGTCTTCCTTCTTCTTAATTTTCAATCGGCGTTCCAAACTTCCAACGTGCCAGTCTCCACCATAAGGTTGCCAACATAAGGTCGTCACAATATCATTTAAAAAGCGTAGCTGGGGAAGCAAGTTTGACTTTCGAGGAGCTGACTACACTGTTCTCTCAGATTGTGGCCATACTAAACTCCCGTCTTCTCTCTTCTCTCTCGTTCGACAAATGATCATTCTTCGCTAACCCCAGGGCACTTTCTAGTAGGCAGACCACTGACCACCGCCGTCCCATCACCACTCATCACAGCGCAGCGGCCCAATCGCTACGCACTCATAGAAAAAATCCGTCAACAGTTCTGGTCCAGGTGGCAGAGGGAGTTCCTGGCGGAGATGCAGCAGTGGTCCCAATGGAGGACGCAGCAGCGAGGCATCTGCTGCGGCGACCTGGCGCTTCTGCGGGAGGCACCCGGGTGCCTGCGTGCGACGTCTGAGACGGAGCCTCGGTCACGTGCTACAACGCACCAGCAGCAATACTACGAACACTACCTCTTGTAACGGGTCCTAAAATCTGTAATCTTTCTTCATAATTATGTATATTTAAATATAATAATTAATTCAAGTTTTTTGCTAAAATTCAATTTTATTTAGTAAACCCTTACCCCAAACGCATGCGCGTTAACAAAACAGAATGTTTATTTGCTGCTCGTTGTCGAAGTTAGGTGAAGCAGTAATAAATAAAAGGTTTGTAATATGCACACAATATAATTATACAATTACTTTAACGAAAACGATGATACAAAGATAGATATCGACGATTACATATTAATCATGAGTGGTACTCTCTTAAAGAAATTGTGCGCCGATCTTCGCAGGGTAGCAGCTGGATGAGAGTAGTCGATGGTTGAGTTGCAAGGCCAGCGATTGTGGGCCTTTGTGTAGCGTCCACTTCTGCTGTCGGCTAATGATGATGTTGAGCTAAGAACATCACGCTTGGCTATTGATGATTCGGCAGCACCCAGGATGGATCTTTGGCCTGGCAGAGGAATATTTCCAGTACTGTCGTCATCCTGCTCCCGTGATGATGAGAGTCACTAGATACTGGTTGAGCATTCATCAATCTTCCCCACAGTACTGACTCTAGAAATACTTGCTCTTCATATCCAATTTTTGTAGGTTTAATATACTTGATGATGTATTTACTTTATTGAACACCACATAACATGCGCAGGATAAACATTAATAAAAACAAATGAATCATATATTTAATAATAACTCTTGATTGCAAAGGCTATGTTATGAGTTAGGCTTGTTAAATTACTAGGGTTTTATTCCACCGGTACATGCTTTCTGAATGTCGTTAGATATATTCACTATTTCGTAAATTATCTTCGACAAGTCTTCTATCCTTTTCAAATATTCTGGTGGAATTGTTTTATCACACAAATCTTTAATATCTGCTAGTTTAGCAACTAATTCTTTTATTTTTCCAAATAACTCAAGTAGCTTATTAACGCATTCACTCGTACCCAGCAGGTTTGCCTGCACCGCTAACACCAGGCATGCCAGAACCTGCAACAAAAACACACTCAATAATCTGGATATGACTGGGCGCGCAGCACTCAGTCATACCCGATGTTCCACAGGGATCGGTCCTGGGGCCGCCTCTGTGGAACATCGGGTACCGCACGACATCTCTTGCCAGTTCCATTCTCCCTGATAACCGGGGTAGATGACGGCCCTGTCCGTCAAATACGCCTCGACCACGCGACGGAGGTAGGGTGGCACCCGGTGATAACGGAGTGTCTCCACTGTGCAACTCCAGGGCAGGGTGTTAATGGCATTGGCGATGTCCAGAGACACCGCCAAGACGACCCTACCCCGGGCCACTGCATCCCCCGTCGTGAGGGCTCGTAGGCGCATGATGGCGTCCACCGTGGAGCGCCCACTGCGGAAGCCGTACTGGCTCTCCGACAGATCCGGCCCACGCGAGGCGGTCTGCAATTACTCTTTCGAAGAACTTGCCCACTTCGTGGAGCAGCACAATAGGCCGGTAAGCGGACGGAGAGTCTGCGGGGCGCCCCTCTATGCAGCTTAGCACTTTTGTGGAGGTAAGGCAGCCTCACGAAGCAGAAATATCAGGTGCCACCGCGACTATTGACTTAGTGATGAAAACAATTCAAATATACTATACTCACCAACACAACCAGGCTCAGGTTCTTCATTGTGCTACTAAGTAAGAGGTAAGCTGCTCAGTAACAATTTAGAAGACGAATGATGTTTCTGCAACCAGCTCGTGCACTTATATACCTACCCCAGAATATCGATGTGTGCGACATGTGTTGGTAGATCGTTGTGGAGTGTTTACCTAAATATTGACACAAGTGGTGCACAGGTTTTATCAAGCCCATAAAACTATTGAAACTATGGTAATATACATTGTGGTATTAGTCATGGTTCAGCCATCGGGCAATACAATAACAAGTTCTATGAACTGAATCGACGAACAAGGTGACCGTCGACAGTTGCACCGCACAAGGCCTAATATCGCGTGACTCCTTGCACGAAGCTTCAATTTTAGTCTTACATCATCCTGCTAGTGTATGTGTGTGCCTTGTGTACCATGCGTGCCAATAGATCATAGACAGGTTGTATTCCACTGACTGATCCTTTCCTCAGTGTTGAGATTGTTTCGAGCCTTAGACAGGAACGTATTGAACAAGATTGCAGCGACTCTCGGCTTAGCTATGTACGTGCTTTAGCTTTGCATTGCGTCGTATGGATCCGTGCTGCGCACGGATTCGTGACGTGGGCAACCTCTCCATGCACCTATCCCACGAAGAAGTGGGCGGCCGACTTTGTTATTCATTTGGTGATAGGACGATTAATTTGCAGACATGCTACATTGTTAGCAGCGGCACAGATAACTAATACGCAGCGGCGACGGTGTGGACGCGATAACAGAATCGCGCTTTTCAGCGCAGTTTGAGCGCAGTATTCAAAGTGCGCGTCGTAATCTGTGCAATCTACTCAGTGTCGCAGAGAGGTCAGTTGTTTGCTGCATGAACTTTGGAAGACACTAATATAATTATAAAATATTATAAAGAGGTAAAGTTTGTAAGTTTGTTTGTAAGAAAGTAATCTCTAGAACTACTGAACCAATTTAGAAAATTCTTTCACCAATAGAAAGATAGGTGCTGCTGGTAGGCTGTTAGAGGCTATACATTATATTTATTTTCAAAGTCCACGCGGACATAGTTGCGGGCGAAGTGATAGTATGATCAATGCTAGCCTCTGCTATAGGGCAACAAACGCCACCCCTGTTCCTTCCCTGCCTTGAGTGCCCAGGGGCGAGGTAACTCCTGTTTCGAATTTATCCTCAACCCCTGGGCAGACATCGTTGGCCTTGACGGTACATATTGTTACTTATAGATATATATGTCATGGTACCTATGTGTACACGTGCCCGCAGTCGAACCGGTGGCGAACATTACAAAGGTTACACGCATGACATCCTGCGCACCCTCTCCACCCTTGTTGGATTAGATAAATAAATAAATAAATAAATATGCAATACTAATTAATTGATTGGTGCTGTTAGACAGTTATGCAATACTAATTAATTGATTTCTGCTGTTAGACAGTTATGCAATACTAATTAATTGATTTCTGCTGTTAGACAGTTATACAATACTAATTAATTTATTGCTGCTGTTAGACAGTTATACAAAAATAATTAATTGATTGCTGCTGTTAGACTGCTATACAATACCTACATTTGTTGTATCTGTTACCTGCCGTCCTGTATTATATTTTGTTTTGTTTTGCTTGTTTATTTTCAATTTTTCCATCACATTATTGACACGCATAAACTTACGCCATTAGATATTAATAGTTTATATAAATTTTTATTCTAACCAAGAATTTATAACTACACGATTACATTTAGACAACTGATTTACATTTTTGACACATCAGTCTCTGGTACATTTAAAACCAGCCCTAGTCAAGCGGTAGTTGTCTGGCATCATCATCGTCATTCTCCTGCCCTTATCTCAATTTATTTGGGGTCGGCGCAACATGTATTTTTATTCCATACTCCTATTAGTCGTCATCTCTGTAGTCACCCCCTTTTTATCCATATCCAACCATTCGTTTCTTTGGCCTTCCTCTACTCTTATAGCCATCCACGATACTCTTATAGCCTCACGACATTTTGTTCATTCCTCCGCATAACATGCCCATACCACGATAACTGATTTCCACATAACTATGTTGAACTCTACCATGACGTCTAAAATAATCATAGAAGGGTAACTAACGGGGCCCTATAATTACTAAGCCTACGCTGGCAGCGGTACGCATCCGTTCGTCCGTCTGTATGTCAGCGGGCTGTATCTCGTGATCCGTAATAAGTAGACAGTTGAAATGTTCAATAAAATAACAAACAATAAAAATAAATTAAAAAGTGAACGGGGCTCCCTTACTAGAAACGTGTTTTTTTGACTTTTTTTGCTCGATCTTAATAATGCCAACAAGTAGACGCCCATAATCTTGTACGATGGTACGGAAACCTTCATGCGCGAGTCCGACTCGCACTTGGCCAGTTTTTTTTTGTTGGAAAATCATCAAAGACCGTCATATAACTTCTCCCGCTCTGGGTGGAGCGGAAGGCAAGTCAGACTCTTACTCAGGCTAAACCACACCCGTGTTCCTCTTTTAATTGCCTGGCAGGGCAACGTTACTCTTTCACCGTTCTTTTTCCGCGCGGGACTGACCTCCACCGTATGCTCCACCGTGACCTCCGGGCGATCCACACAGTGGTGACACCCAAGTGGGGCTGACCTCCACCGTATGCTCCACCGTGACCTCCAGGCAATTCACACAGTGGTGACACCCAAGTGGGGCTGACCTCCACCGTATGCTCCACCGTGACCTCCGGGCGATCCACACAGTGGTGACACCCAAGCGGGGCTGACCTCCACCGTATGCTCCACCGTGTCCTCCGGGCGATCTATTCATGTACTGCAGTAACGGAACAATTTCAATGTTATTAGAAGCATTTTCAATGACAATAAAACAACCTATAGTATAGTGTCCCTCCGTAAACCCCATCTGTATTCTAGAAGCTAAATTAGACAGACTATCCAAACTATAACGGCATTTTCTTAAACTCACTGTACAGTCGTAGAATATTTTATTATGTTCTAAATACCATTCGATTCTGTTAAGAATCATATAGTGTCTTACAAACACAAGAAATCATAGAAATAGGTCGGAGTTTCGTGGGTGTCGCGGTATTTTGGCTGTGTTTAGGAATGGGTACGATGTTAATTTGTCGCCATTGTTTAGGGACAAACCCTTGAATAAAGCATTGGTTAAATAAAAATAACAGAACATCCTTAGCATTGTCTGGCAAATATTTTATCGTACTATACGATATATTATCCAATAGGGTTTCGGGCGAAAAGTGGAGGTAGGCCCGGTATATAATTTGTAGTAAGGTATGTGTTTATCTCTTTATTTTCATTATTTCGCTTAACGACCAAAATCTCTTCCAAGTGTTAGCTATTCGCCTTTCGATTTCTTTCCCAATGTCGGAGAAGCGAAAAGTGTTCAATGCTTGCATCCTGCCATGTCTGACGTACGCTTGCCCAACCTGGTCCTTAACCGAACAACAACAAAATAAAATAAACATTTGTCAAAACGGAATTGAGAGGAGCGTATTGGGAGTAAGGAGAAGAAATAAAATACAGTCAAAAAAGATAAAAGAAAAGACCAAGTTCGGAAAAGTCCAATTAGTATGCAGAAAATTAAAATGGCGCTGGGCGGGACATATGTTGAGAGACAAGAAAGAGAAATGGACTAGAATAATAACCGAATGGTACCCTATAAAAAGCAGAAGAAGTAGAGGAAGACAGCCAAAGCGATGGGAAGACGACTTGAAGAAAGTAGCAGGCGCAGAATGGTTACGTACAGCAAAGGATAGAAACAAGTGGAAAGCCTCAGAGGAGGCCTTTGTCGAAAGACAAGCTGTTAAGAGGGGAGACCAGTCAAATGGCGGAAATAAGATTACTTTAATTTAATCAGTTTTCTTACCTCTAATTTTCAATTTTATTAAATATGTTTGTCAAATAAGTTAAAAATGGCAGCAATAAAGGCTTATTTTATTTTAACTAAGTGTTTATCTGCCGCTGTGTTAATTAGTTTTTCAAATAAGTCATACGACATTTGCAGATCATCTGTGTGTGCATAACTATCAAATAACTTCTGTGCCAACTCTTTATAAGAATTCCAATCTGCCGCTATATAATTTCGTTGCTTTTTTTTGCCATCCTTGGGGTTCAGTACCTAAACTAGACTTAATTTTTATCAATAAATGGTCGCTCCCTAACGATTCGTTAAATACCGATCAGTCAAATCTCACAGCGATATCCGACGATGCCAACGATAAGTCGGGTACGGAACTTTGAACTACGTTATTTACTAATTTTATTCTTGTCGGGCTTCCGTTATTTAATACGACGAAATTGTTGTCAGCCAAAGAATCAAACAGTTGACTGCCACGACAGTCCGTTTTATACGACCAATTACTATGGTGCCCATTAACGTCACCCAGTATCAACGTCTTATTGTTGTGTTGAGATAATAGAAAGTCCCAGTCACTCGTAGCCGTCGTCACCGAAGAAGGACAGTAAATAGCTATAATAGTTTTGATGTCGCTACAATTTAACTAATTAATTTTAAGTGTTTGTATGCCTGAATTTTGACAGCTGATTAAACCGATGCTAGACTTTAAGGAGTTATGAACTAACAATGCTACGCCTCCGTAACAATCGGCTCGGTCGTTGCGGTAAACAGTATAATTTTTTAATCTAAGTTCAGAATCGGGATCTAGCCAAGTTTCACTGAGGGCAGCACCGTGGATTTTTTCAAGCGCGAGTAGATTTTCAAAATTGAGCAACTTAGGTTTAAGACTTTGACAGTTCCATTGTATAATATTTAAATAATTATTTCTAGTTTGACGAGACATTATCTTAGGTTGTTGAAAACTCAAATAATCTCTTAAGTAATGACCACTGTGATAAATTACTTGCTAACTATAACATCAACCACTCTGTACATACTTTTAAAATATTCTGGAATTTAACATAAATTGTATCACTTTTTGTAAAAAATACTTCTTTAATTTTTCTAAATAGTTCTCTAATTGTAACCTTATTATCCGAAGTTCATTTTGTAGACGGGTTTCTGTATTCAGTGTTGTTTTCTGCTTCGCTACTTACAGATTCTGTATCGGAGTAAGGAACTTGCCAATTTTAAAGTTGAATTTGTTCTGTAAAGTCTTAGGATTTTCTTTTTTCTTAGTACTCGTAGTTTTCCGTTTATATTGCTGCTCCCGGTGTAGAACTCCTTTTGCAAGGTCAACCGTCTCCGAGGTTTGGTTGTTTTCATTTGGTTTCTCAGCTGATGTGGATGACTGGGTGAATACTAGAGGTACCGAAGGTGGTGATGCGTCAGATGGAGAGTCTAAAGTAGGGTACATTGTCAGTGCCTTACGATACGTACAGTTGAACTCGGCCATAATAAAACGGATTTTCCTTTCTTCCTTATAGGTAGGGCATACTTTGGACAGCGCCATGTGTTCTCCTGAGCAATTTGGGCACCTCAGCTTATCCGTGTCACAGTTTGCATGATATCCACTACATTTAGGGCAAACTACTTTGCCAACACATCTTTTAAAGGTGTGGCCTATTTTCCAGCATCGCGAACATTGTGTCACTGGGAATATATATTTTTCAATATTTATTTTGAGGTTGCCCACAAAAACGTACGCTGGTAAAAAGTGACCCTTAAAACATAAGCGCACAGTCTCACATGGAATCCATTCTACTCCATTTTCATTACGTCGGTTTAGACGTTTTAGAGAAATAAGCTCCGCCGGACTGGGACATGTAATGTCTTCTAGTATCTGCTCTTCCTTTAGGTCCATGTCAACATTTTTAATAATGCTATAAGGGTATTCAACTTCTAAGGACTTAAATATTCTGCATCCCATAGATGTTAATTTCTCACAAGACATAAATCTCTCAACACTTAGGTCGTTATTAACTTCTACTCTAATTCGGTATGGGTTAATATATTTAATTCTTATTGCGTCACAAATGCCTTGCTCCCTTAATAACTTGGCTAAGCTAAACTGTTTGGGTAGCTTTTCTGCTCTTGATATATAGACCTCAATTTTATTACTGTCGTCTTTGACCTTTTTTCCGCTTCGACTAACTAAAGTCCATTCCATTTCGTCTTCTTCACGCCTGCGTTTACTTGGTGTCGAAACTTCTAAATCGTTGAATAGTACTTCACTCGGGTTTTGTTCTTGTGTATTGTTGTATTGTGCTGCTTCTGACATCATGTTGACTTCTTCTAAGTTACGGTCACTTGTACTGCTACTTGAATCACATTCTTCTCCTTCGCAATCAGACATTATCATAAAGACTAATCATTCGTCGCAAACAACATAAAATGCAGGGACCGCGCCACGCAGTGCGCGTGCGCTCGTTATCTATGTTGTGAGCGGACGTAATTATGATGCGCGTTAATTAGTCAAGGACACGACGGCAACACGATCACTCCGTGCGGGTGTCGACTCGAAACTGTTATCACAGAGATGCCGTGGTCACCTTCCAGCTTGATCATCAGACCCTGGATGTTGTGTAAGTGTAAAAATCTCCTCAAGACGAATCAATCGAGTCCAGACTCAATAAGTTTATCTTGTTTAGTTCAGAAGTTCCTATGGCCATCTTTCGGCTCCATCAGCAGACCAGCTCCATGGTACCATACCATTGTATTGTAACCAAAGATACATAAGTACACCAAATTTGAGTCCAATCGGACATCGGGAAGTGGATCTAATTTGAGTTGCAAGATTCCACCCGAACAAACGTAGAACCCGAACACACATAATAAATACATACATTGCAAGTTAAATAGAAGTTTGTAAAAAGATTCGACATAATTATTTTGCCATAACTACCCCCAAATTGGGGTATAGAGGGTGTAAAGTTTGTATGGTAGAATCCGATAAAGTTAAAACTCGGCACGAATGATCTTGAGTAAAAAATAAGAATTAAGTACTAATTAATTATTATTAATTATTGCTATTCAACGTGGCAATGCTGTTAGCGTTCTGGGTACTTTTTCCATTGACAGCGATGTGGATTATTTTTTTGATGCCCAATGAGTTGTTTTCATTCCATACGCATTTGTACAGTATAGGTTCAAAATTCCATAGGCAATCTCGCAAAGCAGTAGATTGGCGCTTCGCTTTGATTTATGAACTTCTTCTATAAGTGGTATCTGTACTATAGATTCTCACAAACACTCAATTTTTCTGCAACTGATATAATATTATATATAAAATTAATAGCTTTTCCTTACACTTTGCATTTTCTTTTGCTGAAGATGATATTTTATGTAGGTAAATAAGCTCAATACTCAAGACTTAAAAGGTTTATTTATTTTTTGGTTTTTAGTTCTTTTTCGTCGGTTGAATTTGTTGTTAATTTTTATTTTATTTTATATTATTGATTCTATTAGTATTTTTTTTTGCATAATCTAGTTTGTTAGTATATCTTATTAATTAATTAATGTGATGTTCAGCCCTCACTCCGTCATTTATGAACCGATTTTGATTATTCTTTTTTTGTTAGATAGGGTATACCTCAAAGGTGGTCCCCTGTCAAGGAAGTTAGGATCTGACACTGAAATCCTGATAAAATTGAGAGAAAACTTCGAAAATTGTGGGCACGTTTAGCGTTTCTGTATGTATGTTCGGCCCTGACTCCATTATTTATGAACCGTTTTTTGATGATTCTTTTTTTCTTAGATAGGATATACCTCAAGGACATCAGGATCTGATCACGGAATCCTGAAAAATTTGAGAGAGAACCTCGAAAATTGGGCACGAATATTGTTTCTGTTTACTTTTCATAACTTAATCAGGTATTTGCATTTAGGAACCATCACATCATGAAACCATACCTTTCCTAAGTAATAGAAGTTAGATTTAAAAACTGTTTTTGTTGAAAAATATCACTTAATATGCTTTGAAGAAAAACTTTTTTACAAAAAAATAGAACCGACTTCCAAAAAAAGTGCAAAATAACTTTAATTTCGGAAGTCGGTGTTCCTATTTTGTGTCTGTGTTTTATGACACCGACTGCCGAAATTAAAGTTATTTTGCACTTTTTTTGGAAGTCGGTTCTATTTTTTTGTAAAAAAGTTTTTTTTTTCACTTTTTAGTTGTGGTTCCCCATTAAACTGTGTTGACAATTCATAGACATACGATAGCAGCAATCGCGGTTGATTTGCAGTCAATTTTTGAAGAGTTCCGTTGTCCGGCCGTGCCGTGCCGAAACCCGTAATCAGATCTTTTTTAAATTTAAAAGGGACCATTTCGGAATAAACTCCTTTCGAACAAAAAAAGAATTTTGCAAATCCGTCAATATATGACGGAGTTATGCCCGAACATACATAAAAAAAAAAAAAAATACAAACATCCGAATTGATAACCTCCTCCTTTTTCGAAGTCGGTTAAAAAGACGTCTTTACAATATTGGAGGTAACCTCAACTGGTCAATATCTTGGGAACTTCATGGAAGGATGGTAATATCATCAGCTCAGTGGCAAAAGGAATGATGAAGAATTAGAAATTAGCCTCAGTGTTAAAAGATGATGTGAGCCACAAAAAATCATAAAATAAAAAACTTTTTAACAAAAAAATTAACTGACGAAAAAGAACTAAAAAGCAAAAAATAAATAAACCTCTTAAGTCTTGAGTAATGAGCTTATTTACCTACATAAAATATCAAATTTTATATAAACTAATTATGAGTCGGCGCCAATGAATAAAATGATTAATTACCTACTTACAGCCTTCTTCATTTGTAAGTACTTATAAAATTTGGATATTTAATAATCAGATTGTTGTTTGGCGCCGACTCAAAGTCTGTGTCGCCAATATTCTCCACATCAAAGTTATTTACCCGCCCAATGGTCCTTCGAAGCCGCGTGTACCTACACACACCACTACTCTGAATACCTCTTTCACTGCCCATTTTGATTCTACGCTCTATTTCTTTATTGTTGCATGACTTGAAAGATACTCGTATCAAATGTCCCAAGTAAGTATAGTCTTTAACGTATTCTATTTTTATTGAATCTGACTTTAGCAGTATAGTTTGACTATTTGTCATTACCTTAGTTTTTGCCCAGTTTATTTCTAGTCCTACGTTTCTGCTCTCTTTGCTGAGTGACTCTATCATGTACTCCACATCTTTTGGCTCCTCTGAAAGTAATACTGTGTCATCTGCGAATCGTAAGTGCAAGAAGCATCTGCCGTTGCCCGGGGGTTGAGGATAAATTCGAAAGAGTTACCTCGCCCCTGGGCATTCAGGGCAGGGAGGAACAGGAGTGGGTTTTAGTCCCCAGACCCAGAGCGGGAGAAGTCTTTGGATGATTTCCCACCCCACAAAAAACCCCTGGGCATTCAGGGCAGGGAGGAACAGGGGTGGGTTTTAGTCAGTAAGAGTCTGACACGCCCTTCCACTCCATCCTAGAGCGGAAGAAGTCATTGGATGATTTCCCAACCCCCAAAAAAAAAAAGAAAAAAAAAAAGGCATCTGCCGTATATGTTTATCCCTCTATTTTCCCAGACGAGTGCTCTAAAAATTTCTCTGAGAATGATATGAAGAGTTTTGGAGATATGGGATCAACCTGCTTTACTCCTCTTCCAATTTCAATGGCTGAGCTATACGTATTGATTTTAATTCTAGCATTACTTTTGTTATATATTTCCTTCAACTGATAGCAGTTCATCATTTTGAACAACCTTAGTATGTGGCATGGTATCGTAGTGGATAAGGTGTTTAGCCGGTCGATTCTGTTAACAGCTAACCGTGAAAACTTAGGTGGAGTGAGCGTGAAGTAAACTGTCATTCCACCTTGATTGTATGGATTGACAGTCCACTTCACGTTACTAAGTTTTCACGGTGATATTTTACAGAATATCACTACTGGTTTATATAGTGGCGATCCGTGATTTCGAATCTCACCTGCGTCTAATCATTTTTTGTTACTTTTTTATAATTACTTTTATAGTTTTTGTTATTTCTGTACTTATTAGATATATGTTATTATTTAATAATTATTATAGTAGCAGTTCGTTACGCATTAGTATTTTGTCTCCTTCTTATGTTTCATTTATACAGGCTGTAAGTAGCAAGATACCGCAAACTTCGCGAAAAGGTTACACCTAATGTCAGTAACTAAATTATGATAGTCATTAATCTCGGTAATGATCGATTATAGAAATTGACATTTTCAAGCACGCAATGTATTGTGAACAATCCGATCTCAACGCTTCGCAATGAAGTAGGCACGCGCGAGCGCGTAGTACGTAGTTACCTATGACGTCTTATACACACAGACACACCTGTTCCTGTGTGATAGACTACCTATCTACTTTGTGATAAAAATACATTTAGGTACGTCGATGTTGCCGATGTTTCCGATCGATGTGATAAACAACTAGATCAGATACTTAATAGACATAAGCGCATACGTGCGTTAAACGTTGAAAACGACAAAAATGCGTATAATGTTCCGTGGCACCTTTAACTGTTTATTCTAATGACGACCACATTAATATCACATACATTTTTAATCCCTCAAGAATACTGAAGATAAGGTTGTAACAATTTAAAAAAAAATAGTTAAAGAATTTGTGTACTTTGGGGTTTGTAGCGCCATCTGGCAGAGAACTTATGTAGTGCTGCGAATGTCGGATCAATAAGTACCACGTAGAGACACCAGATGGCGGTTGACCAACTTATTTGAAATCTTGAATATGGAAATTGTGTTATAAAATATATTAAAATAAACACAATAGTTCCTACTATATTGATACTATATATATTAAATGTAATTTAGAAATAAACAATGCCTAATTAAATTTATATGTTAAACTGTGAAATGGAATGTTTGACATTTGAGTGGTAATGGAACGCCGTCCTTGAAATGGACGACGGTCATTTTTTTTTTGCTTTGAGACGTAGATGTGTCATAACCTCTGTGAGTTGGAAAGAACTAAGAGAATATTTAAATGATGTCTCGAAAGGTAGCTGGAACCAGAGTTAAGTTCAAATGCATTAAGCATTCGGATGTAGGACGCTGTGAGTATCTTTTTTGGGTTTTTTCTGTGCTGATGCTAAGTCTTAAGCGCGTGGCATTCAGGAGTTTGATCAAATTTTTCTATTTGTTGGCAGGGTTCCTACGTTAGATTTATATTAAGGGAAAACTATATAAAACGGTCGGACCATAAACTTCACGATATTTCGGAAGAAAAATGCGGTCTGCTAAAAAAGGGTTTCGAACACAAGCATCCACGTGTCCCAGAGATGACTAAGGTTGAATAGCCACTGCTTGGATACTGTTTGAGAATCTCAACTCATCATTGGATCCTTAACCTATGACAGGACCCATGTTATGGTAAAAGTGTTTCGACATAAATTGTAAGTTGAACATACAATTTTCTGAGAACGGAGTGCTAAATAGTGTGTTGCAGTGTTACAAATAAACGTGATATATGTGAAGACCAAATCTAAGGACTCTTATTTACTGCATACATACCTCATGTACAAAACCCGTAGATAGGTAACAGGGTCTCAGGCCAAAAGTATCTCTGACGCTAGCCGGTGGAAGAAATATTTTCTTTACAAGGTTAGATAAAGATTAGGATAGATAATAATAAAGAAGCTTGTAAGTACCTACATTGCGCTCCAGGAATGTAGTATAAAGTGCCTGCGGTCGCCAATCGCGTCCCTACAGAAGTGACCTTGGTGATTTTGAATTTTGAAATTTCGTAGGTACCTACAGCTCTGCCGCTCGCCAACCACGAACACCTCTGTCAGGGACGCGGTTATTAACCGTGTACTTAACTAATGAACAAACTCACCTTAACGTTCGTTCATTTCTTACGATCCCGAGGCTCCTACATGCTTCATGCATGAGCATTTGCCTGGGCACTGAGGTGTTGTTTAAAAACACTCTCGCACACAACAAGCACACACTCAACAAGCAAAACAAAAAACACACATACTAACAAACACAATAACTTGTTTTTTATAACTTTACGATAACAAGCTAAATTCACTACCAACTGCACATCCGTTTGCGATGAAAGTAAACACGGAACTAACAAAAAACAATAATTCGTCGTCGGCGAAATGCTAAAGAAATAAAATTTTATTTATTAGTGTAGGTACGCTTTTGAATATGCCGCATTATTACGCTTACAGACCGCATAGACCAATGAAATTGATAGACTGTACAATCGCATTAAGTTGTACCTACTACCTACTCACTCAGTAATTATTTTGATGTAGGTATACGAAATGTAGGAATGTGGTTTTAACGAAATGAGTAAGTAACGTTGTTGTATTGTATTACTTAACTTTGTTGATAACAAAAATGTATCTAAGAAATAAGTCGTTATCAGTAAACTGTAAAACATTTTTTTTAGATCTTCTTTACTTATTTCGATGAAGGTTTATAGAAATAACCTCCCCTCAAAATAAGTTCAAATAAAAGTAGTCAATGGGATATCAGTTTTTGTAGACACTTAAAATGCCTAACATGTCGCGTCTGTTAGATTCATAGGTCTGTGTGAGCATTTGCCGACAAAGGAAATTCGGCGGTCTGTGTGAGTATTGTGCCGACAAAGAAATGCCGGCGGCGGTCTTTGGCCGGTATTTATTTATTTATTTATTATTTACATTGCGTTTTTTGCGAACTAATTATTTTTTAATTAAAAATTTAATTGAGATAGATAGGTATAACGATTTTATACAGTTTAATGTAAAAAAACGCAGATTTTTTTTTCAAAAACTAGGAAAAAGCCGACGAAAAATTCCAACGCTAGGGGGTCCAGAATCATGTACTGAATCACTGGAACACGTATGTGCGTTCATGTACCTTACACCCTGTATAATAAAGTTAATGGGTAACAGAAATCTATGTAGGTAAATTATTTTGATTTTTGGTAGGTAGACAGATGCAGTTCGTTACGACTAATAGAACGTTGCTGTTATTGGTTAGAGACGAGTGTTTAAATCTATTAGCGGTGTTGTTAGCTATCTATCATTTTAAAAATGCAATTAAATATTAACATCGAAGCAAGAGCAAATATATTTGCGCTTCGTAACAGTAGATGTAATATAACACAACTTAATGAAACCGGACTAAGTGTAAGTGATATCGCAAATGTTTCATACGGTATTATTTACAGATATTTTTTTATAGTTATTTCTTTATTTGTTTTTGCAGTCCGCAACGTTTATCCAGCTGAAGAGGTTACAAAAAAAAATAATTGTCCTATTTACCGGGTGAGCACTTTGCGTGACTGGTTTACCAGACACCCGGAGATAGCTGTCGTTCCATGGCCAGCGCGATCTCCTGATCTCAACCCTGTGGGAAGCCCGGAATGAGAGATGTCTTGCTTGAGCAGTTGAAGTCGCATTGCATGGAGATATGGGATAATATAAGAGGAACAGAAATATTTTTTAGTCTCGTAAGCTCCATGCGTCAACGTCTACTTGACTGTATCGAAAATAATGGGGGTTATACAAAGTATTATAGTGTGGCCATTAGTGCTGTGCACTCCCTGAGGTATGCGCGCGGCGAGACGGGGGGGAGAATCGGCTGCTGCGCTCTGTCAGTGCGCCGTCAACGCTCGTGACGGCAGGTAGTGTCATCTGTATCGGACTGTCTATGTCAGACGCACATGAGATAAATATTCAAAGATGGGTCGTGCGTTATCTCGTGATATGAAGACTGTCATTTTTAAGGTGGCTGAATATTTTAAGAAAAGAAAAGCAGACAAAGAAAGCTTTGAATTTAAAAATGATGTGAATATTGCCAAAATCGTTGCGGAGGCTACGGGGTACAGCAAAAGAACCGTGCATAATGTGATTTCTGCGGGTTATTTATCAATTGAAAATTCAAGTCAATTAAAATTTCAATCGCCAAAAAAACCAAAAGTTCTAAAGAAAAAACACGATGTGGATGATTTTGACGTTGGAATTATCAGAAGAAAAATTCATCAGTTTCACGAAGTTGAAAAAAAAATACCAAGTGTCCCTAAGTTACTATCAAGTTTGAGACAGGATGGCATATTGAATTGTGGACGGGAATATTTAAGACAGCTTTTACACAAAATGGGCTACCGTTTCAAAAAATGCAAATCAAAGAGTCATCTCCTTATAGAGCAGCCTAATATTACAGTGTGGCGGAAAAAATATCTTACACAAATCAGAAATTACAGAACGCAAAACCGCAACATATATTTTCTTGATGAAACATACATCAACGCCAGTCACCATGCCAGCAAATGTTGGCAATCATCGTCAGAACCCGGAATTCATGCTGATATTGGGAAAGGACGGCGATTGATAATTCTCCACGCTGGGTGTCGAAATGGCTTAGTGGATGATGCATTGACTATATTCAAGTCAGGTGCTAGAACCGGTGACTATCATGGAGATATGAGCGGACCTACTTTTTATAAGTGGGTAGATGATAAGTTAAAAGATAAGTTGCTGTCGAATTCTGTGGTTGTAATGGACAACGCGTCTTACCACAGCGTTCAGGTTGAGAAGAAACCAACTATATCAAGCCTCAAAAGTGAAATGCAGAATTGGTTGCTACGCCATAATGTAGAATTTTCAGGAACCATAATAAAGGCTCAACTGCTACTTCTTATCAAAAATACACAAAAAGAACCCGTGTATAGAATTGACGAACTCCTGAAAGCCAGTGGACACACTGTTCTGCGTTTACCTCCGTATCATCCAGATTTGAATCCAATTGAGTTGGTCTGGGCTGATATTAAAAACAACATAGCCCAAAACTATATTAATTCTTCTCTAGACGAAAAGATAATCTTACTGGATAAATTGTTTTCGGAATTCACGGCGGAGAAATGGCAAAGATGCGACGATCATGTCCAGAAAAATGAAAATGATTACTGGAGTCGCGATAGTAGGTTCGATAATGTTATCGATTCATTCATAATAAATTTGCAAGACTCTGATTCAAGTTCCGGTGGCGAAGTGGAAGATGAAGATGATGACGAAATGGAAGATGAAGTTGAAACAGAATCTATGGCAGAATAACTTTCGTTAGAATATATAATTGTTTGTAAATATAAAAAATGTTCAATAAAACAAGTCCTGCTTTGAATTATAAGTTTAGTTCTTATTTATCACCAGTATATTTTTAATAAAATATGAGTATATTTGGGTTAAATTTTAATCAACTAAGTAAGTATAATATATAACAGATAGATAGCCTCCGCCCCGCCACAAGTCTTGCCTTAGAAATGCAAACTGATATCGTAAGATCTGTCCGACATGTATCGATCTCATGTGAACTTATGCACTTTTTTCTTCGCCTCCCACCTCGCCGCGCATACCTCAGGAAGTGCACAGCACTAATGGCCACACTATATCAAAAGTATAATAGACAAATTACTTACGTGTTGTCTGCACTGCTATATCAGCACATGATATTTTTGGTTGAATTTTAGCAATGGGATTTAACTAGCCAACATCACGCACATGATGCGTGACATGCGTCTGACGAGGACATGGCAAAAGCGACGAAAATATGTATTTTGTTTCGTGTTACGAGACCGTACGAGACCGACGCGTACGGATACGATAAGACGTGTGTGTGAAATCTTTGTGGTGTATGCACCGCGTCGATTACACATACAGACGTAAAGACTGTATACCGTGTGTGTCTAAATAGATTAAGTTCACATTACGTTAGTAGCAACCTTTCACGCACACAGTCATACTTCACACACTCAAATTACGTTCATACAGTCCACTCATCTAAAAATAAATTGTAAAGAAGGCAGTGTGCAATAAATACCCTTTGAGTAAAGACGTATTAAAAAAAAAAGTTTTATTTCACCAAACAAGCCGATATAGACCTTATCGTCGTAGACATATGGTCCAAATCGAGCCAGATTTATATATAAAAAATCTAGTGACCGCGTGCGCCGTCGCGACACCGCGAGAACAATAGCATTCCAGGAATTATCTTTGCTAAATCGTGCGAGTAAATAATACATCATTAGCAAAATAATCATTCCAATCTATATCAATATTGTTTGGATTTTGGAGTTTCGACGTCTACACATTTGTACACCATGGATGCGCTTCTGGCATATCAAAAGGAAGTGCTGGATAACCTGAAGAAGTCGGAGAAAAACTATAAAAAGACACCTAAAGATCGGTTGAAGAAACCTTACTTAGAAACCAGATTAGACAATTTGGAGCAGCTGTGGATAGCGTTTAAAGATGGACACAAGTCTCTCATAGGCAAGGTCACCTTGAAGGACAAACAGGACACATACTTCACTGAGGATATATATGAGGAGTTTGAGGAATTATATGTATCATACAAAACTTTATTGAAAGAAGCCCTGCAGCCCTATCTCGCGTCATCGAGTGGAACTTCGTCCGTAACACCGAAAATAAGTGCTGAACAAACAGTCAGTGAGTGCGAGGTTAAATTACCACGTGTGCAGTTACCTACGTTTAGTGGTAAATACGTTGAATGGCAGTCGTTTTATGATATGTTTAATTCGCTTGTGCATACTAATAAGAATTTGTCTCCAGTGCAAAAATTGCATTATCTTAAAAGCAACCTGTCAGGTGAGCCGGAAACTTTGTTACGTAATTTTTCTATAACTAATGAGAATTATGACGAGGCTTGGAAACAGTTACTTAAACGTTATGATAATAAACGGTATAATTGTAATGCACTTATGAGATTATTGTTTACGCAAAAACCGGTTACTAGCGAATCTCCTAGTGCCATTAAACATTTATTAGATACAACTACAACTTGTTTACAATCTTTGCGTAATATGGATATTAGTCCTGAGTCAATTAACGATGCGTTTGTTATTTATTTAGTGGTTTCTAAATTAGATCCTGAATCCATTAAGCAGTGGGAATATCAGTTGGGTGTACTTAGTAACGATTTACCGACATGGACACAATTATCAGAGTTTTTGGAATCGAAATTTAGGTCGTTGGAGATGATAGACTCAAATAAGGTACGTAACAATACCAACACAAAGTCGAAGTCTTTTCATGGGTCCATAGAAAGTAAAAAGAATAATTCCAATATACCTAAATGTTCTAAGTGTAAAGGTGAACACTATTTATACAATTGCAAGGAATTTAGTCAACTTAGTGTCAAGGAAAGGCAAGATTATGTTAAAAATAATAACTTGTGTTTTAATTGTTTCTCTCCATCTCATCCAGTTTTTAAATGTCGTAATTCAGCGAGTTGCAAGCGATGTGGCAGGAGGCACCATTCATTATTACATTTTGAAAAGGAGGTGAGCAGCGAATCAACGAGTGAGGACGTTTTGGTGCAGAGTGAGTCGGACAAATCCGTGAGTACATCAATTTCAACTAATTTTTCGAGTAGAGGTTTAGAACCGAGTCGAGTTTTGTTAGCTACTGTATCTATTTGGGCATACAGTGAGCATGGATACAAACAACAGTTGAGAGGATTATTAGATCAAGGGTCGCAAGCGTCCTTTGTTAGCGAGTCAGTTGTTCAATTACTTGGACTTTCACGTAAACATGTTAGCGGTACAGTTTCCGGGATAGGCGGTAATGGCCACACTAGTGTGAAGCACATGGTTTCTCTTCGAGTGGTATCACGTCATAACCCTGAGGTTACAATCCAAGTAAATGCATACGTTTTGCGATCTGTTACGTCATTGCTTCCTTCAACCGAGTTACATACACCTGAATGGCTACATTTTGATAAAATACCACTAGCCGATCCAGGTTACGCCACACCTAGTAAAATAGATATTCTTCTTGGAGCAGAGGTATATAGTGAGATTTTATTGGATGGTATCATACGTCACAATAAAATATTGGCACAAAACACTACCCTAGGTTGGGTATTATCAGGAAGGGTGTCAAAAAATTCAACTTCTGCTAACAATGGAATAATCACCATGCATTTACACCTAAGTGGAGAAGAACTGCTTAGGAAATTTTGGGAAATGGAAAATGAGCCCAACTTAATACAGAAGAAGATGACAGACATAGAACAACGATGTGAAGAATTTTATGACAGGACAACTACACGAGATGAAGAAGGAAGATTTATAGTTAAGCTACCTTTTGATAAAGAAGATCCAGAGTGTCAATATGGAAAATCAGTAGTTATAGCTACAAGAAGATATAAGTATTTAGAAAATAGACTGCAGAAGGATCCTACCTTAAAGGAAACATATAACAATGTTCTACAAGAATATCTTACAATGAATCACATGATACCAATAAATAAAGAAGACATAGATAATCCTAAGGCGGTTTATCTCCCGCACCACGCTGTGGTTAGAGAAGATAAAGACACCACAAAAGTGCGAGTTGTTTTCGATGGGTCATGTAAAGGATTGAACAACTTTTCACTTAATGATAATCTGATGGTGGGTCCCAAGTTACAACAGGATTTGAGACACATCCTGATGCGTTGGAGAAGCCACAGGATTTGCATAGTAGCTGATATCATTAAGATGTTCAGAATGGTGAAAGTCGATTCCGAGGACTCAGATTTCCAAAGAATTGTATGGAGACCACAAACAAACGAGCCGCTACAACATTTTAAATTATTGCGTGTGACCTTCGGTACTGCATGTGCTCCTTATTTGGCCGTGAAAACCCTTCAAAGGTTAGCTGATGTAGAACATGCAAGGTTTCCTACTGCATCAAGCATAACAAAGAAGGATTTTTATATTGACGATCTCCTGACGGGCTGTGAGACACTACCAGAGGCTATACACATATATAACGAAATGAACAAGTTGATGAACAGTGGTGGCTTCGAACTGCAAAAGTTTAGTAGCAATAATCAAGATTTATTGACACATATAGGAGAGGATAATCACAGTAGTGCCGATTCATTAAGATTAAAATCAACTACTGTCATGAAGGTATTAGGCTTAAAATGGAATAAAAATATGGATTGCTTTCAGTATTCACTCGACTTACCCGACGTCAAACAACCTATTACTAAACGGCAAGTATTGTCGGATGTGGCCCGGCTATATGACCCGTTAGGATGGATTGCGCCCGTGATAATCAAGGCAAAAATATTTATCCAAAAACTGTGGAGGTCGAAGCTTGATTGGGATGATGTACTGACTGCAGATTTAACGAGTGAATGGTTACAGTTTAGAGAAAGTTTGATATATTTACATAAGATAAACATACCACGATGGTATTGTTTTAGTCCAGGGTCAAAGGTTGAGTTGCATGCATTTGCTGATGCTTCAAAGGTAGCGTATGGTGCTGTTGTATACATTCGTGTCATTAATAATAACAACGAAACATTTGTGAGTTTGGTATCAGCAAAAAGCAAAGTTGCTCCTATTGAGAAGGAGATATCAATTCCTAGACTAGAACTATGCGGTGCAGCTCTAGCAGCAAAATTAGTATTTGAAGTTTCACAAATAATGAACATTCCGAAAGAGAACTTGTTTGCGTGGTCCGACTCAACAATAGTTCTAGCCTGGCTGAGAGGAGGGTCTAGCCGCTGGACTACTTTTGTGAGCAATCGTGTATCAGAAATTCTAAATATTTTAGACTACAGACAATGGAAGCATGTTACAACTGATTCGAATCCAGCTGACTGTGTTTCGAGAGGCGTCGCTACACAAGATTTACTTGAACATTCATTATGGTGGTCAGGACCTTCTTGGCTTTCACAAGGAAGTACAGAGTTTGATAACGCTGATATTATCGAGGACACTCATGAAGAAGAAAAACACACATCTTTAACTGCTTTACCTGTATTGGAAAATAAATTCATCTGGACTATGTTTTCATCACTTGCCAAAACCTTAAAAGCTATTTCGTATTGGAGAAGAGTTTTACAGAATTTAAGATTACCAAAGGAAAAACGAAAATTATATGCAAATATTATTACACCGGCAGAGAAAGATAGGAGTTTAATTATATGCATCAAACAGGTTCAAAGAGAGAATTTTAGTGAAGAGATAAAACAGTTAAAGTTGAAGAATTCAGTCCCCAAAAAAAGTAAGCTTCGCACTCTTTATCCCTTTTTTGATGAAAATGGGATACTAAGAGTTGGCGGTCGTATTGATGAGTCAGAAGTAACTTATGATACGAAGCATCCCATAGTTATGCCTGCTAAGAGCCATCTTACCAGTCTTATAGTTAGTGATGCTCATCTCAAAACCTTTCACGGTGGACCACAAGCTATGTTGTGCTATTTAAAAACGAAATATTGGATATTACGAGCAAAAGAGATAGTTAAAAGTCACTACAGATCCTGTGTAAAATGTTTAAGATATTCTAGGTCTAAAAGCACCCAACTGATGGGTCAAATCCCAGATGTTAGGTTGAAACCAACCAGACCTTTTAAATCATCTGGTTGTGACTATATGGGGCCTATTAGCGTGAGATTTTCACCCGGTAGAGGGTCGAAATCCTGTAAAGGATATATTTGTTTATTCATTTGTATGGTTACACGAGCCATTCATTTAGAGGTAGTAACAGATCTGTCATCAAAGGCATTCATTGCAGCGTTTAAGCGTTTCACAGCACGAAGAGGTCACTGTCAAGATTTATATAGCGACAACGGCACTAATTTTGTTGGTGCCAACAGACAGCTTCGTGAGATGTTCGATCGAGCTAAGTCAACTGTGCCACGTGAAATTGAGGAGTTATTGAGCTTAGAGCACACAACATGGCACTTCATACCTCCACATTCCCCTAATTTTGGTGGTCTGTGGGAGGCTGGAGTTCGCAGCGTTAAAACACATTTATTTAGGGTGATCGGAGATAGCACACTCACATATGAGGAGTTATCTACTGTTTTAGCACAGGTCGAAGCCTGTCTTAATTCTCGACCGATCACAGTAATGAGTGATGATCCTAACGAACCTCAAGCTCTAACACCGGGACATTTCCTCATAGGTGAACCGTTGATAAGTATTCCCGAGGAAGATAATTCTAATCATAACATTGTAGGTTTGGATAGATGGCGATTAACACAAAAAATAGTAAATAACTTTTGGAAACGTTGGTATAGGGAGTACTTGGTTAATCTTAATCAGCGATACAAATGGAACACTAAAAAATCTGAACCCGAAGTTGGTGATGTTGTAATTTTAAGAGATGATAATATTCCACCTGCTAAATGGATTTTAGGGAAAATAACTAAAAAATATTTAGGGCCAGACAATATTGCACGAGTTGTATCTGTTAAATGTAAGAATGGCGAATTTAAACGTCCCATTAGTAAATTATGTTTATTACCTAAGTGAATTTTATTGTTTACTCACTATTATAATGTTAACTTAACTACTTAACTATGATGTTACAATAATAGATATCTATGTACCTTGTACCTTCTTACCAGTTATCAAGAACCGTAAATGTAAAATACCTAAAATATACAAAATGTATAATAACTTTTATACTGCAAATGTTATGTCTTCTTTGTTACATTTCTATGCAAGGTTTTGTTTGCTAAATCATTAGCATTTTTTGTCGTTTAAATGTTGTCTTTTGTATCACGGTGGGCGGAGTTCTCTCATCATTGTAAAAACGTTAACATTTTAAAATTTCAAAGACATATATTTTATATGCATGTTATTTTTAAGTATAGCATTTAAGTACATACCAGTATTACTAATAGGTACACATACAAAGATTGTTAGACATAAGTAGGTACTCACAATGTACACTTTGATGTGTTCTGGATCTTTAATTTATGTTCTCAGGCTTTTTTGTGTTTTGTATATCGATAATATTTTTTTTTTTTAAGTTTATAAAGTACTACGTCCTTTGGTGGGCGGTATGTCTAAATAGATTAAGTTCACATTACGTTAGTAGCAACCTTTCACGCACACAGTCATACTTCACACACTCAAATTACGTTCATACAGTCCACTAATCTAAAAATAAATTGTAAAGAAGGCAGTGTGCAATAAATACCCTTTGAGTAAAGACGTATTAAAAAAAAAAGTTTTATTTCACCAAACAAGCCGATATAGACCTTATCGTCGTAGACAGTGTGTTTACAGCAAAACGACTCTAAACGTGCTAGTGCACTTTTTTGGGTGACCGTACATGTTAGGTTAGGTTATCATTTTGTTATATATACTTATATTTTAAGTTATTTCTATTAAATTCAAAATTATAATTCTTTCAAGGTAACTTATTACGTTACCTTGAAAGAATTATAATTTAGAATTTTTTGAAAATCACCCCTTAAGGGGTGAAACCGGGTGTTGAAGTTTTTAGGGAATAATTTTTTGCTTGCTTCAGTTAACTCTAAAATTGGTATAAACAGTCTAAAAGTAAAGTCATTTTAACGGGTCCAAAGAATTTTTAATAATCAACACCTATCGTAGTGAAAAGGGAAAAACCGGTTGGTGTGAAAATCTTATACCTTTCATTTTGAAACCTGAAACTTAGAATTAATACTTACTACTACTACTGCATAAATAATAAAAAATTTAACATTTATTATTGCAATACTTTTTTTTTAGGGTGGGTATCCTATTAAATTTTTTTTCCAAGCAAACGTTAACCTTGGGTTGTCGAAGAAGCCCGATGACAACCCGGGTTGTCATCGGGCTTATAAGGGTTAATATTATAATTGCGGAAGTTTGTATGTTTGACTGTCAGTCACAAAAAAACGGCTGAAGGGATTTTAATGAAATTTTGCACACAGGGAGGTCACAGCCTTTTTTTCGATTAACACATAGGCTACTTTTTATACCGGTAAATGACAAGACAAGACTTAACGAAGGCTGAGGTGGAAGTACAAATCCAGAGACGGGCTGAACGAGCGGTACACGCTCACAAAGTACCAGGAGATCAGAATCCCACAAATTACGATTGTTTTGCGAAAATATCTGTCAACATACTTAGCTAGCATTAAGTAATTTTGTGGAGATAAATAAACATTTTTATTATTTTATTAGAATCATGAAAAAGTGTTTCCGGGGCTGGTATCCTGGGTGGTATGGATTCACAACCTACTAGGAAATTGAATCATTTGTCTAATTGAGCACGGGTGGGTCCCGCTTGATTAACATGTGGTAGCACCACATGATAATCAAGAGGGAGACAGAACAAAACTAGGCCATTAGGCACAAAGGGGGTTTTTACAACTAGGGTAAGCCCAGTTGCCAAGCACCACTGGTTAAAAACACTAATATTAATGGGTCCTAAAATTGTGAGCTGTTACACTTGATTCCAATTATAGATATGGCAAAAACGCACGGAAATTCGTTCCAGTTTCCACAAGGTCCGTGTAATAGACAACTACAGACGTAGGCTAAATACTATCCAACATAATATTGCGCTCAGCTTGCCGAAGAGTACACTCCCAAGAAGTACACCTGCAAGTACCGGTAAGGCTTCAGTGCTAACCATCCTATACGCTTTACATAGGAAAATCAAAGCTAAACGTTGACTTTGTAGCAATTTACGTCGTACCGCCCCAATGGTGGCCCTGTCAGCCCAAACAGGTGCCCCGTGGCACATACAACCCAGGTAAGTAGCCCCATAGATCGTTTTTAACGGAATGATAGGCCCCAAGTAGCCTTGAAAGTCCTCGTAAACGCATAGAAGTTCTTTTTAGCTTTTTCACCTACTGTTTTTACATGCTCAATAAATGGAAAGTTATTTTTTAATACCATACCGAGGTAGCATACAGACTGTTTTTTTAACGGGAATGTTATTAAACCTTATACTAGGCCAAAACTTAAGGTTACCTTTCAACATAAGTTGATAAGTTTTATGCGGTGCGAAGGTAAGAAGGTTCCGATCACCCCACTGAGATATTAAACGAAGGGAAGTCTCAGCCAAACTCTCAAGGCCAGCCCGAGTACTTAACTTAATGATCAGCAGCCCATCGTCCGCATACCCGGTTAATGAGCAATCTCAAGGAAGCGGAATCGCGAGAAAATCATCGTACCCCAAATTCCATACGTACGGGCCTATCACTGAGCCCTGAGGACATCCCATGGTTAGAGATATCGTCACAGAATGATGTCCAAGTTTGAGTTTCGCGGAACCATAAAAAAAGTACGAATGAACCAGAGAATAAATATTTTTGTAGCAACCACGGGTTTTCATTTTTAGTAGTAGCGTTGGCCACCATGCATTACCAAAAGCCCCAGAAATATCCAGAAAAATCCCGATAACATATTTATGTTCGGAAAGATTAACAATTTTACGGACAGAGAGTTTTGCATCGACGGTAGATTTTCCAACAGTAAAACCGAATTGGTTATTATGAAATTTAGGTCCGTACGGTAGCAAGCGCGGAACGATTAGTCGCTCTAAGAGCTTACCCAAAAATGGAAGTAGTGATAGGGGCCGATACGACTTAGGTTCGTCAGGAGGCTTGTCACCATTCTTCGGAATTATGCGTATATAGCCTTGTCGCCATTTCCTAGGAAAAATACCATCCGCTATGCATCGGTTATAGACAGTTAAAATCGCGTCACCCGCTGTTTTACATGCTTCAATAATCACTCTGTTAGATACACCTACCGATTTGTTAAGAGGTAGTCTCCTGACAACATTCATGAATTCGTCAGTGGATGGAAGGTCTGATGCTGGTGATTCAGGTGGCACAGCTGCCCACGCTCTAATCTGTTGATGGTATTCAGTGTCATTTACTATTGAATCATCAGGTATAAGAGAATTAAGCAGAACTTCCGTTGTTTCTTCGATACCGGTAGTATGTTCATTGTTTACTTTGATGTTTTGGATATACGCAAGGTCGACTGATCTATTGGCCTTGAACTCGTGATATAAAGGAGACCACGAACCCTCTTTATCTAGTTTTTCGACAATTTTCCGCAATAGGTCCTCCTTAGATTTTTCTACCGATGCTCTGTAGCGTGACCTGGCAACTCTAAACGTATTTAAAGCATAAGTAAACTGGTCCCCGGTGACATTACGTTTTTTCAGCTTATTAAGATGTCTGCGCGCTTTGCAATAACTTTTGCGTTGTTCAGCTAGGTCGCACATATATGACCAATATTCGTAGGTGTGATTACACCTACGAATATTGGTCATATATGTGCGACCAATGGCAATGTCATCACAGTAAGTGGAGATTTCTGACGTAATCTCAGCACTTTCTTCAGTTGACAGCCCGTCGCAACTGAAGTCTTTGGCATGACACGCAAAAAGTGAGCTAAAGAATTCCCAATTCGCGCCTTTACATTTATATCTAAAATTACCATCTATGTGTGTCGGACCGTGAGTAAACATAGGAACGAATTCGTACACAATCAGGCGATGATCACTATCATCGCCTCACCACCCCTACTTCATCGCTTTACTTTACGCGTCTTGTAGTGACAAGACGCGTCAGGTAGGACACGCCACTTATCTAAGCGTACGTCTGCACTAGAAAGTGTGACGTCAATAAAAGATTCGCTCATTATGGAGATTTAATTGTCCTACGATTAAACTATCCATTATTATTTTAGTAGTTATATAGAGGACCCCAAATAAATTGGGATAAGGGCAGGCGAATGATGATATTAATTTAGTAGTTGGTGTTCAGAATCAGTTGTTTGAGTTTAAGTTTATATGCGGTACACTCATGAGATCCACAGCGATGATCAAACGGTTTTTTAAAACGTTTACATGTCCCGCAAGTCGGTGTAAAATTCAAGTCGTCCTTGTGCAGACAATCTTTTGTTTCATGTCCCTCAGCGCAATTAGCACAGGTAGGAGTTTTATTAACGCAGTGTTTCTTAACGTGACCGAACTGTTGGCAATGTAAGCAGCGAACCACTTCAACATCATCAATAAAACGGCAAGTCACCCAATCAATAAATAATGTATCCTTTATGATGTCAGGTGCTTACGAACCTCAGATTTAACTTCAATGCCTATCCATTTCCGACCATTTTCTAAAGAACGCCTACGAATAGTTTTTAATTTCGAAATTAATAACTTCTATACAAACGTGGCACATATTATATAATATTTTATCATTATTTTACACTAATTAGTTACGTATTTTAATTATAATATTACATATGTAGGTACATAAACATCGATATTTAATTATGAATATATTTTGTTAACTCTCGTCCGTGCGTCACTGCGGGGTGCCAACTGAAAACCAGCGCTGGGTGTCTGACGCCTAGCAAATGCTGAGATGGTAACCCTTTCGGTATGGGCACGCTCAGCACAATTTTATTGTTTCTTTGTGTACTTCTCTTTTCCTTTTGTTTGTTGCTGTTGTGTTGTGTCTGTGTCGAATAAATGATTTCTATTTCTATTCTATGCTACTCTATTCCAATATTGTTTCTTTCAGTATATTTTTGTATTGGAATTGATCCATGTTTCCTTCTATCAGCTTAACAGGTTCAACACGATGTCCAGAAAAGCACCCCCAAATTTTCACATTTTCCCCACCATGCTTTAATGTAATTTTTGTGTACCTACCTATGAACAAATTCTTTCTTCGGAGGGCGTCGTACATATCATTTTCCATCAGAACATACCATGGTTATTCTTGTCTTGTCAGAAAATAGAACATTTTTCCACTGTCTAACTGTCCAGTTTTCATATCTTCTTGCAAAAGAAGCTGGGCTTGCCTTTGGCACCGTTTCAACATGGGCACGTTCCTTGTTTTCCCTCCGTGCAACTTTTCTTCTACCAAATGCCTTCGAATAGTGTGTGCCGAGATTGCTGAAGGGTTGTTATCACCAAAATATTATTTTCAAAAACGGCCGTTTCTAACATTTTTGCCTACTACTTTGGATACAAAACATTCTGAGACCTGTTTTAACAACGTAAAAATACTTTATCCTCTTTGTAACAAACGTGAAGTTGGATTCTTTAATATTTATTTTCTATGCTATGCTACGATTTTTTATTCAATGAGAGCGCCACTTGGCCGGTAGTAGACCCTTAAGCGAACAAACCGCGCGAACCACCTGGGTAGGTTTGACGTGCCTGAGGACAATTTTTTGAACCAGCTAGGCCGCTGGGACGTTTCAGTGGGTATCATCTAATGTAGCGCTATTATGGAAAAGTATTGCGATACCGAGAGAAATACAAAAAAATACATGCAATGAGATACCCTTGTTAGTTTGAAAAAATCTTCCATTTAAATAAGCGTTCTTAATTATATGACCACCACTGTATATGCCTATGCAGTAGATATGGGAGCAATGAAAGATTAATCAATGTTTATATTTTTATTTTAGCTTTTGTACAAAATTTATAAATAAGTGTTCTAAATTAAATAATCTAAATATCAATATAACACGTCAATTTTATTACCCACCCCCACCCCCTCACTGCCTTTCCCAAAACACGAAATCCTTATTATTCAGCAGGGAGCATATTTTTTAGCAGCCACGCGTCCGTGCGCGGTGTGAGCAGTGAGAACAGCTATATATTATAATGTACTCTGTGGAGAACAGTGAGAGTGCACAGCACGAACACGCCAGATGTTCTAACAATGCGAAGCTACACACTAGACGCTAGCGTTACCAACAGATTCAAGACAGTTTCATCTAATTTGTCTCTACAAACGTTAGAGATTATTATTATTAGTTATTTGGCTTATTTGCACGAAATTATTTAAAATCTAATCTTATATCGATGAGAGGTTGTCATTGAGTAAATAAACATGGTAGGTACGTACAGTAACATTCTTAAGTTCTGTAAATATTGCTGATCTTTCGTAAAATCATTTCAGATTATTTATTTTATTACAAAAATGACATAGAATACTCTTTATTATGTACACCATTTAGATTACAGAACATATAAATGAAGAAAACTCTACATAGGGTGACACAATGGGCGGCCTTATCGCTAAAAGCGATCTTTTCAAGACAACCTTTGGATGGATTTTAAAGATAAAAGGAAATACAGTACTGTAGGTAGTCCTTAATAAAACATAATAGATATATATATATACCTTAATAATTATGAAACAAAAAATATAGAACCCTAGTAAAAACGATTTAAAAAGAGAGGTAGTGATTTTTGACCATTGTTTTAAAAGTGGACTAAGATTGAGCACGCCTTACCGACACGGGCAAGGCATTCCATAACCGCACCGCTTGTACCGTAAAAGGTTTGTCGTAAAAGCTGGTGGAATGCATCGGAATCTCTAGTCTCAAGTTTACCGATGACCTCAGATATCTATTATGTGTGTCATGAAGGAACTTGAAACGTTATTTAAGATAAGAGGGGGTTTTAGGATTGAACAGAATACTGTAGAGCAGAAATAAAACATGAGAATCCCGGCGAAGACGTATGGGAAGCCACTTGAGCTTTGTGCGAAATTCAGAAATGTGATCATATTTGCGCTGGCCAAAAATCAATCTTATGCAAAGGTTTTGAAGACGCTCAAGTTTATTTAGTTGTGCCTGGGTGAGATCGAGATAACTGACATCAGCATAGTCAAGGATGGGAAGCAGAAGAGACTGTGCAAGCGCAGTCTTAGTGGCAGTGGGAAGAAAGTTCCGCAACCGTCTAAGGGACCTGGCAGATGTAAAAATTTTGCGTCTTACGTCCTGTAGCTGCGGACCCCAAGACAGATATTTGTCGATCTAAACCCCAAGGTTCTTAACCTACTCAAATATTTGAATAGTAGTTCCGTTAAATTGTACCTGGGGAAGCTGTGACCAACTTACTTTTGGAATCATCCTAGAGCTGCCAACAATAATGACCTGAGTCTTCGACGGATTTACCAGAAGCCCATTTGCCTCACTCCACTCACAGACTAGTAGCCAAATCCTTATTTATTGCATTAATTGCGTCAACTAAATGTAGGTGTAAACATAAATAAGTTACTACTTACATATGTAAAAATAATCTCATAATTAACAGTTATTTAACTCGTAAGTAGAGCTTGGTGCTCAATCTGTTACGTTCTTTACTTACAAATCTGAGAAACACTTTACCAAAAATTAGGTTTATTTTCTCGGAACCTTACCGTCGAAACCTCGTTCTTTTTAGCGGATGTGGAAAACTAAACTAACATCTGGCACAGAAATACCAGAGCGCGAGTTTTAGTTATAGAATTAGTTCAGAGTGTGAGAACCATACACTCAGTCACTCCGTATAAAACCATGACTACTTATTTAATTAGGATGAGAGATGGGCTGACTAGCCGTCCAGACAACTCAAATGGCCGATTAGTCAAATCTGATTGGATAGGCAGCTTTCCCGACTATTTTTTCCAGATCTATTGGGGATTTGACTATGTACAGCATCTGTCTGGCAAAATTGCTGAAATGGACCTTTTTAGAGCAGCCTTAAGGTTCACTATGTTTTTTAAAGGTTGACACATTTTGTGTGTACCTATTGTAATAAACAGTTGTCCATTGTTTTTCTTTCTCTCGTTCTATGTCGTAGACAGTGGCTGCAATCTCTCTTCGTCTTCAAGCTGCACCTCGCTCTCTGCCTGCCACTACGCCTGCTTGGTGTCCTTGTGCACTAGGAGTGACGTCACGAACCTCGTGGCCGGCAGCTCCACCATCAGCGTGAGCGGCACGGCCAGCAGGTAGGAGCCGCAGCTCGTCGCCACCCAGTCCACCACCTGCGCACACAAGCACGTCAGCTTGTTACTTTACTGATACATTGCATTGTTTATTTAAACGTTTACGTATTTATTATTGTAATTTTTCTGTTTGTCTTTCCACTAAGTTGCACCTGCTACGCATGTTCTGTCTCTGCATCACCATAAGGTCGACTGGTAGACAATGGTGCCGATTCTGTTGTCAACAAACTAAACTTAATTTAGGCTATTGCTATCTTATTCTCCGTAATAAAACAAGAAAGAGACGGACATAAATTAGAGCTGTCAAATTTAGTTGAACTAATATTTCCATACAAATTAAGGGTACACGTAAAAACATGTCGACTAAAAACACGGTAAAGCGTGAGGCGTAAACTAGTTTGACATCTCTTAGTTCATAGTTATAGCCGTCCTTTTCTTGCACTGTTTTAAGTAAAAAATATCGATTCTCTAATTTTAGTTTTGGTTATTGAACAAGAGAATCGGCTCCAATGTCTGAGGCACAAATACCGCCTTTGTGAAGTGCTGTTTTACTTGTGCATAAAGTTTTATTTATTTTCTATGAGTGAGGGATTATAGTACAGACGTCTGTATGTCTTACTAGATGTTTCAAATTAATTAATATTTTCAAAACACGGTTTATTTTGGGATATTTATTTATGTACATAAAGCAAAAACCATCATCATCATCAGCCTTTTAATGTCCCCACTGCTGGGGCACAGGCCTTCTCTCTGTGAGAGGGAAACAAAAATACCTATACTTAACTAACTATTACTGTATACATGTTGCAGCCATCTGATTGAATTCGCCATTCAATTGGACGCCGTTCATTAAACTCCGGCACTCAATTAAATGGCTAGGCCGATAGTTAATTCAACGTTTAACAACCTGGCGTGTTGAAAGCCAGCCCTTTGAAGATGACTGACCAAGACTCAGCCAAGTGATTCAAAACTTCAAGTTAAATGAAAAATGATAAAAGATTCGAGGGGTTATTAAAATATAAAATCATAAATATCTCGAAAACGGAAAGTTCAATCGCAAAAATTATAATAATATTCATAAAAAAAGTCGGTGACGGTGACGAGTTCAATAGTTTGAGGCTCAATGGTTTAAAAAAAATTACCAGAAAGGGGACCTATTACCTATCAGAGTCGGGGTGCCCGACATCCCGAGAACACATAATCATGATCAGTGGTATCACAAACTCATCAATATCCAATTTAACTAAAAAACTAGACGATATCCAGCCATCTGGTTAAACGTTGCGTTCAACGACTTGGCTGGTTGTCCTTCAGTCATTTACTTGAATTTACGGAGTTTATTGAAGGGCCTAGGCGTCCAATTGAATGGCGAATTCAACCAGATGGCTGCGACATACATACAAAGAAACAAATGTTTTCCTTCAACATCGAGTTAAGCTCGCCTTTGTAGATTAACTGTTTAATCACTGTGTACCTACTATCTAATACCTTCAAACGAGCAATTCTTGTATACAGCCTGTAACAAAAACCCTGTCCGATCCAATAAAGGCGTATTCCTGGTTTAGCATACGTACTAGAAAAAGCTGTAAAAAAAATTTTAACTCATAAAACTCAAAAGTTACAGATTTTTTATTTTTATAATATATACGAAATTTAACACCGGCCGGCGAAACTTTTTCATTTTTAACTATTTTTATTTCAAACGATACCGCCCTGCACTAGCTGCACTCTGGCTCACTCAGGCGGCATCTTTGAAACGAAACAGTAGGTGAACTTTGTCGAGCTTTGAACTTTGAGTGTTGCCTTTGATAAGTTTTTTTTTTTAATTTATTGTTTTCGCTGGGGAAAAATAATTATCTCGTATCCATTAAATGATTACGTATATGTGTACGCAGTACGATACCAAGTAATACCCTTCAGGATTTGACAGGGTTTTTGTTGCTTGCTGTATGTATATAATCTGAATCTCGGACGGTTCCAACGGTTTTCATGAAATTTAGTATGCAAGGGGTTTCGGGGGCGGTAAACCGATCCAGCTAGGTTTCATTTTTAGAAAACGTCGTTTTATCCGTATAAAAACTGAGCAAAGCTCGATCATCCAGGTAGTGTTAGTTACTTGGTGTAGGTTGGTGTCTTAAAAAGTCAATATGTTTTGCTACAAAAGCTAGTGACAGAAACGAATTACTGCAAAATCGACTGCGCATAGTCTTGTCTGCCTACCCCTAGAGTGTAATTCAAGCCCGCATAGGCGCGGAGGGGCGAGGCGGGCCGCGAACTGAGGACCTGAGAGTGGTGAGCGTTGAAACCATCTGCGACGATAAACTCTCGTGAGACCGCCGGAACTCCGCAGCGCCGTCGCCGTGACAGAAACCATGCCTGCTGCATGTTGCATGCTCGCTTGCATGCTGCATGCTTGCTTGCATGATGCATGCTACGTGCTTGCTGCATACATGGTGTATGCTTGTTTGCATGGTGTATGTGTGTTTGCATGCTTCTAACGAAAAATAATAACGAAAATTCCATTCGAACCGGATCAGGAGCTTTCGAGAAAATCGCGGACAAACAAGATACATACTGTACTGGTCAAATACAGAACCTTCTTTATTGAAGTCGGTTAACAATCACATAAATGTTCACAATCAACTGTTTTATTCACTGAGTGATAGTAAAAAAAATGCATTTAAACAATTTAATTATGAAACAAACAATCTCAATCAATGCTTTCAATTACTATGGATATGAAATGTATGCCAAAAACCGATACTGACTGTGAACTTTCTTCTATAATTCAATGGCTCCCACGCAGAAGGTCGCAACATTATTTTTAACTAAAATCGTTTTATTTGCCATTACAACCATCTTGAATAGTATTATGTATTACTAAAATCCAAATTTTGATATCTTATATAAATAATGAGTTTTTTAATGGATAATGGTCTTAACATTTAAACGCTCCCGCGCATAAAGTCACGCGTAGAGTTCCGACGGTATGCTCCGATACTACTACCGACCGCGACGTCAAGTCGTATGTCAACAATAGAGAAGTTTGCTTTTTAAAATAAAATAATTGAATGTGTGTGTTATTGTTTATGTAGTTTAAGAAGTAATAGTTATAGTAAAAACTTTTTAACAAAAAAAAATAACCGACGAAAAAGCTAAAAATAAATAAACCTTTTAAGTTTTGAGTATTCAGCTTATTTACCTATATAAAATATCAAATTTTATACAAACTAATTTTGATTCGGCGCCAAACAACAATGTGATTACTAAATATCTAAATTTTATAAGTGAATAAGGCTGTAAGTAGGTAATTAATCATTTTATTAATTGGCGCAGACTCAAAATTAGTTTATATAAAATTTGATATTTTATATAGGCAGATAAGCTGAATACTCAAAACTTAAAAGGTTTATTCACTTTTAGCTTTTAGTTCTTTTTCGTCGGTTATTTTTTTTGTTAAAAAGTTTTTTATTTTATGATTTTTTGTGGCTCGCATCATCTTTTAACACTCTGAGGCTAATTTCTAATCCTTCACCATTCCTCTTGCCACTGAGCTGATGATTTAACCATCCTTCAATGAAGTTCCCAGGATATTGACCAGTTGAGGCTACCTCCAATATTGTAAAGACGTCTTTTCTTCAAAGCATATTAAGTGGTATTTGTCCCTACAACCAGTTTTTATATCTAACTTCTATTGTTTAGGAAAGGTATGGTTTCCATCATCAGCTCAGTTTCATGATGTGATGATTACTAAATGCAAATACCTGATTAAGATAGGAAAAGTAAACAGAAACAATATTCGTGGCCAATTTTCGAGGTTCTCTCTCAATTTTATCAGGATCCCATGATCAGATCCTGATTTTCTTGACATGAGACCACTCTTAAGGTATATCCTATCTAACAAAAAAAGAATCATCAAAATCGGTTCATAAATAACGGAGTCAGGGACGAACATACATACAGAAACGCTAAACGTGCCCACAATTTTCGAGGTTTTCTCTCAATTTTATCATGATTCCATTATCAAACCCTGATTTCCTTGGCACGGGACTACCCTTGAGGTATACCCTATTAACGAAAAAAGAATTATCAAAATCGGTTCATAAATAAGGGAGTGAGGGCAGAACATACATACAGAAACGCTAAACGTGCCCACAATTTTCGAGGTTTTCTCTCAATTTTATCATGATTCCATTATAAGATCCTGATTTCCTTGACATGGGACCATTTTTGAGATATACCCTATCGAACAAAAAAAGAATCATCAAAATCGGTTCATAAATGACGGAGTGAGGGCTGAATATACACAAAAAAAAATATATATATATACGGTCGAATTGAGTCTTAAATAAATGAACAAATGAACCAAAATAGTGAAGTAACGGTCGATGACTAGGCGGCAGCGACCTCTCGCGCCGTGCCCTGGTTCAGGTCATGGTACGGAGCGAGAGGGAATAGGGGGCCGTCTCCTCCTTCTGCGAAGCAGTAATGCTCGCGAAGAGGGAGGCGGCACACGTTAGGGAGACTCAACAGCGGCAGAGTCGCCCTAGCGCCCTCAGCCGCAGCCGCCGCAGGAGACGCCAGGGGCTGCGAGATGATCTCCGGCCACCGTAGACCCGGGCCTGCGGACGGCGAGTAGTGGGTAACTCGCCGTCCGATCAGCACCAGGCTCGAGAGTCGACGGCGCGTAGTGGTCCACGCGCGCCTCAAAGAGTTGTCAGCAAAGGACGGGGCCTGCCACGGCCAATGCCTGCCCGGGGGTTGAGGATAAATTCGAAAGAGTTACCTCGCCCCTGGGCGCGTAGGGCAGGGAGGAACAGGGGTGGGTTTTAGTCAGTAAGAGTCTGACACGCCCTTCCGCTCCACCCTAGAGCGAGAGAAGAAGTCATAAGATGATTTCCCACCACCCAAAAAAAACAAAAAAAAAACGGTCGATGACAATTTTGCAAATGGTAAGTTTTACTGATTTGTTTTGTATTATATTTATTTTACTTGTTTTTATGTGTGGTACGAATATAATAATTAGTATGTGATAGTGTTTAATTGGTCTCAAAAAAAAAAAACAATAATTATGAACGTTCCGGCGCATAACGTCGGAACCTTTATATTACGACTATAATATATGCGCTGTAATCAGAGGTCAGTTACGATTTTACACTACATAACCATTTAATTCTAGGAGTCGTAACTTATACTTACGACCATACGCTATGTTTAAATATAACAATGAATAAACGTATAAAGACGTATCATATACGATTCTTTGCTTTTCAAATTATAGTTGAACTATCATTCAAATTAACTTTCTAACTGCTTAGTTGGTCTAGTGGCCGCGAACATGACTGCTTAGTTGGTCTAGTGGCCGCGAACATGAGTGCCAGCCACGAGGTGTCGGGTTCGATTCCCGGGTTGGGCAATATATTATTGGGTTGGGAAGTTGGCTTCACTATTGCATTGGGTTTTACCTGTAATAATAGTTGTAAGTGATTATATAAATAAATAAATAAAATAATTAAATTAAATTTCGAAATTCTCATAACACGGAGTCTGGAATAGTGCCTAGTGTTTGACAATAGGCATTGCAATGGGACTAATAACTGGTGAAAAGTAGGTGGACTATAATGTTCTCCTATCTCTAATCTCTCTAAACTCTGCCTATCGCTTCGGGGAATAAAAGCCGTGATGTTATGTTTGATTTATGTTAATTTTCTAACTCTCTATATATTTGTATTTGCCACTTGTGTATAGTTTTTAACCAATTGAAAACGTGTATTTTTAGAATCGCCGGTACCACTTGAAGCTGAAGACCAGTGGGATCAGTACAAGACTATGTTCGGGCAATCTTTTATTAATAGTACAACAAGCATTGACAATAGTTTTATACCAAGTATTACCGAGGTAATAAATAATCCAGCCGCAATGTTACCCTCAACTTCATCCCCAATACAAAATGAAAGCCCTACAGAACTTATGGACTCAGAGCCATGTGTTGAAGAATTCTCACACGAATCAGCTGATTTAATAGAACCTTCATTGGACATCATAACACCAATGCCCTCCGCAAATAGCTATTTTTTGAAGGCCACTTCGACTCCACTATTCAGAAATTAATCGATTTGTGATGCTGCAAATTCATCTAGTAGTGCTAGTAGAGCCAATACACTACAGCTCAGTAACGCTTCAAGTCAGGACTCTTCTGTCTGCTCCTCAAGTGAAAATACACTGTCAGCTAGAGTTGCAAGAAGATGTCACCGTCGCGTCGCCGTGATGAGTGGAAAGATATTAAACGAAAATGTCAAAGTTTTAATGTACACCAACGGAAACGTATATTTAGTTCTTTTTGGAAAATTGGAGATCACTGTCGACATTGGGATTACATCGTCAACCACACCGAAGTAGGCGATACTAAGTATCCTTCTACGACGGATCTCGTGTCTAGACGTAAGAGATCTGTTAAGTATTGCTTACCTGTTATTGAATCAAATTCTGACTTACCTAATAAAGTGTTCGTTTGCAAAACGATTAGATTAGAATGTGTTGTATAAAAACGATTAAATTGTGTTGTATACAAAAAATGCTGTCCTGAACAATTGACTTTTTAGCCTTACGACCTTATGCGTGGGAGGCGTCAATATGATTGTTATTGTTTTATTTATTATGGATATTGTACAGTTGGATTACTGGTTCTGAGCGTAGTTGGAGTATATACTTAGGTAAGAATGAGTGGACTGTATAAATATGACACGTATATACACAATATTAGACTTGATACAATAAGTATTAAAAAATGGCAAACAAAAAATGGGTTTAGGATGCGCGAGCGCGTTGTTGCGATGTCGATTGGTTTCGGGTACTGGTTGGGCGCGATGACGCAGCTGTTGCCGCGCCACTCTCTCCCCGCTCCCCTTCCTGGTCCACTCGCTCGCTGCGTTGAGGTGATGAATCAACAATATGAAATTCATGCCTAAGGGTCTACTACCGTATTAAAGTAGTAGGCAAAAGTGTCAAAAACGGCCGTTTTTGTTACTTTTGCGTACTACTTTGGATACGAAACATTCTGAGACCTGTTTTAACAACGTAAAAATACTTTATCCTCTTTGTAACGAACGTAACGTTGGATTCTTTAATATTTATTTTCTATGCGATCTACGATCTTTCCGATTATTTACGATTTATCTCTACGATTTTTCGTTCAATGAGGGCGCCACTCGGCCTTAAACATGATTCTGACTTACAAAATTATGAGTTTCGAATGTATGATAAATGAGTGTATGACAAACGAATTTCTGCGAAATGAAGTTTATGCTATCCGCTGTTATGCAAAATAATATTATGACATAAAAAGTTCTGCTATAAAGGGTAGACCCACCTAAAGCGCCTGCCTGGGTTTGATCTCACGACCTACAACTTGTAAGTCGCGGCCGTTACCATTCGGCCACCACTGCTCTTCACGTTTTATGTTGTATAATTATCCCAGCAAGGCGTTACCCGCCCAATTTCAGCTGTGGACGTTGAAGGACGCCGCGACCACCCGAAGGGCGCCAATGCAATGAAGTTCAAATAGTCCCGGAAAAAGATTTAACTCTTGGATGAACGAAATTAAACAGCGAAGGAGTAAAAAAAATATATATTCCACTTCCCTGATATCAAGCAGGAGACAGACTAGAGCTAGGGCGAAAAGGAACGTCTTCACGAACGTCGAACTACAGGATAATTTACAGGCATAATTCTGAATTGTAGAAGAGTCGATGAGTTAGTCCAAAAACTCTGAAAGTTGTGAATAGTTGACCGTTCGGAACTAGGGCTTTCAGTTTCGACGCATTTCTGGTCCCAGGGAACAAAAGAGACATCGAGTCCCGTTTGATTTTTTGCGGAACCGGAAATGTCAAAGTCTCTCGAAGTTCTCGAGACCAAAATTCCCGGGATGAAAGCCCTAATCGCAACGGGCAGACACCAAGACACAAACTGATTGGATCCAATACTGACCACACTAAGTAGCGAGGTGGTGATGGGCTGCGGCCTGCTGGCGGCGAGGCTGAGGTTGAGGCTCCAGTGCAGCATCAGCACCGACAGCGACATGCGGCCCATGGCGTGCCAGCCGCGCCACGCCATCAGGTGCTTCAGCCAACCTACACACACGGGAACAATCAAGTAACTGCAAGGTCCTACTATGACGTCTTAAATCCATCATGATTCCGGTGTGAGAGAAAGGCAGAGCTATACAGGACGATTGGCACTATCTCTTTTCCACAGTGGATTCATGCTGACAATGACATGTCATGGTAGTGCTACGAATAAAAAAACTTAAAAGTCTTTAGAGTAGTTTAAAATACAATTAAATTTAAAAAATAAATTTATGAAAAAAATACAATAAATTAAGTAAAAAAATGTGTAAAAAAATGTTTAAAAATAAATCTTTTCATTGCGTTAACGAACGAATCAAATAAAACAGTGTATGAGTTATTGACAGTTGAAGACAGTTAATCCTAAATGTCGATTCAGGTTTACCATTAAAATGCGTTATCAAAGTAACTGAACCAACTTGTAAAAATTCAATTCCGTACGATAAGAGGCAAAAAAATAATATAAAACCAACCAATCAAGTGCGGTGTGTGTGCGAGTCGTACAAGATTATACGCGTATTCTTGTTGCTATTATCAAGATCGAGTAAAAAACATAAAAACACGTTTTAGTAGGGGAGCCCCTTTAATTTTTAATTTATTTTATTATTTGTTGTTACAGCGGCAACAGAAATACACATTCTGTGAAAATTCCAACTGTCTACTTATTACGGATCATGAGATACAGCCCGCTGACTGACAGACGGACGAACGGACAGTGGAGGCTTAGTAATAGGGTCCCGTTGGTTACCCTTCGGGTACGAAACCATAACAAAATGTTTTTTGGTGGTTTTTTGAAAAATCAAACGATAAATCAAAATAATCGAGAAACCCAATAATGTTAACTGTGCATTTTACAGTTCAATATACCCACAAAAAAAAACTTTTTTACAAAAAAAAAAACAACCGAACCAACCTGTCAAATAACGAAGAAGTAAAATACAAACACCGACTGCCGAAATTAAAGTTATTTTTTAATTTTTTGTGTATTTTTTTTTTTGGAAGTCGGTTGTTTTTTTTGTAAAAAAGATTTTTATTTTTCACTTTTTTGTTGTTATACCCCAGAACTAAAAACCCCAATAATGGAACGTGGAATTTAAACATTAGGAGAACACCAAAACGTCATCGAGGTATACGTATTTTTCGTTTTTGTTCAGTTTCTCAAAAAGTGCTGAAGCAATTTCGATAAAATTTATATGGGACCACCTCGGGAGTATATTCTTTCGGATAAAAACAGAATTTTAACAATCGGTCCGCAACTGACGGAGAAATCGGCGGACATACATAAAAAAAAAATTAAAAAAACATACATACAGTCGAACATAGAACCTCCTCCTTTTTCGAAAGTCGGTTAAAAATACAAGTGACTTCCAAAAATAAAATACACTAAAAATTGCAAAATAACTTTAATTTCGGAAGCCGGTGTTTGTATTTTGTTTATTTGACACCGATTTCCGAAATTAAAGTTATTGGTGGCGCCATCTTGCGAAAAATATGGGCGGGCGTGTAATTTTCAAGTGGCAGCTTGTTTTGAGATTCGTCGTATGCGCGGTGTTTTTTTTTCAAAAAACGCTGAATCGGTTTCGATAAACCAACTACCTCTGACTGAATGACCTACGAAACAAAAAAAGAATCATCAAAGACTAATTGAGAAGCTCCTCCTTTTGAAAGTAGAGAGTTTCAATTTAATCCAGACTGCCGTTTTTTTTGTTTTATTCGATTGAATTTTTGAAAAAATTAAAGGGTCACGTTTTTTGCTCCTGTAGGTTCATCTTTAAAAAAAAAGAAAAAAAAAACAGTTTTTTCACATTTTTGCGAACAACAAATTAAAACTGCTGGCTTTTTAATTAAATTCAAAAAAAAGTCATCCAATTGAATTTCTAAATTGATTCACACGCTTTTCAGAGATCGTTTTTCTATACTTTTTGTGC